>OZ023242.1:12143080-13343080 GCA_964006365.1 Trididemnum miniatum | reverse complement strand
TCCGTAATAGTTTCCGAGATATTTAATGCCAAAATGTGCCTAAGAATTTTGGAACACACAGTAAATACCCGAAAAAACACGGTTTGTATTTTCCCATTGTAGATTCCGGATTCCAATGTATTTTCGGAATACAGTATTTCTCGAACTGGTATCCGCGCGTAGGCCACTCGCGTTTTTTCGCTCATCATCCAAATAATTAGGTCAGGCACTCCGTGCTGTGGCTAGAAATCAGAAAACATTTATTTTCCGCTACGATAAAAAAGACTTTGCAACAAACAAACATAAAAAAACACAACGAAAGACCGGCCGGTTAGTTCAGTTGCTAAGCACTCGCTATTGGCGGGGGAGATCTAGGATTCGATTCCCGGGCCGGGCAAATTGGATACAGAGCCACCAACGGCTCGCCACCGTTGCGACGTTTCTTCAGAGTTGTGTTGCCCAGACGCTAAGCCGCCGAGATGGGACCCGCCACTCGTTACACGCTTCGGCGTAATACCGCAAGTATAATGAAGATTTGATTTTTTTTGACGAAAGAACTTTTTAACGACAGGGAGGCAGCGATAGACCTCTCAGTCATCGAGACGTGCAGTCACCCTTGACTTGGAAATACGTAAAATTAAGTACTGGAATACCACGTAAATATAAAATCAGCGAAAAAAGTCCACTTGAACAAGACATTACAGTCTTTATGAAGTTCAACGCGTTTACTAAAGACAAAATTTTCAACCCATGCACAACTGGGTGTTGCAACCATGCCCGATCTTGTATTCTGTTAACTCCTCATCTCCTACCTGCATGCCATAACGTTAATCGTTTTATTGCCTCTTCCCTTTTCTTGTACCGCATTATATTTCCTTAATCTTATCGTGATTTTTTCTGTGTTGACGGTGCGGAAATTTAAGATATTAGCACTACTATTACTTGCTACATGTTTTCCCAAAGATTCGAAGTTTATCTCTTTGCCGCCATCTCGTAGTCTAAATTAAACAACTCTAAAAATTTTCCAGGGCGTAGAATGCAGCAGGTTTATGTAAAAAAGTACTGGCACAAAAATTGTTTAACGACTAATTAATCACACAAACATTTTACAAACAAAAAGACAATTAACACAACTCAGTTTTGGTGGTGTATAGAGCAAGTAACACAGATAGATAAAGTATTAAGAGAGAAATAAAAACCTTAATTTTGCCGTCGTATCGTTAATCAACTACTGGTATATTTTCACGACTTTTGGGTAGAAAACTTGTCCAACTTTTTATGAGCTTGACAGGCAAATAAAATGAGTTTGACAGAGTGTTTAAGATTGTCATTGACATCGACTTTTAGAAACGTTGTGGGAAAAGATGTTGTATATTAATGGGCTTGTTATCATTGTGATTACTCTGAGAACGTAACCCACCCCTCAAACAATTATAATTTCTAAGTTCAAATTCACTTACATCGTCTGCCAGGTAGAGTAGCTTTTTGAGAGAGAGTTTCAGCATCAAAATTTTGTCATTAGCCAATGAAAATTTGAATTGTTCTTTCATCTTGAGAGCTTCATTGCAGATTGCTTGCTGGAATAGAGTAATCATTCTTCACTAACTTCAAATCTTCATTGTACTTGCGGTATTACACCAAAGTGTGTAACGACTGATGGGCCCCATCTCCGCAACTTAGCGTCTGGGCAACACAGAAACGTCGTAGCGGTGGCGAGCCGTTGGCGACACTGTCCAATTTGATTGGCCAGGGAATCGAACCAAAGATCTCCAGCACCGATAGCGATGTATTAAACCACAGCACCAGCCAAAAATAGAATCAGTTGATAATGATTGCTTCTCTGGGCTGGGTAAACCTTCAGACAGTCTTCGATCATTGTGTTTTTTGTTTTGTTTACACAAAAATAAAAGGGGAAAAAGGAAGAAAAGGAGGAATAACGCTATATCTTGCTAAAAAATAATTTTATGTTTTCGCATGCAGTATGCTTGACTCAGCAAGTGGTTGGCCTATGTCGCATGCTTTTATGACGCCGCAAGGTGGCTGCTTGACTCGAAGACCTCACGGTCACTTCGCAGTCATCTTGTTGCTACTATTTCACTCTGCATTGTATATGTTAATTAATTGCTGTATATTGTGTTATTGGTAGCGACGAATAAACAAAAAGAAACTAAAACTGAACCAACCTCAAGCGTGTGATAAAATAATTACTGTTTTTTAAGGATATGCTTTATGCTAGTATCGTAATTTAATGCTTGGGCAGCTTTAATAAAGAACAGTCGCGATCAGCTTTGCTTTTATGTATTTGCTTGAGTAAATCATTGTGTAAGATAAACTGTTTTTTCCAAAGTAGTCGATAAAAATATTAAACAATAAATAAGCTGACAAGCAAAAACTGAAACTACCCATTTTATTGATGAGAAAAAACTGTAAATTTTTGAATTAGGTTGACCATCAGCCATCAAAGTGTCTAAAGACGACATTGCAAAAAACAGAACTATTTACACGACGATGAAAGTGGTATACCCGCATGAAACGATTTAAAAATCTTACCATTTCCTTCCAGCATAGGTTATGCCTTTCGTAATCAAGTTTGGTTTTTCCCGATGACGTCAGATCGACGTCCTTCATGAGTTGACAATAATTGAAGCAGCCTTGAGCAAGGTCATGGATCACTTCCTTCAAACGGATTTCAGGATGTTCCTTGCCGGATTTAATTAAATCCTCCACGGTATCTATTCCCTCTTCCTGGTAATCACAAATGAAGACATGAAGATGGCTAAAACGTCCCACTAGGTAACTGATAGTGATCGGTTCAAGTTCTTCAATTTTATCCTCCAGCCACGAAAAAGCGACAGAAGCTTTCTACATAGGACAAATCCAAACTAGCTTTGGACTTTCCTTTGTTTTCGATTTTTCGGTGGAGTTTCGCTTCTGATTTCTTAATTTGTTGCTCGTTAGACTCCACCTAGCAGGAATAATTATCGCTAAGTATCTTATCTAAAGACGCTAAAACCAAGCCTCGGTGGGAATTGAACCGTCAATCTTGAACGCTCCCAACCACAACTATAGCGTTCCACTGCAAATTATGTCGAAACGTCAGGGTGCCATTAATATATATATTTTTTTTTCGTTACAAATTGGTGATGATCTAAAAACGCTACCACACATTGATAGGCATTAAAAGCTTTCATGCCATTTGCATTTTTCTTCATCATATTTAGCTTTTCCTGTAAACGAAGCTACATGCCATTGTCAAAGAGCAGTAGTTCATATCATCTAACGATCAAACTAAAGAGATGGACTCTCGAGAACAAGATGTAAACCTACCAATTTGTTAGCAATCTTGTGAATGGCGTTAGATCTGTGGAGGCGGTCAATTTCATCTGTCCATTTAGATGTGAGATACACACACGGCTTCTCGTGCATGAATGGCAAATAGAAGTAAGATCTAAAGCAAAGAAAGCCTAACCTAACTCTGTAAATAGTCTGCCAGATGGACTAGCGATAACAACCGTTGTGGGATCACAACTTGAAAACCTATAGCTTTTGCAAAATCTTCCACAATTGCGAACTTCTATTTTAAAATTAGTACATTGCAATCGATGCGACTTTTTCAGGAGAGACCATGTTAGTACGGTACCTGAAATAAAGCTCGATGCAAAGCCTTGACAAGAAAATGAAATAACCTCTGCACTTGTTACAATACTTGTGAAAATGATAAAAAAAAATTACAGCCACTGATCAATTATCTTTGTTCCTCATTTTGCTAGCTCTATAGTACGTTTTTTTCTCAAAGAATTTGCCTCACCCCCAGTGAAATTTCTGGAAACGTCTCGGATGTCAGGTTTACAAAATGGAAAGAGCCTGCCGAAAAATTAGACCAGGGGCCCCCCAAGGTCCTATTAGGCTCTGTAAGGTTTCCTGGGGGTGCCGTACTTGGTTCAAAGATCTCGCTTGAAATGTCCGTTTCAACGCAGAGGCAATAATTTCTTGTTAGTCGACCAAAAAAACTGCTAAGGCTGCTTACATCATAATTGCGAGAGCCTTGACTCTCGTAGCGTTGCCGCCATCCGTGAACAGCTGGTTAAAGCACCTTTACTTAGGCGTGAAAAACCTGCGCCCAAAATTGTTCCTCCACATTAAAATTTTAGCATGGGTGGGCCATACTGACGAGGCTCATTTACAATTAAATAATCGTATTTTGATCTTTACCCGTCAGTTGTTTCCGGTTTCATGGGGCTTGTTAAAGGCCTTACTCCCGTTTCCATGAAGTTATGCAGTCTTTGCAAGAAACCGTCAATACCATAAGCTTCATCCGACGAACTGTTGCTTTGGGTGGATTTTGACCTCGAACTCTGTCCATCGATTTCGTTTCCAACGTTGCCTAAGAAAAAGGATTAGGCTATTAAAACAAACTACAGCAGTTTTGCAAGCACTGGCCTGTTAGCTCAGTTGTTAAGCACATAGCTATCGGTTCGGGAGGTCTGGGGTTCGATTCCCGGGCCGGGCAAATAGGATACAGTGTCGCCAATGGTTTATCATCATTACAATGGTTCTTCGGAGGTATGTTGCCCAGGCGCTAAGCCGCGTAGATGGGCCCCGCCACTCGTTACACGTTTCGGCGTAATACCGCGAGTATAATGAAGATTTGATCAGTTTTGCCAGCTGCTAGTAGGTAATCTTGTTTATTGGCAAGTTGGCTGCATACAGAACCGGCGGCAAAGTAGTCAACTTAAGGGGGCCAAGCGTTTATCAGGGGGGCCAATGTTCGAAATTAAGCACAAAAACCGCTGTCTTCAAAAGAGTAAGCTTGTTGATTGGGGGGGCAAGCATATCGATTGGGGGTGCCAGGCCCCCCTTGGCGTTTGGCGCCGGCCCTGGCTGCATAGCCTACAGCCAACGAGTACATCACTCAAAAAAGGTTATCTGTTGACTTGCATAAGACATGAAAGCTGATGAAGATGCAATCAGTCAAAATTTAAACATGAAGAAGTATATGCAACAGAGGCATGCTGAAGAGTTATTATCTACATCTACTTCACACGGCGCTCAACATCTTGGCTTTGCGCAAAAATAGAAACAGCCAAAAATTGCAATTTTGTTGCCTTGCTTTCGGTCCTGCACAGGCCTTTATCAACAGTAGCCTAACTTGGAAGTACGAGTCAGAATCAAGACTAATGCGTTAATATTGGTATCTCTTAGACCTTTTGGAGAGGTAACCTAAAGTTCAGAGTCCTTAAA
Source organism: Trididemnum miniatum (assembly GCA_964006365.1). Lineage (NCBI taxonomy): Eukaryota > Metazoa > Chordata > Ascidiacea > Aplousobranchia > Didemnidae > Trididemnum > Trididemnum miniatum. The sequence continues at coordinate 13,337,860 of OZ023242.1, read as the reverse complement.
AATGGGGGTTGATGGATTGATGATTGATTTCTTCATCTATCTTTATCCTCCTATCACGAGAAAGCGACGGAGGCGTTGTGCGTAGGACGAATAACAGGCTTGCTTAGGAGTTGCCTTTGTTTCCAAGTTTTCCGGTTGAATTTGCTTCTGACTTCTTTAATTTGCTGCATGCCAGACTCCACCAAGCAGAGATAGTCATCGTGAAGCATCTTATCCAAAGACGCAACAACGAAACTACGTTGGGAGTTGAACCATTAACCTTGTGATCATGGTCGTCGTAACAACGACGCTCCGAACCACTATACCACGCTGCCGACAAACGTAAGGCCACATTGAAGTTGGTTTCAAGCGTAAGGTAATATAGAAGTTGACGTATACTTTGTGTAACTGCTCTGGAGGTTCCGTATCGCTAACAGCCGTGTTTATTTTATTTCAACACTATAACCAATATTGATTAGTTGCAAAAACACCCTGAAATAAGTGTTTTTATAGTAAACTTTGAACAATTTTCGTTACAGATTAAAAAACAGCAAACAAAATTTAATTGCTCAGATGGCCAAGTGGTAAGAGCGTCCGCCTCTGGAGCTGTAGACTCGGGCTTGATTCCGAGTCGAGTCAAGCCAATGATTTTAAAACTGGTATTCACAGCTTCCCTGCTTGACGGTCAGCAATAAAGGGACAGTGTGGAGAACTAGCCGGCAAGTTTACTTGTTGTGCCACTCGGAAAGGCACTTGGCGGGATTCCCCCATCTTGATGTGGTAGACAGATGGCCGGAAACTCCTAAGCGAGCTCGTTACAGCGCTTTGATCGCTTTCTCGTGTTGGAAGGATAAATGTGCACATAAATACAAATACAAAATTGGTAAATCTTACCAATGGAGACTTCAAAGGAAATTGGCTTCTCAGAAAGCCTTTTGTCAATCATATTTGCTTCAAAAAAAGACGCAAATAGAAAGTACTCTTTAGGTCTGCCGATGCTGTGCTGTAAAAAACAAGATTATCAGCATTTATTTTATTTCATTACTTGTTTCATTTAGTTTGAAATCACTTAGTTTTTATTTATTTGTTTCATTCTAAAAAATGTGAATGATTGCTCTCATGTAGCGATGACGCGGTATCAATCGCAGTAGCACAGCAGGAACACAGACACATGCAGCAGTGATCACACACCTCCAAAAGCTCCAGCTGCGCACTGGGGGCTTCTTGATGATGACTAAAAATTAATCTTTTTGAAATAGCTCCATCACGAGCAATTGTCGGCTTTTAAGATATGATGGTGGCTAGCTGGCTGTCTCACTATCGGCACATAATGTTAATGGAATTGCCAGTCGAAAGAAGGCGTATTGGCGGATTTACGCAACTAGGATGGAACAAATTTTACACCTACGCTAAGGCGATTCATAGCATTGGTCTACTTAACGGACCACGACAAAAGTGAAATGAGCGATGTTCACTTTGCAAGAAAGATAAGCAGAGCATTTCACGAAATCTGAATACCTCCGATAATGGAGTTATCTTTTCCACTTGAGGGCTTGTAGAAACTGGACCTTCAACATCAATAGAGCTTTCATCAAACATTTCAACACTAAGACTAAACAACAAACGAGCTCTGAAAAATATACGGGGATTTAATGATGCAATACATGGGCTATTCTAGTCGGCGGGTCGTACGTGGGAAAATGAAGTCCTTGGCGGGTCGGATTATTAGATGAATCGTATTCAATCATTAGAGCTGCACTGATTGGAAGAGCAAAAAAGGTCTACACGTGCTCAGATGTCCTATTTTCCACTGAAAATCAGTGATGAGCAAAAACAAGATTTCGGTTTTTTTCACGGTAGGAATTTGTATTTCTGTAATTGTGGGCGGTAGTTTGCCCAGCCCAGCATTATAGATTATAGTTGGACACAACCTGCGGGCCGGTCAAAATCTATCAACGAGCCGGCCCCGGCTCGTGGACTGTATATTGCACACAATCAAAGAATATAAATTGCTAACCAATGTCAAAAATATACCTAAAAGCATAACTGAAGTCTTTTTTACAACAACCTTCTGTTCTAAATTGGAGCCGAAATCAAAGTTAGGAAGGCAAACATTTTCACAATAAGGCCCAGCTAAAAACAGTTTGATCATCTTGAAGTCAAAAAAATCCAAAAATAAGTACTTCAAAAACATTTAAAGATTGAGCTTCAAAAATGTAAAAATTGAATGCTATCGAAACAATGTCACTTAAATGATCCATACGTTTTCTTGCTTAGCTTTTAGACTTGGTCAGTTAAAACCTGGGGCGCAAGCACAAATTTTCAGATGGGTGTGGGTAAGGAAATTTTTCCACGTTGAGGCACAATTTTTCTATTAAGATTGTGGTAAAAGTTTTTAATGACAAGGGGAAGCGTGTATCGGTTTTCCCCTACGTGCCATTGACTAATCCCCTAGATACCTGAGAGCGACTCCTTCTCCAAGACCTTCATTCAGACTTGAATGTTCATTGATCATCGAGTAATTTCTAGGAGAGCCATACATGTTCATGAACGTTGGACCAAAAGTAGGAAGAAACCCTTAAACAAAGTAATTTACTGTCGCTGGTAATCCAAAAATTATCTAAAAAACATGCATCCTTAAAACAATTTTTAGCGCTGCTATTTTTTATCTGAAGTTACCCCCAAACATTAAATTGAAAAACCAACAGTCAGTAAGGGAGAATAAGGCAAGCTTGCGCTCGTTTAGGTAGTAGCCACTCAAACTATGCATCAAACGCGAATCGAATCCAGACGAGAATGAACCCGTCGCACCGAAGCTCAGCCCATATGGGATAGAATACTTTTGTTTAATGACGGCGCAGACTTTTTTGGACTCACATGAAGGGCTAATTTTAAGCATATAATTTTGTTTTTGAAAATGCCCGAACAGAGGAAAATTTAACCGTTAGTTAGAAAATAGTTTAATTTTCAGAAGTTTGAAACGTAAACTATAGCACAGTTGTTAGAGAGACACAGAGACGGTAGCTTATGGCACTTTTTGAGTTGTTCAAAATATCTATCAAAAGCCATTTCGTTTTAGCCGTAATAAAAGCAAAACTATGATCATACTCAAGCGTGCACACAAAAAATAAATTGACTATTAACTCAAAAACAGCTAATGCGTTTGACCTAGTTTTTTTTATAAATGAAACCATGCAATTAGCAGTTGAAACTAAGTGAGTTTACCGGAAAGCACGACCTTAACCGAAAATCGTGTTTGCGAGAACATTGCACAATTTTTAATGCTTTCTACAAGCATTTCACCACGCTGCAGTGACACTAACATAACTATGCCAAACATTCCCAGAGCCTAGCTGTAAGAACAAAAAACACAAGAAAAATCTTTATGAAGCCGAAAAGAATCGAGCCAAACTTGCACTAAATTCAACTACTTTTAATTTGTAGCATATTTTTTTGCGAGCGGCGGTTGTTCAGGATTTTTGTGATATTGTAATTCTTGCCATTCATTTATATAATGGTATACTTTTGTCATATTATAGAATCTATCTGCGTTCTTCTAACTTTTGCCTCGCTTTCACATTTTCTAGTTTATATCTTTTTATCTCACAAAAACAAGCCTGTTACTGAATGAGCATCCAGACAACAAAACACAAAAGATGCAATATTAAAGCTACAAAATTACGCAGTTATTTCTAAGATGGGGGTAAAAAGTTAAGCTTTCCACATTAAGGCACACTTTTTTTTGGAAAACAACGGTTTTTACGAGCATCATAGGGGAGGACTTAGTGAGGGCGTACGTTAAATACTTCTCTGCCTACAGGTACGCCACTTAATACAACATACAGACTAACCTTTATCAGCAGAATTGGATATTTTGTCCAGCTCTATGAATGTTGTTCCAATGACAGTGTTTGTTAAATTGTCTTTGTCTCGAATTTGAATTTTTATTCTTTGGCAAAGAGGAGGAAAAAGTTCCGTGAAAATGATCTTTTCATTCCAACGAGGAGAATAGGAATTCTTCTGAACTGAAGTTTGAGCCTAAAGTTGTTTTTGTGTACGCAATATAATTATTTGGCAAAGTAATGCAGGTTTCTATTAATTTGTTTACTAATAACCCGATCTGTATCTCTTCTTGGAATACACATCAGGCACACCAATTAGTTTACACATTGAGATACAAATTAGTTTACAAATTAGGCATGCTAGTTCATTTTCAGAAATTTTCCTGACGAGTACACTTGGTGTGAAACCACTAAAAAGAAAACTACCTTGTAAGTAGTTAAGCGACTTACAAAATAGCGTGACAGATAAGACCAGCTATAAATTTGGAATAGATATCCATATACCGTAACTGGATTGGGTTTACGCACCTTTGCGTATACATTAGGGATTCAGGTACCCCAAGTTAAAAATAAAAACTCCCCCATTAGGGCGCAAGTTACCTCTCGTGGGTAACCAATAATAAAGTCGTTCCATATTTCACATTGCTAAGTATTCTTTCATTTTCCACATTATGTGCAGTAGTGATTCTAGTGAATAGTGATGTAGTACATACTTTTTGACCGCAAAAGCTTATCTCCACGAATGGATCGACCAAATCTCTCGACTCTCCTTGAAACACAGTTTTCAACTTTTCTGTAAGCTTTGCATTCATTTTAGGCAGTCCATCAGCTTTGTAAATTTTGAAGATAAACTTTGCTTTCTGACGTTCTTGTGGCACACCATCAGGAAGAAGCAAATTCCTGAAAACAAAATTTGGTGCTGGAAACAACATCTTCAACGTGGTCGAAAGGCTGTCATTCAACTGTTTCCAAAATTTCATTGCTCTTTATACAGGCTAGAGTGCTAACCTACATTTACTTCTAAAGTTGTGTAGATATCAGGCTTCATTTTGAAATAGAAAAGTGATGTTGAAGTGGTCAAGGTTAATAGAATATCAAATTTCGAAAAGATGAAACCTACTTTTCAAAAACATCTTCGTCGTCATCACTCGATTTTGAAATTTTTACCATGTCTCCTTTTCCCAAAACCGACACATCCATCTAAGGCAGTAAGAAAAGACAGTGTCACAATGAAAATAGTTCAGTGATTGGAAAACTTGGTATCAACATTACGAAGTAGTTTGACAGAGTGGTTAGAACAGGGATTCTCACCCGGGGGGGTCATTGGCTCCCCTAGGGAACAACAGACATTAACCAGGAGGAACAAACGCATGATTTATTAATGGAAATTAACCATTTAAGACCAGCGGAAGGCTGTAGCTACTACCAATGAAACGCGGACAAAAATTTTATTGCAGAGCAGAGTCACAAACCATAAAAAGTTGAGAACCACTGGGTCAGGGGCGGATTAAGAGATCGCGGGGCCCGGAGCAGATAAAAGTATGGGGCCCCTAACTTACGAAAGGTGAAAACAACGAATATCCTTTTGAATACTAAATTCTACTGACATCACAATCAACCGAAAATTTTATAAAATTTAACGAACTCAGGTTTGGGTCGCGCTCAAAAAGATATTAATGTTGACAATAAATTTTTATATTGATTATTATATATTTAGATGAAAAAGGTTGAATCTAATTTGCTATTTCGATTTATTAAAAAGAGAAAAATGTTTTCATTGTGTTCAAAATTTACTTTGAAATTAATTTTAAAAGGTAAAACGTGAAATATGATTTTCTGATAATGTTGGTCATAAGGTTGTAATTTATTTCAATTCAATAGTAAATAGCGCTAAAAATTAGTAAAAGCACGGGGCCCTTCAAAGTGCGAGGCAACTTCCCAGTTTGCCCATTGCTTAGTCCGGCTTTGCACTGAGTTAGGAGATGCTGTGCTGTTGGGAGACTGAAATCGGTCAAGTAAGCATGGAACTGCCACTGTCTCACCAGCGCTGGAATGTTCTACTGAGTTGTACACATATTCTAAGTTGTGAAATGAACACTGCTAATTCGTAAGCTTCAGAGTAATTGGCCTGAAAAACATTTCTTCTAATGCATGGTGTTGAACAACATCCACTTCATTGGTTTTTCACTGGCACCACAAATCAGATGAGTTAACCTCAGCGATGGAAGTCGAGTCGGGTTTTTCGGATCGGGCCGGGTTTGGGCCGGGTTTCGGGCCTTACTTTCCAAAGAGAAATCGGGCTGAGTCGGGCTCAATCGAGGGCACACTAGCTAATAATTTTTGTTCATTCGGACATATTTCTCAAAACTAGATTTTTCTGCGCCGAACGGCCGAAGTGACTCTGCGTGAAACTATCACTTCATGCTTGTTTGGTGATGTGATTAGTAAGTCTCTTGCGCGTGAAAAATTCGAAGGCACTAGAACTACTGAATTCTGCTTACAATTGATTGATTTATTTGTGTGTTTTTGTTTAATTTTTTTCTAAACATTAAACACATTAACATCCAAATATTTAGCATAGCCTACTTAATGAACAGGAAAAAACACTGTTGGGCCGAATCGGGCTTCCTTATGAGGCCTCGGTTTCGGGTAGGGTTCGGGCTGAACCAACTCGGCCCGATTCCATCTCTGGTTAAGCTAATTTCTCCACACTACTCTACCTCCCTGATGGAGTCACAGGATCTCAGGGCAAAGTCATGGTATACCAACCAAAATCGAAGATAGCAATCCTATGTGACGTACAATAGATTAACTAATGTTTTTGAACTGAAATTAAAGAAAAAAATGAAATGAGCATAAAATATGGTTTTAACGGGTACTTCGAAAACTGTTTCGAGCATCCACGAATAAAAAATTTTTGTACTTTCTTGTTATTTCAAGTATAATTACTTTGAGATATCCTTTGGGTGTTGCCGTAACTTCCGAAGGATTAGTTAGGAGAGCCCATTTGTGGTAGAAGTTGTGATGTGGATGTTTGTATATTGCTCCCAACGCGATTTTAAAGTTTCCAATCAGAACTCCACTTTTAATAAGAGTCTTTGAATGGAGAACCTTAAAGAATATACCGTATATTACAGTAGAAAACTTGAATTTTATAGAAAAAGAAATTATTTTTATTTATGTATTATTTTATATTTAGTTGCATGTTTATCCTCCTATCACTAGAAAGCAATCAAAGCGCTACAACGAGCTCGCTTAAGAGTTGCCGGCCATCTGTCTACCACACCAAGATGGGGGAATCCCGCAAAGTGCTTTTCTCAACGGCACAACTAGTAAGCTTGCTGCCTTGTTCTCCACACGGTACTTTTAGTGCTGACCGTCAAACAAGGAAGCTCTGAATACCGATTTTACAGTCTTTGGTTTGACCCAACTCAGAATCAAACCCGCGTCTACAGCTCCAGAAGCGGTCGCTCTTCCCACTCGGCCATCTGAGCTATAATAGTTGTAAAAGGTGAATACTGAATAGGCGTGCCAGCATATATCTATACCGTGTTCGCATTTTGGGTTAACGGGCTCCATAAAGCTTTTTTGCGGACCCCTTGGGAGTTTATGAACCCCAAGTAAAGGACCCCCAAATAATATGCTCAGTCAATCATTTTTCTTGCTATGAATCACATATTTAACGACGACATTTGCCTGAACACTTGAAGTCAACAAATTAAAACAGCGAGATTAAACTTAAACGAGTCAATTTATACACACATCAACGAACGTCGATTAAAGACTTTTTTTACTTACGGAAAGTGTAAGAATTTCGTCAAACAGAGCTTTAGCTGGCACGAAGAATTCAAATACAAATGTTTCGTTGTAATAAGGAGAAGTAGTAGATTCTTTTCGGGCAGTATTTCTCTTGTCATCACCAATTTGAACCATCACTACAGGATCTATGTTCGATTCGCTCAGTTCTCTAGCTTCAATCACTTTGATTGTCACCTGTCAAAATTGACAACAGCTGTAAGTTGTATCAACGCTTATCATGCTTCTAAAAAGTAAGGTGCTTTTCTGGGGCCGATAAACCTCTTATTTAGCACCGACACCGTTTTTTGACGAGGCATAGGGTTGTTTCTTTACAATTCTAATAGAGCTCACTTAATTTCTTAAAAAGTAGAGCATTGTGTGGCGTTTTTCGAAGCTCATCGATGCCACATATTTTAATTTCTGAACCAAACCTCAAACTCTTTCACCAACTCTCTGAACTGAAACTTGTGCTGTGTACCTGAAAGTTATGCGGCACAGCGTGTCTGCATTCACTTTTGATTCTTGGTTTTGACCTGAAAATATAATATTTATTAGGCAGCTTCAAAAAGAAACCAAAAGCGCTTTAAGATCAGAAAAGTGGGTTTGAAACCAGCTCGAACCAAACCAAAGATTTAAAAAAGGTAATCACCTAGCTGCCATCAGCCGACTGCTGCCACTGCATCCGTCTCTTATGTTCGTAGTATTACTGCCTGAGTGGGCAGAGAGAGAGAGAGACTTGAGCTTGTAACACGCTAAGGCATGAAATTAAGACGTTTTTCAATGTAGGCTAGAAAATAGCTAAGGAACTCAAAAAATAAGTATTGCTTCCAGTAAGCATAGGGTGAATTTGCTTCTGGCAAACAAAGGGCTCCTTGGAAATGGCTAAAAGATGCTCTTACCTTTTGCTGACAACGGCTGTTTCATAATCTGGGGATTGAGCTGAAAGATTTACGACGTTAAGGCTGGAAAATTGGTCGGCAGGAAACATTAATCCTGTTAAAAATTGAATCATGAAACCTCAGTATTCATGCAAACATGCAATAGGCATGCACCGAAAATACTTCATAAACCTTTGCGTTTTTTTTTACTTTTAAGAATTTAAGAACACAGAACATGAGATTTGCTTCCAAAATCACCTTAAGACAAAAAAAGGTCATCACATCCGCAGATGTCCAATTCTCTTTCCAAAATTAAGTGAAGACAAAAAAAGGCCGCTTGTACTGAAACTTTCCAAAATTTTTCGAGGACGAATGATTGGACATGTTTTCACTGTTTATAATGCCGAAAAGGAGGACATTTGGGCATTTTTTGGCGTCCTCGGAGGACAAATTATTTTTTGTTAAAAAAAAGGACATGTCCTCCAAAAGAAGGACGAATGGTAAGCCTACGTTAAGGACTCTGGTCAAGTATAAAACTTGATCGAGTGTTGCACATAATATATTAAAACCTGTAAGAGGTGTCTTATTCTAGTAGAAGACAAATTGATTTTTTTCATTTTATCCTCCTGTTGCGAAAAAGCGATGAAGACGCTACACGTGAGACGAATCCAAACTCGCTTATAGGAGTTGCCTCTGTTTCCAAGATTTCCGGTTGAGTTTTGCTTTGCTGCTTGTCAGATTCCACCAGGCAGAAATGATTATCGTAAAGCATCTTATTTAAGGACGCAACAATGAAGCTTGTAAGGGAGTTGAAATGGCCTCTGTAAAACGACGCTCCTGACCACTCGGCCACGCTGCTGACATTTTTTAAAGATCCCACAAGGCGGAAGGATCGGTGGATATTTTAATCTTGGATTAATGCAAAGGTTCTGTAGTACATTTAGCGTCATTCCAGCCACAAATTAGCAAATCTAATTCTCGGGCCAATGCAACGATGAGTCATGCAAAGCCAAAACTCTACGAGAGAACGCCTATTTGTAAATAGTAATTGAATAACTTTGAATCCTGTTACAATGAACATCCGATGTTAACGAGTTAGCATCACTTTAGGGGTGATGATTGAACGAAAGCACCAGTCTTCTCCGAGCAATTGTTTTCTTTTTTTATGTTTTGAAAAACGATTATCAAAATGCACAGAACTCAGAATTCAACATACCTAGTCCTTTTTTTGGTTTTCCTCTTACGTTATTGACAGGAGAATCCGTGCTGGATTTAATCTTGATTCCCACGGCACTTACTAGGCTTTTAGAACGTGGTCTAAAAACACAGTCCTTTAATTACTATCCAAATGTTAAGAAAACAGCTGAAAATGTGCTTACACACAATATGATACGATTTTTTGTACGTAAAGTGACCAGGCTTCGAAACAATCAGAGGTCATGATGTAAAGCTACGCCACTTTGCCCAGCATTCTAGAAAACAATCGTAAGGTGCTTTGCAAAGCAACTGATGGAAAGCAAAATTGTTTGGGTTCGAATTGTGTGGAAGATATTTCCGTCAACTGCCTTCGTTAAAAATTGAATGGAATTTCGTGCAACAACAAATTGTATTAAAATCGCATTTAGTGTAAACAGATCTTTCAGCACAACAAAAACAACAGTCATTCTACCTTTGGAAGAGCAACTAATATATGATAAAGGCAGAGGTATTGACACATCCACAAAAATTGGCATACTTCAAAATATAGGTTACAGGGTAGGTTATGACGATGAGTAACAATGGGCTTTTAGCCCTCATCAGCCGCCCTCAGGCTTAAGGTACACTCATCGTTATGTCTCAATGGGCTTTTAGTTAGTTAGGGCTTCCACCTCCTGAAAAATCATGCTTTCTCCATCCTTTCATTTTTTTACTCATATCCTTGGCAGTTGCAACAACTCGGTCACATTTACTTTGTACTGGCCAGAACCACAAAATATTTATCGTGTGGTTTTGAGCGTCTATGGAAGTTTCGAGATACTGAAGTAAGTTACTAATATGTAGGCTATAAGCCTAACTAAAAATTTAGGAAAGGCCTTGAGCTCCCGTCCTCTTCTCCTAGACCTGTAATTCTTAACATTTCATGGTTTGTGTCCCCCTTCAAAAACTCTTAACACCAGTGATCCTCCTGCTCAGCAATAAAATTTTGGCAGGGGGTATTTTGCCGTTAACGGCAAAATACTGATTGGCTAAAAAGTATAGGCTTGTATACCAGTGGCGTAGGCAGGAATTTTCAATGGGGGGGGAGGGGTTGAAACACTGCACCGGATTTTAACTTCAATGTTGTCACTTATGGCGCACAAGGCGATTCATACTGTCGTAAGTGAAGAGCGGAAGCTATATCACAAGTAATAGTATGTCGCCTATACCACAAAAACTCATCGCCAACTATAGCATACGTGGCCCAGCGGTAACGCATGCAGGTGATAGATCCTTTGTGATGGGTTCGATTCACGACGGAAGCCGATCGCATTTGACATATATAGTGGCGCACCCATGATTTGGTAAAGGGGGAAGGCACAACCAGGGATATGGGGGCGTAGCCCCCAGCCACCATCGAATTTTTGCGGTTTTTCACTTAAAAAACACTCATTTTAGCACACTTTTTTATCAAAAAAGGACATGCAGTGAGTGCAGTCACTATAAACAATGCAAAAATATTTTTGCAGCTTATGTCTAAAACCAGAAGCTGGGCTAAAATAAGTGCAAGGAGGCTGCAACCATTATTAGTTTGAGAAATTACAGACTGAAAGTTAGGTTTTAGCATTTTATTACAGGGCCAAAAGGGGGGCATGGCACCGTGGTCCCCTGCGTACGCCTATAGATATTAATATACCGCGTGGCAGCTGACTCAAAGAGCGCAAGCTCCCTTCGCAGTCTCCCTCAGTTACTGTTAGCTTTTCTGTTCACAATAATTTGAAAATAACCTCAGTTATTTATTTATTGTATGTACTACAGTAGCGGTTGTTCTCACCTTACCATTTATGAACACCGGCCAATTAAGGGCCAACGCTGTTCGTAACTGCAATTGCGCAAGAACGGTAAACAATATGGTGACGCAACAATGACACTTCGTAACTGAGCAACGTTAGAACAGTGGATTTACGCTGTGATGTTACAACAATCGCAGATGAAGCAAGAACCAAAATTATCGTTTTTTACAAATCAACGAATATCGGGAATAAAAGCAAAAGCGTTGTCAAACCACTGGGGGGGGGGTTAAACTCCCGAAACCCCCCTTGCTTACGCCCTTGGTGTATGCGCATGACTGTTGATTGGCTTGCATCTATACACACGTCCGGTTTTGAGAAAACTAGCCTATCAGTATTTTGCCGTTAACCGTCAACCGTCAACCGTTAACGGCAAAATAAACACTTCCTAAAATTTTCTGTCGGTTTTTCATTCGTAGTAGCTACAGCAGTCCGCTTAAGTAATTAATTACCTTTAATAAATCTTGCATCGTGGCCCCCTGGTTAATATTCCGTGGCTCTCTAGGGGGCAAATGGCTCCCGGTTGAGCACCCTTGTCCTAGACCTTCCAATGGGCAATCTTAAGCATTTTTTTAAAGAGCTGACTTATAGATTGCGGCAGATGCTAAATTATTGGGGCTTTAGAACTAAACTTCAGTTGTAATTCGCTGAATGTCTTATACTATTGCCAACCTGTAGATTTACTGAGCTACATCGAATTACAAGAGCACAAATTACTGCAGAAGTAGAGTATCTTGATTGTTCGGACTAGAAAAATTGATGTGTATTATATTACAAATTGTGTTTACAAACTATTACAAACCATTACAAAAAATTGATGAATATTATATTACAAATTGATGTATATTATATTTATATTACAAACCTGCTATCTGCAGTAACAATTGCCCTTGACTTGCTGGCTACATTATCAGAGAGTTTTCTTTCGCTACAAATGTGATCGTGGCAATCGTCGCCTTTGTCGCAAACTAAGTTTTCTGGTTTTATGTACTTGATCTCCATGTCGATTGAAATCTGCAAAAACGCAGAAAAAACTTCAAAGAATTCGAAAAACGTTTGACAGAAAAAAAGATAACGCCGAGTCCGAGTTCGGTTACCCTTCTGAGCGTTGCCTGGTGATATAATTTGCAGCGCTATGAACCGCACAAATGGCCGAGTGGGTAGAGTGTCCACGTATGAAGCTGTAGACTTTGGTTTGATTCAGAATCCAATCAAACCAATGGCTATAAAATCGGTATTCGCAGCATTCCTGCTCGACGCTCAGATTTAAAGGAGCTGTGGGCAAAACAAGCCAGCAAGTTTATATGTAGCGCCGTTACGAAAGGGACTTAGGGGGATTACCCCATATTAGAGTGGTTGACTGATGTCCGGCAAATTCTAAGCCAGCTTGTTATAACTTAGCGCTTTGATTGCTTTCTAATGATAAGATAAACGTGCAACCAAGTAAATGTTGTAGAGACGCTTTTATACCCTTTTCTAAACGGCTCTCACCATGCCTTGGATCGTGGTACTCCAATTGAATTAATTTAATAAGCCTAAACCTTATAAATAACAATTTGATAAAAGTGTATGCTGACCCACTTATTGAGGTTGCCACATCACATGGCCACTGTGCCCTTGTCTCTATTCATGTATACTTTGTCCTAATTGTCTTCAAACATTTTAATTCACAAGCAAACCTTTGTCGATGTCTTGTTGTTGCCCTCTAGATTTTCGTTTAAAGTTAGCTTTCCGTTCTTGATTACTTGTTGCATCACCATTTCAAACTTGCCGAGCAGTCTAATAGAACATGCAAATGAATAAGACCTTAAAAGTTGAACTATTGGGTTCGATACTCGGACGAGTTAGCTCAAAAATCAAAGAATAGCATCCATACCTATCTAACCTATAGCTCCCTAATAGTGCGGAGAATAAATTGGAAATAGCATATTATAAAATTTAATGACACTCAAAACGCAGCGAAGAGAAAGAGCGCGCTGGGAAACGTAACCCCGACAAATGACAAATTTTGATTTTCTAACCTATCCGAAAAGGTTTTGCTGTAACTGAATACATTGACATGTAGAGTCTCCGCCTCTTCAATTTTGCTGGTTAGAAGCCAATCGAATGTCTGCAAAAGAAAGATTGATAAAAAAAAAAAAGTAAAAAAGTGCAAAATGTAGGAGATGAGATTTCTGGTAATATTTACATGCAAAATTATGCATTGCTAATGTCATTAAACAATTTTTTAGATACAGTACAGCCGCCATGATAGCGATTAACACAACTATTTTTTGGTGGCAATGGTGCGCAAGGTCTGGGGTTCAAATCCCGGGCCGGTTAAATCAGACGCAGTGTCGTCAACTGTTCGCTGCCGCTGCGAGATTTCTTCGGGGCTGTGTTACCCCATTGCGAGTGTACTAAGATCCGATTTCATTTTATTTGAGCTATAGATTTTTTTCTCGGTATTACAAAATAAAAATTTCCCGGAACAATTCTACTGTGCAAGGGATTTCAGTCACCATCAATAGCTTATCTGATGTTTTTCGTCATCAATGGTGCTTCCCATCTTACTAGACCTGAACAATTGAAGTTCTGCTCTGTGGAGATCATGCCTGACCAGGCATGGGATTAACGCCTGGAGCCGGAGCCTGCCGACTCAAAGAGTACAAGCTCATTTTTAACTCTTTTTTGAATTCACTGCCTGATATGTTCAATGATTTGTACCATAAATAATATCAATTATGTTTTATATATATACTGTATATGTACATCAATATGTCTAGGCTTATAAACACAGCATATACTAGGGGTGGACAAAGTGCGGCCCGCGAGACCATTTTATGCGGCACGTGAGCAGTTACACGCACATAAACTCAAAACGTGAATCAAGCCGATGACTTTTTTTTTTTCTTTGCTCTATAGCTCCGCGCTGAATGTCAGTAAAAAAAAAAAATATCTACGGACGTGATAACCTTTTTTTGTTTTGTTTTCACTTAAATTTTGAGTGGAAAATTGGACATCTGCGGTCGTGACGACCTTTTTTATTTTGTTCTTCCAATCAGTGCGGCCCTTCGTGTGAACATAATTGCCCACCTTATGTGGTATATACTTTTTACCTGCTCAAGCACAACTTGATTTTCCTCAACTTCAACGATTTTACTGGAATAAGTTGTATCTAAGGAAATAGAGAATTGGTCTTAATAAATTCATAATCAACGACATGTTTTTTACTAATTCTGAATCACCTGACAGCCACTGCATCGGACATGTTAGGTGTCTGCATAGAAGCTCAGAGTAGTTTTCAGTGAAAACTTAAAAATTAAAATTTCCGGACCTTCAAAGATTTTTTGCTTATGGTACCAACCACAAAGTCAAAAAATCTATACACACAAAAAAATTTATGCACAGCTATGGTGCTTTTTTTCAGGACGTTTTGAGGAACCGAAACGGTCTTTCGAAATTGTCCTGCGGTCTCTCAAAATCTGCTTCTACAGTAGGGTAGAAAGTTGTGTTTTTATGTTATAAATTGCTTAATGGTTCTTCAAGCCTCACCTTAAAAAACGCTGCCGTTGTATGAAATATTGCTCAAAGTTTATCGTTCCGCACTTTAAGCACTTTCACAAGGGTAATTTTTTTTTGCTTCCTGGGTGGAGTTACCAGCAAAAGATTGTAGGAAATCCTTCAATTTAAATTTTCGGATTTTTACTCTAGACTGCTCTGAGCTCCTCTGATAAGGCCTATCTAGGTCGAAACAGGGGCTGTCAGAAAGTTGAGTATATAAGTATTGAAGTCTTTGTTTTAAGTATCAGCAACTTGCTCTAAACTAAAAAAAACTAGCCGTTAACGTTCAGTATTGAGCAGCTTGTGCAGAAACAAAACATCCTGTGTTGGCGAGTTATCATCACTTTATGGGTGTTCGATTCAGAGCCGGCGGAAACGCCCCCCGAACCCCCCGGCCGGGGGGGGGGGGGGCAGGCCTGGTCAGGGGTTCCACCCAGAACACCGCGGTGTTTTTTTACTTAAAAATGATTTTGATACGTGTTACGATGCAACATTAATTTGTTTGCGTGCGTGTGTGAAGAAAGGTGCGTACGGGGGAAGGGGTGGGGGTGTTGGGCTCCAATTGCGCCGCTCTTGTTTGAAATGTAGGCTACTGTAGGCAAAACCGCTTGTATGTAAACGATTCTTTTGATCTGTTGAATGAACGAAAGCATAATTTTCTTCTGTCAAAAATACACATTTTATGAAATATATAGCAACAATATTAACTTTCTATTTCATGCGCCTTGCTTTGAATGAGGTCGTACATGGTAGGTGTTTAGAATATTGCAGGTTTACTATGGTTTTTGCACAAAAGCATTAGGGGTGTACAACTCCGCAAGCAAAATAGATCAAAATTGATGGTTCGTCAAATGGATCGCTTAAAGTTTTATGACATATTATAAGTTTAAGTAAGGCCTACTTAAAACTTCAATTGTTTTTTTAAGTTCCGGTTATTGCCAAATGGATTGATGATTTTCTTGAATACTTTTCTTGAGATTTTCCCACGTCATGTCACACTGTGCTGGGCTGTTTGTCATTTTAATTTATTATTGTGACGCTCAATAGCGCACAAAAACGGCCAGTAGTTCAAGTGTTAAAACGATTTTAGGTAAAACATTTACCGGTGGTCCGGTAAACGCTTGCTCTGTGGAACCAGAGAGTGCTCTTAAGAATTAGAATTTAATAACAATGAGTATTCTTCACGCACCAGTCATACGTAGGGATTCCATACCCTCCTTATTTCAAAGATTTGTCTTTATTTTGATATTATTGTCCTTATTCTTAAGAAA
Organism: Trididemnum miniatum; assembly: GCA_964006365.1. Classification (NCBI taxonomy): domain Eukaryota; kingdom Metazoa; phylum Chordata; class Ascidiacea; order Aplousobranchia; family Didemnidae; genus Trididemnum; species Trididemnum miniatum. The sequence goes on along the minus strand of OZ023242.1, from coordinate 13,321,523 downwards.
TGTCCTTAGGCAACCGTCTGTGACAAAAGTTCCAATCCCAAAAACAATTTATCTAGCTTTAAATGTGCATATATCAAAAAAAAATATGAGTTAAAATGCCATGATGTGTAATTATGTTTCTGGTTTAATACAGAATTTAATATCCTTAAATGCCAGATTTTTATGCATGATGGTGCTGCACGCAGTGATGGGCACGATAAACTTTTTTGTACTAAAGCGATAACGATGATCGATAATTTCAAAAAAGCTCTGGGCGATACCGATAATCCATAAATCTCAATTTTATAAAACGATACCGGTAATCGATAAATTATCGCCGATAAATTTTTCCGTCAAATGTTGCGGTAAATTTTCAATGTGTTTGACGAAGTTTTTTCTGTTAGTCAAATTGCAAAAATGTTTTTGTAGATTTTTCAAGAAAAGAAAGCAGTCCACAAACTTTGCTGTGGCATTAAACAAAACAAAGAGAGTTTTTTTAAATTGCAACAAGACTTTATGGACGCCGCGTATTTTTTCCGCAGCGCCAACTCGCTAAGTGTGAACACTGAATGCATAAAGAATCATTTATCGCAATAATTTATCGGCGATAACAAAATATATTACAAAAGCGATATTGGCAATCGATAAATCAAACATATTTGGAGCGATAACGATAATCGGTAATAAATTATCACCGATAAATTATCGCGATAAATGCCCATCTCTGGCTGCACGTCATTGAAGCAACAGGTGAAGAATTTCTTGGAGCAAAAAAGTATATAAATGTTGGAGTGGCCTGGAAATAGTCATGACCTGAATCCAATCGAAAACATTATGGAGGATTATGAAAAATAAAGCTTCAGAGAACCATCCTTGATGTAGGCATCCTAAAAGCCTTCATGGGCGGTTTGGGGGCCGGTTCCGCCGGCCCTGGAATAGCTTATCCACCGGACCACCTCGTCTTAGCACCTTAAACAATTAATACCGACTCTTCAAGCCAGATAAGTAATGACAGCGACGTGGCCAGCGAAAAATTTAGGGGGGTGCTGTACCCGGATTCAGGCAACTCATCAAGGAAAAAGGTCTTCATTCTAAAGAACATCTTTACGAGAAGAAAGGGGAACCCTCTGTCCCCAACTACGCCACTGAGTAATGGTAAAAAAACTGTGAAAAGATATACAGTATGTGAAGCAGAACTGCTGCAGAGAATACAAGAATAACCTTCCTTAAAATGCTTTGCCGAAACGATGTATTATCACTTTTGCAGGGCTGCCACTTACTGGTATCAATTGCTAAAATCTCAAAAAATTATCTTAACATACAGAAATGATATAATGGCCATCTAAACTTTTCATACTTAATTTGATTAAACTTGAAACCGAAGGGGTCTTTTTTTGAGAAAGTCATTGACAAACTTTTTATCACTGATCGGAAGGTCCCTCTATCTCGGGCGCGGGGGGGGCGGGGGCTATAGTCCTTATAGCTCCTCCCTCTCTTGATCTAGCTCTGGCTAAGCGCCAAGCAAGAAAGCTGTGAATTTCATTTTTTAAAAGCTTTTGATATAACTCTCAATAGTCCGAATTGTAATCCTACTTCTTATTATCCTCACTCCCTGACCCTGATGTAGGCTAATTAAATCAGAAAGTGTTATTTTATCTTGACTCTAGCTTCCGCTGAACAAGTACGAATGACGCAACTATTTAATCTAAATCGATTTAATCTTAACAAGGGCGTCGAACCTAACCGGAACGTAAACCAAAAACCCGTGCTAACCGCGTCCTTTCATTGAACCCGAACCGTAACCTTTATAATTTAGTAGACGTAAACCTAACCTGAACCCAAAGTCATCAGAATTCTTCAAACCGTTAAAATAATGTTTGTTCAACCTAAACCCAGACCGGAGTCCTTTTTTTGGACTGCACTATCTATGCAAGAAGTGATCCATTTCTGATGGTTTTGTTTCATTTATCTCGCCGCCTTTGTGTTGCAATCCTACGTCATAATTCTGAAAGTTCTTGGAGGGCTAGAGCTACAACACTGTAACGCTAGCAACGGTGTTACATGCAATTAGTGCTTCATTACTTTGTAAAATCGATTGATCTAAAAGTAAAACTAGGGTACGTAGATGCAAAATCGGGCGCAATCGCATTTTGTGTAAAGACAAATCCGTCAGATTCGTTCATCAAAAATCGCACAAACATTGCATGAAATGCAAAATCGAATAAAAATCGCATTCTGTGTGAAACTACCTTTACCTTCCATTTTGCTTGCGGATAAAAGGGGCCCCACGTGAAGTTTTCGGGGGGGGGGTGGGGGGCTCAGTTGGCCTAACGCCGGCACTGGTTCGAGTACCCCGTCTTCCCCAAGCAATATTGTTTCCTTTTTTATGTTTTAAAAGAGCGAAGAATAAATGCCGCAAATCAGCGAAATTCAATACATTCATTCCTTTTTTGTTTTTTCTTTTGGGTTACGACTGGATCTATGGTATTTTTTTTAGCCTTATATGATGAAACCGGACATTTTATGGGCACTATAGTCGTTGCAGTTAGAAAACCAAAAAGAAAGTAAGTGATAACCAGGGAGTCGAACCGAACGCGAACCGGTAAAAACCGCTTTTTTTCGGTGAACCCGAACCGAACCTGAACCGTTTAAATTTGAGATCATTGAACCTGAACCGAACCCGAACCTTTAAAATTTTATGCTCATGAACCCGAACCGAACCTATAATATTTTGTGTACAGAAACCTGAACAGAAGTCGTTTAGTAACAATGTTTGAACCTGAGCTGATTCTTGAAAAATATTAATAAAAATCTCTAGACATGGTGCTGCGATGCGTAACATTCTTTCTGCTTTTCAAAATTTAATGAGTCTGAAACAAGTCAGGACAGGTCATGCCAACTTGGTAAACTAACAGGAAGTCGAATCGAACCCAAACCTGAACCGCGAACCGGTAAAAACCGCTTTTTTTCGATGAACCCGAGCCGAACCTGAATCGTTCAAATTTGAGATCATTGAACCTGAACCGAACCTTTAATATTTCAAATCTGTGAACCTGAACCGAACCCGAACCTTTAAATTTTGATGCAACTGAACCCCAACCGAACCCGAACCCAAATTTTTAAAAAGTCTTAAACCTGAACTGAACCGTTAAAAATTTAATTTCTTGAACCTGAACCGGAGCGATATTTTAAACGGTTCGACTCCTTAGTGATAACTATGCAGATAAAGTTTTTTTCGAAAGCTAATTAGAAAACAATATTGTAAAAAAGTTTTTTAAAACAAAAATAGCCTACTCTCTACAAAATACGTGCGGTTTTGCAAGTTCAATTTTCTTACCTAAAACTTTCTTAAAATGACATAACCACGACCGCCTAAATATAGCATACGAAACTATCTTCGGCGAAAACAACGCTAAATCCACATGTGGCTGGAAAGTTGTAATTAAGCACATGTTTGTACAACGCACGAAGTATTAGTCATCTAATGTATGCTAATTATATGCGAGCATTTTTAGTTTAACTGGCTTGTTGTTAATGCAGTTAAGATACTGCTATCGCAGCGGAAGGTCTTTGTTCGATCCCGGGGTCAGTGAAATTGAACACTGTGTCGCAAACTGCTCGCCTCTGCTGCGACGTTTCTGCTAAGCGTCGCTCAACCATTAAGACGCGGAGATGGGCCCAACCACTCCTGGGGGAGGGGGCGCCCCCTGCAAACAAATGCATAAAACTTTCGTGGTGTAAAGGTGATATACGTATAAAGGACAATCTGAGGGCGCGATGACTTTTTTTTTTGCTCTTTACTTAACTTTGGGCCGGAAAATTGGACATCTTCGGACGTGTTGATCTTTTTTTGCTTTTCACTTGACTTTTGGCGGAAAACAAAAGGCTTCAAATTGCGCTTCTCCCCCCCTCCTTTCAAATTCCTGGGCACGCCCCTGCACTCGTTGCACGCTTCAGGATGATACCATGAGGAAGGAGGACAGCAAGAATTAGATTTCTAGTTCAAATTATTCATAGACAAAAGGAAGTTAATTCGATATCCAAGCGTAGGGTTCTATACACTACACTCCATTTAAAGCGCATCGTGCTATTAGTGCTGCGAATAATTTTGTTATTGTTTTTGTCAACAGCTAGTCACGCTCATGTAAGATACGCAAGTTAAAAAATAAGTTGAAAAAATTGTTTAACGACCAAAATCAGATATTTGTTCAGCAAATCAAACGTCGAACTTTAAGAATAGCAATCGAACCATTGCAAGTTTTAACAAAACCTAGGCCTATATCATCTTTGCCCAGCATTTCAAATTACAAGACTCAGTAGACTAGGCCTACATTACAACTGATTGAATTTAGGCCAAGAACTTATGGTCATTTTGCTTTTATTTTTAATACCACTGGACAAAATCAAAACAGCGATAAGCCAAGCTATAAAACCGAAAAGTTTAGATTTTCATAAGCCTATCCGAGCATTTTCCGTATTATGTAAGTGTCCTTTTTTAATGGAGGCTCCATTCAGCCTTAATATTAAAGCTTTCACGCTAATTTACATATAAAGTTTTAAAGTGATTGCTTTTGCTTCAATTATGAAGTTTAATTTCAAAGTCAGTTACAAAAATTTTTGAAAAAGAATCGCATTAATTCTCCATTCTTAATTAATTCTTTGTTTAGTTGGCCTGATGTCATTAATTAATTACTTTAACCATCTCGGGTTGTCAAACTTACCTAAAGACAGGATTAAGATGCCAACTTTGAAAATTTGTTTTACTGAAAGCCATGCTGGTTGCATTACTTTAATTTTTGAAAGAGGTACTGGCAGAGCCGGCGTCAGAGCAATCAACTTAGGGGGGCCGAAGTTTGAAATTACGCACAAAAGCCGCTGTCTTCAAAAGAGTAAGCTTGTTAATTGGGAAGGGGGGGCCAAGCATGTCAATTGGGTTGGCGCTGGCCCTGATAACCTTATAGTTACATTAACAATCTATCTCTAATTCGTATAGCCCAGACGCAATCATACTGACCGAGACTTCATATTGTCTTTCAGAACTTGTTGGTTTGTTTTACTATTGCATCACACGTGTTGCTTGATGACGTATCAATAAAATAAATAAAAAATATCTCCTTAACATTAAGACGACTCAGTCAGTGTCATTGCCCCTTAGTCTCTCCTGGATACGCTTTTAAATTCACTGTTACAGGCTTTTAAAAAACAAAACTTACTTCGAAACGTAATCTTTGCGAACTTCTGTCCTTTTGCTCTTAAACCGGAAACCTTCGTGATACAAACTTCCAACGACATAACGTGCCAAGTGTACCTGCTATAATTGCTAGTGAGGCAGGCAAAAGTTTCAATATTTCTCTTAATTTTCTGGAATAGCTTTATAGTGCAGGCCAATGGTTTTCAACCTTGTTGGTGGAGCGGAACCCAATGAAACATTTCAGAGACTCGAGAAACCCCTGTGTGCATCAATTTAACTTACTAATTTACTTGAACCCAGCTCTAAATTGTGAACTTGCGAAACCCCTGCATTGTACAGGCGGAACCTAGGCTGAAAACCACTGGTGAGGACACAGTCTAAACAAACTCTCGGAAGTAAAATGTATTAAAACTTAACGCCAGAAATGGGCATGATTTCGATTTTCAGGATCAGGACACGATCTTGATCTTCAAGATCGCCGAAATTAGTGATCTTGCTCATGTCTGGTTATCGCTACAACCTGAGCAAAATTGCTGGGCTGATTTTCAGTCTTTAACTCGCTATTTTTCAGGACCAGAGTTATTGTGATACCGGTAGCCTACTGCTGTCACCACAAATATATCTATGGTTGTAAGGTTTTTTTTATACCTAACAACCATAGATATCAATACAATTGTTGACTTACAATTGTTTGCTTAAAGGTTTGCTCTCCACACTGACCCCTTAAAGGAGCTGAAGCGTACCAAGTTCAAAGACTTTGGTTTTACCCGACTCGGAATCACACCCAAGTTTACAGATCCAGAGGTAGACGCTCTATCCACTCGGCTATCTGAGTGGTTAGATCAAGTTGATCAACTTCCGTAAGCTTGAAACATCACTAAACAGTTAAGCCTCCGTTAATAAATTCAGAAGCACTGTCACTGCTACTCTGTAACACTAGCGCTCTGCTGGAATTAAAATTGAAATTTTCTGCGTTTTCCATCAATCTGCTTCACTTTTTTGCGCAAAAAGTGCTAGAATCTCTGTTTTTTTTTGTTAGTTCAGAATGCATCAACACGATGTTAGTCGGTAGAAACAGAATAACTGCATTCATAAACCTAATGCTGTTTCAAGCACGAACTGCAAGTCTGACTCATATCACGAGACAACAAAAACAAGATACAAAGAATCATTTTTTGGGCTTACAGTTAAAGTTTTAAGAACTACAGCCTTCTAGTCGGTGCGGTACCTGTATATAAATCAGGACCAGCTGACTTACCCGAAAACTATCGTCCTATTTGTTTACTCTCATCGTTATCAAAAATTTTTGAACGTTTTATTCTTAACAGATTGGTTTCTTTTTTTGAACAAAACAACATTCTTATACCTCTCCTATGGATTGCCACCTTAACGTGGTGGGGAAGTTTGAGTTTTCAATGATCCTTAGAGCAACGCCGTCGGTAGTGTTTAATCACTTCCATCAGGGTCACCCATGGCGGTAAGGTCGAAGGAGAGAAACAGACCAAGTAGCAATCCAATGTTGTAGCTAAATGGAAAGTTGTAATAACAATATTCATGCTGCATCGGACGGTGCGCAGGATAAAAAGGTCCGCGTTCGAGTTTTAGGCAAAGGGACTCGTTCGAAAAATAAGCTACAGTCTCCCCCACAAGCTGACCGTCACCGGAAACCCACCAACGCAGTCGCTAAGCGTTTGGGGAGGCAAATGGGGGCAGCGCACAGAAAACATACTCAAGTTGGACCAAACTGCCGGGATCTAGCTATCGGGAACTGGAACGTTTCGTCACTGACAGGAAAAGAGCAGGAGCTTGTTTGCGAAGCCCAACAGTATCGCCTTGATGTTGTGGGAATTTCATCAACAAAGCGCCGGGGTTCTGGAACTGTCGAGTTGAACGGTGGGTGGAAAATTTTCTACTCAGGTGTTGATGCTGCAATGTCTGCTCAAGCTGGTGTTGGCTTACTTGTGAGCCCCAACCCAACATTGCTGAATGTGTCGTTAACTGGGTACCACTGGGAGGAAGGGTTTGTCTTCTAAAGCTAAAGCTGCAGGAGCGATCTCTGTGTATCTTGCAGGTGTACGCACGTAACATAGAATCACAGTACGAAGCCTTTCTGGAGGAAGTTGAGGTTGCATTGGGAAAAGCAACTTCATCAGAATCCCTTGTTCTTTTGGGCGATTTCAATGCACATGTGGGCATCGACAATGCAACCTGGAAAAGTGTTATTGGGCAACATGGTGACCCTGACATGAACAAGAACGGATGGTGTTTATTGCAGTTCTGTGCCACCAATGGGCTGTGCATAATGAACACATTTTTTCAGCACAAAAGAATTCATAAGTACACCTGGTACAGAGACTCTCTGGGACAACGCTCCCTGGTTGATTTTTGTATCGTTTCGGCGGACTTGTTTTCTACCGTGTCTGATGTTCGTGTTAAAAGAGGGGCTGAGTTGTCAACTGATCACCACCTAGTTGTCTGCACTTTGAAAGCTTTGAAACCCTTGAAAAAACGAAAGACTTTTCGACCACGAGAAACTTATCGAATCAAATGGGAATCATTCGCTGACAAAGAGGTACGAACTGCATTTGCAGACAACATTGCATCTAAATACGAAGAACTTCCGACCTCTACTGAAGACAATGAAACTGAGTGGTGTTTGTTTCGAACAGCAGTCATTACGTCCGCTACTAACTGTTGTGGACGTAAGCGTGTTGGAGGGACGAAGAGTAGCGAGAAAAGAACTCCTTGGTGGAACCAAGAAGTTAAAGAAGCTATTCGTGCGAAAGAAGTGGCCTATAAGGCCTGGCTTGCAAATAAGTCATCACTTGAATTTCGTTCGCAGTACTCTGAAGCACGTAAGGCGACAGCCACAAAAGTTAAACTGTCTAAGGAAAGGGCCTGGAAGGAATTTGGAGAAAGGTCAGACGATGATTTCAAAACGGCAAACAAAGTGTTCTGGCAGACCATTCGCCGTTTGCGTGGAAAAAGATCTCGAGCCGCTCTCTTTATCGAAGATTAAAATGGTGTGACTCTGAAAGATCAAGATGCTATTTTGAATCGGTGGAGAGACTACTTTAGTGATCTTTTAAACCCAGTTGATGCTACACCGATACAAATTCACGAGAAACAGGTTGGGGAAGATATTCAGATAACCGAAGCAGATGTGAATGCAGTAATCAAATCATTGAAAACTGGAAAAGCACTTGGTGAGGATGATATCAGACCTGAAATGTTAAAAGCAATGAACATATATGGTGTTCGTTGGCTGACTCGTGTTTGTAAGGTGGCATGTAGTACTGGGCAAGCACCAAAGCAATGGCAAACTAGTGTGATAATACCTATCCACAAGAAAGGAGACAAGAGAAAATGCACCAATTATAGGGGTATATCTCTCATCAGTGTCCCGGGTAAGGTCTATGCCAAATGCCTTGAAAAGAAATGCCGTAAAATAGTCGAGCCTAAACTAACGGATGCTCAGTGTGGCTTTCGTCCTGGCCGAAGCACAATGGATCATATCTTTGCCTTGCAGCAAATCTTTGAGAAGTCGTAGGAATATGCAAAAGAGGTCAATGCATGTTTTGTTGATCTTGAAAAAGCATATGATTGCATTCCTAGAGACAAGCTTTGGGCGGTGCTGTTGCAGTATGGCATTGATGGCCAGTTACTAAATGCCATTTAGTCGCTGTACATGCATTCCGAGATCTGTGTTCGTGTTAACAGTGCAACGACGAAACCTTTCAGAGTAAGTGTGGGACTACGGCAAGGCTGCTCTCTTTCACCTATTCTGTTCCTTATTTATATGGATAGAATAGTTAAGAAAAGTGAGTGTTGTGGCGGAGTAAAGATCGGTGAATGCACTGTACAACGTCTGTTATTTGCAGATGATCTTGTGCTACTCGACTCTACCCAAAGTGGTCTCTAGCAAGCTCTTGACAGGTTTTTGGATGCATGCTCTGTTACCGGAATGAAAATCAGTTCAACAAAAACAGAAACCATGTGCCTGTCCAGACAACCAAAGCAGTGCTCTCTCCAAATTGATGGAGTACCACTAAAACAGTCAGAGAAATTCAAGTACCTCGGCGTCTCATTCACAAGTGACGGCAGACAAAATAGCGAATTGGATATCCGCATCGGAAAAGCAAGTGCAGTAATGCGCCAGCTCCACCGATCTGTGGTACTGAAACGGGAGCTTTGCACCAAGGCAAAGCTATCCATTTTCAGATCGGTCTATGTTCCTATTCTGACTTATGGCCATGAGTGTTGGATCATGAATGAGAAAGTGAGGTCTCGAGTTCAAGCAGCCGAAATGGGATTCTTTCGACGAATTAGCGGTTTGAACTTGTTGGACAAGGTTTAACGTGCAGATATTCGTGAATCTCTAAACATCGAAGCGCTGCTTCTCCGACTAGAAAGATCGCAACTGCGTTGGTATGGACATGTGACACGAATGTCCCAGGAAAGAACAGCCAAAAAACTGCTCTGTTCAACACCGATTGGTCGAAGGTCTAGAGGCCGCCCCAGAACTCGATGGCGAGATTACGTAGAAGATCTTAGTTGGTCTCGCCTTGGCATTTCAGCAGAGCATCTATCCTTTGTTGCAAAGGATCGAGATGCTTGGAGGCTCCAACTTGAGCTGCTGCCCCCGCGACCCCCCAAGGATAAGCGGGTCCAGAAATTTGATTGATTGATTGAACATTCTTATACCAACTCAATATGGCTTCCGTCACAATCATTCCACTCTTCACCCTATTCCAGACATACATACTTTCTGATTGCCGTGATAATTAATATTCATAATAAAAATTTCTCTTCTTTAATATTTTTAGACATTAAAAAAGCTTTCGACTCGGTTTGTCGCAAAAAATTAATTAAAAAGTTAGATTTTTATGGTAAGCTTATTCGTGGAGTGGCAAACGAATTACTGCAATCCTATTTGAAAAATAGAATGCAATTTTTCGCTATTGGAAATGCTAAATCTGACCTTAAAAAAATAGAATATGGTGTGCCACAAGAGTCAATTTCGGGGCAGCTTCTGTTTCTAATTTTTATTAATGACTTGCCAGCGTGTTTACACGTGGTTTACAGATTATCTGCTGACGACACAGCTCTATTAATCAGTGAAGCAACATTTCTTTAAATGGAGAAACTAACTAAAGATGAACTCGATAATGTAAATCAATGGATGCGCTCAAATAACTTGACGCTACACCACAAAAAACTCTAGCTCTAAACATTTCTTCATATCGTTGCAATCCTGACCCAAACCTATCGTTAACACTGCATGCAGATTAAATCTCTATTTCTAATTCAGCTAAATATCTTGGATTATTTGTGGATGATCACTGTCTTCTAAAAATCACATTATTTTTCTTGAATATAAATTATCTCGTTCAGTTGGAATAATGTGCAACCTTAGTCCCTTCCTCCCATCAAATGCACTGCTTATAGTATATTATTCCTCAATACACACTCAATTAGTGTATGTTTTACTTACTTGGACGTCTACGTTTCCAACATAACTAAGCACACTAAAAAGATTACAAAACAAAGCATTGAGAATTATCACCAAGTCTTCACTTAGAGATAATATGACACCTCATTATTTCAAGTTACAAATTCTAAAACTGGAAGATTTATTGAATTTAAAATAGTTAAATTTATGCACCAATTTTTCTCAAAATAAACTGCCGGGTCAATTTCGTCATTATTTTTCGCATCCTTTTGATATTCACACTCATTCCACATTCCATTCGTCAACTAAAAGTATTTCTCCCCCTCGTTTCTTTTCTGCTACAACTCAAAGGTCCATAAAGTACATCGGTGCAAAAATCTGGAATAACATTTTCCTCGACTTAAAACAGCTCCCGTGTAATAAATTCAAACATACTTACAAGCAACTTCTTCTAAACCAGTATAAGAAATTTTTGACCTATTAGTTTTTTTCTCATTTTAATCCTACTCACAACCAGAGATGTGCATTCATCGCGATAATTTATCGGCGATAACTTATCGGCGATAATTTTTTACTGATTATCGTTGTCGCTTAAAATAGTTTTGATTTATCGATTACCGATATCGTTTTCGTAATATATTTTGTTATCGCCGATAAATTATCGCGATAAACAATACTTTATGCACACAGAGTTCAAAGTTAGGGAGTTGGCGCTATGGCAAAATTCACGGAGTAGATAAAGTCTTGTTGCGATTTAAAAAATCTCTCTTTGTTTTGTTTAATCCCACGGCAGAGTCCGTGAACTGCTTTCTTTTCAGAAAAATCTAGAAAAACACTTTTGTGATTTGACTTACAAGAAAAAAAACTTCGTCAAACACATTGAAAGTTTTCCGCAGCATTTATCGGAAAATTTTATCGGCGATAATTTATCGATTACCGATATCGCTTTAGGAAATTGAGATTTATGGATTATCGGTATCACCCAGGGATTTTTTGAAATTATCGGTTATCGTTATCGCTTTGGCACAGAAAGGTTTATTGTGCCCATCGCAGCATAACAACAATTCCGCGTCTAAAAAAACAATCACCGGCATGTCCCTGTTACATTTATTTCTTTTTTATTTTGTTTTTTATTGTTTTTTTTTTTTCTTTTTTCTTTTCATGATAAATGATTGCATTTGCCCTTCCACGTGTCTGGTGATTTGTGGACGGGGGCTTCTTTACTGTTCATGTAAACCGTAAGGGATAAGTGGATCAGTTTTCGATCTCGAATTTGAACTCGAACTCGAAAGAACTCGATCATTGTGCCGAACTTGAACTTGACCTTGAACTCGAAAAAATATTTTTTTTGAACTCGAACTTGAACTCGCATAAAATTGTTCGAGTTCATTAGAAAGATATTTAAATTGTTGAAAAGAAATAAAAGATCACTACGAAATGCAGTTTGTTGTTCAAGTAGTCACAATCCGTGTAAATTGAAGTTACGATTTTATCAAAAGAAAAACTGCATGTCGTTTATTTGTTCATGCCATTGCGATCTATATTTTTATCTTTTTAATTGCATGAGCACCGGCGGTGAAAAAGTTGTCGCGATTTTGGATATTCGTCTGCCTGAACTCGAACTTGAACTCGTAAAAATTAAATTAGAGAACTCGAACTTGAACTCGGACTTGCTAAAATAGGTTGAACTCGAACTTGAACTCGAATAAAATTCGATCGAGTTCGCAGCCCTGGCTCCATCGATTACACAGTAGAATTCACTGTAGAATGTAAATCATAGCTGGGATAATACTCTACGCACTGGCCCCTGTAGGCTACAACAAATTACTGGCATTTTCAAACTCTATTGAGAATATATGGAGTGAAATTTCTACAGTGTGTGGTGCATTGTCCTAAACTAGCGCGAAAGCACAAATCGTAAAGTGAGGCAGAGCTGGAGTCTCGGCCGAAATCTTCGAGACCGAGACGAGACTTTGACGCCACGAGATCGAGACGAGACCGAAACTTGGAGCAAAAAGTCGAGACGAGACCGAGACATCAACGTGCCGAGACCAAGACGCGACACGAGAATTTTGAAATCAGGGGTTCTCAAAAGGTCGTGAATGTTTTAACCGTAAATAATAACATTCCGACGAATTTCTTTATCCGGCTGAATGTGGCAAGCCATAACAGCTGTCTTATAGAAACGCACAAAAAACAGCTGTTGTACCACACGACGGAAAACGAAAATGCGATGTTTATATTTACTGATGACATTTTTTGTCTTAAAGAATTTGCCTATTTACTAGAACAATAGGTTTTCAACTTAGGGATCCTTTGCCTTTTTTTCTAGGGTCACGAGAACTTTCGATGTAGGCCTACAAAAAACCAGCCGGTTAGCTCAGTGTTTAAAACATCGCTATCGATGCGGGAGGTCTGGGGTTCGCGCCCTGGGCCGGTCAAATCGAACACAGTGTCGCCAGCGACTCGCCATCGCTGCGATATTTCCTCGGACTTTGAAGCTGTGTAGCCCAGGCAGGGGCGAAACTAGGCAATGCGGGGCCCCCCGAAATCATCTTTCGGGGCCCCCTAAAATTTTTTTCTTGGATGGTGATGCAAAAGAGCGAGCCCCGAAGGGCGATGCCAAGCTAGGGGAGTCTGGGGGCATGCCCCCAGAAAATTTTGCAAAATTTGACCTTACAGTATTTTGGAAGCTTTTTGTGCGTTTCGAGCCTTTAAAATTCCTCAGTTTTAACAAGATTTAGTAGTCTGTTTAACTAGGTCCCTTCCAAACCCACTAAAACAATGCTGCTAGCAAACCCTACTCTAACATTTCGCTACCTATGCGAAGAAAAAACGTTTTTAAGGCTTATTTTTGCGCCTTTCACTTGAGAATGAGGGGCCCTTTGGCACGAGCGGATCGAGAAAGTTTTGGTGGGGGGGATGTGATTTTAAATTAGGTTGAATGTTAACTAAATACAAATACATTTAGACCCGAAAACGGGCGTAAATAAAGTCCTTTCAAAATGTTTCATGTCAGGGGCGTATTCAGAATTTTTTTCAGGGAGAGGGCACCAAATTTCGTCGCTTTTTCAAGCGCAATCTTTTCCCGGCAGAGTTATTTTAAGCAACTTAAGTAACAAAAACTACTTTAGGGGGTCAGGGGACATGCTCCCCCGAAAAATTTTTGAAAATCGGCATACTGTAATGATCATTTTAGCGCTTTTCGAACAATTTTCAGGCAAAGTGTGTTCATATTTTTGGCGATGGCGGAAGCATTTCTAAAGGGGGGGCCAAAAGCAATGACCAGATTCCTTCGCCCACAACCCATATTTAGCTTATCCACTTGTGACATGTTCAACTTATGTGGGCTTCAGACCCACAGTTCTTGGTTGTAGTTTCTGCATCACAATTAAGATTTTGATGTCAAAACAAAGTCCACATAAATTGGACACACAGCCGACGCCAAGGGGGAGCCAGAGAGGGCCTAGCCCCCCAAATCGACATGCTTGGCCCCATTACTTTTTTGAAAACAGCGGCTTTTGTGCTTAATTTTAAACTTTGGCCCCCCCCTCAGACAAACGCTTGGCTCCCCTAAGTCGACTGCTCCGGCGCCGGCTCTGATTGGACATCTGAACATGACATCAAAAATTTAATTATGATGCAGAAACTAGAAGCAAGAACCGTGGGTCTAAAGCCCACACAAATTGGACATGTGGACAGGATAATTGTGTAGCTAAAGTTTATTGTTTTAGCAACTCCATCAGCTACTGTAAATAACGTGACCGTCCGTAAAGCCTCCATTTGAGCGCCACTCTATAGAGAAAGGATTGAAAGATGGAGCGCTACCCTCTAATTGAACACCACCTATAACGCCACTACCGGGGTAGGTGTTGAAAATGACGAGGACGGCTACACAGGAACATGTCAGCTGATTTTTCGCATTGAATTTTGATTAGCCTACTTCTTATCACTAACTGCGTTACGGTAGATGTTTTTTTTCTTCTTAAAGGTTAAATGTTAACTCTGTTATAAGTTTTTTCTTTTCATCAATTAAATTTATCTCCCCAAAATTCTGACCAGCTAGTAAAAAAATATAGCAATAGCAACCATCCTCCAACTGAACACCACCTCTAATAGAACGCCACAATAGAAGAGAAGGATTGAAAAATAGAGCGCTGTGACCGTGTGGCGCTCAAATTGAGGTTTCACGGTATGTCACGTATGCGGTCACGGAAACAACGAGAGCAGCAAGCTTTTTTGAAGCACAACGAAAGACAAAGCTGGGATGGCCAATAACTCAACTCCAACTAATGTTATTTTCTGCACCGATGAGGTGATGGGTAGAGAAATAGTAAAACTTCATAAATTGCATCGCCACCCGCAAAACTATAGAATGGAAACATTTCAATTGCTTTCTCTGACTGGAAAAAGCAATTTTTTTGGCAAAGGAATTGCTAGGATTAGCACTGCACAGCAAAACAAAATGAATTAAAAAATTTATATACACTCAAAAAAACAATTAAGAACAAGGCTATAGATATTTTGCACAGTCCGCCACTTTTTTTTATGACAGCTGCTTATTTTATCGATTTTGAAGGTAAGTTGTTAACGCTAAAATTAAGTATGAAAAATGCAAAGCCCCACCTCCCCGAGAATTAGCCCGCCCCTCATTCAATGAAAAATTACACTGCTAATATACTGTAGTAGGCTATACATTTCTTTTGAGTGCCAGTCTGCAAAGTCAGTGCAGATAGTAGGGTATGCAATACATGGGTGGAGGGGCCTAGTTTTAAGTTTAGTTGCTATCGTTTACTATAAACGGCACTTACGAAAACTGCTGTACCTCGCCTCGTCTCGAAACGTTTTGTAAAATGCTTTTTTAGTACTGAAAGCTTAAATCAGTGATTCTATATCTTTTCTGAGCCGTGGCCCCTTGACAGTTGAGTTTCTTCATCTTTATCCTCCTATCACGAGAAAGCGACGGAGGCGCTATGCGTAGGACGAATCCAGACTCGCTTAGGAGTTACCTTTGTTTCCAAGTTTTCCGCTTGAATTTTCTTCTGACTTCTTTAATTTGCTGCTTGCCAGATTCCACCAAGCAGAGATAATCATCGTGAAGCATCTTATCCAAGGACGCAACAACGAGACTAGGTTGGGAGTGGAACCATTAACCTTGCGATCATGGTCGTCGTAAAAACGACGCTCCGAACCACTACGCCACGCTGCCGACTATACCTTTAAAAAACCGTGGCCCCTATAGTGTGTACGCTTAAAAGTCCCGGTCTGTTATAATTCATTAATGATTCCTACCATCGTTGCTCCAAAGAGAACATTCTATGCTCTGTGGTCTCATTGGGCGGTCAAGGGCCACAGTTGAGAACTCCAGGCTTAAATGCAACCAATCGCTAGTTTGCCTTTTACATGTTAAGATGCTCAATTAGGCATTCACAAGCAGCAAGTTAATTTTTTTGCAATAAGAAGATTACACTTTTTCTGTTCCCCCCACCCCACAAACAAAAATTTAAAGAAAACGTCTCTGGATTTAAGTTCTTTCTTGGGTTCCACTTTCGATGGTAGGCCTATTAAGTTTCAAATGCATTCATGCAGAGGTATTGTAGAAATAAACGCGTAGCCTAAATTAGGGCCCCCAGAGCCCCCCCCTAAAAAAGTGGGTAGGCCAGGGCCCCCCGACACCCCGTTTCCGCCATCTATGAATTGTACTGTAGTGATTACTTCTGATGTTGTTTTGTTCTGCAGGTGGCAGTAGACTCGATGACCGCACGGTCTATTCGCTATCTCCTGGCCAAGTGAACACACCTACACTGCAAACTGCAATTTCATTTTGCTATTAGGTTCTGTATCACTTGGTGAATAAACAGATAGATTGATTGAACCGATGCGAACTGGCTGAATCCTACCACTGCGTGTATTCCAATACAGCCTATTACCTTGTGCCCCGGCATAAATATTTTTTGCCTACTTTAATCATTTGCTTGTAGGTCGCAAGCCTGTTTTGCCATAGGTCGCAAGCATACTAAATGTATTGCAAGTCTTGCCTGACCGATGAGGCCGAATAATTACGCCTCCTTAACTTAACACTCTCTCAATCGGAGCATATCGTGTAGGTTTTTATTCTACTGTAGGTAGGCCTATAGCAAATGTTGGTAACACCAGTGGTATTTGGTTTTTATTCAATTTAAGTTACTTCATTCAATTTTGAAGCGAACTTTTAAAAATAGCCCCGAGACACGCTTATTTTCCGAGACTTCAAGGTCTCGAGACGAGACCGAGACTTCACACCTTCGAGACCAAGACGAGACTTTGAAAAATTGTATCTCGAGGCACTACAGCTCTGAAGCGGGGATTTACGAATTGTGGTTTTTCTCCCAATTGTTGGCGTTTGAAGTTAACGGAGACATCTTCCATAGAATCCAACCAATACGATTTTTTTCTTTTTATGTAGCCCTACTATACCGGTGATGTTCCACCTTCAAAAAATCACCACTCCAACGCAGCAAAGCTGACCTAGATCTACGTTTTAGCCTGCGGCTGTTTCCTAGCTCAAGTCACTTTTAATATTCTCAGCCAAACTTTGGATCTTCATTTCATAAATTGTCGCCCACCGACGCATCATCGACCGATTTTGCGGTGTGTTAGGCTGACACAACACCGATTATTTGAATTCATTATTATTGTGTCACTGCCAGCAGGCCCCACAAGGGGGTAGGGCAGAGCCGGCGACTTAGGGGGGCCAAAATTTGAAATTAAGCACAAAAGCCGCTGTCTTCAAAAGAGAAAGCTTGTAATTGGGGGGGCCAAGCATGTCGATTGGGGGAGCCAGGCCCCCCCTTAGCGCAGGCCCTGGGGGAGAGCATTGGTGCAACCGGAGCGCGCACCGGGGTTCGTGAACGTTTGAAGAACCCGTAAATACATGCAAGTTTAAAACTAAATTTAGGAATGCATGAAGTGAAGGCCCAGGGCTATTTTGCTAGAAGGGCCCGGGCCTTAGTTGACTCTGTACGACCCTGACTGCCAGGGCCGGATTCAGAAAATGAAGGGCTGTAGTCTATTTCGTTTTCACATCTGTCTTCAAAGATTGATGTCTCAGCGTTCTAAAAGGGCTTTCGTGATTGAGCCAAGGCCGCCATAGTCCTCAAACTGCTAAGCCAAACCAACATACCGTAGGTAAATCCGGCCTGGCTCTAGAGAAATGAACCCACAGAAACAAAGAGAAACCAGAAAACTGAACACCAGTACTGAAACCAGTTAATTTTAGAGAGGAAAAGCAAAGGCTAAGTAAATCTCAAAACTGGACGTTTCGACAACATAGATTCAGCTGTCATCATCAGCAGTGTATGTGAGGCACTACAAAACTGCACGAAACTGTCAAAACTGTACAAACCTTTTTTCGTCCCATATTTATTGCATTTAATTTTAGTGTGTATACATTGATTATAATACAAGCAAAGCATGACGTATACTATACAAGGCTGATTTTGATCACGCAAACACTCACCAAAAGACTTATTTACATATTTCAAATAAGCTGCTACTAACTCCTCAGTTTTTTTTTCACTCAAAGCACACATTTCTAAAGCCGTGGGCACACTCCACAAGATCAACGCAGCTGCGAAACTCCTACAACCATGACCCATTAGTTGCGTGATCATAGGTAAAGAGCAAAAGCATGGGCACAAATTGGGCAGTTTAACTGCGCCACAATCGTAGTCCGGCATTAAAGGGACTAACTGAGAAAACTATCTCCTCAAAGTTTAACTAACGAGACAGTTAAACGTGCGTGGTTTGAAGCTATTCAGATATAGGGACCAGTGATGGAGTACTCGAGTATCACTTTTGGGGTACTTATAAATTGATGCGCCTTCTCAACATCCCAAACACTGAAAAAACGTATTCGTTTATGTTTTTCGTCAAACTTTGAGCTGTTACAACTTAAAAATTGTTCTTTTGCTAGATTTGTAAAAGTAATCGTACTTGAACTTTTTTACGGTACTCGTACTCGAGTACATTTTTCAGTATCAGTACTTGTACTCCCACTCGAAGTTTTTTGCGATACTCGTACTCGGAAGTTGAGTACTCGAATCCATCACTGAGAGGGACTAGGGAGTAGGCTTCCAAAAGCCTTTTAATCTCGCTAATCACCAAAGATGGGTTTAACCCAACAATCAGAGTGGTGCAGAGCTAAGCGTAGTTAGTTCCTTTTTAATGGCATAAGCTCGGTTTAGCAAATTGAGTAAAGTGACTATGCCGCATGACACCATAAACGAAAAACAAAGCTAAGCTCCGCTATGGTTATTAGCGTTAAATGGTAAAGAACAAAGGTCCAAGCTAGAAGACGTTACACTTCAGACTCAAGTATCACCAACACGCCGATCTAATCATCCAAAGACCATGTTCCGTCTCGTATTGGTCCAAGAAGCAATTCAAGTTCGTCCTGCAGCGTCTCATGCCTGTAGGACAAACGAATATCTGGGACATTCGATTTGCGAATCACGTTTCCTTCTGTACCTTCTTTCAGATAGTTCGGTCCCAGCCAGTGGCGTTTGAACTGCAACAAGCTTTCCGTTAAAATACAAATTTATCTCGAATTTTTCTACATAACATAATTTATCGCTTTTTAACGGCCTACGTTTACAGCAAGATGCCTATATCATCAACTGAGCCACCAGGGCACAGTTTCTTTGCGCTGTAGTTGCTGCAGCAGATTTGCTCAGCAATATGGCGCAAGCGCTTCCTCGCAAGCTCCTGAAAAATTTTGTGCGACGAGATCCTTTCGCCAATCGCACTGGACAGATATTTTCAAAAAGCTGTTGGCTCGCAGAGCGCAAGCTTACTTGGCAATTTCCTTTACAAAATTTGCGGGTCTCAGCTGTATGAACCACCGTAACATATTTTACTTGACCGAATCTACCGGCTAGCCTCACAACCTGAAAGATGATCAAAAAATAGACATCAGCGCAGGGTTTCCGCAGCCCATGCAGCATTTCAGGGGTTGCGAAGAGCATTTCAGTTTTTGTTTTTTAGAACGCTTTCATTTTCAGTAGATTTATTGTCAATTGTATCAGCGCGGTCTTATCGCATGTACTGCAAGAGGTGCGAGAATATTTTGAGAGTACAATACCTTAAAAAGGTTGGGAATCACTGCACTAGCGGATAAAATTTAACTTTTTTACTCCATTTGAAATCTTGGGTATGTCTTTAGGTAGCAGACATACCAAGCGCTTTGTCACGTTATTAAACAAGTGATATATTTTGAGTTTATAATCCTGTGATAAAACCGTCTTCCTTGCCAAATTTGAACTGGTTCTGTAGTTATATTCATTTGGTGTGTGAACTAATTGCAACACGGGACGAGAGGCATGATAAAATCCAGAACTTTCGTTGTTTATCGCAGGTTCTGATTAAAATTATGTGATATACTGGAACCTTCTCATCTTGAGCATTTTTTTTCATCTTGTGCATGACGTCATAATCGATGCTTTGCAATCTATGGTGTTGTTTACTATAATGGAGACGCCTACTGTTGCGTCGTAAGTACGTAACACTGTAGTACTATCTGGAATTTTCTGGAATCGTAAATTTTCTATAAATAGGAGCGGAAATTTGTTAATAGAGTCAGATGAGTATTAGATGTGTCGGGAGTAAGTCTGTGTTGTTGCTTTACGTATTTTGTGGGTTATTTTGAGTAAGTGTTAGCGGAAATTTCAGAGAGATTTACTTTGCTGCGGGAGGAATATTTTCTGAGTTACTTAACATATAATTTCGTTATGTATTAAGGGTGGTTTGTTTTTTTGAAAGTGGTAGACCGCAAGATTTCCAAAAACCATTGGACATACTGCTGATATTTTCACGTTATTCTCTGCGATAGAAAACGTTTCTATTCTCAGAATTAAAGGTTAAATCTCAAGCCCAGTTTCAATTCGCGACACGCCCTTAAATTATAACGTTACAAATTAAGTGAAAATAGAAAAAAACAGAAATCAATTTATCTCTACCTGCTCTGGGAAGCCACACATCAAAATACTATTTCTTGCAATCTCGCACATATCAGCGGTACTGAATTTCCACACTTGAGCAGCTATTCCGTATTCCTCCATAAGCGCTTCCTGAACAAAACAAATTCATTGCTTAGTGTACACTTAGATTCATCAGCAAATTACGCGAACAAAAAACTAAATTAAATAATGGCGTGCAATGAAAAGCCTAGTTCCTCAGAAAACACAAACCAACCTTGCTAGGTTCTACTCAGATGGCAGATCAAATTGCCGAGCGGTAAGAGCGTCTGCCCCTGGAGCTATAGACTCGGGTTTCAATCACACTCGAGTCAAACCAATGACTTTAAAATTGACATTCACAGCTTCTCTACTTGACGTTCAGCATTAGAGGACAGTGAGGAGAGCAAGCCGGCAAGTTGTTGTGCCGTTGAGAAAGGCACTTTACGGGATTCCTCCATCATCAAGTGGTAGAAAGATGGCCGGCAACTCTAAAGCGTGCTCGTTACAGCGCTTTGATCGCTTTCTCGTAATAGAATAAATATTCAAGCAAATACAACTATTTCTTGGCACACAGATTTTTCTTTACGCCTACCAACATCTGAAAACTTTAAAAGCATTTCTTAATTCAGAGCATTTTTGCATCAATTCAGCACAAAAACTTGAAAGTTAAAGTTGTAATCGTTTCAGTTTCCTTTCAAGTATTTTTGATAAAAAATAGCTTTACTTACGTTGGTAAAGTGAAAGATGAGGGGGTCATCCGTTGAGAGTGAAACACAAAGACCTCTGGCAAAAAAATTAGGCAATGGATTTTTGTTGTAGACCAGAAACAAGCTGTTGTTGCTTAATGGTGCCATTGCTATCCCGATTTGCTGAAGATAATAGAGATACTGGACAACTGGAACCTTAAAAGTACAAAATATTATTTCCAACTTAGTAACATTCAGTCTTCAATTCAGCTGCTGTCTACTCAGTGGTCAAAACGATAAAGTGAGGCTGGCGCAGCGATAGTCATCAAATAAAGAAAATGTAAATAAAAGGCAGTCAAACCGCTCAAGGACTTGAAGAAATTTACAAATAGTAAAATGCAGGTTGTGCGTTATGTTAAAAGGTTTTCACCCTCGCTTGCCCCACAGCACGAAAATCGCACAGGTCAAAAATGATCCGATATTTCATAATCCTATAAATCTCGAGGTCAAGGATTAAAACATCCTTGTCATTTCAATCTATTTTTCAATTTTTAGCGAATTCATAAAATTTACCACAGTGGATTTTATTTCATTATTAAAAATAATTACTTCTATGACGTCATAAGCAACATTGCAATCAATGGATAAATTTTTTTTAT
This sequence comes from Trididemnum miniatum, assembly GCA_964006365.1. Taxonomy (NCBI): domain Eukaryota; kingdom Metazoa; phylum Chordata; class Ascidiacea; order Aplousobranchia; family Didemnidae; genus Trididemnum; species Trididemnum miniatum. The sequence continues at coordinate 13,299,561 of OZ023242.1, read as the reverse complement.
CTTGCCAAAAAAATTTCCATGACACAGAATCACTAGTAAAAAACAGTTCTCAATAGCCCTATATCAGGGGTGTCCAAACTTTTTTTACCGAGAACCACATTCAGAATAATGCACCAAAGTCCGGGCCAGTCGCGAAGGAAAAGGCACATACGACTCCTCTCTCATGTATTGATGTTAGCACATCGATTAGACTGCGTTTTCTGACTGAATATAAAGAAAACACAAACTTTCATAATTGCTCCAAAGAGAAGCGGGCGATGCGTTTGGGAGTGCGTTTTGCAAACGCATTCACTGGAATCCTTTGTGTGACAGCGATCAACCTCACACGAAAATGCTGAATTGACAATTCGATTTAGTTTGTTTCACGAACTTTTTAAATCGTAAAATAATGTTGTTATTTTTGCAAGGCTCCATTTTGTAAAGAGGCTAACGGGCCATATCACATAGCATTTTTAGAATTAGCCGCAGGCCAAAAAAAAAGGACAGCGCGGGCCGTAGTTTGGACACCCCTGCCCTATATGAAGGCAGTGTTTTCCTGTGCTGCCAGTGATCAAGAGAGAACAATATTCAAGTTTACGACCAAGTTTTTCATTCAAATAAGTGGTTGGTGTTGTCTTTGGGCCAAAATGCTCGCAAAAAGTCTTTCAAGTGCAAATTATCGCTACAACAGAATGATATCACTCAGTGTAGTTGCCATAGACAAAATGGAATGACAAAAAGTAGTAGCAATAATGCTTATATATAGCGCTTATGCTTGTAAGCAGGCGCTGACGTACATTTTATACTCTCTATGCAGGTCCGAAGCCAGAAGAAAATGCTACGGGGGGCAAATTTTTTTGCAAGGGGGGCGAGAAATTTTTACGTAAAATTGGTGTAAAAGAACTACATCCATTATGTTCCAGATGTGTACACTTCTATCACGCTTTCTTAATCCAGTGTCAAAAGGGAACAGCAGCAAAGTACTTCACAACCTAACAGAAGATGTGAGAGCGTGTTGAACGTTATCACGCTATTAATTTACATGGAAATCGAAAAACTGACGAGCAAAGTTTTAGTGCAAAAGCAACAAATAGTAAGTACATCATCGACTAGCGAGTTTGTCGGTTTCTTTTTACAAATGTTCCGCACCACAGCCGATCAGATGCAGCGGATTCTTACTTTGTAAAGCAAAACATGTACCAGCTCCCTACCGTTGGCCTAGTAAACCGCTGAAGATACAATTGTATTATTTATCCTTCGGATAGGCATGTAGTTTTGGCCTGAAAGGAGCGTTTTTTTGCAGACCATCAGGAAAACGATCCAATCGATGTCGCTGAGGTCGAGCTGTTGTTCGGTGGGCTTCGCAATGACAAAAGACAGCACGAAACCGCGTTGGGGGAAGATCTTGCACAGGAAGGAATTCCGGTGATAAACTTATCCATTTGGTTATTCAATCCAGCAGTAATCCAAGAAAATAGATCTCAGCAAGCAAAATCATGGCTAGGGATGAAATTTTTGCAATGTCGGGTTATGACATCAAAGATAAAAACCGAAGGAAAACTTTTTTCTTGTTCCAAACGAAAATTATTATAAAATATACCAAACCAGAAATTTAATTCAACTTTGACGCGTTGCTGCGAAATTTCCGTGAAGTCGAAGCCCGCACACTTTGCTGTTGTTTACCGAGTACGTATGTAGGGTTTTCTTCCAAAGAGCAGACGCACTAATTACAGTGATTAGTATCTACTCGAATAAGTTCTCTTTTTCGTAGCTTCATTGTATACTTCACCAATACAACAACCCAAGCAGCAATTATTTAACTTAAGATAAATCATAAACGGTTATCCTCAAAATGATAAAAGTGCATAAACCAGAGAGGTTGTTTTTAATATTTCCATTGGTACGAACTATTTTTTCTTGAGACTTAAGTATTTGGGTATGGAGTAACCGTAAGTCCGGTTCTGCCAACCCAGCAAATAGGTTGCACGTGTAAAACATATTACGTCGATATATGCCGAGTTACCTGTGTCGACATGTCGGTTTGACAGCGGCATGGCCAAGCGGTACCGCACGCAGGTTGCAGGTACTACGTGAAGGGTTCGATCGACGGCTGGAGTCGGTCGCATTTGGCATATCGGGTGGCTGCTGACTCGAAGAGCGCAAGCTCACTTCGCAGTCTCGTTTAATTACTGTCAATATAATTTGATAACCTCAGTTATTCATTTCATATCGCGTAATACCGTAAAAGAAACAAAAGCACATAGATGAACAGGGCTAGCTTACTTTGCGAAGCATTAGCCCATGGCTTATATTGTCAGCTAGCAAGTATGATGTGACCAGGTGATGAGTTGGTCCAGCTTCTCCACAATGAGGACGAAGATTGAACGTGTTCATACCACGCTTCCTAAAAATAAATTGCGATAAAACAAAAACACATCTTACAAAATCGAAAAGGTAACTTTACACGTTAAGTGGCAAATCAACAGTGACGCAAATCACTGCTTCCTTTGATTTTGGGCAAATCTGAGAAAATTTTGGGAAAAAATTTCCAATTTTTCTTTCAGCTTGCCGACTGCAATGGTGATTTTTGACTACATTTAAATTGAAGTATACAATATTTTGGTGCAAAACCAAAGTTTTATCCTCTAAAAACTCAACTTTGAAGCAACAATTAGGTCAAACTTTTTTCAAACCCCCTAAATCCTTGAGCAAATATTTTATTAAAATATATATTTGGCCAAATTCGCACTTGCTAAAAACTCAAAGAGGCCCAAGCAAAAATGGAAAAACGCAAAAGCGCATGAACGCATTACTGTACACCGTTACGACTTTGTCACCACAAATTAAAAATACTAGGCTACTCGACAACCATATTGCGCTAAATCAGGAGTGTGCAGCATTTCTTGTCGGTGGGCCATTTAACCAACTTAGAAATCCAGCTGGGCCACACCAAAAATTTAGTTTTTCCATTTACGTAACGAACTAAAAATTTCTCGCAATGCAAAAATACTATTTGTGGAACATTTTAGCGGAACTTTTAGAATTAAATGTTCTTGCTTAGTTTGTTAACATTGGCTTTGACAGAGGTTGTGGCAACCCGTTTTTAACTTTCCCAACGATACAAGTAAACTTGCCGGCTTGTTCTCCATGCTGCCCATTTATCGCTGAGCATCAAGCAGGGAAGCTGTGATAACCTATATTAAAGTCTCTGATTTGACTGGACATGGAATCAAACCCAAGTTTACAGAGACACACGTTGTATCGGCCATCTGAGACAAAACACAAATACCAAATGAACTGAAAAAACAATGGCGGCTAACACCACTTCCTTCCTATTGCGAGTAACACATTGTATCTAACGTAAACTTTCCAGACACAGCTGACAAGTGAACCAATCTAAACCACAGAGCGAAAGAATGCTTACTTCACGCACTATCGTAATTAAATTACTGCGCTTAGCTACAAAAAAAAACACACAAAGTGTAAATCGTCACTCCAATTAAACTGTTGGATCATGATTCTATGCTTTGATAAGGAAAAATAAGAGTGCTGATGAGGACCACACCAAATGTCTTGACGGGCCGGGTAGTGACCCGCGGGCCGCCTGTTGCACACCCCTGCGCTAACTAAGCCTCGATCATATCCCTAGTCCCGTTACGTTATTAGCAAGTGTGAATTTACCCAAATACAAACTTTAATAAAAAAATTTACCCAAAGGTTTAAGCGCTTAAAAAAGTTTGATCCAATTTCTGCCTTAAAAGTTGAGTTGCCAGAGTATGAAACTGTTGTCTCGCACCAAAATATTAAACACTTTGATTCAAATTCACCCAACAATCACCATTCCGGTTTAGGTGGCTGAAAGATGAGTGAGGGAATTTTGCCCAAAATTTTTCATTTTTTCAAATTTAGTGCTTTCGCGGGAAGAGTCAACTGCACTGCTGAAACTCGAAACGTCAAACTGTGCTCACTATCTCTACTAATATGATGATGATGATGATGTCCAGAATTATCCGGTGTTCTCCCCGTCAACGGAGGTGGCCGGATTCACCCCATTTGACTGCATTTCCATACCGCCCGTCTCCATTTCTCTCGATCCAAGGCATCTTCCTTTTCTAACCCCAACTTCTTCACTTCTTCTTCAACTTTTCTCTTCCATGTGCTTTTTGGCCGACCTCTTCTTCTTTTACCCATAACTTCCAAGTCTAGAGCCTTTCTCAAGATGTTACCATCTTCCCTTCTCAGCACATGGCCATACCACCTCACAGCATTCGCCTTCGCTATCATTTCCAACGACTCAACCAAACCCAACATCTCCATCAATTCTTTCGTGATTTTCTTGTCCATTAACTTAACACCACACATGGCTCTCAACATAGCTCTCTCTGTTCTTCTCAAAATCGCAACTTCTCCTTCCGTTAGACACCACGTTTCACTCCCATACAGAATCGCTGAACGCACACAGCTCTGATACACTCTTCCTTTTATCTTAAGCGAAAACCTTCTACCATAGAGCACCTCACCACATTCTCTGAACTTCAACCATCCAATTCTCGTTCTTGCTGTCACCGCCGCCTCAGATCCACCACTCGCATTAAGTCTATCGCCCAAATAGCAAAAACTTTTAACAGTCTCCACTCCATCACACAGCTTCTCCTGTGGCAGCCGCGTTCCCGTCATCCCACGCCTGCATACTTCACAGACAAATCCTTTTGCAAGGGCCCCTGACACCCTCTTGATTTTCGCACACCTTCCATGAATCCAACAACCACATTTAGTACATAGCAAAGAGTTCACCATCACTCTTCTCCCACACACTCCGCATGGATCAGTCTTACTCTTTTGTATCTCTCCATCTGTTCCACTCACCATCACTTTCGTTTTTATGTTGTTTACCTTCAAACCTTTACATTCCAGAGACTCTCTCCACCTTCCAAACTTATAACGCAGCTCCTCCATAGAATCTCCCATTAGCACCAAATCGTCTGCGTACAGCACTTCATTCATCAAGCCCTCTCTTGCCTTTTCTGTCACAACATCCATTACAATGGCAAACAGCAATGGTGACAGTACTGAACCTTGATGTACTCCTACTGTCACAGAAAATTCGTCAGAGTATCCCGACCCGACTCTTACTTTTGTTGTGGCCCCTTCATATAGACTCATCACTGCTTTCACCATTCCCTCCGGTACACATCTTTTTCTCAGTGCCCATTCTACCACTTTTCTTGGAACTCTGTCAAACGCCTTCTCCAAATCAACAAAGCACATGTACAAACATTTATCCATCTCGCGGTATACTTCTTGCAATCTCCTCACTACAAATAGTGCATCTATCGTCCCCCTTCCAGGCATAAATCCAAACTGCATATCATCCAGAGCTATCATCCCTCGTATCCTCTTTTCCAATACTCGTTCTACAACCTTCATTCCGTGCTCCAATAATTTCACACCTCTATAAGAAGCACAACTCCTTACGTCACCCTTTCGTTTGAAAATTGGCAACATTACACTTGTCTTCCATTCGTCTGGCATACCTGCTCCATCCAATACTTTCTGACATAGTTCTGTCATCACCTCTACTCCAACTTGGCCACTTGCATTTATCATTTCGATGTTTACTTCTGACAAACCAGCTGCTCTTCCTGTTTTCATAACCTTTATGGCCTTTAGCACCTCTGCAGGAGTAATCCTCTCTATGGGTCCTTCTACCATGTCTGCATCGGTCACCTGATCCCACACGTTTTCTTCGTTCATAATCTTCTCCATGTGTTCTTTCCAAACTCTTTTCCTGTCATCCTCCGAGAAAGCCAGCCTTCCAGCACTGTCTCTTAAGCAACTTCCACCTTCAACATCTTTCCCATCTCTTTTCATGGACTTTAAAAACTTAAAAATGCTGTTCGGGGTCTTGCCCAATTCGTTCAGTTCTTTTTCAGCCTCTATTTTCATGGTTCTTGCCACCACTTTTTTTGCTTTCTTCTTTAAGCTATTGTACACCTCCTTGTTCTCTTCAGATCTTGCATTGCACCATGTCTTGTACGCTTCCTTCTTCCTCGCAATAGCATCCTTGACATTATCATTCCACCACCATGTGCTTCCTCCATGTCTACGTAAAGTTTTCTTTCCACACAACTCATCACATGCTTTCAAGACTCCTTCTTTGAAAGATTTCCACAAATCAGGAGCTTCCATATCCACCAACTCTCTTACTCTCTGCTTAAAGTTGCTTTTTGTCTCCTCTTCTTTCAATTTCCACACTCTTCTACATATGATGTTAGTTTTCCTCCCAGGTCTTTTCAGTTTTCTACCTCGTACATTAGCAACTATAAGACCATGCTGTAACTCTCCCGGAATCACCTTTACATCAGTCACATATTTCCTTTGATTTCTTCCAACCAGCACAAAGTCAATTTCTGTACCATTTCCTCCAGATCTGTACGTTATCTTTCTCTCTTCCTTCTTCTTAAACCATGTGTTGGCCACGCATAACTCTTTCTCATCGCAGAACTCTAATAGCAATCTTCCTTCCATATTTCTCTCACCTACTCCATTTCCTCCATGTACATTCTCAAATCCATCGACTGATTGTCCCACATGTCCATTAAAATCTCCCAAACCCATCACCATTTCATTGTTGCTCTTAAGGTCCCATTCACAAGCCAGCTCATCATAGAAGCGTTGCTTCTCTGCCACTGATCTTCCACATTGAGGACCATACGCACATATCACTCTCATGATCTCTTTTCCAATCATCATCACCATCGACATCACCCTATCGCTTCTTCTTCGAACTTCCACCACATTGCTACATAGTTCTTCTTTCGCCAAAATACCCACTCCGCCTACCCTAGCATCGTTTCCTGACCACCAAAACTTGTATCTCCGTTCTTTAACACCCATAAATCGAGCTCCTTCACCTCTCCATCTCACTTCCTGTATGCAGCATACATCTACGTTTCTCTTTCGTAGCTCTTCGCAAACCTCCGTTCCTCTTCCACATATACTTCCCACATTCCAACTCCCAAACTTCATTCCCCCCAACCCGGAGATTCTTCGCACCCCCTGCCCACTTAAGGGCTGCCGGGGACTAGGGGCCATTTGTTTTTTATTTGCAGTCATAACGAGATTTTTGGAGCAAAGATTTAACAGCCGCATGCCCTTGCTGACGCCAACCACAGTTTTCGGCGGTGGGCCTAGCCTTCGCCTCAATAGGCATACTCCTACAAGGCAGTAGGGTAACAAGAAATTCCAAACTACACACTTTACTATCCCATCATGCACTTACTTGCGCAGTTGATTGAGAGTCACAATGTTCGCATACATATAGTAGATGTAATATGCATACGGTGGGTTGTCCTCGTTGTCCCATTGATCGGGCAGGGGAGAGTCGGTGGTGAACACATGGTGTTCAGATTTTGACTCATCATCCACTGAATCAAACCCGGAAACCTACGTTCATATTCAACATGTGGTCAGTTTGTTTAAAGCATGGAAGTATACCGAGAAAAAATACTTTTCGTTATAAATATCCTGAGCTTCTTAATTAAACCTTAATCGATCCAAACGCATCACATTTACACTTTGATAAGCTTCTGCACTACTATTGAGTCACAATTACCCTGTCCACATGTCCAATTTTAAAAGGCAAAGCCCATGGCTTTCTGCATCATATTTAAATTAGATGTCATAATCACTTTTTCCAATTATGACAACAAGAATTCAATTATGATGCAGAAAAACCAGTGGGCTTTTGGCCCACTAAAATTAGACATGTGGACAGGGTAAATGTCGCGAAGTTTTTAAGACCAGACTACTTTGATTCTTGTCCAAGATTCACCACAATTTATCCAACAGGAATTTAAAGACACAAATAGAACAAATGGGAACGCGCAAGCTTATCACTACACAAGGAATTGATTACTACAAAGACATGCACTCAACTCACATGCTGAAGAAATGTATGGACTTCTGGGTATTTTTGTGGATAGAGAGTCGCCTCAAACATAGGCACAAAGATATTTCGCATCATTTCCCCAAAATTAGAAAGCACCCCAATCGACCGATAGATGTCACTAAACAAAATCTATACATAACTATTCAACATCAGCACATGGAGTTACTCGAGTGACTGGCTAATTGGGCTCCTGAAATGAATTTGCCGGTTCGATGCCCAACTACAACATCTTCCATGACGCATTTACTTCACTCATATCAAAACCCAAGCTGCAATTATATGGCTTGAAGAAAATTCACAAAAAAAAATTAATCGGTCGAGGAATTGGCACATTGAGCTACGGAGCTGGTTTCGCGGGTTCGATGCTCAATGGGTCATCTTCCATGACGCAAGTAATTGACTAATTTAACACCGAAGCTGTAATATGTTGTTGCTCAGAAACCAAAAATTCAATTCGTGATTGCATGGATGGTATTTCAAAGAAGTATACTTCAAAAAGGTATGCCAACGATAATCATTTTTGCAACCAAACATTTGCAATTTCGATAGATTGCATTACTGCCTAGAAGTTCATTTGAGTTACAATTCTTGGCTAAACTTGTAAAACTGGTTATTCTCAATTACTTACATTCACAAAATTTTACATAACTTAATTATCCCACCGGCTGATTAGAATAGTGGTTAAAGTCACCGCTATGGGTGCGGTAGGTCCGGGCTTCGATTCCCCGGCAGATCAAATCGACACAGCGTCGAAACGGCTCGCCAACGCTGCGATGTTTCTTCGGAGCTGTGTTGCCCAAGCCACTCGTTACACGAAGATGAACCCCGTCACTCGTTATTCGCTTCGACGTAATACCGCAAGTATAATAAAAGTTTGATGTTTTTGCTTTCGATTTCATTTGCTTTACTGCTTACTGAGTCTCGTAAAAACTAGTTATTTTCGGTTAATCAAATTGACAAAATTTTACAAAAGGGAATTTCCAAAAAGTAAAACGAATCTCACTAAATCCGAGGAACTTGAATGAGCCAGCAAACATTCGGGCTGTAAACATTATGTTCTACAGCCCAGTGGGCCAGTTTCGCCCATTCCTCAGGGGATTTCCCGTAGATGGACATACGCAGTTCCGACTGCTGGTACTTGTTTTCCTCGTAATCCCTCATCACTTGCTGGAAAATACCAATAATTTTTCTCATAGCTTGATGCAAGTTGCCAGCATAAACAATCGAGTCAGAGAATATTGATATACGGCTGAGGCACTTAAAAACAGCTCAGATGGTCGAGTGGTAAGAGCGTTCGTCTCTAAGAGGTGTAAGCTTTGGTTTGATTCCGAGTCAAGTCAAGACTAGAAATTAATATTCACAGCTTACGTGCTTAACGTTCAGCATTAGAGGGACAGAGAGGAGAACAAGCCGGCAAACTCACTTGTTGTGCCATAAAAAAAGCACTTAGTGGCATTCGCCCATCTTAATGTCATAAACAGTTGGCTGGCAACTCCTAAACGAGCTCGTTATGGCGCTTTGATCGCTTTCTTGTGACAGGAGATAATATGCTACTAATGCAAAAAAATACCAGTGCACTTGCAGCCAGACTTGGACAACTAGATAATTGTAGTTTTCTAATTACACTAATTAGAGCGAAATGCCGCTAATCTAATTTGCGAAATGTTTCTATGCTCTAATTCTAATTCTAATCTAATTTCCGGTTTTGCCGAAAATGCTAGTTTGTCCAACGGCGTTTTTCAACAAGTTATGCAAGAATATCCCTTGTGCAAGGAAAACCAGTGCCAAGCCGCCATCGTATTGCTTAGTTATAGTAATTGTGACGAATAGTAGCCATAGTGACATAATAACTATTCTATACTGTAGTAACTTGTAGTGTAGTAAGTTAGGATATAGAATCTAGATAGTGTAGAGTAGGCTGGCAAAGCGGCTATGCATGGAAAATTACTAGGCCTACGCCTTTTCGACACACACACAGTGTTTCTGGAAGTTAGTTTTAGAACTAAATGTTTTGCATAGCCTAGCGGCGTGCATTAGCAACAATCTTCATTATCATTGCATCATGACAAGAAACTGTTCAAGATTGCTGTAGTAACGATAGTGCTAGAATAAAAACTTTTGTTCGAAGACTGTTTCAGCACCACAAGTTGGAATAAACAATAGTAGGCCTGATAGTACTTGTATGTTGTTTTACATGCTCTACTAGGCTGCTATATCAGCACTAAACTACATCACTTATAACCTAAAGTTAGAAAAATTACTGTCCTTTTACTTTTTAGCCGTAAAGACAATCGCTGCATAGTGCATATCACATCACTGATTGTCTGCACAGATATCTGATGATGAGGCTCTTCTCGAACAAACGTGAAGGCCTCATTACTGTACCTACTCAATTACTATAAATAATGTACAGTATTGGGTGGCGTTAAAAAAACAGAAAACATTTCTAGTTTTCAGTGTTCTTATCCTTCAGTTTTCGAAAGAGTAGGCGTAAGCAGCGTTCATCAATACTGATGTGTACGAATAGGTGTCAAAAACTAAGCGTTCATGTACTATACACCTTTATCAGCCCAAAGGCGGCGAGAATTCTTTCGTGTAGTACCGCCACTTCGCGGTTTTTCACTTATCGCAGTGGTGTCTGGACCGCATTAACCGCGATAAACGAGGGTTTACTGTATGCCTATTTCTTATTCGTTCTAATTTTAATTCGGAAGTTGATTTCATTTCCAAGTTTTTGCGAATTCACTAATTCTAGTTCTAATCTAATTTGGAAAAACTGTGTAGCTCTAATTCTAATTCTAATCTAATTTGGAAAAACTGTGTAGCTCTAATTCTAATTCTAATCTAATTTGGAAAAGCCGAAATTTTTCTAGTTGTCCAAGTCTGCTTGCAGCTTGCCCGACCCGTGGTTATTCTGTTCTAGTACGTAACACAGCAAAGCATAACAGAATAGCAGACAAGCAAGAAGGTGCACGTTTTTTATGAGATAGTGCAAGGCAAGGTTCACTGCACTCGCAGTATATGACAGATGCGTTTATCGTTAAGCCATTTGTACACAAGTGATCACTCTATAAGCTTGCACCATGCCACTTAATCGAGGCTTTTTGACGGTTTTACTTAAACTTTAGTTAGATTGAAATGTATCAACGAGTTTACAAATCAATTATTGGGAAATGAGCATTAAGTGCCCTTTAAAAGCAATATCCAGCTCAAAAATCGAACTTATTCTCAACAACCGTCCGAATCAGGGTGGTCCAACTGCAGGCCCGCGGGCCAATTTTAGCCCGCGAAGTAATTTTCTCGGCCCGCAGTAAGTTACGGTGATTTGCACGTTTAGGTCTGAAAATATTTGCTGAATCTTTGTTTTTGTAGTTTTCGACTGCGCTTACGTTTTTGTTTCTGTACCGCTTTGCATCATAACTTATGTGTTGTTTTATTCATCGAATTGCAACGTGTTACTTTTCAATTTGTTGCTATGGTAAGAGCCAAAGAGCAGGTCCACGTCGGTAGCAAGGACGAGCCGGGGCCAACAGGCAAAATAATAAAACATTCGACTTCCACAGCACCCTTACTTAAAACTCTCGGTGGTGTAAACCTTCACGACCGCTTTTAATCGCCATACTAACCTTTCTAAAAAAAGATAACGACAGCTATTTTGTGCCGTTGATGGTTATATTTAATGCAAAGTAAGTTTATCTACCCCAGATGACCGAGTTGTTATATATCGTTCGCGCCTCTGGAACGGAAGTTTGGGGTTCAGATCCTGGGTCGGTCAAGCTAGGGTTACCATATCTTCACTGTGCGAAAAGAGGACAGGTTCAGCCCGCATCGCGTTTCCCTAAACAAATTGGTCTTCTCACGTTGGAGCTAAAACTTTCCAAAATTTTCGGGTTTCTAAACATAAAAAAAAAGGATTTCCTGTACTTGCTGATAATAATGGTGATACATTCATAGCATAGGCTACTCTGACAGCATGATTGGACATGTTTTCACTATTCAAAATGCCGAAACGTAGAACATTTTCTCGTGTCTTCGGAAGACAAATTATCTTTCGTCAAAAAAGGGGGACATGTCCTCCAAAAAGAGGACGTATGGTAAACCCATGCAGTCAAAGCGGACGCAGCTTTGCCAACGGCTCACAACTGCTGCACTATTTATTCGAAAGAAACTGAGTTGTACGGCCGCGTAGATGGGTCCCGCTAACTCGTCATACGCAACGTCGAGTATAGCGAAGATTTGATTTTTACTTGATAGATTTAATGTATTCTTTGCACAATGCAGAATTAACGTTAGTAGTAAGATAGACCGCCCCTGGAGCTGTAGACTCGGGCTTGATTCCAATTCGGGTCAAACCGAAGACTTAAAAATTGGTATTTACAGCTTCCCTGCTTGACGTTCAGCATTGATGGGACAATGTGGAAAACAAGCCGGCAAGTTTACTTGTTGTTCCATTGGGAAGGGCACTTGGCGGAATTATCTCATCTTGATGTGATAGACAGATGGCCGGCAACTCCTAAGCGAGCTCGTTACAGCGCTTTCGTCGCTTTCTCGTGACAAGAAGTAAATAATATGCACCTAATACAAATAATAAATCAGGAAAAGAACACAGCGACAAAGCGACGCACGTTAGCACGATGATGCTGGAGTTAAAATTAAACAAACAACAAATTTTAGAATTTTCGTTGTAGTTTAACTAACAATTAAGTTGATCTACTAGCGAGTAGCAACAATACATCTTCTATTAAACATTGGCCCGCGCGATAAGTGAACAATTTTTTATGGCCTGCGATATAATTAAGTTGGATCACTCTGGTCCAAATCGTAACCAAAGCTTAAAACTGAATGAGCCATGTGCGAGAAACTTCAAAATGCTGCCAAGCATTTTTATTGTCGGATTTAATATTTTGTTGTTGCAGGACCTTCGGTTGGTTAGCTCAGTTGTACAGACATTGCTATCGGTGCGGGAGATCTAGAGTTTGATTCCCGGATCGGTCAAATCGGGCACAGTGTGGCTCGCCAACACTGCGACTGTTCTTTGGAGCTGTGTAGCCCAGGCGCTAAGCCGCGGAGCCTACTAGTGACACGCTTCGGCGTCATACTACGAGCAAAATGAGAATGTTACGATCTTCCAAGACTAACCTTCACCATCTGTGCAAAGAATTTGCCTCCGGTGGCATTGTCTGTTTTAATGTATATCTTCCTCAGAATGCTCTCGCCGAGTGGATTGTACTTGGCATTGAACTTGTCAAATCTAAAAAAATCAAATCTTTATCACACTCGCAGTACGGTATTACCCTGAAGTGCGTAAAGGATGGCGGGGCTCATCTCTGCGCCTTAGTACCTCGGCAACACAGCTCCGAACATCGCAGCGGTGGTGAGCCGCTGGTGACACTGACAAAATCGTTTCTTTACTAATACAAGAAAACAAAGCAAACAAATCTAACGACACGCAACAAAAACAACTCAAACTTGTATGTTTTATTTAGCTTCTGTGCCAATGGTCATTTTCATCATCATCGATAATACTGATATCATTCAAGTAAATGCTATTTTTGTCGCTGCCTATTGCAATTAACACTTTCTCCGTTTGGTTTTGTTGGGTGCTTTGCAGTTTACACAGACACGACAGAAATAACAGCTGTTGGATTAGGGGTAAGCGAGCACGTAATAGCCAACTTACGAGAGTTTCGCCAAAGAGGCAATAGAATTGCAGCTGATTTAGTGTTTCTGCTTTCGTGTCACTTAACTTAATTGCTCACTGGGCGTCAATTCGTGGACGAAAGCGTTCGCATAAAAAATAAAAAATTAAAGCCGCCCTTGATAGAAGCTGCACAAATAAAATTAAAAAAAAAAATAGTAGCCGCGGCGTCTGTTCAAAAAGATACGGAAATTTGCGCCACACATCCGTCAATTCCCTTACAGTGAAAAGAGATGAGCTTTGTAAGGAACAACAAGGCGAAATAAACAAAACCATGGCACGCTTGGTAGAAATATATCTGAAAAATGTTAGATCTCCCAAAGGCAAGTTTTACCAAAAATACCGCTAATGACAACAGAAAAAAAGTTATTTTCAAAAAAGTGTTTTTTAGTTGATTTTGTTATTATCTTGAATATTCCCGCGCTTATAATCAAGCTTCTACCACTTCATGCACTCGTCACAAGCTATCAAAACACTTAACTCAATGCACAAAAACAACAGTACGTTACAGTTGCAACCAAATCGATAGCATTGGGCTGGACTAATGCACAAAACAGGCTCAATTTTCTGGACACTTTGGATCCATATTACACAAATATGAACGCAAACGAAAATCTGTACGATTCATATGCTCTGGGATGTCCACAATCTTCTGGTTAATGATGCCCTTCAATGCTCCAATTCTTCGTTCAGTGGATCTGTTATGATTGTCAATATTGTGCCAAAATGCAGGACCAAGATCAGCAGCTAGCCAGCTACTATGCAGGGAGCTTCTTAGCTTTTTGTAGTAAAAAAATGTCTCAAACGCCGTTTAGGTTCAGGAAGAAAAGCTTCTGTTTACAGAAGTGGGAAAAGACGAAGAGGAAACAGCCTCCAAACTGTGTGGTGGGACTTCTGCGTAAACACTGAGCGCTACGTTTATCGGTGAAAACCATTTTGAGGCATGAGGCAAAAAGTATTTTCAAACCACATCGGCTATATCTGGCTCCAACTGGCGATATGCAAGAATAAGATCTCTCTGAAAGAGAGTAGGCGAAGGTCCTTGGGCAGCCTGAGGATTTAAATGGATCATTATAAAGGATGGCACATAAACTGATATTATATAAGAAATGATTTTCTTCAACTTGTGTTGTTGATCGCTCGAAAAATTCCCCAAATTAAAGATCAGCATTCTCAGGTATCCGTTGGCAGTTGTCACCCATCTTGAATGGCGTGTACTCTCCTGCTTGTAAAACATCAAGTTTTTTAAATTTTCGGGTACCTCTGCTACAGTATAACCTGCTAAGACCAACATGCATAGCTGATCACTTCGCAGACTGCCACCTGAAATGCCTTTTCTTTTTTGTTGTGAAAACCAATTCAGTTTTGCCGTAACTTGTATACTTGCCATTTTCGTAACAGAAACTTGAAAACTTTGATTAGGGTCCTAGTCATCGATGTTGGGCTTCTCTATATTCTTGATCTTATTCAAAATGGCGCCATCCTGCATGGCTCCTGGACCCTTCTTTTTACCTTCAACGGCAGTTATAGCATGAGTGAGGTATACTTCGTTCACATGGAACAAGCGCTTAAGTTCATGAATCTCATGGCCAGCAATAATCTTGACATAATTTTGGAGCCGCTTGTTCACTCCTTAGATTTTACCTGTATTCAGTGCAGTAGTATCCGCCATAACGCTGTAAGTATTGTGAAGGATACCACTGCATACATCGGAAATTGCGTTGAAAAGAGCTTCTGCTGTAACTGATTGGTCTTTGCCGAAAGATTTAACTAACGCCAACAACTTGTTCCGTTTTTGCATCACTAACGTTGACAAATTGTGCCACAAATACGTAGCGGTCTATTTTGTCAATAATTTTTCCATCATATCACAGTTGTATTGCATCTGATGAAGCCTCAAGAGTCTCACTACGCTGCAAAGCTTTCATTCACATTTTTTCCCGATGGCGATAAACTGTGGAAGCCGAAGCTGCAATATTTTCAGGTCCGACTACAGAAAATAACTGTTCAGACTGTTGACGCAGAGAAGTCATTCTGCGATCAGCCAGAATGCAGCTCTCTTCAGTAATAAAAAAAGCCTTCTTTTTACGGTAATTTTCCAGGACGATACTGAATGCCAACTTCACCACTTTCTCCATCAGATTCTGAATCTGGCAAAGCAGAAACAATGTTTCTCCTTAATCTCGTGCTGGTCAAAAGGGAATTTGAACAACAGGCGACCTCAGGGCGGCTTGACTGCTCCGAACCTAAAAATTCATCACGTGACTTTCGAATGCGAGACAGTCGTTCTCTCTGAACTGCAGAGTGGCTCACATCTACATGACCAATTATCATTTTTCTTGCGTTTCGCTGATCTTTAATAAAAGTGATTTCCTTTTCCGGTATTCCATATTGAAAATCACAGGAGCATAGCAATTTTTTGTTGCGCACTTTCGGATGCTCGTCAATCATGCATTTACACTTTGAAATATCAAATAAATTTTGAAGCCATTCTTCGCTTACTTCATTTAACTTTCTTCGCGTAGCTCTTTTTCGTGCTGCTTCAAATTGGCTGATCAGATTCTTCAACTTATCAGCGATTCTTTGCTTAGTTAATATCGGAAGGCTTGCCTTATTTCATACTACAGCGATATCATTCACTAAGCTATCCCTGATGTCAGCAAAGTTCGGAGTTTTGTTTAAAAATTTGGAAAGAGAATCTGTCAAGGTCTTCTTTAGGTAAAAATAATGCTGCACCACCTCAGAATTAGTTGGTAAAACATTGCCACTCAACTGCTGAAATTCCTGAAACGACCTGCCAATGTCAGATCTACGGGCCATTTTTTATCAAATCACCCCATCAAAAACTAACCTGCTGAGAAAAGTTTTAAAATATTAATAATTATGTATTCTAGAATATTACGTTTGATGTATTATTTCATCATAATGAAGGTTTTGCTTAAGCGCTCAAGCATTACCTAAAAAAACATACAACGATCTATTTAAGGCTATCTCTGTGCCCGTATTGCAAGAGAACTTATGATAAAAACACTTTTTTCAAAATAACTTTTTTTCTGTTGTCATTAGCGAGTCAAAGTCTCTAAAATATAGGTAGGAAATCATATCTTCCGGTCATTTTGACACCAATGTTATTAATCTAGGTCAACGGGTTCCAGAGTTACGCCACATTTACGAAAAATCGGCTACGTAAAATTTCAATTGAGGCGTGCAACCTCAAAATGACGTCATAATCGAAAAAAATTTTGGCTCCCAAATTTTTTACTCAAACCCCACCCTATCGCACCCCGGGCATTTTTGATTTCAAAAATGGTGAAAAAATGAAACACCCTACTGTGACGCAACGGCTCGCCACCGCTGCGACGTTTCTGTGTTGTCTAGGCGCTAGGCCGCGGAGATGGGCCCCAACTCTTTACTGTAATGAAACTCGTTACTAGGCCGCGGCGAGGCGTAACACTGCTAATATAATGAAGATTCGATTTGACCTTTGAAACGTATTCCTGCCAGCATGAACATCCAAACTATCCACGCTTAGATCCTTTGGATCGATATCCAGAAGTGTCACAACCTGTCAAAAAACAGTATCAATATGTGATTGACAAATTAGAAAATCAACACTATTTCCGTTACTCGATTTGTGCGCCTTCATTGGTCACTAGTCACGCAGTGTCATAATCACTTCTTATGGCCCACCGGGCAGATGGCTGGGTGAAGAAAGCGCCTGCCTCTAAAGCAGTAGACTCGGCATCCGATTTTCAGGCGGAAAAAACAATACAAAATTGGTATGCATGGCTCTTGTTGCTGACGTTCAGCACTAAAGAAATGGGGTGGAGAACAAGCCAACATGTTCACTTGTTGCACCAAGGGGAAAGTACTTTACGGGGTTACACTACCTTTCAGGAGCGGACAGGAGGTTGGCACTATCAAGCGAGCTCGTTGTAACAGTTAGAAAGATAAAACGAAGCTAAAATAATGCAATTAAAGCCCAAGCAGCACATCTGCAAATGTAGTAACTGCTGCAACAATGACGATTGACGATTCAACCATGCAGCGGTCGAGCCGAGCAAAAATCAAACCTAGACGGTTCACTTGCTCAGTCTTAACAAAAAACGATAGGCATTAGGCAGAGAGCTCAGGCACAACCTAAAACGATGCTATGAAGAAGTAGAGCCAGAGAAGCTGTGTAAACAGGGTACAATAAAAAAACTATTATATGAAAAACGGCCGGTCAGCTCAGTTGATAAGACACTGCTATCAGTGCGGGAGGTCGGAGGTTCGATTCCCGGGTCGGTCACATCGGAAATAGTGTCGCCAACTGCTCGCCACCGCTGGGACGTTATTCGGAGCTGTGTAGCCCAGCCGCGGAGACGGACCCCGCCACTCATAACACGCTTTGAGTGTAATAAAGATTTGATTTTTTATTACACAAAAAGTCGAAAACCTCTTCCGGATCAATGTAGATAAAGAAATTAAAGAAACTAAACGTTCTGCCACTGAAATGAAAACAAACAAACCTCTTGAAGAGTGTAATCTTTTCCATCCTTGGAGTAAACGATTTCAGATGACGGAGTCTTCATTGTCTTTTTCATGAAGCGGAGTAGGTGCTTTTGACTCATACAAGCAGAAGCATGAATGTGAGTGTCAACCTAAAAAAAAAAATGATAAAAATGTGTAAAACTGGCCTAAAAAACTTCAGAAAACTAAAATCAAAATCAAATCTTCATTATACTTGCGGTATTACGCCGAAGCGAGTCACGAGTGGAGGAGTCCATCTGCGTGGTTTGGCGCCTGGGCAACACAGCTCCGAAGAAACGTCGCAGCGGTGGCAAGCCGTTGGCGACAACGCGAAACCGTGTCCGATCTAACCGGCGAGGGGAATCGAACCCCAGACCTTCCGCACCGATAGCGAGCGCTTAGCAACTGAGCTAGCCAGTCGGTGACTTCAAAAAACTATCGTTTGAAAAAATTTTCGTCAAAGATTAAAAAACCACATTTTGCTTTGAAGTTTGGAAAACATGTCAATGATTTGCTTCAAACAGGAAATATTGCGAATGAAAAAACAAATGCTGATCCAAGGAGAAAAATATAGCCGAAGTAATTCGTAAAGCTGGACGTTTCGACAACACAGATTCAGCAGTCATCTTGCACGCACTACTAATGATGACAGCTAAATTTTCGCTGGCGAATTGTCCAGTTTAACGAATTACTTTGGGTTTATTTTTTCTTTTAAGCTATTTTCGTCTCATATTTGCAGTATTCCGAATTCTGACACTTCTGATAATTCCTCATAAAACTTGTAAATGCTAACCTTGTTGTTAAATTTAACGCTAACAGCTGCGCTCTTAATGCGAGCGGTCTGGGTAAGATTCCTCTGTGACGCAAGTCGACGCTTAGCTAGATCTCCTCTTGTGATTGTATTTCACAAACACAAATTTTAAGCTTCAATCACGAGCAGCTCAGCTCAGTTGGTGAGACATTGCTATCGGTGCGAGAGATCTATGGTTGGAATCCCAGGCTGGTCAAATCAAACGCAATGTCGTAAACGGCTCGCCACCGCTGCGACGTTTCTTTAAAACTGCGTCGCACAGGCGCTAAGCCGCGCAGATGGTCCCCGCCACTCGTTACACGCTTCAGCGCAATACCACGAGCACAATAAAGATTTGATTTTGATCACGGGCAGCTTAAGATTTTAAAAACACCATCATTTAGTTGACATCTACCTTTCTGCAGTTATAAAAATCTCGATGTGGGACTTCTCTTTCAGCGGCTATTTCTCTTGTTTCGTTCAGCAAAGTATGCAGCTCATGTTTGGAGGAAAGGAAGGCAAGTCGGCGAGCAGAAAAAGTTTTCCTTTACAATTTTCAAAAATATGAAAGTGTGAAGACAAAAAGGGCATTATACAGGGTGTTTCAAAAGTCTTGGGTACATTTTGAAATTGAATATCTCGGAAACTATTAAGGATATAAAATTTTCAAAAAACTTCATCAATAGCCTTACAAAAAACTTGATGTAATTAGCTTCAAAATGGCACAACTTTTATCTTACTACCATTTATAGTTAAGAAGATATGGGGACTTAAGTGTGCCCAAGACTTTTGAAACACCCCACAATAGTGCTAAAACAATAGCTCTTTAACAGAGTGCGCGGCTATTCAGCGCGGGACACCCAGGCGTATTGGTTACGCCCAATCATCGCGCATTCTAGCGCCCTCGATGGGCAGCCTGCTGAAGCTGTTACGATTACTGGATTTTACCGAACTATGGTTGATATTTATCACCCCAAAAATGGGTTATCCTGAACCTGCGTAGTCTTGACGCCGAATAATTAAGTGCCGCTTTAACACTTTCTCATTTTATGAGCACGAATTCATGATAAGAAGTTAGGTAACAGTATTTTGCAAAACTGGACGTTTCGACGACACAGATTCAGTTGTCATCATCAGCAATGTACGCGAGGCAATACAAAACTGATTTTTTATCGCATTTTTTTATTTTTAGTGTGGTACTGCCTTGCTTACACTGCCGATGACAACTGAACCAACTTTATTTTTCCTACTTAAAAGCCTAAGTCAGGTAACCTTATTCTTTATCAACCAACCGCACAGAAAGCCAAAGGAATGCCTTAAAATCACCCTAGTTCATCAAAATTTTGCAATGCTGTCTGGTCAAATGCAAAGCTTGCTTACGGTAAACTTTTGATTCTGCAGCATTAATGTACATAGACTCCATTATAATATAACACGAGTGCATGCAAGAGCCACATTTAAAACCACAATGGTTTATTATGAGAAGTTAAACTAAATAATCCAACTTACACTGGACCATTCACAGACGCAGCCATAACTTGGTTGAGATCATCAATAAACGTATCCAGGTGTGGGTAAGCTAGATTTAAGGGCTGGCCCCTAAAAAAATGATAAAAAAATCAAAATCAAATCTTTGTCGTACATGCGGTATTACGCTGGTGCGTGTAACGAATGGCGGGGTCCATTTCCGCGGCTTCACCTGGACAACACTACTCCGAAGAAACGTCGCAGCGGTGATGGCATTGTGTTCGATTTGACCGGCCCGGGAATCGAACCCAAAACCTCCCGCACCGATAGCATGTATTCAACAACTGAGCCAACCAGCCGCTTGCTAAATTTGAGGTATTTTTTTGTACTTAGGTGCATATTTATCCTCCTATCACGAGAAAGCAATCAATGCGCAGTACGAGCTCGCTTACACGTTGCCAGCCATCTGTCTACCACACCAAGATGGGGGAATCCCGCCAAGTGCCTTTCCCAACTGTAGAGCAAGTAAACTCGCCGGCTTGTTTTCCACTCAGTCTCTTCAATGCTGAGCGTCAAGCAGGGAAGCTGTGAATATCAATTTTACAGTCATTGGTTTGGCCCGACTTGGAATCAAACTCAAGTCTACAGCTCCGAAGGCGGACGCTCCTAACCTTCGCCCCCACACCCCCGGTTGCCCCCTCCCCCCTCTTTTGCTAAATCCTGTGTGCGCCTCTGGACAAACCTATACAGTTTTGCTCCCTCCTCGAAATTTTGGGCTGGCTACGCCACTGATTACACCTTTTGCTTTTGTTGTAGATTAGGAACATTTAGGAATTAGGAATTGTTTTTTTTTTTCTAACATTTAGGAACGGATTGGAATAGGAACAAAGGATTTAGGTTTGGAATGGAATTAGGAACAAAATTCTTCGTTCCGGACAACTCTGGCGAGTACTCAACAATAAACCGATAAGTTCTGCTTCATTGACTTTGAGTGGCGAGAACTGCATGCTTTTCTCGCAAACGCCAGCCAATCAGATCACTGGAAAGCAAAGTGAAAAATTTCTATGCAACCATTCCGAAATATGCGTCTGGGGCACGGGCGTATTCTGTTCATATTATTTTTACGATGTTATTCAGCCATGTTAACCGCATCGTTACGAAAATGTGAAAAAGCGGGTTGAGCATGGTATGATCATTACCTTAAATACAATAACTTACAGCAAGCAAGCCATGTATCACCACGATTTGGCCTTTTTTAGGCCTGTGGATTCCAAAATATTTTATCAAAAAATATGGACCCCAATACCTGCTGCATTAACTAGTTGCACAAACTAGACATACAGTTATCACCGATATACAAAGAATAGAAACACGTACGTACGCAAAAACTGCATATCACCTTTTCAAGTGGTCATCGTCTTCGAAAACCCGCACCACACCATCCACCATGTTGTATTTCATAGTTGAAGCAGCTGGTAGCGTATCAACTTTGATATGTTTATAAGGTGATTCACAATTTGGTTTCGCATCTTCTACAAAAACTTCGGATTAGTGAGAGCGAACTTAGTTAGTCGTCTTGAATAACGAATTTTTAACCAACGCCCACTGATATGCAATTCAGCCTATAACTCATACTAACAATGATAAAGCTCATAAGGCGTTTTAGACTTCATGCCAACTTGCACCCAAAACGTCGCCAAAGGCTCGCCACCGCTGCTACGTTTCTTTGGAGCTGTGTTCCCCAGGCGCTAAGCCGCGTAGATAAACCCGAAACTCATTACACACTTCGGCGTAATACCGCGAGTATAAAAAAAGACTTGATTTTTTTCCCCCAAAAAACATGTTCAACTCAACATTACTAGGTATACCAACGTTACCGTGATCACGAACACAATGTCATCCCGCTTTTTGCAATAACAAGTGCAACTCAAGATGAAATAATAAAACTGAAGAATAAACAGTTACATTTTAATCAACTTAAAAAACACGACCGATAAAACAAAAGAGACGAAAACATGCCAAGCAAATACAACGTGAAGAGATTTTCGTACTGCAAGGATTGGCTTGCCATTACAAAACATTTTGGAATACTGAAGCATTTGACATAATTATTTTGCAACATAAAACCTACTGCCAATTTGTCTAAGCTTACAGTGCCCTGTTCTAAATGCAACAATGTTATTACAAAATTTTCTTACACTTCAAGTTTAAATAAGTGCTTTTTTTGAAGAAGTCTAACGCGGGTCAGAAGATTTTTAGGATCTTCGAACAGAGTTTCAGGCAGTAGTTTGCCTCGGATACAACAAAAACCTGCTATGAAACATGATTAAGGAACGGCTAGTGGCATGCCGCAAGAAAGCAATGTTTTAACGATTTTTTCTCTTTTTTTGCTTGATGATCAAATCCCGCGACATTTACTTACATTATATTTGGAGTCGCGTAACACCTGCTGCATGCCGGTAGACGCATCTTTTTTTTTATTTTTTTATTTTTATTTCAAGCTACTTAATTGCAGCTTAGGATTTTTGTGGTAGTGAAGTATATACATGCATCATGGAGACGACCTAGTTGAGCATCGAACCCGCGAAGCCAGCTTCGGAGCCCAATGCACCAACCACTCGGCCAACTCAATGTATTATACTCGTGGTATTACGCCGAAGCGTGTAGCAAGTGGCGGAGCCCATCTCCGCGGCTTAGCGCCTGAGCAACACAGCTCCGAAGAAACGTCGCAACGGAGGCGAGCCCAATGAGCCCGATTTTACCGGCCCGGGAATCGAAGCCCAGACCTCCCGCACCGATAGCAAATGCTTCATACTGAGCTAAGCGGCCGGGTCTTTAGCGCAAAAGTTTAATGCAACTCTAAGCACAAGAAATATTTGAGATAATGGTTTAGTTTGGTTTCGCATCAAATCCATCGTTGATAATAACAGTTGGAGTAATCAGATGTAAAAGTCAATTGATTGGTCACTTGATGATGATAAAGACATGTGCAAGCAAAAAATAATATCAAACAGTAAATCGGACAAGGTGGAAAGAAGTGAAAGCGATGGTTGAAGGAATGAGGTGCATTCGGCCGCCCTCGGTCACGCGAAACACACCGGATTGAAACTGGTGATGAAGATGAAACAGTTCTCAGAATAAAAATGCATACGTTTTCGTGTGGTTTAAACACAGAGTGTGCTCAAAAAAGTGACGTGGCAAAATCATGAGCTAACTACTAACTTGGAATAAAAAAAAAGTAAATAAAAAATTAGTGAAAAAATCTTAAGGGGAAACTGAAGTATCAAATTATTTTTTCACGAAAGGTATTGGAAAATACGACGAATTCAAAAATGGCATGAAAAGTTTTTTAACGCTTTTAGTTTAATGAAAAATCCGCGTTCCAAGTTATAAGACGATGACACATAAGTGTACAATTTACGCATTGACGCGTACAAAAGTTACAGCTGCAACGTTCGTCAACCGAAATCTCTTTGCCTGACTTAAGGTCGAATATTGCAGCAGTAACTTTTGCACGTGCCAATGCGTAAAATGTACACTTTTATGTCAACTCATGAAATTTTAAAAGCCGACCTTTCGCTAACTAAAAGCATTGAAAAACTTTTCCTGCCACTTTTGAATTCGTCGTGTTTTTTAATGCCTTTAGTTAAAAAACAATTTGGTACTTCAGTTCCTCTTTATGGAGTCGCCTTTACCTAAAAGGACCGAAAAAAAAAATGCACAGCATACAAGCAGTAATACAACCCACATAACGCAAACATTGAACTTACAATCATTAAAAAAACCAGACATACCAAGCAGAATGCTGCAAAAAATAACACAGGCAAGGTGATAAACAAACAATGCAATAATAACCATACTGAATAAGAATGATTTTTTGGCCTACCGGGCATAGCGTAATAGCTGAGTGTAGGCTAGCCTAGCCTGTCTGTTCTTCCAGTAGTAGAATTAAACAAAATAGCTAAAAGCTATAATATTTATTTACCTAACGTTTCGCTCGGCAAGTAGGGCCGATCATCTTAAAGAGTAAAATACTCCCCTACATATATATTACTCTCCTACCTCATTCTGCAGATGCTCGGCGTTACCGGCTGAGGGAAACGTTAAATAAACAAAAACTATACCTTTTAGCTATTTTGTTTAAATCTACTACCGGAAGGACAGACAGACTAGGCTAGCCTACACTCAGCTATAATAACCACATAAGCAAAAACGATACATAAACAAAGGTATGGCATGGGAACGAAGTAATAAAAATCGATTTTAGTAATAAACATACCTCCAGTTACAGTTGATTGGTCAAAATCAGAAGAAATATCAGAGTTTATCTGCAAAAAAAGCAACCTAAATTCAAGCTGCATTTACAGCAGTTGGGAATTGACGGCTAGAGACAAGCTGCATAATCAGATGGTAAAGTGTGTTTCTGGTATCGTTGACTTGGGGCTCGATTTTCAGTCGGGTCAAAAAGAAAATTGGTATTCACAGTTACCCTGTCCACATGTCCAATTTATGTAGGCTTTAGACACGCAATGATGTGGGCTTGTCGCTGTGGGCTTTCCGCATCACAGTTAAATTTTTGATGTCACAACTTAAAAAAGTGATTATGACATCAAGCCCACATCAATTAGGGCCTAAAGCCGACATAAATTGGACACGTGGACAGGGTAACAGTCGCTGCTTGACGTTCAACACTAATGGAACAGTGTGAAAAAAAAACGGAAAGTCTGCTACTCGAACCATCGAAAAAAAGAATTTAACGAGATTTCCCACCTTAACAGTGATACACACCTGGGCGTAGTCCTCAGAAAGGTAACAATA
This sequence comes from Trididemnum miniatum, assembly GCA_964006365.1. Classification (NCBI taxonomy): domain Eukaryota; kingdom Metazoa; phylum Chordata; class Ascidiacea; order Aplousobranchia; family Didemnidae; genus Trididemnum; species Trididemnum miniatum. The sequence goes on along the minus strand of OZ023242.1, from coordinate 13,274,346 downwards.
AATGCTCAGCGCTGTCAGTGACGTGCTGTCACTGCAGATTGCACAATATTCTGTGTTCGCATTTAAAGGCCAAGTAACACCAATTTGAAGCGAGTTTGAATTTACGCATTAGCGGTGTTTAAGCACCTTCGCGAAAATCCGACGTCGATCCATGGCCAGAGTAACGAGAAAATCGCAAATTTGTTCCCCAATCCCCGCTTGCTTCTGATTGGCTGATTCCAACATGACGTCAGCTGGATGTTTTGCTCTATGCAGTTACATGGCAAGCAATGCGATCTTAGCCAGTGTGGGCTACTAATGTGTGCTCTATTCTTTTACTAGGCGTTCAAAAACAATAAAAGTTTTTTCTAGGCGTGTTACAGTGTTTAAGGAAGACATGTAGATTAAAAAAATCATCTAAGCTTCAACAAGTTACTGGTAGATGAGTGCAATATCTGGTAAAAGCTTAGCAATAGAGTTTGCCATTACCACTACTCAGCAGTTGTAGTTGAATACCAATAAATGAATAAACCTGTGCGATTTTTACAAGTTTTAACAGTTTCATGGTTTACTAATAAACCTGATCAAGAAGCTGATACAAACATATAGCAGGTTGTATTAACTGTTGAGCTACAGATGACTACCGGTACAGCCTAGCTAGCTGGGTAATCACTCAGGTACTGGTAATAGGCCTAACAAGATTCATCCACTTCTGCCCGTCTGCCAATTAGGCTACCGGTACCTGATTAGTATCCACTATCCATGCCTAACTCTATGTAGGTGGAGGTTTATTGTAGAGGCCAATGTAATCCCTAGGCAATAGGCTAGCTACAGTCTGTCGTATTTGGCCATTGTCAATTCTGTTCCCAGTTCCTAATGCATATAACTGATGGTTGTATAATATCATAAAATGCACCATTATCTGTCAGTGCCACACTACTGGTACCGGCATACAGGGTTGCTTACTAGCTGCTGCTGATGTTAGCAGGTTACCGGTAGTTAGTAGACCTACCAGTATATGACAATTGGCATACCGGTATTATATGTTTTGACAAAGGAATAGGCCTATGGAGATTTATAATATGCTGGTAAAGTTATGGTGACTTAGTTACACTGCCTCATCTCAAGTGATATAACTGTGGCGATTTTATATGTAGTCGGTGTTAGTTGTACAAAAGTTATAGCCTAGTGTACTGTTTAGCACATATTTCAAAACTATGGTTAAGTATTGTTCAGCCCCTGGCTGCAGTAAAACTGATAAAGACAAGGCTCTCCATTTTCATAGTCTGCCATGGAAAAATAAGAAGAAGCCGATTGATTTTGTACAGTCTACTGCAAACTGTACGGTACACTTCACGACATACCGGTGCCAAATTAGTTCCAGAACAGTAAAAATAGCCACTAATTATCAGGTTAGATCACTTATCAATTGATAATGTGTAGGGCCACCATACACACAAATAATAAATATCAATAGCCTACAGGCCTAGTCTAATCTAATCTCTAGTATGTCAAGATTACAGTATAGGCTACTGGTACGGTACTGGACCAGTAGAGGCAACCTGAAATACCAGCAGGCTCTACATTTGTATCAGCTTCTTGATCAGGTTTATTAGTGAACCATGAAACTGTTAAAACTTGTAAAAATTGCACAGGTTTATTCATTTATTGGTATTCAACTACAACTGCTGAGTAGTGGTAATGGCAAACTCTATTGCTAAGCTTTTACCAGATATTGCACTCATCTACCAGTAACTTGTTGAAGCTTAGATGATTTTTTTAATCTACATGTCTTCCTTAAACACTGTAACACGCCTAGAAAAAACTTTTATTGTTTTTGAACGCCTAGTAAAAGAATAGAGCACACATTAGTAGCCCACACTGGCTAAGATCGCATTGCTTGCCATGTAACTGCATAGAGCAAAACATCCAGCTGACGTCATGTTGGAATCAGCCAATCAGAAGCAAGCGGGGATTGGGGAACAAATTTGCGATTTTCTCGTTACTCTGGCCATGGATCGACGTCGGATTTTCGCGAAGGTGCTTAAACACCGCTAATGCGTAAATTCAAACTCGCTTCAAATTGGTGTTACTTGGCCTTTAAGTTGTTTAAACTTGTGGAGATGCTTTCATTTCGCTTTAACCCATGATACACTTTCGCGTAAAACACGATTATAAGAAAAGAAGATAATTCAAACCCTTGGCCGAGCAACCACTCCGGCTTATGAGGCCGAGGGTTTATTCTTTTATCAGCCAAAGCTTGTTGCACGATGCGGTTTAATTTTTGCGTGCCGTGCTTATCCTTAACTAAAAACTACTAGTATTCTACAAACAAGCCGGTTAGCTCAGTTGTTAAGCATAATGAGTATCGGTGCGTGAGGTCCTTGGGTTCGATTCTCGAGACCGTCAAATCGGACAGCGTCGCCAACGGCTCGCCACCGCTGCGACGTTTTATCGAAGCTGTGTTGCCCAGGCGCTAAGCCACGGAAATGAGCCCCACCACTCGTTACACGCTTCGGCGTAATACCGAGAGTATAATGAAGATTTCATTATTTTTTTCAATTCTACAAAACAGCACCAATTAGTTTTCAATTAGTTTTACGGAACATCATCAAGAGCACGATCCTGGCCCCCTCCTTTTCAACATCTATACATATGATATCCCCTCCATAACCTCCAAGAAGTTCGCCTATGCCGACGACCTGGCGATACTTCATACATCTGGAGAATGGCAGGAGTTGGAAAGGACTCTAAGCCAGGACATGACTACACTCTCGGAATATCTCCAGACCTGACGATTGAAGCTTAGCCACACTAAAACGGTGACGGCGGCCTTCCACCTCCACAATCGCGAGGCTAAGCGTGAGCTTAAGGTCTGTAACATCGGCAAGACCTTACCTTTCTGTCCAGTTCCCACTTATCTTGGGGTCAAACTGGACAGATCCCTCACATATCGTCCTCACCTGGAAGCATTGCGCAAGAAGTTAAGTGCTCGCGTCTCACTGTTGAGGCGACTTGTTGGAACAGGTTGGGGTGCTAGCGCTAAGACATTACGCACAGCTGCCCTGTCTCTGGTCTACTCGACTGCCGAGTACTGCGCACCAGTCTGGTGTCGCAGCGTGCACATACGGCTTATCGACAGTGTAATAAATGACGCCTTGCGCATTGTCACTGGGTGCCTGCGTCCCACTCCATCGGTCTACCTTCCGGTTCTTTCAGGCATCCAGACAGCTGAGCTTCGCCGCCAAGGAGCGACACTCTCCCTAGCCAACCGCAGCTCCCTGGACCCTGACCACATTTTACATGGCCAGTTTCATGAGTCACAGGACGTATGTAGGGAGAGATTGAAATCTAGACGCTCATTTGTACCTGCTGCTCGGAAATTACTAGACAATCTTTCTGAGATGGACGTCCATGCAGCCGAGTGAACGAACACGAAATGGGACATGGAGTACTCTGCCAACGCATTGTCACTCCACGCTTTCATTCCCAAGGCTAGCTCCAGACCTTTGGGTATAGGTCTGCCCAGGGCAGCCTGGGTCAAGCTCAACCGTCTGCGTTCTGGTGTTGGACGTTTCTGTTCGTCCATGTACAAATGGGGTCTCGCCCCTCTAGCGAATTGTGAGTGTGGTGCCAGTGAACAAACCGCAGATCACATCATCTCACAGTGTCCCATACATCGAGCACCCCGAGGTATGGTTGGTCTAATGGTTTTGGATGACGAAACAAGATGCTGGCTGAAGTACCTTACAGTCAGCATCTGTCCCAAGCAGTTTGGTGGCCAGGGTGGTAAAAGGATAAACCCTCGGCCTTGGTCCTTCCATCTGTCTTGGAAGAGATGCCGCGCCAAACGACGATCAAGAGCACAAAACAGTTAAAAACATCGCGAAAATACAATATCAAATCCTTACAGAATTCAAGTATCTGGCAGTAGTTCTGTAAACTTTGTGTCCAGCCATTTCTGCATATTTAATACGCAGAAGTAAAACTTGAGCAATCTTTTGCGATGACAGTTTGTAATCTTCAATTGTACCCTGTCAAAAATGCGGTTTTAAAACATTACCGATACTTTAAAATTTAAGAACATTGGCAGCAAGCAAAATGCAACAGAAATTCCCGATCAAGAAATACCATCTGTGTTAACATTAACTTTTACTGGCAAAACACTTGCCCTTTCCACAGGTCCAGTAAAAGTGGTTGCAAATGCCATGCGCTGTCTGCATTAGAACTAAATTTTTGGCGTTATAATAACGTTTTTTTAAGTAATTGATTGGCGGTACATAACTTAATAGCTTTAAAAAAACTGTTTTTCCATTAGGTTTCACGAAACGCTCTGTCATTACTCTTTTGTGTTGCTTTGAACAAGCTGTTTGTCCCAAACGCTTTTCGTGACACACTCGCCAGTGGGTAAACGCGTCAAAGTGAGAACTAGAAGCAAGGTCAGGTGCTACTGTAATTCATCAAGCACCAGACCTTGCTTCTGAAGCCTAATGCAAAAACGGCTTTTTTCAAACCTATTCTTAATCATTTTTTGTCAACTATGTTATCAAAAATTGAATATGTACAGAAAGGTAGAGGACTTCAGGAACCACTCAAACTGGACATGTGGGCAGGGTAACCATGACCTAAAAGAAGTCTATTGGTGTGACAAACGGATAGAGCCTTGGATTTCGAGATTAAACTTAGTGCGATTGAAACTCGATGAAGTTTTTCATGATGCATGTACTTCATCACCATACAAACACTAGACGCACCTTTGCGCGTAAAAATTCAAAAAATTGCAAGAGGTAGCAGTGTAATAAAGTACAACAACAAAAACAAGAAACAAATACAAGCATTTCGCAGCATAACTGCTCATTCGGTGTTTTCTAGAAAAGATTGTGCTTAATTTTAGGGGAACAACCGTAAAACCCCTATTTGAGCGCCACGGCGTTCCATTTTTCAACCCTTCCCCCATAGTGGCGCTCTATTAAAGATGGTGTGCAATTAGAGGGTGGCGCTCTACTTTTCGACTAGCATTTCAGGAAAAAAATTTTATTAATAAAACGAATGAGATCTTAATATCTAAAGAAAAAACATCTACCATAACACATTTACTAGTAAGCAATCAAAAACTCACTAGTGAAAATCAAGTGACACGTCGCTTTAATCAAAAACTACTGAATGTGAAAGTGGCGGTTTATTAGAGGTGATGTTCAATTAGAGGGTGCTGCTCTATTCTTTAACCCTTTTCCTGTAGTGGCATTCTATTAGAGGTGGCACTCAAACAAAGGTTTTACGGTAAGTGCACTATAAAATGCAGTGTAGAAGTGGTGAAACACAAAATACAATACGCATTGACATTCTGCAGGGGAAATACTCTTTCTCTCCCAGCCAGCAACACAGCTCCAGCTCAAAAGACGAGGAATGCACAAAGCGCGTCACAACGCGTATTGGTTCAACTGCTAACGTGGTTTCACCAGTTACAGTATTTATCTGGTCTGGACGAAGTTAACGTTTCGATTAAGCAATTTTGCCGCTGTTTGTTTAACGACACTGCCAATGGTGAAAGTAACCCATCTTGAAAACGACGAGCATGAAAAATTGAAAACAACCTTCATACATTTTCATTTACGGCTGTTTCAAACGAATTTAGTAGACTATTCAGGTGTGACACGAGTCTCTTAGGCCAGCTCAAATGCAACTTTTTTAAACAGATAACTCATTCACCACCTAAGCTCAGCACTCGTGTTTTGTTAAATGTCTTAAGCACCTTGTCCATACGTCTAATTTTGGTGGGCCAAAAGTTTACGGATTTGTGCATTATAATTAAATTTTTGACGTCATAATCACGTTTTTCAATTATGAAACCAAAAAATTTAATTATAATGCAGCATGCCCAAGGGCTTTTGGTCCACTAAAACTGCGCCTAAGGACAGAATGAATGTCGACAGCTTGGGTATACTGGCTTAAAAACAAAATTAATGAAACTAAATTTGACTAAAAACATCTTAATATCATACTATGTTTCCATCGCTAGATTTCAAATTTTCGGTTTCTACCTAGCGCCAATGTATTCTACAACTACAAAATTAGCTCTAGCAAAAAAGAAAGGTGAAAGCTGTTAGTTAAGGAACGTATTTGTGCAAAGAAAATTCGGAAACAAAAATAAACACCATACAAAAACGCAGCAACTTAACAGTTTCACTTAACATACTTACTCCAGCCGTCAAATCTCCTCTGATTTCTACATGATTATAGTCAATAGACTCATCAGTCAAATTACTAGAAGCATCATCTTCAAAAGTTTGGCTGCAAAAAGAACTGCGTCAATTCTCGCTCATAGAGTTAGAAAGTGGTCAAGCTAGGGGTTCTCAACCGAAAGCCATTGGCCAACCTAGGAGACCAAAAGTTTCAGATTTATTACTAGTAATCAACCAAAATGGCCAGCGAACAGCTGTAGCAACTCTACAAGGAAATACCGACAAAAATTTTATTGCTGAGCAGAGATCTACCGCTGCTAAGAGTCTAAAGCAGTGGTTCCCAACTTTTCTTTAGTCATGGACCCCTTTCAATTTATTATGAAGCTTACGGACCCCAAAATTTTTTTAAAAAAAGGTCATCACGTCCGCAGATGTTCAATTTTTCACACGAAATCCAGTGAAGAGCAAAAAAAAAAAATATAAAGGTCAACACGACTGCAGATGTCCAATTTTTTGCCCGAAATCAAGTGAAGAGCAAAAAAAAATATAAAGGTCATAACGTCCGCAGATGTCCAATTTTTTGCCCGAAATCAAGTGATAAGCAAAAAAAAAGGTCATCACGTTCGCAGATGACCAATTTTTCACTTGCGCGTATGCGCATTTTTCTTGGGACTAATCAAGAAATTCTTGCATGTTGCAGATTAATTTTGTCAAATGCCAATGCAGTCGCGGAGCCCAGCAAGTTTTTACGGACCCCTGGTTGGGAACCACTGGTCTAAAAAAGGTCACAAACCGTAAAAGGTTGAGAACCACCGAATTAGACAGTGGCTAAGCATTGACCTAGGAAACCAAAGGTCGCAGGTTCAAGTTTAAGGAGATCATAATAAATGGTGCTTGTACGTTAATAAAACTTTTGCACTGCAATCGTGTGCACCACACATAAGTTGCTTTAACTTCAAGAATTAGACGAAATGAAAGCTCGCAGTTTTTTTAGTATTAAAATATGTTTGTAGTCTACACTATACATTAAAGTTTTTTTAAGGACGAAGTTTCCGGTTGAGGTCTTGAATCACCGACAATGGCAAAAAAAATAGCTGATTTTAATTTAAGCCTTTAAAAGTCTAGTTTAGTCACCCAAAAATTTCCTTAAAAAAGGCCTCAAATCGAATCAAATCTTCATTATACCCGCGGTATTACGCCGAAGCGTGTAACCAGTGGCGGGGCCCAACTTCGAGGCTCAGCGTCTGAGTAACACAGCTCTAAAGAAACGTCGCAGCATGGCGAGCCGTTGGCGACTCTGTGTTTAATTAGATCGACCCGGATTGGAACACCAGACTTCTCACAACGATAGCAATTCTGAACAACTGAGCTAACCGGGGAACCAGCCGGGGAAGAATTGATTTGTTTATTTAGTAGCATATTTATCCTCCTATCACGAGAAAGCGATCACAGCGCTATAACGAGCTCGCTTAGGAGTTGCCGGCCACCTGTCTACCACACCAAGATGGATGAGTCCCGCTGAGTGCCTTTGCCAACGGCACAACAAGGAAACTTGCCGGCTTGTTCTCCACACTGTCCCTTTAATGCTAAGCGTCAAGCAGGGAAGCTGTGAATGTCATTTCCACAGTCACTGTTTTGACCCGACTAGAAATCAAACCCGACTTTACAACTTCAAAGGCGGACGCTCTTACCACTCGGCCATTGGAGCTGATTTGAAAGCCCAAGTATCAAGAATTATTATTGAGCCAGGTAGAACACAAATACTGATACTCCAGGCAAAAAGACAATTAAACATCAGATATTGACAACTTCTAACATTTTAGGGGCTAAATGCGTTTACCGTTCGCGACATGCGACAATTTTTTATCGCACCACGTTGGTTCGTTTAACTGTTTAGCGATCACGCAAAAACCTTCTGCATTCACTTTCATTAATCTTTTGTCGCGTTGTCGCGTGTCACTAAACGCACCTCCATGCGGTAATATTATCCTGTCCAGTATCAGTGATTTCACAGACTCATGCGCTTTCTGCATCATAATCAATTTTTTTGATGTCATAACTAAAACAAGTAATTATGACATCATAAGTTTAACTGTGATGTAGAAAGGCCTTCATGGGCCTTCGGAACCATTTAAACTGAACATGTGGATTAGGGAACGACCGGGGCAACAATTTTGGCTGGAGCCGGAGCTCTGGTCGGGAACGGTGAATTGCGCCCGCCTCGGCGGAGGCTTATACAATGCCTTATATTGTGTCCAGAATACATAGCTACGTACTTTTTTCGAAACCACGCCAATGCTCTTTCGTAATTGTACACGTTTTTCATTAGTGCATGACGAACCTCAAAAACGCTTCAAGAATGCACGTTCCTTATTTTTACGCACCCACACATTTTTCACACAAAATAAAAAAATTTTCATGTGAAAATTAAGATATGACTTTTATATCGGTTGTATAAGACGACCCCAATTTTAAGGGTGGGTTTTTGCACTTTAAAAGTCGTCATATACGCCGGAATATACGACATATACATTTAAAATTTAACCCCGGCCAATTTTTATGACCTCCGGCCGGGGCCGGACCGGGGCAAAAGTGGCATCCTCGGCCGGGGCCAGAGCCCCGGTCTATCCTTATTTGTGGACAGGGTATATCTGGCAAAAATAGCTTCAAGGACATATACCCAACATGCAAAACTCAGCCATTAATGCACGTACTAATATAAGTCAACTGCATACGCCTGCGGCAAGCTCTGGTCTGGAAAATCATTTAAAACTGCCTCAGTGGTGAGAATCACTTTCGCCTACAGCGAAATATAGCACTATGTAAATAACGATATCGCAAGTGCGTCTACAGCACAAATACTTTCAAAATTCTTTCGCTACGGTAAACTTCTTTTAGACTCTTTTTTCTAGTTATTTTTTCCTATAGATTGATAGCCGAAAAATAATGCATTTTCAACGGCAATAATGCAAAAAAGCTGCGCGTTGAATAATTAGCGTACGACCAAGCGCAAAAAAATGCATTTAAGCTCGGTTTTTCGACTAATGATTATTCACGTCTTGGATATAGAATTGGACAGTATACGTTTCTAGAATTATTCAATTCACGCAACAGTAGCCTACTTTAAGAGTCTAATCATCTCAAATAATTAACTCAACAAATATGTGCGGCGGTCGGCGCAGGGCTAACTAAGAGAAAATAAAGGTGACAATAGGAGGGTATAAAAGGTAAAAGGTAAAGGTATGGGACAGCGGGTGCAAGCACACATTGTTTAGGCCATTTTAAATTGTCGGCCCATTACAATTTTTAATCACGAACGATTGAACGCTGATAAGGGACATACATGACGAACAACACATACACAAAACCCTTCGCACTTCCGCTTGTGCCGAGCGCCTGGCGCGAAAGCTGCGAATACTATTTTTAAAGTCTTTAGTATGACCCGACTGGGAATAAAACCTCAGTCTACCGGCTACCATATAGTGGTTCAAGACATCGCTAACAGTGCAGGAGGTCAAGGGTTCGATTCCAGGGCTGGTCAAATCGACACAGTGTCGCCAGCAGCTCGCCATCGCTGCGATTTTCTTTGGAGCTGTGTTGTCCGGACGCTAAGTCGCGAAGATAGACCTCACTACTCGTTACACGCTTTGGCTTAATACCACCACTACAATGAAGATTAATTTTAATATTTGACATGCATTGGTCTAATAATTAGGGTATGATACTTACGCGTCAGCAGTGGCACTTGAAGTTGGCAAGAGCTTCGCCAGCACACTAGCTAGGTTATGCCTTGGAGTATGATGAAATCCGGGTTGAGATTTCACTGCTTTGAAGATGCCAGCAGCTTTTAACGAATCACGCAACGCCTTCCATACTCTAAGAAAAAATAAGCTATTCCAGATGCGTAAATTAAAAAAAGGGATATACTTCTAAAGGTAAATATTGGTTAGCGATCAGCGGTACTACAACGAGAATAGGTATCTTTTGTGACGAACATGAATACGGCCGTAGCGAATTGCATTTGACACATATCTAGGGTGGCCGACTCAAATAGCAATGTCTATATGCGCAGCCTCTCCATTTCACTGTTGAATTTTCCGAATGCTTTGAAAACACTCTCTTTTAAGTCGTGGTTGTTTATTACCGTAAGCAACTTGGACCCATCATGTATTTCAAATAGCGGCAGTATATAAAACAGGAGCATTTTTAACCTATTGTAACAAATTACTAGCAATTTAAACGGAAACCACATCAATAAAAAATATGCAAAAATGTCTACAACGAGTATACTCTTGCTTTATTGCTATCCTCTTACGAAAACATGTCGGCAGCATGATCGTGTGGTTAGGAGCGTCGTTTTTACGACAGTCATGATTGCAAGGTTAATGGTTCAACTCCCACTCAAGCCTCGTTGTAGCGCCCATGAATAAGATGCTTCACGATAATTGTCCTATTTGGTGGAAACTAACAAGCAGCAAATTAAAGCCGTCAGAAGCAAAATTTAACCGGAACACTCGGAAATAAAGGCAACTCGTCAGCCAGTCTGAATTCGTCCAATGTACAGCACCTCCGTCGCTTTCTCGTGACAAGGAGACAAAAATGAAGAAATCAATCGATACTTTAGCAGTTTCTTACAGTGTTAGTAAGGCAATAATTCAATAAGAAACAACGATCAGGATCCAGATAACAAGTTACGCAGCAAAAAAGTTCACAAACTTACTCGTCAGTGTCCTGAGACCGTAGCTGATCAGCTTGGCTACATTTCTCAACCTTATGCGCTATGGGCACTTTTGCACTTGCATGTCGCAATGCATCAGCAGATGCAGTCATGCTGGCTCCAAACAGCATCTGCAAAAGCAAGCCACCAAATACAGACAAGTGTAAGTTAAAGGCAGACAAATGCATTTGTATTTACTGACATATTTATCCTTCTATCACGAAAAAGCGATCACTGCGCTATAGCGAACTCGCTTAGGAGTTATCTGCCATCTGTCTACCACACCAAGATGGAAAAATCCCGACAAGTGCTTTTCCCAACGTCACAACAAGCAAACTTGCCGGATTGTTCTTGACACTATCCCTTTAATGCTGAGCGTCAAGCAGGAAGCTGTGAATACAAATTTCAAGTCAAAAATGTGAAACTGAAAAAGCTTGATTAGTGACATGTCGCGGCTAGCAACTTCAATGCTTCATGTCACAACAAAACGTGATACAACGTCCATCTTTTGTGCATTTACATGAAAAGTTGCAGTTTGATGTTTGAGCAACTAGCAAACCAAAAGATCAAACGCTCCTCACTGAAGAGCCAATTTGTTTCTAAAATATAAGAAGTAAAAGGGGCATTACAGAGATCTCATTTTATGGAGAAAAATTAAGTCACAGAAATTCTTAAAACTCGACGTTTCGACGTAAGCATTGCTTACCCTGCTGATGACGACAGCTGAATCTATGTTGCCGAAACTTACAATTCTAAGAATCACTGTGGCTATGCTATATTCTCCTCCTTAAGCTATTTCTGTCCCACATTAGCATTCGAAGACACCTCATTATTTTCCAAAAACGAAAAAAAAATGCAAGCTTAAACTTCATATTTAAAACTTAGTATGTAAACAATTTCGTGGATAAAAGCAAACTGCAGACAAATAAAAGCAAAAAATATGCATACATGTACAATATTACAAAAGATAAAAATTACATTTGCTGCTTGATTAATTTCTTTTCTTTTTTCTTCATCTCTTTCTTTAAATCTAAACCAACCATAAATATATTAAAAAAAAAAAATGAACCAACAAAAAATAAATATAACATAAATTTTTAAGTTAATCAAGTCAAACAAGAATAGAAATTATGGCTAACATCAAAGTAGTGTCTTTACAGTCTTAATTTAGTAGTAGTAGTACCTTTTATTTGCGCACCATCAACACGATAAAGGAAACGAAAAGATGAGGGAAATATAACAACGGACAAGAAAAGAGAAGAGACAACAAAACAATTAACGTTAAAGCATGAAGGAAGAGGAGTTACAAAAAAACAAGACTGGGCAAAGTTGCAACATTTATTTCATCTTCAAACCAAACATGTGATTTCAATTTTGACCAATCAAGCAGGGTGACCTTAATAACTATAAAAGTTTGTTTTGAACAAATTCTCTTTGTCAGTTTAAAGCTATAAAACTCACTAACACTGTATCGATAAAAAAGAGAAAGAGTCTAATTGGTAAATCACAACAAAGGGTATCACCACAAAAATATAATACAAAAATAAATGTTTCTTCTTGTTGACAATTAAATCACTTAAATTGCATAATAAAACGTGATTTTAACAATTTTTGTTCGCCACAATTATAAATCTTGAAGTATAATGTGAAATTTTAAATAGTAAAAATAGTTGTTTACTATTTTGAACACCCGTCAAACCAATTATATGACATCATTTGACAACTTAACTCTAACAAAATACATACAGGCAGGGTTGTCACAAACTAGTTGTTTTTCTTACCTTGATGCACAATCTCCCAAATCACCTAAAATATGCAAATTAATAGCTTAGATGTTTAACAGCAAGATATGTCTTAACAGCTCGGAGGACCAAGTGATAAGAGCCACCGGCGCAGCCAAGGGAGGGGATTAGGGGGACAAGTCCCCACCCCCTTTTCAAGGTACAGATTAAAAAAAGCTATTATACTGTGGTATCTCCGTTTAAAAAATTTTTAGCCTGAGCATGACCAAATTGCCAGAAATGCGGAGGCAGGTGAATATTTTGTTTAATGATCAATTTAATAATATTTTTGGACATAAATATAGGTTGTAGCTTTTGACACATGCCGCTTAGTAGGCAACTTGCCGTATTGTATTGTCATTGCGTTGAACTTACTGCCCCCAATTCTTCAGACAACCAAACGCAACATAATTATGATCAATCGTTGTTACATTCTTTCTAATTAAAAAGAGTGCATTTGCGCACTGCTGCTGAAAAGTGTGCCATCAAGACATTTACCGTGCTTATTGCTCATTTGCACATGTCATCAGATGCACACTTGCAGAAAAGTAACGAAAAAAAGTGGGCGGTTACTTCCCGTATTACTTAGTGCGTAGTAGCAATTTTAGTCTTGCAGAGGCAAAAAACTTCTGAATTACGGTCTGACTGTGGCGCAAATATAGAATGGAACCCCTCATTATTCAGTATAAACTAATAGGCCTGGCTGAAACCTTCTTAATAGCGGTACAGTCATTCAATAAAAAAAAATTGTCTTCCCCCTTTTTTATTTCTGGCTGCGCCTAAAATTGGTATTCACAGCTTCCCTGCTTGACATTCAGCATTAAAGGGACAGTGTGGAGAATGAATCGGCAAGTTTACTTATACCATTGAGAAAGGCACTGAACAGGATTTCCCCATCTTGGTATGGTTGACAGATGGCTGGCAACTTCTCAGCAAGCTCGTTATAGCACTTAAATAGCTTTCTCATGATAGGAGGGTAAATATGCAACTAAATACAAAAAAATTCTTTATTTCACTAATGTGGGTCATGACCATGGACAGAGTTTGGTTTTAAAAAATGGAGGGGACAAATTTTGCGTGATAGGCTATATTATATCATACATGCTTTTGACAGAAGTATGTCACTTGAATACTACCGGTACTATAGAACGTCGACGTTGATTATGTAGGTCTAAGTTTAAATGTCTGTAAAGTTAATTTTAAACTTTGTGAGTTTATTGATCCTACATCTTGAGTTTGTTATGAAAAAGACATGTCTTTGCAACCTTTGCAGCTCAGATGGCCGAGTGGTAAGAGTGTACGCCTCTGGAGCTGTAGACCCGGGTTTGATTCCGAGTCTGGTCAAACTAGTGTTACCTCCCGGTAAGTTGGGACGGGAAATATCTTGGGAAATTTGGGGTTTTGAAATTTCTCGTTTCCCGGGAAATTTATGTTGGAAGTTTTTTTACATTAGTAGGGGTTTTAGTGGCACTGATATCTATCATTTCGACATAAAAAATGTGTTGCTGCAAATTTAAAATGTGTTACTGCAAATGGGGAACATATTCCCCCTATTCCCAACCAAAACTCGATCTATGGTTATGACAATAACATTGTTAAAAATTAGAAATATCCGACAAAGTCATAATAATGCCAATCTGCAATATTATTTACAAACTACAAAATTAGGAGCAGAATGACATAGTACCAATTGCTAACAACATTTTAAAAGTGGTCACAAGAGCAAGGTAATTATTTCAATTCCAAGCAACGCTTGGTTTTATATCTTCTGTCTTTAAATAAGTCGCATCATGAATTTCTCAGCATGAAAAATTGTTAACTTGCAACAAATTACAAAAAACACCTCAATTGTTATTTCATTTCAGGTTCAAAAATTTAAAAATTGTCTTCAAATTACTAACCTTTACCATCTGAAGCAATGGGTTTACTCATTTCAACTTGCAAAAAGTTTTTGCAGCAAACTTAGATCAAACAATCTAACAAAGAGTAAAATGAATTGCAGGCTTTCATATGCAGTAAATTATATACCACATTTTACGGACCATAAGGCGCACTGTCAATAAACTGGTTAAATTCTATTTTTGTTCATACATAAGGCGCACCGGGCTATAAGACGCACAGGTTTTCAAGAAGTAAGACAGCGCTTTGTTTTTATAACAATAGTACCGGTACTAGTTTTGAGTGTAGGCAATAAAGCATAAAGCACTACCTGGTTCATACATTAGGCGCACTGGCTTATAAGGCGCACGATCAATTTTCCCAAAAAAAAAAAAGATTTTAAGTGCGCCTTATGGTCCGTAAAATACGATATACACAGAACATAATAATGTCAAAAATATTGGTAAGCAAGAAGCATGCACTGATCTACCTGCAGCCCTCAGAGCCCTGCACTCAACGCTTGCCAGAAACTTTGCCACATGGTAACTTCGCCACATAGTAACTTCACCACAGAAACTTTGTCACACTTTGTGAGGGTGAAGGGAGGTGTGGGGATAGATGTAGGGAAGTGTGTTGGGGTTGGGGGGGGGGGGTAAAGGAAGATGTAGGAAAAGGTGTAGGACAGTGGGGCACCCATGAGAGTTTAGGGGTCCATACCCCCCCTTTTGAAACCAAACCCTTGTTTTTCAAGTGCAGTGTCCAAACTGTGCAAGTGCAATACATGCTGCTCTTTCAAAACAGCTTTGACAGAATTTACCCCACATCATACAGAAGCCAAATCGGCTGGTTGGTGTAGCAGTAAGACCATTGTTATCAGTGCAGGCAGGGGCGGATCCAGAGGAGGGGTGTGGGGGATGCATACCCCTCACCAGCCATTTTTAAACACGTTTTTGATGAATACAATTTTTCCACATTTTGAACCTTTTTGATAACAATAAGCTTTATGCCCTAAGCATGCATTATCGAAAATATACGAAGAAAATGCATCATATTTGGTGAAAGACTCAGATTTAGGGACAAAAAATTTAAACAAAATTTGCCTAAAACTTGTTCAAAAATTACTAAAATGGCCACTACAGTATGTAAACTTTTAAAAATGTTCTGGGGGAGCATGCCCCCGGACCCCCCAACAGCCTTTTTTATTCTCAATATGCTTCAAAATTAATTCTACCAGAAAAAAATACGCTTGAAATATATGTCAAAAATTGGTGCCCCCTCCCTGAAAATTTTTCTGAATACACTGCAAACATGGAAACAATTTTCAAAGGGTTTTTTTATGTCTTTTTGGAGTCTAACGTCTTTGTATTTAGTCAACATTCAACCTAATTTAAAATTTCATCCCCCCACCAAAATTTTTTGGATCCACTCCTGAGTGCGGGATCAAAGTTTTTTTTTAGAACCCCTCTTGAAATATGCTGGATGCGCCCCTGGTGTGGAAAGTGTGGGGAGAAGTGCATGTGTTGGGACCCCACACCCCAACACCTCTCCACACATCTCTCCTCACCTCCCCTCACACTTCCGCACTCACCCCATACACTCTCCCACACCTTTCTTTACCTCCCCCAACACCCCAACACATTTCCCCACTTACCTCATGCACTTTCCCCCCACCTCTCCCCTCATCTTTCCTTACCTCCCCCCACACCCTCCCACATTAACCACATACACTCTCCCACACCTCCCCCAAGCCTCTCCCCACACTTCTCTACACTCCTCCCAACATCATCTCTCCCCACATTTTCGGTGTATAAAAGTGTGGCGAAGTGACCATGCAACAATGTTACCTTTATAAATTTAACTGAAAAAATTTTCTTCAACTAGCCTACCGGGAAATTAAAGCCTTGTTTTGGTGCAGGCAATGCAAATTTTTGATGTATGAAAGTGTGGCAAAGTTACCGTACCATGGGACAAAGTTTCTGTGGCAAAGTTTCTGGCAACCCACTCAACTAACAGCAACAAAACAACATTTTCAACAGTTAATTCTGTTTTACGTGACTTGAAACTATGAGTATAATAGAGATCAAAAGATGAAAAGATTGAGAATGATCTTGAAATAAATACCAGCATTTCTGTCAAATCTGCACTGTGCTTATGAAGGTATTTGCAGACGGTTTTTGATTTTGCTGATACCGATGCTCAATTTGAATGAATTCTGTAATGTCATAATGGCCATGAAATAACCCATATCAAATGACTTAAAAAGTATACAACAAACTTGGTTATGTACCGATATCTTATATTTGACTAACAGTGAGCATCTAGATTCAACAACCTCACTGTTAGTTAATGCTTACTAGCCCTGAGCCTGTGACAATGAAATTAATTTTTATTATTGTATCATTTACTGATATCGTTTTAACTTTAGCAGGGTCTATTTTGGCGCTACGCTAACCTGCTAACAGCAAAATAGATATAGTTTCTACTCTAGGCCTATTTTGCCCGCAGTACACACTGCACAGGTACATTGATCTTGGATCATAACGGTACTGATATATTAGCTAGCAGGCTACTGTGGATACACATGACAAAATACCAGTAGCCTAGTTTACGACAAATTAGTTCCTAGGTCTATTTTGCCAGCAGTGCTTGAGATTGATCTAGGATAGTGTGAATACACGTCGGTAACGAGTCTCTCTATTTATGGAATAGTATGGTATAGTATGGAATCGGTAACTAATAAAGGCAAAATAGACACTGCCTTTAACTTCATCATGACTGCTTTATCATTATTTGATGTCAAGTAGGCTACACAGCAAAGAAATAGACATAACTAACAGTAAAATATGAGTGCCTAAAATGATAACAAATGTCGAGGAGATTCAAGCACCAGTGCAGTACCGGTACCTTTCTACCGTACTGTACAGCTGTACTAGTAGTTGTGGTAAATACTGTTGAAAACTTCAAAGCATTGAATTCAAAGTTAATAGCCTTTAGACTGTTCGAGAAAACTAGGCTATGACAGACCACTGGATCAGTCAGTCATTGCACAAAACTGCACTGTGCAACTGCTCTTCAAATATTAGCTTATGTCTACACTACGGTACCATCACTCAGATGGCCGAGTGGTATGGAGCGTCTGTCTCTTGAGCTGTAGACTCAGGTTTGATTCCGAGTCGGGTCAAACCAATGACTTTAAAATTGCTATTCACAGCTTCCCTGCTTGACGCTCAGCATTAAAGGGACAGTGTGGAGAACAAGCCGGCAAGTTTACTTGTGCTGTTGGGAAAGCCACTTAGCAGGATTCCCCCATCTTGGTGTGGTAAACAGATGGCCGGCAACTCCTAAGCGAGCTCGTATAGCACATTGATCGCTTTCTCGTGATAAGAGGATAAATATGCAACTAAACAAATAAAAAAAAATAAAAAAAAAACTACCAGTAGAAAACATCGCTTCTTGGCTTACTAAAGTCCAGTAGCGGCAAGACTAAATACTTTTTGGTTCGAGTGAACTATTAAATGCGTAATCCTGCAAGGGCGCAGAGGATGCACGATTGCAGCAATCAGCATAACCAGCCTAGGCTTACAACACGCCTTCTTTCCAACCAAACATCGAATTGCAGCACCTGCATCCTGCGCATGTTGCAAATAAATGAACGTTTTTCAATGTATGAACGTTTTTCAAAAATGGTGAATCCCCTTTAAAGTTGCCATTTTTTTTAATTGTTTGAAACAGTGAAACCCCTCTGGTGAAACCAGAGTTTTCGTGAAATTATGGTAATTGGTAAAACTAGGCGGTGAAACCATGGTGAAACGAAACAAAAATAGCAAAACTGTAAATGAAACAAAAATAACAAAACGAAAGAAGAAAAAAAAGCCGCATTAGTATTTGCAGCTGGACGCTTTCACAGCACAGATTTAGCTGTTATCACCAACACTGAGTTTTTGCTATAAGTAAAAGGAAGTAGTTAAGTAAGTAGGTTTATTTTTCCAAACACAAAGTTCGCAGAAAAGAAAATCTTAGCAATGTCTCGTGGATAATACTGCAATTGCATGATACATGCCAAAAAAAATTGCATGATACATGCGGTTTTATCAGACTATTAAACGACAAGTCGACAACTAGTATGGCCTCAAGTGAAGCAAAAATTTTTGGCACCGCGTTTTTTGCGCTTTCTGTTTCTTCGGATTTGAATCAAAACTTTTGCGACTGCAGGCTACTTACATTGTAAGCACCACTACTTGCATTGTAAGTGCAGATCAACATAACGTAGGAGTCTTAGCAAAACGACCGACAAAAGCTTGAAGCAGAATCTTTTGAGTTAGAATTTTGTAGAAGATATTTCCGTCAACTGCTTACGTCCAAAATCGCACAACATTTCGTAAGATCTGTTTAGACTAAATGCGATTTTAGTCCGATTTCTTGCCGTACGAAATTTTATACGATTTTTGACCTAAACTTGCAGTTGACGAAAATATCTTCCCACAATTCGAACCCAAACAATTTTGCTTTCTACCGGTGGTTTTGTGAAGCACCTTACGATTATACTCTAGAATGCCGTGCAAAGTGACGTAGTTTTACGTTACAACCACTAATTAACTGCTTTATTGCCTACGTCACCGTACGTACAAAAAATTTTATCGTATTTTGTGTAAACACACCTGTAGCCTACCCGTACAACCAATCGGAGGATAATCGTATTTGGTAATAGTTGCATGTGCCTACCACGTCGCATGTTGATTTCTTGTTTGTTACTTTATTTACTGAGGTTACGCTCGTCAAATTTTCAGTTAATCCATCTTTGACTTTTGTAATTTTTTTTTTTTTTTTGAGCTGTTTGGTTTGGTTGCATTTGTTTGCAACATCTTAGATTTTTGTAACCTTTGTTTGGTATGGTTGTTGTCCTGTAGCGCCAAGAGCACTGGATTCGGGAAAAATAAGTTATTATTATGCCAGTAGCTCGATAAAAACAACTCGATGATTACACCAAAGACTATTACCACAGTGTATTCATTAGTATTAACAGTGGAACCACTCTCTACGTTCAGTGTCCCAAACGAAAGTCAGAGTTGAGAATTGTCTGTTCAAATCGTGTTGCCCATTCTTATACTGAGAAATAAAAAAATAAAAATGATGAGCAATTTCATTGTATTTATTAAACTATAAACTGCTTGTCACTTTTTTTTTTTTTCTTCTACGTTGTTAAGTAATCTGCAATGGCTCTCTGACAATTTTAAAAACAAAAACCAAAAACAGCAAATTTTGGAAACGGCAACAATACGGCAATAGAATAAAATAAATAAACTTCTTTGAAAAGCAATTATTACATCACAGCATTTGCTGCATTTTGTGAACATACGTAACAATGCTTTTTTGTTAAGTCGGTCCACTGTAAGAAATATAAGTACACTGTGCTATTACACCATCGTCTGCTGTCCTCAATTCTTTTTTGCATGAATGGGACACCACATCGGAAATTGTTGATGTTTTGCCTTCGATGTGTTGGTATTTAAGTTGTTGACCGCACGTGCCGAGTAGAGTAGCAGAGTAGTGTTTGTGTTACTGGCACATTCACTCTTTAGTTTATCCAGTAGCAAATGTCATTTTAGTTAGGCTACGGGTAGTGCATAGGCTTTGAGAAATACCACTTCTAATAAAGTTGAAACAAATGAAGTGTGTCTTGATTTAGACTAGTGACCCCAGTTTGATTTTTTAGTATAGCCCACCTGTTCGTTTGCCTGTATTTTTTTTCCAATTGTTGCATTAGTGCTATCAACAGTGGAATGCAGCAACCTCAAAGTGAGTACAGTTACCAGTAGACTGGTCTGTCGGTAGATATTATCGGTATTTAGACATGGTTATCTTTGTTTATTGTTTTTTTGTGCAGTGTGGCATTGCAGTTCACAGGTTTATTTGCCTAAAGTAAATGATTAACCAAACTGTTGGCAATTCTCTGCTGGCTTTAGCAGTGTGGCACCATGTTTAGTCTATCTGTTTGCAGAGCTGTTACTATTTGACATAGGCTGAGACAATTTGCAATATCAGAGAATGGCAGGCTGTTAAATTACAAAGTGGCTCAGGGCTAGCCTATTTCTAAGGGCTCATAACATTTGTCGTTTTACTGTCTTACAACCAGGGATAGTGCAAAGGATTAAAAATAAAAGAAATAGGTAAAAAAGAAGGCATTATTTTGTGCAGGTCTGTACAAATAGACTAGATGCTGCCATTAATTTAAGTCTTCGCGAGACTATATTGGTTTATATGCATTTATACTCAAGCTAATGCAGTAATATAGTCCCTATAGTCTACAGTAATAACTAGCCTGAGTAGGTTCTGTCATTCTGATAAGACAAATATATATATACCGTAGGCAGTAGCCTATCCTATTGTACTGATATTTATTTCTTATTTAGTTGTATATTTATCCTCCTATCACGAGAAAGCGATCACAGCGCTATACAAGCTCGCTTAGGAGTTGCCAGCCATCCGTCTACCACACCAAGATGGGGGAATCTCGCTAAGTGCCTTTCCCAACAGCACAACAAGTAAACTTGCCGGCTTGTTCTCCACACTGTCCCTTTAATGCTGAGCGTCAAGCATGGAAGCTGTGAATACCAGTTTTAAAGTCATTGGTTTGACCCAACTCGGAATCAAACCCGAGTCTACAGCTCAAGAGACAGACGCTCTATACCACTCGGCCATCTGAGCTGTTATAGAACATATCGGTACAAAATATACCGGTGCAGAGTCAGAAATAGTCGAAGATATGAAGAGCAGACCAAGAAACAAACATCAAGTGATTAAAATTATCTAACAATCGATAAGCCCCAGAGTTAACATTGTTTCTTCTTAAGCTGTGAAGCACTACACTCTAAATTTGAGACAAATGAAAATTTGGGGCTCATATGAAATAAGCAGCTTCATATTACAATAGATAGGTTGCTTTAAAGCTGATGGTAATTCCCCAAATCATCATGCGCTATGCAGACATGCTCTTTCCCTAACCCAGTGCGTGTTTCAGTAACCTGGTGACACAATAACATATTGGAGAATTCTTGCCACTTTAAAATGAATCATCCATTGTAATACAAGATGGCTGAACTATTAGCCCCAAAAATTTTGCAAATTTCTCTGCATTTTGCTTTAGTATACCAAATGTATGAAGATTTTGCTTAATGTTTGCAATGCTAGTGTTACGTATTTTTATGTAGAACTTGAATTGAAAGTGTTCACTGGTTTACCTCCAGGAAGTATGGGTAGAAACTTGAATTACTGGCTAGACATAGAGGCAGATTTTTTTTAAACCCTTGTAAACTTTAGAAAATTAGCATTTGTTAAAACTTAAAAGAAAATGTTACTAAATACTAATCAAGTAATTTTTGTAATCCTGTCAAACATAAGAGCCACTTTTCGATTTTGGTTCAACCAATCTATGATGTCATGATCAGTTCGACTACATAAAAAGCAGTTCTAAATTCGAATATTCAGTAATCCATCAATTTATTTAAAACAGTGTCATTTACCGGTACTAGAAAAATGGGTGTAAACAGCCATTATGTCAAGTTCTTTGTACTGCACAAAAACTGTTGACATGCAAAATAAAGTAATTAGTGGGCATGCTGCACTCCTAGGCAAATTTGCACACACTAGTATTTGACGCGTAATCGCTTATGATATCAGCTTCATAATTTTAATCTAGAAGAAGTAAATACTGGCCCGTTGTGCAGAGATTATTGGCAATTAACATGTATTTTTTAGATTATCCTAACGTTGGTTTTGCGCCAGTAAACCAAGTTGTTCCACAACAATTTAATATGAGTGCAACACCAGGGCAATATCCGCCTCAACAACCAGGGCAATACCCACCTCAACAACCAGGACAATACCCTCCTCAACAGCAAGGGCAGTTCCCCCCTCAACAGCTAGGCCAGTATCCCCCTCAGCAACAAGCTCAGTACCCTCCACAGCAAGGACAAAGCCAGTTTACTCCTCAACAACAGCAAGCACAGTTTCCCCCTCAACAGCAACCTGGTCAACCACCTGCAGCAAAAGGTTGGTTAGTTTTTGCACACTATACTAAAATCAAATCAAATTATTTTCTTTATACCGGTACTCACATTGTTGCAGAAGCATGTAACTAGTGGCAAGGCTCATCTCTGCAGTTAGCACATGGGCAACACAGTGTTGAAGAATCATCGCAGCAGTGGTGAGCTTTTGGCAACACTGCGTTCGATTTGACCTGCCCAGGATTCGAATCCTAGACCCCTTGCACCAAAGCAGTGTCTTAACAGCTGGGCTAACCAGCCTGTAATACATCTTGTGATAGGTTAAGGTTTACTCTTGTAGACAAGCTGCAGCTTAGTTCTAAATTGTTCAATTTCAGCCCTTTAGATGCTTTAATGATGCGAAAACAATTCTGGACAAAATTTTGGATTCGAACTAGGGTAAAGTACGTGGTCGAATTTGAGCTAAATTCAGAGATGGGTTTGAGTTTGCAGCTTGTCAAACTGCATAAGCTGCAGTGTTCAGCTCTAATAGCAACTCCATATAATTTAATCATGCTGCAAAGGTTGTAGGGATTACGTACAGTATTCAAGTAGTTTCAAGTTATATATATGCTGTTAATTTGTGTCAACTAATTTTAAGTTCTTCAGTGTATGCCGGTACAATTATTCTGCTTTTCTACCTGTAGAGTGGGTAGTACGAATTGGTTTGGCATGAGTTGCAGTATAACGCAATCGAGTGCTGTTTTTGCTAGCTAGAAGTATAATTGCAAATTGCTATCTCGGACGTAGACTTCAATTATTTTAGTGTCTTGTGTATTGTCAAAGTCACGACATATCAACTTTGTCCACACATGTAACAAGAAAAAAATGCCTTTTTTTTCAGGGGCTTGGCAGCCTACTGAAGGGTATCAATACGATGGTGAAGTCCCAGATCAGGATGTAGATGAGAACACAGCAGAAGAACCAGGTGCCCCTACTGCCCAGCCTCAAATAGATGCTGTAGTTCCTGGCTATGAGCAAGTTGCCTTTGCTAATGAGAGTAAGTCATTGAATTTCATAATTTGATATTTCAAAAAATCAAATCTTTTTATACTCGCTGTATTACGCTGGGCCGAAGCGTGCAACGAGTGGCGAAGTCCATCTGCGCGGCGCAGCGCTTGGACAACACAGCTCCGAAGAAACGTCGCAGCAATGGCGAGCTGTTGGCGACACCGTGTTCGGTTTGATCAGCCGAAGAATTGAAGCCCAGACCTTCCACACCGCTTTGCTTAACTACTGAGCTAACAAATATAGTTTTATATTTGTTGTTGGTTTGTTTGTTTGTCTTTGTAGTTTTTAGTATTATTAATGCAAACACTTTTACTGATAATTGCAGAAAACACTGACATTTCAACACAAATCAAATTGCCAAAGCGTCAGACTTCTTAGTATTGAGTAAATTAAGAGAGCACTTGTGTTTTGGTACTGATATAAATATGCTGTTTTGATTTTCCTCTATTAGTTTTATACAAATTGTTTTAAATAATGGCATTGTTTTCGATTCTGACGTTAAGTTTATCAAATAGATATGATAATTATGACTAAAATGGGCAGAGTTTCTATTGCAATTGGATGTTTAATGAATTTATAAGCTCCATGCGGAAACTCAAAATCTTCTCTTGCTGTGGTCACAACAGTCGGAAATACATTTGAACTAAGGCATCTAAAACATTACTTTGTGATTATAAAGTTTAAGCTTTTGTGCATCAACAGATGGCGAAAGCGCCAACCCAGCTTTGCATAAGATAATCTCACCGTCTTCGTATTGTCTCAACCGACCAGTTAGCTCAGTTCTTAAGACATGGTTATCAGTACGGGAGGTGTGGGCTTCAATTCCCGGGTCGATTAAATCGAACACATTGTCGCCAACGGCTCGCCACCGCTACGTCTCCTCGTAGCTGTGTTGCTCACTCGCCAAGTCGCGGAGATGGACCCAGCTATTCGTTCACTCGTTACACGCTTCTGCGTAATACCGCGTTGATTTGAATCTATTATTTCTGGCGAAGTGTCAACTTTCACTGTAAACAAGAAGAGCTTGGTTTCAGCTCCTGATTCATTTGTCAAGATTGGCAGTGTTTTGGTTTTGGATCCAAAAACCTGTGACTCGTTGGTCGTTTTCTTTTCTATTTAATTGCCTGACTTGACTTGTTCTAGCTATTCTTCTTTACGGGGTGCCTGCTTGACTCGATAGCCTTACGGTCCCTTCGCAGTCAACCTGTTGCTCTTACATATATATTTTTGTGTGTAATTTCAGTGACGTTTTCGCAGCAACCAATAAAAAAGCTTGAGTCTTGAGTCTTTTTGTTTGATCTTATTTGTATACATTACAGACCCTGCTGGTCCACCTCCCGCCTACACTGAAGCTATTCAAGACACAACTGTTGATACTAGAAGGCTACCGTAAGTAATTTTAATATTTAAAAAACGTTTTTAAATTATTAGAAACATAAGAGTTTCTTTCCAGCATTTTATTAAAAGAATTTAGGTCTTGTAAGCTCCAAAATCAGACTATCTTCAAGAAATATTCTTGATTTTTGATGTAAAAACTGAAATTCTTGCGCAGTATAATCCGCAATTATAGTCAGAAAACTAAAATTTGTCACATTTTTTTTGATAAGCTTAACATATTGAAAACCGAGGATTCAATATTGGCCGATAAAGTTTTTAAATGCTTGTTGTTAAAGTCATTTGCGTAGCTTGTTAAAAGCATAGAATTTTGCTTTCAAAAAAACTTTTCAAAACGATAACGATCTAGTACACTATTACTTTAAAAAACATTTGTTAGCATACGCCTACTGCCTGCGCATGGTAATCCAGGTTATCTCTTATTTAAGTGTCAAAACGTGGCATGATGTAGATGTGAAACTGAACGACACAGTTTCTAGATTTTCCTACGCAAGATCAATGTAGCTACTGAGGTTCCAAATTTTGCGTGCCTTAACTTGCACTTGGCAAAGTAGACTGCGTAAACTTTCACTTTCTACTGTCACAACATTTAACAGTGGCAACCGGTTGTATGGGCATTAATTTTAAAGTTTGTCTGCCGGTTTATCGCTAATATCCGGTTAAATTAGCCAATTTCAATGTGTCCTTCAGATCTTTGGATTTAAGGTTTTGTGGTAAGATAGGAAACATACTGTTTATGTACTGTTTTAAGACGTACGTTTGCGTTGGCATATATATTTACTCTAACTGAACTCATTTATGGAGCACTTATTGAGACACTCATTCCTGTTATTATTGATTACTGTTCATCAAAGAGATATTTTTGAGGTTTCAGTTATTATTACTAGGCGCAAAAATGTGGAATTTGCACGGACTCGTCTTGATTTTGTTTCTTCACAGCTCGGTTACAGCAGAGGAGGCAAAAGAAGCTCTCCAAGAATATGTGAGTCAGCAATGCTGCTACGGATCTGGTGCAGCTCGTGAAATGGATATCAAGGACATTAAATTGTCTTCTGCTTTTCATGTAAGTTACTTGCTTATTAATACCCACGACATGCTAAGAACGAAGGTAGAGAACATTACCTAGCTTTGCTCTTGACGTGGCGAGTTGGCGGCTGTCCGGCGTAACGTACTTAGTGTTGGGACACCAAGCTCTGGCTCTATTCTGAACACAAACCCTAAATGTAAACCAAACGCAAATCTCAAACTCAGTCTCTTAACACCGATCTGATCATGGCGGATAGTCCTGGCTCGATCCTGGCGGGGTTGTTTTTTTGATTTCTCTGTTTTCTATGATATGTTTCAACTGTGCCCAGTCCTTTTTGATTATTACTTGCATTCCACAATTATTATCGTTTTGCGGCTTTTTTACCGTCTCATCAAATTCTTTTTCTTGATAGTGGCTAATTTTTGTGTTAACGGTACAGAAATGTGGCTGTACTACTAGCTACAAGTATCGACGACATGGCTTAGCGGTATCACGCGCAGGTTACAGATTCTACGTGATGGGTTCGATTCTCCGTGGAGTCGATCGCATTTGACATAACTATATATGGGGTGGCTGCCGACTCGAAGAATGCGAGCTCACTGCGCCGTCTCCTTCAGTGTTGAATTTTTTAAATATTTTCAGTTACTGTTGAATTTTCAGTTAAGTATGATTTGAAAATAGCCGTAGTTGTTTATTCGTAGTTTGATGTAGGCGATTTGCGAGTTTTTAAACAGACCAACCAGAGCTATGGGTCGGACTGGGTTTGAGTTTTAAGTTACAAAAAAATCACTTACTTGAATTTAATTTTGGGTTTGGACCTGAATTGAGGTTCATGTTTCGAGAAAGGGTAACTTCAAAATAGGTGATAGGTTTTTGAAGTATTGGGCCACGCTCTCACATCAGCTTTGAGTTGTTTATAGCTACTAGTTAATTTTGGAACATAACCGACAAAGCATGTATCTAGCTCCTGGTGGATGAGAGAAAAAATTATTCTTGGAAATATTAGCTCCGTCGTTGAGACATTGCTGTCGGTGCGGGAGGTTCAGGGTTGAAATCTCGGGTGGGTTAAATCGGATCCAGTGTCGCCACCTCTGCGACGTTTCATCGGAGTTGTGTTACCCTGGCGCTAAGCCGTGGAGATGGTCCCCACCACTCTTTGCACGCTTTGGCTCAATAATGCGAGTGTAATGGTGATTTGATTTTTCTTTGATACTCGCTTTTAAATACGGTATTTTTTGCGCCTAAAACAGAATCAAAATCAACTTGTTTTATTTGGTCAAAAACCAAAATTTGACGTCACTTCCTTTGGCTCCTGTAAAAATATCCGACTTGAAGAACTGTGTTGTTATGGATACTTTGTGCAACTCTTGGTCGTATTTTCAAACACGATTGAAAATACAGGAAATAGTTTACTCGTGAGAATTGGTACAAATCAAAATGCGCTCATGCGTAGTTTGAGACATGTAGTGGCAATGAATGCTCGTTTGAAAATTACAGCATCAGCAATCTTTGTTCCAAACTTTAATCACTCATTTATGACCTCTTACTTAAGTTGTTTCACGATGAAATTTTGTAATTATTTACTTGGTCGAGTCCTGGTTTTCTTGTCATCTTGGGTTTTTCCGTTGTAATATTTCGTATATTCTGACACATTTTTGTTTGATTCCAGTCGACGAGAGTTAGGTTGTGAAATAACCCGACTTATCATCATAAAAGAAAAGATGTGACATCCAAGTTACCCAACAGTGGAAATATGCAGCAAATGACCTTCGCCGGGTTTTTCCGAGAAGACCGAGGTTATTTTCAAATTATGTTGAACAGAAAATTCAAGGGTGATTGAGGGAGACTGCGAAGTGAGCTTGCGCTCTTCGAGTCAGCAGCCACCCGTTAAATATGTCAATTGCGATCGGCTCCAGCCGCGAATCGAACCCGTCACGTAGGATCTGTCACCTGCGCGCGGTACCGCTAGACCATGTCGCTGATTTGTTTATGTGTCGCAAACTTTAGTGCGTGAGAACTACCGGCTACTCGCAAAACCAGTAAACGACAGCTTATAGCATACTATATATCCAAGCGTTTAGGAATGATACCGATCTATTTGCGGGTCTTTGGTGTGAAACTATTGATTGCTTTTAGAATGGGCGTCATTTTTAGCGCATACGAGCGAAATTTTGTGATCAGTATTTAAATGAATAACTGAGGTTATTTTCAAATTATCTTGAACTGAAAATTCAATAGTAATTGAGGGAGACTGCGAAGTGAGCTTGCGCTCTTCGAGTCAGCAGCCACCCGGTAAGTATGTCAAACATAATTGGCTCCAGCCGCGAATCGAACACGTCACGTAGGATCTGTCACCTGAGCGCGGTACCGCTAGGCCATGTCACTGACAAACCCCAGTTGAGCTTGAGCATTTAAATAAATCTAGCTGTAGGCCCTACAATACGTCTTAGCGTACCATGCTAATATAACAGCTAAGTCTATGTTGATGATACGAGAATACAAAGAGTACTGTGCTGTCGAAATTGAGAAAATTATAGGAAACAGGTCAATCATTAATTTATCAGCTATTATATTGACAGTTTGCTGGTTTAGTTCGGATGATAATTAGGGCTAAGCTGTCAAAAGTATTTTGAAAATCATGGTGAGTTGCATTTCCCTTCGTTCGGTTGAGCATTGTGATGGTGGCTGCAAGACCAAAAGAATACAATTTTTTAAAAGTAACCTAAACTCGATAAATACAATTGGAGTAAGCGAAAGAGCGTAGTTGTTTTTCCGTCTTTTTTCCCAAAAAATTGCAGATCCGTAAAATGATGCCCCTGTTTATAACCTACCTTTTGCCGAAGCGGTGACATACACCGGACATCTCCTGAATACGTCATATCCCCCATTTTAACGCTGATAAGCATGCATTGCGGGAGAAGTCAAATTGTAGTGCTCATTATAATCGCGGTATTACGCCAAAGCGTGGCAGAGTCCGTCCTGCCTTAGCACCTTGGCGACACAGCCTTAAACTTCGAAGAAACGTCGCAGCGGTAAGATGTAAGAGACCGTGTTTGGTTTGACCGGCCCGGAAATCGAGTCCCAGACCTCTTGCATCGATAGCGTAGGCGTTTCCATTATGTTTACCTGCATTTTATCAACGAATGTTACAAATCAGGAAAGCTGTTGTAGTTGAGCAAACTTGTTTGCTTTGCACCCAGTCGTACGAATATTGCTGCACTTTTTTAGGTCATTGTGTTTGCATAGTTCAAATATCAAACTTTGCATAGCCATTCACTGACCGGTGTGAGTCATAGTTTTGGTAATAAATTAACCAGGGAACTATGTGCACGTGACACTTCATTTAAAGTGATGTAATGTCACGTTCATTGGCTTTGAACTAAATGATCTTAGTTTTTTCGGAGTCGTAATAAAGTGCATTTACCGATATGCGACAACGCGACAAAACTTGAAATGTTTACAAGTGAATGTAGAAAGTTTTTGCGTGATTGCTTCAACAAAAAAATTAAACAAACATGATGCGATAAAAATATTATCGCGTTGTCGCCTGTTGCGTATCGGTAAATGCACCTTTACTTATGCGTGCGTGATTATTACAAGAAAGCCAAGTGAACGATTTTTGACAATAAGCGTTGTGTAAAAACTTTGCTTTTCTTGTGCAATGGCAGCTATTGATTAAAGTTATATTTGTTTGGTAAAACTAATTGCCTCCTACGCCCACAAATTATTATACATTTGCCTCATCCCACTTCTTCATTAATCTCATTTTTTCATTAATTTACAACAGCGTAACGACTGGCCGATGCAAAAATTGTGTAGAATTATTAATGATTTTGGTAGTGTGCGGACTTCGTCAATCGTGTGGAAATTCCCGGGCATGGCTACTTCTCTCACATTCGCAGTGAAATTTTTTTTAATTGCATAATTTCCTTACTGCCATGTCAGTTATGGTTAGTTCAAATATCCTATGCACATTGCACACGGTCACGATTTTTTTACCAAATTGTCCGCCCAAAGTTTTAACCCTTTCACTTTCGAAACAAGGAAAGCATTGCCTGTAGTATCACCAAGCACTATTTTAGCATTTTTCATGCTTCAAAAACAAGTGATAACTGATAAACAAGAACAGTAGAACTATTATCGATCAAACACTTGATTTAATGTAGATTTCGATATGAGCAGAGATTAATTGGAATCTTTTCTTCTTTAAATAAAAATGAATCTTTAAAAGTATCAAAATGATTTTTTTATTAATTAGCTGTATTTTCATCTTTGTTCTTTTTC
The DNA here is from genome assembly GCA_964006365.1 of Trididemnum miniatum. Lineage (NCBI taxonomy): Eukaryota > Metazoa > Chordata > Ascidiacea > Aplousobranchia > Didemnidae > Trididemnum > Trididemnum miniatum. Next base: position 13,244,050 of record OZ023242.1, on the reverse strand, counting down.
TAAACTACCCTGTAGCGTGTTTTCTTTAAAGTGTGAGGCCACTCATAAGGGGTCGTGAAATGCATTGTCATATTTTTCTGATTCATATATTGTTATTTCAGCATCAAAGCATCATATATTTGTAAATGGAGTGAGTGAAAGTCAAAATTTTAACGGGTAAATGATGCAGCTTAAGAAAACACTACTCTAGAAATGCTTCACTGCTGAAAAGCGGAAGAAGTCTTGAAGGTCAAATTAAAAAAAAATCTTTATTGTACTCGCGGTATTACGACGAAGCTTGTAACGAGTGGCGCTGCCCATCTCCGCGACTTAGCGCCTGGGGAACACAGAAACGTAGTAGCGGTGGCGAGCCGTTGGCGACAGTGTACGATTTGACCGGTCCGGGAATGTAACCCAAGATTTCCCTCGCCGGTTGCAATGCCCACCAGGCCAACGTAGAGTATAATTATGCCTATGCGATTAAACATCACGTCCATCCGGCCAAGTTATATAAATAGGTTGTTTTTTGTTTCAGTATTCCTTGGAGACTTATACTGAAGGAAGAAGCACTAAATGGCAGCAGGTCCCTTATTCCGGTAACTGCATCTCGTTGTAACTAGAATTTATGGTTATGCCTACTTTGCTAGTTTTTACCGGCCGGTTAGCTTAGTTGTTAAGCACACGTTATCTGTGCTGGAGGTCTAGGTTTAATTCCCGGGCTAGTCAAATCGGCGCAGTGTCGCTCTTTCTTCGGAATTGTGTTGCTCAGTCGCTAAGCCGCGAAGATGGCCCCGCCACACGTCACACGCTTTGGCGTTATATCGCGAGTATAATGAAGATTTGATTTTTTGATTTGAACTGGTTATGATTGCATAATATGCGTTATCCTGTGCCATCAAGTCTATTGTTTACTGGAAGGAAATCTCATTTCCTGCTTTAAAAACTGTGATGCATGTATGATCTCTGCGGGACTATTACGTTCCTTCATAACGTCCAGCGAACAAAAGCTCTTTGGATACATAGCGATGCGTTGTCAGTTTCGATTCTGTAGCACAAAGCATTGTCACAAAAAAAGAAAAAAAAATGGCAGCAACTGCTTCCGCAGCACCATTGACTTGGCTATTTAGTTGTTCTGTGGAAAAATGATTAATGATCTATGCGCACAATGTTGCAGTTGCAGTGACCTTTCTACATGGGAATATTTGAAAAGCGTTCCTTTTTTCTCCGAAATTTCGGATGATTGGTGAATTTTTTTTTTTTTAACAGGTCCCTAAACTGACAAATCAGATCTTTACGGCAAAGAAAATTTAGCTGGTTCTTAAAAATCGCAAATTCAAATTCCTATTAAGTGTTTCAGCATTTTTCGTTACAGAACCCTGGTGAAAGATCGTATTAATAATTACAATTAATTAGTTCACAGTGAGAAAGACTGCAACGTAAAAGCGCGTTTTTATGAGTTCGTAGTTACTCGAAACTTGCATCAGATCAATCGGTATCAGCCAAGAATAGACCTGTTATAAGAAATCTTCAACAGCTCGAAGTACCGTTTGTCCATGTCGCTGTTGTGAAGCAGTGCTACGCCATTTTTCAAATATCATAGCTTGTATGTTATCTTTAAACATGATTAACTTGTACGTAAATATTTTAACATTTTTAAATAGTTGAAACATCGGCCAAGCAGTAGGCGCAGCTCTAAACATATACAATTCATTATAGATGAAACGCTTGTGAGTCGGAAACTACGCAACAGCGTTAATCTTTCCAAGTAAAATTATTCAATCTAGATTAATTGAAAGCGAAAAGACAGTTTCCAAAACAATAACAAAAGCTGAAAGAGTTTAAAAAAAGCTTGATTTGCCCATAACGTTGCTTGAACTTTGCAACCGCAATTTAAAGTTGAAACAATTCAATTATTCTGTCCACATGTCCAGTTTCAGTGGGCTTTGAGCCCGCGATTCTTGCGGAGTCATTGTGCTTAATTTCTGCATCCAGTTTTTATGGTCACAATTTAAAAAGTGATTGTGACATCAAGAATTTGATTATAATGTAGAATTAAGCATGATGACTCAGTACAAACCGCGGGAGTGGGACATGTAGACGGGATAAATAAGTTTTTTTTGACCCCATCAATGACTTAAAGCTATTTTTTTCAGAACCATCTTTACTGAAGACGTTTTTTCCTTTTTTTTTTTTTTTTTTGTTCATTTCACGTTTGTTGGAGTGTTATTGATAGTTAGTAGCATGACGTAATGGTATGAAGTTTTCATGACAGCCATGACCGCTAAGCTATGGGTTCAATCCCCTACCAGATTACGTAGTTGCATTCTGAATGAAGATGCTTATATTGTTCATCGCTGTTCTTCACTGGAATCAAACGTCGGCCGTGCGCAATCGAAAAATTTCGAAACAGTGGCAACTCATCATCACTTTCTAGTACAAGGACAATGAATATTAAGAAAATTGAACAATCCTTAGCAGGCCGCTTATTGTAGTTGTTACGGGCATCGCTATCGAGGGCCTTGGGTTCGATTACGGAGCTGGTCAAATCGAACTCTGTCGCCAACGACTCGCCATCACTGCGATGTTTCTGGGCCATGCGGATATGAGCTTCGCTACTCGTTACGCGCTTTGGCGCGATATTACGATTAAATTGTCCATCCGTTAAATTAACATTTTCGTCCATAGGTGGATTTGTTGATGGTCCTTTTAACGGACCAGCACCTGGACCGTGGGACATTCAGTGCAGTTGCAGTCAAGCATTTAAAAATGAAACGATAAAAGTCGAAGTCCCTCACACATCAAGCGTAAAAGTAAGTTAATATTTTCCAAGTTTCAATAATTTCCGTTTTTAAGTGTAATGCGTAGTGGTTAGAGAAATCGCTTACGGTGCGTAAGATCTAAGAATCGATTCCCGGGCCGATTGAATCGAACACAGTGTCGCCAACGGCTCGCCACTGCTGTGACGTTTCTTCACAGATTGTGTTGCACAGGCGTTAAGCCGCGGAGATGGGCTCCGCTAGTCGTTGCTCGCTTTATCGTAATAACGCGAGTTAATGAAGGTTTCATTTCATGAACCTGTCTTGCTGATGGTCGGGCATGAGAAATCCAGCACAGCACTGCCAATTGAAAAAAAGTTATTTTTGAAAACATAATTTGTTTGTTTTGAAATAGAGATGCCATGCATGTTTCGGTAGAGGATTTCAGCGATGCTACAGATGCAGAGGAAGAGGAAAAGTCCGTTGCTCCTCATGTTCCGGAACGGGAAGAAGGATGGAATGGAGAGATGGAAATCAGCGGAGTGTTTTATGTACTTTCTGCCACGGATCAGGCAGAAAACGGTGAGTTATTAAACTACATTGAAATACTGTGCTGGTGCTAAATAAACTTTGATATCCACAATAATCCACATCGCTTGCTCTTCATGTCTTGAACCGGCGTTTTATGGTCCATAAGGCGCACTTAGTGTTTTTTTTTGTCAAAAATTGATCGTGCGCCTTATAAGCCAGGCGCGCCTGATGTATGGATCACGTAGGTAGTGCTGTATTTCCATTAAGAGATTGAGTTTTTTTTGTATAATGAGTGTTATACGTTGTAATCTGCGATACTTCTCAAAAACCGTTTGGTGTTGTAGTTCGGTTTGCCTTGTGTATGAAAAAAAACAATCAAAGCAATTTATTGAGAGAGCAGCGCGCCTTATGGTAGGTAAAATACGGTTTGTTGACGTGTTTTTCCACTATAGACTCTAGCGGGAAATCAGCTAGAGGTGACCTGAAATGGGTAGTTGGTGGCATTCAAATTTTTGTGAGGTCTTTTAGCATTAGCATCCCTTTCTGAACGCTAAAAATGGTATTCGGGTTTTTAGAGTCAAGAAAAATTATGCAGAAAAATAGCGTTTTTTATTTCGAGTCTCTATGGATCTATTAATATTAAGTCCTTGCAGGTTTATTTTTCTTAAAAAAGAGGTGCTTGATTCAGCAACACCCCACAATCACGGTCATTTTGAACTGTTACAAAGAGCAAAAGTTTACCGAAAAATCACTCTAGGTTTGCAATTGTGAGAGCGCGCTAATGTTACACAGCAATGAGACTTGGTTGTAAATCGATTCGTACTTTTTTGCAATGAAATGCAGTTTTTATTTTTAAATAGAATGTAATCGTAAAGTCAATCTATTGGCCTACTGTTTGGGTTTATTGTAGCCAACACTTTTGAGTTGCTAATCTCGACCCACGTACTAAATGCACGATTTTTAACAAGTCACAGCTCAAAGCTAAGACTCATAAGTGACCGCTTTTAGCAGGCACCAAAAACAGCATTTAATTTTCGGTGCCCATTTATTTACGGACTTGCGTGTTAAAGTTTACCATAAATCTATTTACTCTAATTTAACGAGTACTTTTTTGTAGTTGCTTGACGTGTGGTGGATTTGGATGTATCCAATGCCATCAGTGCAAGGGATTCGGGCAGCTAAGAAACTTCATTCAACTGACTGTGTCTTTGTAAGTGGCTTGCCGTAGTTCAAATTCTCTGCATTTAAAACTAACTTGAAGGCCTTTTTATCAGCGACATAGTGTAACGATACCTTGCTCAGGTTAGAGATTCTACGTGATGGGTTCGATTCACGGCTGGAGCCGATTGTATTTAACAAACATTTCGGGTGGCTGCTGGCTAAGACAGCGCAAGCTCGCTTTGCAACTTCTCTCAATGCGCGTTGAATTTTTGGTTCAATGCTCGATTAATTTATTGTACTCGTAGTGTAGCTTTTGCATTGGTCGTCGGTTATACGAAATGAGCATTTATTGTGTTTTGGTACCACGAACAGAAATGTTTTTGTTTTTTTGGTACCACAAACAAAAAATTTTGAGGACCTTCAATGCAAACTTCATTGAGCTCCTTTTCACGAACAAACGGTGGCTATCAGGAGATTGAATATGAACAGTATAAACACTTTCTATTTTGTGATATATATGCAATCCTTTTCCTACTTACTTACCTTCATTTGTTATCAGCACCAACCGATTGGAAGATCACATCATTGAACGAAGTGATATGCCTGACCATCTCATCCGTGATGTAGAAGGGGACATGATATTGGAGCAAATTGAAACTAGAGTATGTGATTGGTTAAACTGCATTGGTGTTAGAAAAGCCGATGCTTTTCCACACACTTTTTCTTTTTTCTGCATTTTGTCGCCAACTATACATAAAATCGGTTACAAGCATTCCCCTTGCGCTATAGAAATAACTATGCTCCAAGTATGCGGTGATATTAGACTATTTGTAAGTAAAACGTCATTATGACGTGGCATCGACTGGTTTTTAACATCTTGCTGCTTTTAGGTCGGACCAGTAGTCGGGTTTTTTGAAGAAGAGATCAACCAGCAATCGCACACTATAGTTCACAAGCACGCCACCGCGTGGCCAAACGAGCGAATTCTTCAACAGGTAAGTTAAAATGTTTTGGCCTTTAGTTTTTTGTCTAAAGCTTTGCTTGCTACTTTTTTTTTCAGAGGCAGAAATTGCGAGCCGTGCCAGTGTGCGAATGTCGCTTCAAGTTCAAGGATGATGAAGGAAGGTAAGGTTTTGTGGCATTATATTGTACTCGGTAGCATGGTATTTATCCTCATGTTGCGAGAAAGCGATCACAGCGCTATAACGAGCTTGCTTAGAATTTACTGACCATCTGTTTACCACGCCAAGGTGGGGGAATCCCGCTAAATGCTTTTCCAGCAGCACAACAAGGAAACTCTCGACTTGTTCTCCACATTGCCCTTTAATGCTGACCGTCAAGCAGGGAAGCTGTGAATATCAATTTTTAAGTCATAGATTTGACCCGAATCGGAATTAAACTCTAGACAGCAGGCTCCAGAGGCAGACGCTCGTACCACTCGACCATCTGAGCTGTGTTACTGTTGAGTTTTAAAAGTTTTGTAATATTTAAGTTATTTGACTACAGTACAGGTTTTGTGCTTGGGTTAAATAAGGCATCGTTTCTAGACAAGGCTGCGAACTTGTAAGAATTTTATCGGGTTCGAGTTCACAAAAATTTTGCGAGTTCAAGTTCGAGTTCAGTAATTTTTACCAAATTTATGCCAAGTTCAAGCAATTTTTGTCAAGTCTAGGATAAGGTCAAAACTCGATCAGTTTATATTTTTTATTTTTTTTGAGATCAAGTTCGAGCTCAGAGATTTTTAGTTTTTCGAGTTTCGCAAAAAAAAAAACGAATTCAGCGAGTTTGAATTCGCAGCTCTGTTTCTAGAAGACAACTACCTTTACTTTTAAAATAGGGATTTTTTTAACAGCTTAGTGTTCGTAGCGGCATTGAACTAGCAGTTTTGGGTTACAGATTGTGGCGCTCTAACCAACGCAGCTACCAGTTCAAAAACTCGTATGAATGCGCATTTCTAATTGTAATTGCTTTTTTCCAGATTCTGGGTTTATGGCAAAAATCGAGCAGTGTTTACCAACGACTACCCTCATACTTGCTGCTGCTGCAAATGCGTCATATTGTAAAAGTGTTAGTTACGCACTCACGCTCATGTGTTACTTCATAATGATATTATTCTTTTCAATTGTGTGACGTAATGTATTGTTGTGGTATCTGTTTATTATTTCAAGACTTAATATTTTGATCACAAATTTTATCATGTTTCACAACCAGTGTTTTTTCAAAGCGTTTTGAGGAACCATAACGGTCTCTCAAAATTGTCCAGCGGTCCCTCAATATTATGGAAAGGTGTGTTTTACGTTATTAATTGCTTAATGCAGGGGTGGCCAACTGGCCTACCTTTTAATTCCATGCGCCAATATTTTTTACCCTTAATTTAGATGCGCCACATCAAGCATCCATTTCTTTTCAGTTCTTTAAAACAAGGGCGTGCAATATCGATGAAGAGCAAAAAAAGGGTCTTCACTTCACTCCCTCAGACAGTGGTGCATTCACGATTTGGCAAAGAGGGGCCACAACCGGGGGTCTGGGGGTGAAATCCTCAGACGCCAACGGATTTTTACGGTTTTCATATAAAAGAAAACACTCATTTTAACACACTTTTTTTATCGAAAAAGGGTGTGCAGTGAGTGCAGTCACTACAGGCAATGCAAAAATATTTTCGCAGCTTACGTGTAAAAGCAGAAGCTTGGCTAAAATAAGTGAAAGGAGGCTACAACCATTATTAGTTTGAGAAATTATAGACTGAAAGTTAGGTTTTAGCACCTTATTACAGGGCCAAAGGGGGGGCATGGCACCATGGCTTCCCTGCGTGCGCCTATGCCCTCAGAAGTCCTGTTTTCCACTGACAATGTCGGTGGTGAGCAAAAAATAAAAAAAGTCTTCACGCCCTCAGATGTTCTGTCTTCCACTGAAAAATATCGGTGGAGGGCAAATGAAAAAAAATAATGAGTAGAAGTGGCTTGTCATCAAAAAGGTGCAATGCGCTACTTTTAGGTAGCCAATGCGCCACAGATTGGCCACCCCTGGCTTAATGGTTCCTCAAGCCACACCTTAAACAAACACTGCTTACGACTGTGTATTTTTTCGTTATTGATATTGTTTGATCATGTTCTTAATTTTGGGTTACGATCGTTTGAAATTACGCTCAGAAGGTTCAGTTAATCTTTTTAAGAGTTTACGCTTAACGTGAAAGCGTAAAAACTCTTCTTAAATTTGAATAATACAACTGAAAGCCGACGTACGTTGCGTCGAGGTTTTTGACTAATTTTATTAGCCCAAGCGCTTGGAAGAGAATGGTTAGAAAAAAAATGGCTAAAAACCAACCAGAATCTTCGCTTATAAAACTGCTTCTTTACGAGTTGCTAAGTAAAACTAACCTCACCAGCAAGGTGGGATTTAGACAATGGGAGACACTAGGCTATTCGATCAATGAGACCCTAGTATCCGTATATGAAGGTCTTGATAGTTGATTTTCAAAACCTCCAAAGCGAAAAGGGTCGTCGTTGTTCGTAACGAGGCCGTATGCTTCTGCCTGCCTAGCCTAATGGTAAACCCGATCCTGTTCATCAGGTTAATTAATTATCGATGTGTGAATTGCAAGTTTCTCGGACAATGAAATTGATGGCAATTTTGACTATGGTACATTTTTACATCAACTGTTATCACAAAAGGGTTGAACTTCTTCATCTCTCCATTTGCCTTTTTGACAAATTTGATGCGAAACTGAAAAATTTGTATCATTAATTGTTATTTTTTGAAATGTATGCCTATAATAGCAGCAATTACTATATTTGCCTGATTAACTCATTTGAGCCAATGCAGATGAATGGTCTTGCCTAATTTTGTAGTTCTATTAATATACTTATTGATTTCTTCGTTGCCTTCTGTTTATTTCACTACATTTCACCGGTATTACTTAGTTTTTGTTTTCACTTATCTTGATGTAATTTTGCAGCCTCTTTAAAGTTTACGTGTAGATTATCATTTTTTAAAAAATCAATAAATGTATACAAATAGCTGTAGATTGCTTATTAAGTAAGAGTTGAACAAGGAGTCTGTTCTTACTTCGAGTAAAGTTGTAAGTGTGCTACTCGCATTGAATAAAGCATTGTTAAGATATTGCTATTAGTTCGGGAGGTCTGGGGTTCGATTCTTGGGTCGGTCAAATCAGACACGGTGTTGCCAACGGCTCGCCACCGCTGCGACGTTTCGTCGGAGCTGTGTAGTCCAAGCGCTAAGTCGCAGAGATGGGCCCCACCACTCGTTACACGCTTCCGTGTAATAACGCGAGTATAATGAAGATTTGATTTGATACACGGAACTTTCCCCCAAAAAGTTATTGAACAGCGACGCAATGGATGGAAAGTTCATTCCTCTGAGGGTGGCCTTTGGGTTCAATAGGTGGTGCAGTTTAATGGGCTCCGCGCTCTTTACAAGTCTTTAGTCCGACTGAGCCACCAACCATGGCGGGTGAAAACAGCGGCGTAGGGAAATGGGGAACAAGTCTTCCCCCAAAAAATCCTTGGTCAAGCAAAGTTCTGCTGTAAAGAATTAAGCAAATAAACACTGTAGGAAGCAACACTTTCCAACAAACTGAATTGAATGAAGAACTCAGTGTTGGAGGAGCACACAAAGAAAACCCGCCCCCCGAAAAAACTTATAAAATTGTCTCCTTTCTCCAAACCAACTTTTTGGCTGCGCACTGGGTAGAGACTGCATGGTCCTACTGAAAATTATTCCGTTTTTGCAAGAGCACAGCGGCGTACAGGTATTGTGTAACGACTAGCCTAGCAAGCTTGAAGTTGTTAGCCTTCTGTTCATCTCTCTTAAGATGGTGAAATCCGCTAAAATAGGCTACTGATACGATATTGAGCAAAGACGCGAATTCAAACCTTGGTTAGTTAATAGGGAAACGCATCTTGATTTATTAGTGCAAAAAGATGGCATGGGAAGGGTAGTGGTGAAAGGCTAAAATAACACCACAGTCTTCCCATATAGCGCTACAACCAGGGATACAAACTCGCCAGCATGTTTAAACGCAGTGATGCAAATCTTCCGCTTTTCGGCGAATTTCGCCAATTTTGTTGCCTAAGCAATCACTTTTGTGAATCGCCTAAATCTGTTGAGGCAATTTAGAGGGGCATGGGAGGGTTTGGGGAGGAGGGGGTGTACAATGCATGTTTAGGTTGTTCATATGAAACTAATCGATAATTTGTAATGGCTTTTGCTATTATGATCGGTTGCCAGAACTTTCGTCACTTGGAACTTTCGTCACACTATACTCAGACGAGTCGTGCGACGTATCTCGGTAGTTTGCTTTCGCATTCCGGTCATATTTTGGGGTCGATTCCGATCATCACGCGGAACCTTCGTCACACTATAATTGCATACATCTACGTTCGGTTAGGATTAGTTTCGGACTGTTCGGCTAGGGTTCGGTTCGATTAGGGTTAGGTTTGGTTAGGTTTCGGTTAGGGCAGGGCCGAAATACTCAATGCGTGTCCCCCCCCCCGAAATCATATTTTGGGGCCCCGACGTCCAATTTTCCCCCAAACATCGGGTGAAGACCAAAAAAGAAAAAAAAAAGGTCTTCATGTCTTACGACGTCCAATTTCTCCCCCAAAATTTCGACTGCACGTTTTGCGACATGGCATGTGGAACCCACATCGCGAGACGGGGACCCCCTTTACGTGGGGCCCCCCTCCCGATTGGGGGGTGCTAGTTTCGGCTCTGGGTTAGGGTTAGGTTCGGGTAGGGTTAGGTTCGGTTAGGGTTAAGTTCAGTTAGAGTTAGGTTCGGTTAGGGTTAGGTTCGGCTAGGGTTTGCTTCGGGTTATCTTAGGTCAGGGTTAAGTGGCAAAGTGGCAACATTGGAATTGATCATAAAGTATGCCCGAGATAAAGTGAGAAACACCCGGGAGTCCCATTGGCTTCGTCGAACTATGGTGTGACGAAAGTTCTATGTGATGAGAACAGTAAACAGTATAACGGCCAATAGCCTACTCATATTTAGGATCGGATTCGAATTCGTTTTCCTAAAAAAAAACAAGTTTTTTTAGCAAATTTTTTTTTTAGCTAATTCAAGAAAACAAGTTTTTTTTAGCTGCGTTTTTTTCGCAAACAATCACGTTTTTTTAAAAAAAACATTGCAGAGAAAACGATATACATCACTAGTTGTTATAACATCAATGATGGGAATGAAGAAGCAATGTGATTGCTAATTTTACGCGATAGCTGTCTCAGCAAAGTTCAGGACGTGGTGAAATGCGCATAAAAAGCGTTTTACGTTCAAGATCATGACACAATGGATCCACAAGTATAACTGTATAGAAACGTCTTTTAATCTCACGAAGTGAATACTTGAGTAACAATAAGGTGATGAAAAACGAATTGAGACGGTAGCGGACACTGCCGGTGCGAGTAAAAGTGAGCAGATTCGCGTAGTAAACTGTCAGTAAGCGAAACTGGCACAATTGCTCAATATAACTGATATTTTAGCTGTTACATAATTCTATGGAGAGCCTCACAACTGACCAAAGATGCAATAACTGAGCCTATTACGACTGACGCTGACTAATCGTGACTGTAGGGTTGGATTGAATCTGAATTTTGAATTTGAATCCGCTCACAAATTCTTCATGAATTTGAATTTGAATTTCGTTTTTACAAAGTCAATGAAATTGAATTTTGTTTTTTCAAAATTAATGAATTTAAATTTCATTCTTTCAAAGTCAATGAATTTGAATATTTTGAAAACATTTGACGAATTTGGATTTTTTTGACTTAGAACTTATCAAGCAAATGTAGCGATTTGTAAATAGTGGTTTATATTGGCACATATTGCAAACTTTCCATATAATTTATCAAGCAAACCAAAAGTATGTGATGGCGAATGTGACGCTGCAAGGTGGTTTAAAGTTATTTTTGCAATAAGTAACTTCCAAGTGAACCTGCAAAAGAATGTACTTCACACCCGGTTGACGGAATCCCAGTTCTTTGAAATTGTTTTTTAGGGCTGTTTAAATTACAATAAAATTGCAAAAGAAGAATAATCTGTCTTCTGTATCAGCAATTTTCAAAATAAGTTTATGCAAATTTATTTATTTTTTCCATCAGGCAAGAGATATAAGAACACTAATAGAAAGGTTGCCAACTGTTTTCTGATAAAAATAATAATGTTTTAGTATCTGGTAACTTTTTTTCTGCAGTTAGTTAGACCCAGAGTGGAATCAATTACAATTGTATTGACAATCGCACTCTAACAGTATTTAATTGCATTTAAATTACAATTACTTTGCGCCAAAAACTCAATTGCAATTATGATTCAAATTACATGAGAAAGTGTAATGAATTATATTGAATTACACTACTACAACTATTCAGTGGTTGATCCGACTTTTATTTGATCTACGGATTCCCTGAGTAAATATATTTCGAACAATTCGCTAGTGCTACTCAAAAATATCTTTTTTTTTAAGTCTATTTGATAGTTTGGTATATCAAATATCGACTAATCAAGTCTAAATTATCAAGTTTTACGAATGTGCAAGTGGTGAGATTCGCCACTATAAACTTAAATTTTGCATTGGTCCTTTCAAAATAAGTAAAATTGAAGTTGAAATCAGCTTTTGTAACGGAATGAATTTGAATTTTGAATTTGAATCCGCTCGCGAATTCATGAATTTGAACTTGAATTTAAATTTGAATTGAATTGAATTTGAATTTGAATTGAATTGAATTTGAATTTCGTTTTTTCGAAGTCAATAAATTAGGATTTCATTTTTTCAAAGTCAATTAATTTGAATTTGAATTTCGTTTTTTCTAAGCTAATGAGTTTGAATTTGAAAAAATAGTTGAAAAATAAGGAATGGATGCAACCCTAGTCGTGAGCAAGAACTAGTTAAGCGTGAGAGAAAAAATGCTCCCGCTAGGAGCAACGTTTCTCTCTTTCATTGCGCGAGCTTTTTTCTCTCGCATGGAGTTTCTTCCAGTCTACAGTATATAATAGAGGGTCTATGATCAGACCATATTAGTGTATGATAAGACTAGCAAGCGACAAGAAGTAATGGCACAAGTGAGACAAAATTTTGAAGAGCGGCATTTTGTGCACTCCCTATTTTCTCAGCTTTGTATCAAAACTCTTGCGACTGCACTTACATTGTAGGCTAAGCAGCACTACTTGCATTGTAAGTACAGATCAAAATATCGTAGGGGTCATTGCGAAATAACCGACAAAAAGTCTGAAGCAAAATCTTTAGGGTTTGAACTCTGTAAAAGTTATTTCCATCAACTGCTTACGATAAATTCGCATGAAATTTCGTACCCGTACAACCAATCGGAGGAAAATCACATTTAGCAATAGTTGCTCAGACGGCCGCGTGGTAAGAGCGTCCGCCTCGGGAGCTGTAGACTTAGGCTTGATTCCGAATTGGGTCAGACCAATAACTTTAAAATTGGTATTCACAGCTTCCCTGCTTGACCCTCAGTATTGAAGGGACAGTGTGGAGAACAAACCGGCAAGTTTAGTCGTTCTGCCGTTGGGAAAAGCACTTAACGGGATTCCCCCGTCTTGATGTGGTAGACAGATGACTGGCAACTCTTAAGCGAGCTCGTATAACGTATTGATCGCTTTCTCGTGATAGGAGCATAAATATACAACAAAATACAAATTGCGCATGCCTGCCGCATATGGCATGCTCGTAAAAACAACTATTAACACTGGTCCTTAATTTTTTTTCGCGTGTGTACTATCGGAAGTTGTTGATGTTTGCCTTCGACGTGTTGGTATTTACGTTTATAATCTGATTATATCTTGTACTGTAGTGTAACTGACCGCATGTGCCGAGTAGGCTTGTGCTGGGTGCATTCATTGTTTAGTTTATCCAGTAGCAATTGTCACTGTAGTTAAGCTACCGGTAGCGCATAGGCAGTGAGAAATAACTTTCAATAAAGTTGAAACAAGTGAAGCGTGTCTTGATTTAGATACCGGTACCCCAGTTTGAGACCGGCCGTTAGCTCAGTTGTTAAGCGCACGCTATCGGTGCGGGAGGTCTGGGGTTCGATTTCCGGGCCGGTCAAATCGACACAGTGTCGCCAACGACTCGCCACCGTTGCGACGTTTCTTCGGAGCTGTGTTGCCCAGGCGCTAAGCCGCGGAGATGGGCCCCGCAACTCGTTACACTCTTCGGCGTAATACGGCGAGTATAATGAAGATTTGATTTTTTTTTTTTTACCCCAGTTTGATTTTCTACCTGTTCGTTTGTCTAGGTTTTTTCCAATCGTCGCATTAGTGCTAGTAACAGTGCAATGCAGCAACCTCAAAGTGAGTAACCAATAGACTAGCCTACTGGTACCATGTTCAGGAGCGTATTCAGGGGGCCGCTATGGCCGCCCTCCCCCCCGCAGACAAATGCACAAAACTTTGGTGATGTAAAGGGACCTTTATTTTTCGCTCTTCACTTGACTTTGGGCGAAAAACGGAAGTGATGACCTTTAAAGAACCTCTCCTCCTTTTGCGCAATAAAAATTCATCTGGCCCTGCTGGCATAGCTTTAAATTGCGCTCCCCCCCCCCCCCCTTTCAAATTCCTGGGCACGCCCCTGATGATATTTAGTCATGGTTCATCGTCGATTATTGTTTTCTTGCCACATTGCAGTTGACAGGTTTATTTGCATGAAGTAAATGATACAACCAAATTGTTTGCAACGCTCTGCTGCCTTTAACAGAACCATGTTTAGTCTGTCTGTTTGCACAACTGTTAACTGGTACTGCTCACCACATTTATTGCCGTATCAGAGAGTGGTAGACTATTAATTTACCGGTACAAAGCTGCAAAGTGGCTAGCCTTTGGCATGGGTTGCAGTATAAGTATAATTGCAAATTGCTATCTCGGACCTAGTCATCAACTGTTTTAGTGTCTTGAGTATTGCCAAAGTCACAACATATCAACTTTGTCCACACATGTAACAAGAAAAAAATGCCTTTTTTGTCAGGTGCTTGGCAGCCTACTGAAGGGTTTCAATACGATGGTGAAGTCCCAGATCAGGATGTAGATGAGAACACAGCAGAAGAACCGGGTGCTCCTTCTGCCCAGCCTCAAATAGATGCTGTAGTTCCTGGCTACGAGCAAGTTTCCTTTGCTAATGAGAGTAAGTCGTTACATTTCATAAATTTAACTTTATAAATTTAACATTAGTGTATTTCAAAAAATCAAAATCAAATCTTTTTTATACTGGCTGTATTACGTAGCGCAGAAGCGTGTAACGAGTGGCGGGGTCCATATGCGCGGCATAGCACATGAACATTGGACAACACAGCTGCGAAGAAAGGTTGCTGCGGTGGCAAGCCTTTGGCGAAACTATGTTTGATTTGATCGGCCCCGGAATCGAAGCCCAGACCTTTCACACCGATTGCGAGTGCTTAACTACTGAGCTAACAAATATAGTTTTATACTTGTTATTCGTTTATCTTTGTAGTTTTTAGTATTATTGATGCAAACACTTTTCCTGATAATTGTGTAAAACACTGACATTTCAATGCAAATCTAACTACCAAAACGTCAGACTTCTTTGTATTGAGTGGATTAATAGCACCTACGTCTTATTTGCTGTATACATTACAGACCCTGCTGGGCCACCTCCAGCCTACACTGAAGCTATTCAAGACACAACTGTTGTTAGTAGAAATCTACCGTAAGTAATTTTAATATTTAAAAAACGTTTTTAAATTATTAGAAACAAGAGTTTCGTTCCAGCATTTTATTAAAAGAATTTAGGTCTTGTAAGCTCCAAAATCAGACTATCTTCAAGAAATATTCTTGATTTTTGATGTATAAACTGAAATTTTTGCGCAGTATAATCTGCAATTAGAGTCAGAAAGCTAAAAGTTGTCACATTTTTTTAATAAGCTTAACATATTGAAAACCGAGGATTTAATATTGGCCGATAAAGTTTTTAAATGCTTGTTGATAAAGTCATTTGCGTAGCTTGTTAAAAGCATAGAATTTTGCTTTCAAAATAACTTTTCAAAACGATAACGATCTAGTACACTATTACTTAAAAAAGCATCGGTTACTATACACCTGCCTAGCCCTACGCATTGTAGTTAAGGTTATCGTTTATTTTATAGTCAAGGCGTGTTATGATGTAGATGTGAAACTGAACGACACAGTTTCTAGATTTTCCAACAAAAGATCGCCGTAGCTACTGAGGTTCCAAATTTTGCGTTTCACGTGACAAAGTAGACTGCGTAAGCTTTCACTTACTATCTGTCACAACATTTAACAGTGGTAACCGGCATTACGGGCATTAATTTCACGTTTTGTGTACCCGTTTAGCGCTAATAACCGGTTAAATAAGTCAATTTCAGTGCGTCCAAGCTTAGGTAGTTTTTTGCTGTAGATGTTTGATTCTTACGTTTTGTGGTAAGATAGGAAATGTACTGTTCACCAAAGAGATATTTTTGAGGTTCTAGTTATTATCATTGAGCGCAAAAATGTGCAATTTGCGCAGACTCGTCGCAATTTTGTTTCTTTACAGCTCGGTTACAGCAAAGGAAGCAAAAGAAGCTCTCCAAGAATATGTGAGTCAGCAATGCTGCTACGGATCTGGTGCAGCTCGTGAAATGGATATCAAGGACATTAAATTGTCTTCTGCTTTTCATGTAAGTTACTTGCTTATTAATTAATACCATGACATGCTGAGAACGAAGGTAGAGAACATTACCTATAGCCAGACACGTAGCCAGGATTTTGCAATAAAGGGGGCTGTGTCGGAGGTCTTTGGGCGGAGCCTTCAACCGCTGAAATTTTTTGTATTTTTTAACTCGAAAAAGTAAATTTTAGTGCTAAAAAATATCAATGTCTTATATATTATGGATTATACAAACACAAAATACTCTGACATCGTATGATTTATACATGATATTGAACATACAGATGTTACAGTATGTTACGCTGTAGAGCTGACTGTAGTTGCAATATTGGATGCATCCTTATTGATTCGCAGCGGGGGTGGACAGTGGCGTTGCGAGAAGTTTTAAAAAGGGGGGGGGGCATAATTTCCACATTTTTTTCAAGCGTATTTTTTTCGGCAGAACAAATTAGAAGCTGCTTTAGACACGAAAAAGGCTCTAGGGGAGTCCGGGGGCATGCTCTCGGGAAATTTTTGAAAATTTAGGCTATATGCTCTAATGGCTATTTTGAATAATTTTCAGGCAAATTTTGTTTAAATTTTTTGACCCCAACTCTGAGTACTTCGCCAAATATGATGCATTTTGTTCGTACATTTTCGATTATGCGTGCTTAGGCGTAAGGCTTGTTGCTATCGAAGAGGTTCGAAATTATGGAAAAGTTGTATACATCAAAAACATTTTTGAAAATGGCTGGTGGTAAGTGGCATACCCCTCATCCTACGTCCCCTGGATCCGCCTCTGGCCATAAACTACAAAAACCATCGAAAAAGTCTGGCATATTTTAGTCACTTGGCACCATTACTTTTGCTTTTTTTTACTAAAAGGCAGAGTCAAAAGGGGGGTATGGCACAATGGCCTCCCTAAATACGCTCCTGCGGGTGGAGTGACAGATATGTCCTCGCAGCTGTGAAAACATCAAAACAATGAAAAAACACGTTATCACAGTTACACAAAAACAACAAAACTAAACGAACAATCAGCACAGCAAAGAGGTTTGAAACGTTTAGGGCAAAACAAACAATTAATAAATTACACATGGTTGTGCTTAAGTCGTACAAAGCGGAAGTTTTCGAATCAAGTTTTGGCAAAACTGTTGGATGACAGAATCAATAATTTTTCCTTCACTCACGGGATTAGCGGTCACTTGTCTGTGGACAAGCATTACTGCTAATCCATTGAGACGATCTTCGGCCATTGTGCTTCTATAATTTTTGAGGTAATTCAAAGTGGAAAAAGTAAGCACCATCCAAGTTTACAGCAGGTAGTTTGGCATACCAATATAATGGGTGGGGAGAATTCAGCCCGCCCCTAGCTATGCCACTGACGAAAACGATGGTGCAGCAGTTTACAAGCACTATTCAAGTTTACAGCAGATAGTTGGCATACCAATGGGGGGGTTATAGCCCCCCTCCCTAGTTACGCTACTGCCTATAGCTTTGCTCTTAACGGGGCGAGTGCGAAGCTGTTCGCCTGTTCGGCGTCACGTACTCAGTGTTTGGACACCAGACTATGGTTCTATACCGAACACAAACTCTTAACTCTAAACCAAACGTGGATCTAAAGCTCAGTCTTTTAACACTGATCTGATCATGGCACATAGTTCTGGCTCAATCCTGGCAGGGTTGTTTTTGTGATTTCTCGATTTTCTATTGGATGTTTTAACTGTGCCCAGTCCTTTTTAATTAGTACTTGCATTTTACAAGCATTATCGTTTTGCGGCCTTTTTACCGTCTCAGCAGATTCCTTCTCTTGGTGATTGCTAAGTTTTGGGTTGACGGCACAAAAATATGGCTATACTACCAGTAATACGTGTCGACGTCATGGCCTAGCGGTACTGCGCGCAGGTTACAGATTCTACTGGTTCGAATTCGAATCACAGGTTCGAATCACAGGTAGAGTCACAGTTTGAATCACAGGTCGACGGATTCGAATCACAGGTAGAGTCGATCGCATTTGACATATATACCGGGTGGCTGCTGACTCGAATAGTGCTAACTCACTTCGCAGTCGTTTTTAGTTACTGTTAATTTTTTAATTCAATGTAATTTGAAAATAACTTTAGCTATTTATTTATAGTTTGATAATGATTGCATGCGACACCAAGCAATGCAAGCACGACATGGGCCGGGTGTACACTAACGCTTAGTGCACGAAAAAGGGTAACCGGTTATCATTTTTTTTTCGTCCTTCCAGACTCATCAGGTGCACAACTATGAGAGCCAAAGCTAGCTTTAACTGAACCAACAAAAATCGAAGCTTATATACAGTTTGCTAATCAGAAGAGCGCGGCAAGACAGAAAGCGCTTGAGGAACAGCACTTAATTTCAAAATCCAAGATTACGTAAACACAGAAGCACCTCTGACCAGCGCCATGGCCTAGTGGTTAGAGCGTTCGCCTTGGAAGCTGGTAGACTGGGTTCTATTCTCAGTCGAATCAAACCAAAGACTATAAAACTGGTATCTGCTGTTACACTTGCTAAACGCTCAGCAATTAAGTGTAGCGCGGAGGATGAAATGAACAGAGAATAAAATATAGACAACGAAGTAAGCTTACCATGCGCGCGTGAAAATGCATATTTAGTTAACTGCAGAAATCGGAGTTGAAATTATCTACCAAGCCCCACAGAAACTCGTTAATAATAGCGTGTTTTTTTTTAAGTGTGAGGCCACTCATAAGGAGTTGCGAAATGCATTGTCATATTTTTCTGATTCATGTATTGTTATTTGAGCATCAAGCGTCATTTATTTGTAAATGGAGTAACTAAAAGTCAAAATTGTAACGGGTAAATGATGCAGCTTAAAAAAACACTAACCTAGTAATGCTTCACTGCTAAAAAGCATAAGAAGTCTTGAAGGTCAAATGAAAAAAAAATCAAATCTTCATCATACTTTTAACGAGTGGCAGGACCCATCTCCGCTGCTTAGCGCTTGGGCAACACAGAAAAGTCGTAGCAGTGGCGAGACTTTGGCGACAGTGTTCGATTTGATCGGTCTCGGAATCGAACTCAAGACTTCCCTCGCCGATAGCCAAAGATGGGCACTTATCGAGATAATTTATCAGCGATATTTATTGGCGATAATTTATCACCGATTTTCGTTATCGATCAAAATAGTTTTAATTCATCGATTACCGATATCGCTTTGGTAAAATATTTTGTCATCACGAATGAATTTCGCGATAAACAATTTTTTATGTACACAGTGTTCAAAGTTAATGAGTTGGCGCTTCGAAAAAAATACAGGGTGTCGATAGAGTCTTGTTGCAATTTAAAAAATCTCTGTTCGTTTTGTTTATTGCCACGGCAGAGGCCGTGAACTGCTCTCTTTTGAAAAATTTAGAAAAACATTTTTCCAATTTGACTTACAAAAAAACTTCGTCAAACACAAAGAAAAATTACCGCAACATTTATCGGAAAAATATTTATCGGCAATAATTTATCGATTACCGATATCGCTTTAAGAAATTAAGATTTATCGATTATTATCGGTATCGCCCAGGAATTTTTTGAAATTATCGGTTATCGTCATCGCTTTAGTACAGAAAGGTTTATCGTGCCCATCACTGCCGATAGCAATGCCTTTAACCACTACGCCCAGGTAGAATATAATTATGTCTATGCGATTAAACATCACGTCCATCCAGTCAAGTTATTTAAATAGGTTGTTTTTTGTTTCAGTATTCCTTGGAAACTTATACTGAAGGAAGAAGCACTAAATGGCAGCAGGTCCCTTATTCTGGTAACTGCATCTCGTTGTAACTAGAATTTATGGTTATGGTTATGGTAATTTGTTAGTTTTTACCGGCTGATTAGCTTAGCTGTTAAGCACACGTTATCTGTGCGGGAGGTCTAGGTTTAATTCCCGGCCCGGTCAAACCGGCACAGTATCGCTCTTTCTTCGGAATTGTGTTGCCCAGGCACTAAACCGCGAAGACGTCCCCCGCGATTCGTTACACGCTTTGGCGTATTTTTGATTCTTTGATTTGAACTGGTTATGATTGCATAATATGCTTTATCCTGTGCCATCAAGCCTTTTGTTTACTGGAAGGAAATTTTATTTCCTGCTTTAAAAACTGTGGTACGTGGATGATTTCTGTGGGAGTTTTATGTTCCTTCATGACGTTCAGCGAACAAAAAGCTCTTTGGATACATAGCGATGCGTTGTCAGTTTCAATTCTGTAGTACAAAGCATTGTAACAAAAAACAAAACGGCAGCAACTACTTCTACAGCACAATTGACTTGGCTCAGAGATGGAACCGGTCAGGATTTTCCGATCCGACCGGTAAAATTCAAAATAAATCTACGCCGGTTGACCGGTCACTGACCGGCCCGGTCTTCCGTTTTTTTTACTGAATTAAGCTTTATGTTCAGCTTTCAATAAACCTAATGACGAACTGTAGTTTATACTAACTTTGTCACTAGATGTATTGAACACGTAAAATTTCATCTGACAAAAACAGTATTTGAATGGAAGTAAACTTCACCTGTTGATTTGTTTCACTTGGATAAATACAAAGACAGCATTATTTGACTTAATTTCATTTTAGCGGGCTCCTGAGAGATAATCCGAATTTCTATCAGTTGTTGTAGCATTTTTCGTTACAGAACCCCGGCAAAAGATTATATTAGTAATTACAATAGTGCTGTGAGGACTGCTACGTAAAAGCGCGTTTTTATGAGTTCATAGCCACCTGAAATTTGTATCAGTTCGATCGGCATCAGTGAAGAACAGAACTTGTTACAAGGAATCTTCAACAGCGCGAAATACCGTTGGTTCATGTCGCTGTTGTGAAGCAATGCTGCACCACTTCTCAAATTTCTTAGCTTTCCGTTATCTTTAATCATAATTAACTTTTATATTAATAGTTTAACACTCTTTTAAATTGTTAAAATATCGGCCACGCAGTGGGCGCAACTCTGAACACCTACATTTCATTGTAAATGAAACGCCTGTGAGTCGGAAACCACGCAACAGCACCAATCTTTCTAGTAAAATAAGTCAATCTAGAGTAAGTGCAAGCGGAAAGACAGTTTCCAAAACAATGACAGTGCTTAAGACTGAAAGAGTTGAAAAAACTTAATTGGCCTATATCCTTGCTTAAACTGTGTAACTGCAATAATTTAGACCAGAGGCGTCCAACTTTTTTGAGTGACGGGCCATAGCTACTTTTCAAAAATTTTCGCGGGCCATAATTTAGTACCATGGCGACAATATAATAAGCAATTATGAAAACAATTTGAAAAATCATATCTTAATTTTTTGTAATTTTTCGTTTCTTGCTTGCCATACTCGATGCTAAATATAAAATGCGAAAGCAAAATGTGATAGTACCGTCGTACAAAATGCGCAGAAATACGAACACGTAGTCACTTACGTGTGACCATAGACTACTTTGTAATGTACATTGTGTCAGTTTGCAGTCCATTATATTATATTTGTCTGTGGTGTGACAGCGTGTTTCAGGGGTCATTCTATTTTTAGGATCTTGCGGATTTTTAAGATTTTGCGGATGCAGCCGCACCAGAAATGATAAATGTTCTAACCGCAGTGTAACGAAGAATTGATTTTAAATACGAAAAACGAAATGCGTCGTAAATATAGGACTACCAGGAGGAGTAATCCTATTTTAAGGATTCTGTAAACCAAAAAATATTCAAAAAGGCAAGCCATTTACAGGATCCTAAAATATGCATGTGCACGCTGCATTTTCTATATCATTGGTGGGACACCTTCGCACATGCTATTAGAACTCGAATCTGTAACTCAAAATATCGTGTCAGCGCGTGAGGACGAATTAACTAACCAATGCAGAAAGCTTAACGGGCCACTTTGAAAGCTTGTGCAAGCCACAAGTGTTCCGCGAGCGGAGGGTTGGACGCCCATGATTCAGACAATTTAATGGGGTTTTTGACCCCATTAATTGCTTAAAGCTAGTTCTTTCAGAACCACCTTTACTAAAAACGTTTTTTCAATTTTTTTTCAATTTTACGTTTGTTGTTGCGTTATTAGTAGTTAGTGTATAGCTTAACGTAATGGTATAAAGCTTTCATGACAGCCATGACCGCTAATTTATAAATTGAATCCCTTACCAGGTTGCGTATAATCAGTGATGGGCACGATAAACCTTTTTGTACTACAGCGATAACGATGGTCGATAACTTCAAAAAAGCCTTGGGCGATACTGATAATCGATAAACCTCAATTTCTTAAAGCGATATTGGTAATCGATAAGTTATTGCCGATAAATTTTTTCGATAAATGTTGCGGTGTATTTTAAATGTGCTGGACGAATGTTTTTTTTGTAAGTCAAATTGGAAAAATGTATTTGTAGATTTTTCCAGAAAACAGAGTAGTATACGGACTCTGCCGCGGCACTAAATAAAACAAAGAGAGATTTTTTTTGAAATTGCAACAATTGCAACAACAAGACTTAATGGGCACCGTGTATTGTTTTCTATAGCGCCAACTCACCAACTCTGAAGTTTGAACACCGTAGGCATAAAGAAATCGTTTATCGCGATGATTTATCGGTGATAACAAAGTATATTACAAAAGCAATATCGGTAATCGATAAATCAAAACTACTCTGAGCGATAACGATAATCGGTAATAAATTATCGCCGATAACTATCGCGGATAAATTATCGCGATAAATGCCCATCTCAGCGTGTAGTTGCATCCTGAATGAAGATGCTTGTATTGTTCATCGCTGTTCTTTACTCGAATCAAACGTCGGCAATGCGCAATCGGAAAACTTCGAAGCAGTGACAACTCATAGGCTCTTATGTGGGGCCCTAACTACGTCAGGCGGGGCCCCGGTACAAACATCTGTTATGGGGCCCCCATTTTTTAATAACATTTTCTTTTTGTCATAAACCAAATAGCTCAAAACATTGGCTTTAATCAAGCTTACAGCATTCTAAATCGCAACAAAAGATTAGAAACATTAAATAAGGGCACACTAACATTTACACCACTATTGCCGTACTGCTGCAGTTATATGTCTGAATCTGAACACTGTGACATAAGTCTACTGTGAACAGCATGGCAGTAAGGTTTCGCAATAGCAGCAATTAACTACATACAAAGCACAATGCCTTGCAGGCAGTTATAACACTTAAAACGAGCAAGACGCATTTCCAACAGGTTTGCACAACACGTCTACAACAAAACAAGAACCAGGGTTCGATACTATATTATGACACTTTTATAGTGTAATAAGTTTGATCAAATATGCGTCGTAAACTAAAATCTTTTTACATTTAAGGCAAGGCCTCTTTGAGAGCAATATTTACGATATTTCAGTAAAACGGAGATGTGTTATGCCAGGGATGGGCGAAATGCGGCCCGCGAAACCATTTTATGCGGCCCACGGGCACTTACAGAGATATAAACTCCTATTGTGAATCAAACCCAAGACCTTTTTTTTTTTTTTGATATTGCTCCGCGCTGAATACCAGTGAAAAACAGGACAGCTGCGCCCGCGGAGATTTTTTGTTTTTTTGCTCTTGACCGATTTTCAGTGGTAAAAATAGGCCGTCCGCGGCCGTGTAGACCTTTTTTGATTTTCACCAATTTTCAGTGGTAAAAATAGGACATCGGCGGCCGTGTAGACCTTTTTTTGCTGTTCACCGATTTTCAGTGGTAAAAATAGGCCGTCCGCGGCCGTGTAGATCTTTTTTTTGATTTTCACCAATTTTCAGCGGTAAAAATAAGACATCTGCGGACGTGTAGATCTTTTTTTTTGCTCTTCCAATCAATGCGGCTTCATTTGCGGTCTTGGCTTTGCGTGGATGGGCCTATTCTTAATAATTATTTTGTTGATATAAACCAGCCAGACAAAGTGTGAAGTTACAAAGCACCAAGTTAAAAGGCTGCTATCTTGAAACCATCGCAAGACATTATGTAGGCTATAAACTACGTCATAAAGCAAAACTCATTAAATAAAGCCGATAAATCCGATATACCCAACCAGGCGTAAAACAGCATTTTGTAAAAAATATTTGAAAAATATTGGACGGTTATAAATTTTTGAAAATTTAAAAAATTCTTTAAAAAACCATATAGGCCTACATTTGAAATAGAAAAAAAAAAAAAAAAAAAAATGATGCGATGCCTCGTGCCCCCCTTGTGCTGGGGCCCCGGTGCATCACACCGGCGGTAGTTACGGCCCTGCTTGTACATGGTTTGTCTTTTTGAAGCCCTATCATCACTTTCTAGTACAAGCACGATGAATATTAAGAAAGTTGAATAATCATCCGACCGGTTGAGGTAGTGGTTAAAGACATTGCTGTCGGAGTTCTTGGGTTCGATTACGGAGCTGGTCAAATCGAACCCCGTCGCCAACGACTCGCCACCACTGCGATGTTTCTGGGCCATGCGGATATGAGCCTCGCCACTCGTTACGCGCTTTGGCGCGATATTACGAGTATAACGAAGATTTGATTAAATTGTCCATCCGTTAAATTATCAATTTTGTCCATAGGTGGATTTGTCGATGGTCCTTCTAATGGACCAGCACCTGGACCGTGGGACATTCAGTGCAGTTGCAGTCAAGCATTTAAAAATGAAACGATAGAAGTCGAAGTCCCTCACACATCCAGCGTAAAAGTAAGTAAATATTTTCCCAGTTTCAATAATTTCCGTTTTTAAGTGTAATGCGTTGTGGTTAAAGAAATCGCTTACGGTGCGAAAGGTCTGAGGATCGATTCCCAATCCGGTTGAATCGAACACAGTGTCGCCAATGGCTTGCTACCGCTGCGACGTTTCTTCACACACTGTGTTGCCCAGGCGTTAAGCCGCGGATATGGACTCCGCTGCTCGTTATACGCTTTAGCGTAATAACGCGAGCATATTAAAGATTTCATTTCATGAATATGTCTTGCTGGTGATCGTTGTATGAGAAATCCCGCACAGCACTGCCAATTGAAAAAAAGTCATTTTTGGAAACGTCATAAATTGTTTGTTTTGGTTTAGACATGCCATGCATGTTTCGGTAGAGGATTTCAGCGATGCTACAGATGCAGAGGAAGAGGAAAAGTCCGTTGCTCCTCATGTTCCGGAACGGGAAGAAGGATGGAATGGAGAGATGGAAATCAGCGGAGTGTTCAATGTACTTTCTGCCACGGATCAGGCAGAAAACGGTGAGTTATCAAACTACATTGAAATACTCTGCTGGTGCTAAATAAACTTTGATATCCACAATAATCCACATCGCTTGCTCTTCATGTCTTTTACCGCATTTTTTGGGCCATAAGGCGCACATTGTATTATTTTTCTAAAAAATTGATCGTGCGCCTTATAAGCAGGATGAGCTTGATCTATGGGATCAGGCAGTGCTTTATTTCCATTTAAAGATTGAGTTTTTTTTGTATAATGAGTGTTATACGTTGTAACCTGCGATACTTCTCAAAAACCGTTACGTGTTGTAGTTCGGTGTGCCTTGTGTATGAAAAAAAAAACAATCAAAGCAATTTATTAAGAGAGCAACGCGTCTTATGGTAGGTAAAATACGGTTTGTTGACGTGTTTTTCCACAATAGACTCAAACGGAAAATCAGGAAGAGGTAGCCTGAAATGGGTAGTTGGTGACATTCAAGTTTTTGTGGGGTCTTTTAGCAGCCGTATTTGAACGCTAAAAATGGTATTCGAGTTTCTAGAGTCAAAAAAAAATTATGCAGAAAAATTGCATTTTTTATTTCGAGTCTCTATAATCTATTTTGGGTCCTCACAGGTTCATTTTTTTTTAGAAAAAATGGTAGTTCATCTATTTTAAATTCAGCAACACCCCACAATCACGGTCATTTTGAACTGTTACAAAGAGCAAAAGTTTACCGAAAAATCACTCTAGGTTTGCAATTATGAGAGCGCGCTGGTGTTACATAGCAATGAGACTTGGTTGTTAATCGATTAGCACTTTTTCCAGGTATTGGGTGAGCCAAGGAGATGCAGTTTTTATTTTAAAATAGAATTTATTCTTGAAATCAATCTTTAGGCCTACTGTTTTGATTTACTGTAATAGCCAACACTTTTGAATTGCTAATCTTAACCCACGTACTAAATGCACGATTCTTAACAAGTTACAGCTTGAAGCTAAAACTCTTAACTGACGGTTTTGAGCAGGCACCAAAGGCAGAAATCAATTTTCGGTGCCAATTTATTTATGGTCTTGTGTGTTAGTGTGTTGCTATCAACGCTGCGTACTCACCAGCGTTTTTAGTCAAGTTCGAGTTCGCTAAAAATTTGCAAACTGAGTTTAAATTCGTTTTAATTTCGCGAGTTCGGACTCACTAATTTTTACCGAGTTTATTCTAAGTTCAACCGGCCGCTAGCTCAGTTGCTAAGCGCACGCTACCGGTTCGGGAGGTCTGGGGTTCGATTTCCGGGCCTGGCAAATGTCGCCAACGACTCGCCACCGTTGCGACGTTTTTTCGGAGCTGTGTTGCCCAGGCGCTACGCCGCGGAGATGGGCCCCGCAACTCGTTACACGCTTCGGCGTAATACGGCGAGTATAATGAAGTTTTGATTTGATTTTTGATGCTAAGTTCAAGTACCTTTTAGCGAGTTCATGCTAAGTTCAAGAAATTTTTTGTCAAGTTTCGGATCAGTTCAAAACTCAATCAGCTTTTTTTCGAGTTCAGGGATTCTTGTTTTTTGAGTTCGAGTTCGGACAAAAAGACTGAGTTCAAGTTCTAGTTCGCACCCCTGGTTATTACAATCTAACAAGTACTTTTTTGTAGTTGCTTGACGTGTGGTGGATTTGGATGTATCCAATGCCATCAGTGCAAGGGATTCGGGCAGCTAAGAAACTTCATTCAACTGACTGTGTCTTTGTAAGTGGCTTGCCATAGTTCAAATTCTCTGCATTTAGAACTAACTTGAAGGCTTTTTATCAGCGACATAGTGTAACGGCACCTTGCGCAGGTTAGAGATTCTACGCAACGGGTTCGATTCACGGCTGGAGCCGATTGTATTTAACAAACATTTCGGATGCTGCTGGCTAAGACAGCGCAAGCTCGCTTTGCAACTTCTCTCAATGCGCGTTGAATTTTTGGTTCAATGCTCGATTAACTTATTGTACTCGTAGTGTAGCTTTTGCATTGCTCGTCGGTTATACGAAATGAGCACTTTTTGTGTTTTGGTACCACGAACAGAAATGTTTTTGTTTTTTGGTACCACAAACAAAAAATTTTGAGGACCTTCAAGTTTCAGTTTCAGTTTGTTTATTTGTCGCTACTAATAACACAAATCAGCAGATAAATAACATATTATACTTACAGTGAAATAGTAGCAACAAGGTGACTGCGAAGTAACCGTGAGGTTTTCGAGTCAAGCAGCCACCTTGCGGCGTCACAAAAGAGCATGCGACACGGGCCAACCACTTGCTTAGTCAAGCATACTGCAAATGAAAACATAATTATTTTTAGCAAGGTATAACTCTATTTGTCCTTTGCTTTCCCTTTCTCTTCTTATTTTTGTTTAAGAAGAGAAAAGGGAAGAAGAGGACAAATAGAGCTACACCTTGCTAAAAATAATTATGCTTTCGTTTGCAGTATGCTTTTTCAATGCAAACTTCATTGAGCTCCTTTTCACGAACAAACGGTGGCTATCAGGAGATTGAATATGAACAGTAT
The DNA here is from genome assembly GCA_964006365.1 of Trididemnum miniatum. Taxonomy (NCBI): domain Eukaryota; kingdom Metazoa; phylum Chordata; class Ascidiacea; order Aplousobranchia; family Didemnidae; genus Trididemnum; species Trididemnum miniatum. The sequence goes on along the minus strand of OZ023242.1, from coordinate 13,216,300 downwards.
AAACACTTTCTATTTTGTGATACGCATGCAATCCTTTTCCTACTTACTTACCTTCATTTGTTATCAGCACCAACCGATTGGAAGATCACATCATTGAACGAAGTGATATGCCTGAAAATCTCATCCGTGATGTAGAAGGGGACATGATATTGGAGCAAATTGAAACTAGAGTATGTGATTGGTTAAACTGCATTGGTGTTAGAAAAGCCGATGCTTTTCCACACACTTTTTCTTTTTTCTGCATTTTGTCGCCAACTATACATAGAATCGGTTACAAACATTCCCCTTGCGCTATAGAAATAACTATGCTCCAAGTATGCGGTGATATTTAACTATTTGTAGGTAAAACGTCATTATAGTAGTAATAGTGTTTTATTCAACGACCATCAAACTACAAAGAAAAAACGCATATCACCACATTCGGTCGAAAAAAAGGTAACAGCGACAAAACGTTAACCGTTAAAGCATGCAATATACAACCCTACAACGAATTTAAAAACTAAAAGAAAAAGCATGGTCGCTGCACCTAAAAATGCAACCTAAAAATGCAATTATAACCTGGCATCGACTGGTTTTTAACATCTTGCTGCTTTTAGGTCGGACCAGTAGTCGGGTTTTTTGAAGAAGAGATCAACCAGCAATCGCACACTATAGTTCACAAGCACGCCACCGCGTGGCCAAACGAGCGAATTCTTCAACAGGTAAGTTAAAATGTTTTGGTCTTTAGTTTTTTGTCTAAAGCTTTGCTTGCTACTTTTTTTTTCAGAGGCAGAAATTGCGAGCCGTGCCAGTGTGCGAATGTCGCTTCAAGTTCAAGGATGATGAAGGAAGGTAGGGTTTTGTGGCATTATATTGTACTAGGTAGCATAGTATTTATCCTCATGTTACGAGAAAGCGATCACAGCGCTATAACGAGCTCGCTTAGGATTTACTGACCATCTGTTTACCACGCCAAGGTGGGGGAATCCCGCTAAATGCTTTTTTCAGCGGCACAACAAGGAAACTGGTCGACTTGTTTTCCACACTGCCCTTTGATGCTGACCGTCAAGCAGGGAAGCTGTGAATATCAATTTTTAAGTCAAAGATTTGACCCGAATCGGAATTAAACTCTAGACAGCAGGCTCCAGAGGCAGACGCTCGTACCACTCGGCCATCTGAGCTGTGTTACTGTTGAGTTTTAAAAGTTTTGTAATATTTAAGATATTTGACGACAGTACAGGTTTTGTGCTTGGGTTAAATAAGGCATCGTTTCTAGACAAGGCTGCGAACTTGTAAGAATTTTATCGGGTTCGAGTTCACAAAAATTTTGCGAGTTCAAGTTCGAGTTGAGTAATTTTTACCAAATTTATGCAAAGTTCAAGCAATTTTTGTCAAGTCTAGGATAAGGTCAAAACTCAATCAGTTTATATTATTTTTTTTGAGATCAAGTTCGAGCTCAGAGATTTTTAGTTTTTCGAGTTTCGCAAAAAAAAACGAATTCAGCGAGTTTGAATTCGCAGCTCTGTTTCTAGAAGACAACTACCTTTACTTTTAAAATAGGGATTTTTTTAGCAGCTTAGTGTTCGTAGCGGCATTGAACTAGCAGTTTTGGGTTACAGATTCTGGCGCTCTAACCAACGCAGCTACCAGTTCAAAAACTCGTATGAATGTGCATTTCTAATTGTAATTGCTTTTTTCCAGATTTTGGGTTTATGGCAAAAATCGAGCAGTGTTTACCAACGACTACCCTCATACTTGCTGCTGCTGCAAATGCGTCATATTGTAAAAGTGTTAGTTACGCACTCACGCTCATGTGTTACTTCATAATGATATTATTCTTTTCAATTGTGTGACGTAATGTATTGTTGTGGTATCTGTTTATTATTTCAAGACTTAATATTTTGATCATAAATTTTATCATGCTTCACAACCAGTGTTTTTTCAAAGCGTTTTGAGGAAACGCAACGGTCTCTCAAAATTGTCCAGCGGTCTCTCAATATTATGGAAAGGTGTGTTTTACGTTATTAATTGCTTAATGGTTCCTCAAACCACACCTTAAACAAACACTGCTTACGACTGTGTATTTTTTCGTTATTGATATTGTTTGATCATGTTCTTAATTTTGGGTTACGATCGTTTGAAATTTCGCTCAGAGGGTTCAGTTAAACTTTTTAAGAGTTTACGCTTAACGTGAAAGCGTAAAAACTCTTCTTAAATTTGAATAATACAACTGAAAGCCGACCTACATTGCGTCGAGGTTTTTGACTAGTTTTATTACGCCCAAGCGCTTGGAAGAGAATGGTTAGAAAAAAAATGGCTAAAAACCAACCAGAATCTTCGCTTATAAAACTGCTTCTTTACGAGTTGCTAAGTAAAACTCACCTCACCAGCAAGGTGGGATTTAGACAATGGGAGACACTAGGCTATTCGATCAATGAGACCCTAGTATCCGTATATGAAGGTCTTGATAGTTGATTTTCAAAACCTCCAAAGCGAAAAGGGTCGTCGTTGTTCGTAACGAGGCCGTATGCTTCTGCCTGCCTGGCCTATTGGTAAACCCGACCCTGTTCACCAGGTTAATTAATTATCGATTTGTGAATTGCAAGTTTCTCGGACAATGAAATTGATGGCAATTTTGACTATGGTGCATTTTTAAATCAACTGTTATCACAAAAGGGTTGAACTTCTTCATCTCTCCTTTTGCCTTTTTGACAAGTTTGATGCGAAACTGAAAAATATATATCATTAATTGTTATTTTTTGGAATGTATGCCTATAATAGCAGCAATTACTATATTTGCCTGATTAGCTCATTTGAGCCAATGCAGATGAATGGTCTTGCCTAATTTTGTAGTTCTATTAATTTACTTTTTGATTTCTTCGTTGCCTTATGTTTATTTCACTACATTTCACTTGTATTACGTAGTTTTTGTTTTCACTGATCACGTAATTTTGCAGCCTCTTCAAAGTTTACATGTAGATTATTATATTCGTAAAAAATCAATAAATGTATACAAATAGCTGTAGATTGCTTATTAAGTAAGAATTGAACAAGGAGTCTGTTCTTGCTTCGAGTAAAGTTGTAAGTGTGCTACTCGCATTGAATAAAGCATTGTTAAGATATTGCTATTAGTTCGGGAGGTCTGGGGTTGGATTCTTGGGTCGGTCAAATCAGACACGGTGTTGCCAACGGCTCGCCACCGCTGCGACGTTTCGTCGGAGCTGTGTTGTCCAGGCGCTAAGCCGCAGAGATGGGCCCCACCACTCGTTACACGCTTCCGTGTAATAACGCGAGTATAATGAAGATTTGATACATGAAACTCTCTCCCAAAAAGTGTATTGCACTGCGACACAAGGGAGAAAGAAAGAACAAGTCTACCCCCAAAAAAATCCTTGATCAAGCAAAGTTCTGCTGTAAAAAGTTAAGCAAATAAACTCTGCAGGAAGCAACACTTCCCAACAAACTTTGAATAAAATGAAAAACCCTGTGTTGGAGGAGGGCACAAAGAAAACCCGCCCCCCAAAAAATTTTTATAATTGTCCCCTTTCTCAAATCAATGTTTTGGCTGCGCACTGGGTAGAGACTGCATGGTCCTACTGAAAGTTCTTCCGTTTTTGCAAGAGCACTACGGCGTACAGGTATTGTGTAACGACTAGCCTGGCAAGCTTGGAGTTGTTGGCCTTCTGTCCATCTCTCTTAAGATGGTGAAATCCCCTAAAATAGGTTGCTGATACGATATTGAGCAAGACGTGAATTCAAACCTTGGTTAGATAACAGGGAAACGCATCTTGATTTATTAGTGCAAAAAGATGGAAAGGGTCATGGTGAAAGATTAAAATAGTGAGATTATAAAGGTGTGGTGAGAACACCACAGTCTTCCCATATAGCGCTGCAACCAGGGATACAAACTCGTTAGTATTTTTAAACGAGTTCAAGTTTGAAATCACTAAAAATTTAAAAGCCGAGTTCGAGTTTTTCATGCTAATTTTGCAAGTTCAAGTAGAGTAATTTTTACCGTGTTCACGCTGAGTTCAAACAATTTTTAGTAGTAGTAGCATCATTTATTTCTGCACCGTCAAAATAAATATAACACAACAATAAAAGAATTCAACTGCCAACGAACACAGAAAAGGGAAGAGGCAGCAAAACGATTAACGTTGTAGCATGAACGAAAGAATGAAAGCTGAAGGTGAAGGGAATAGTAGCATGGTCGTGACACTCGAAGACGGATTAAGGCTAAGTTCAAGCCATTTATTGGGTTTAGGCTTAGTTCGTGTAATTTTTGTAAAGTTCAGGATAAGTTCAAAATCAATCAACTTTTTTTGATACAGGCTAGAGTTCAACTTTGAGTCCAGAAATTTTTTTTTCGAGCTTGGTAAAAAGACCGAGTTTAGCGAATTCGAGTTCGCTCTCGCAGCCCTGGTTACAACAACAAAAACTATCTTTGAAAAGAGGTTTTCAGGCATGTACGGTAGTTGCAAAGTTTTTGTTCAAATGGAGCTGACTTTTAATGGATCAAATAGAAAATTGCGCTAAAAGTGGGAGGGAGTGCAGGTAAAGAAAAAGTTGAAGCACCAGCCCTTAAGGCTCCAAAAATTAAATACTAAACACCCATGATGCTTTTTTATTAGCAGGCCCATGTAGGAAAACAACAAACAACGCAAATAATAGCAGCTGGTATCAAAAAACAGGAATCGGCGACAAAACAAAAACGTGTTAGGTACTAGAATATCAAAAAAATCAAAGCTATAATTATACTCGCGGTATTACGCTGGAGCGTGTAACGAGTGATGGGGCTCATCTCCGCGGTTCAGCGCCTGCTGGGCCACACATCTCCGAAGAAACATCGCAGTGGTGACGAACCGTTGGCGACATCGTGTCTGATTTGACCGACCCTGGAATCGAACCCCAGATCTCCCGCACCGATGGCATGTGCGCTTAACAACCGAGCGAAAGGCCTTTGATCTAATCCTAGAATATAGCATAAATAAATAATCTAGGAATGGAGGCCTTTTAAATTTATTGTACTGGAGGAAGCAACGTAACTAATTCTCAGCTATAATGGGATTACTGTTTTCAATTTTTCTTTGCAGTTGATTTTGCCTCAACTTGTAAAAATGATATCATATTTCTTTACGCAATTTCCTATTTTGATCGTGACCGCGTGCATTCGTACTTTAGCATAAATGAGTCAATTGGTTAAGAACGTCGCCGCGTGCAGCAGCCTGAGGCAGTCATTTGATTAAGTATTGTGGTTTTGAAAGCATAGTTATACTTTAATAAGGCAAGTTCATTTACTGCGCAAAGTGACTTAATCGAAGCGACTTCACAGAACAGAATTTAAAGCCACAAACCTTAGTCAGAAATAATCAAAACAGCATGCTTTTAGCCTTAGGCGTAGCCAGGATTTTCAATGGGGGAGGGGGGAGGGCTAAAGCTTAAAAAATCTTACCCAACTGCGGGAACGGATCCAGAAAATTTGGTGGGGGTGGATGCAGATTTAAATTAGTTTGAGTGTTAACTAGATACAAAGACGTCAGACGTTTAGACCCGGAAAAGGGTGTCAATGTTTCATGTCAGAGGCGTATTCATAGTTTGTTTAGGGATGGCACCAAATTGTGACAACTTTTATGAGCGTATGTTTTTCCGGCGGAGTAAATTTGAAGCAAACTGAGGAAAAACCGGTTCTTGGGGATCCAGGGGCATGCTCTACCGAAAAATTTTTGAAATTTTGCATGGTGTAATGACGTTTTTAGTGCTTTTTGAACAAGATTTGATCAAACTTTTTGCCCCTCATTGGGAGTCCTTCACCAAATATGATGCATATTGTTCGCACATTTTCGATTTATGCGTACTTACTTCAAGCCAGGAGTGGATCCAGAAAGTTTTGGTGGGGTAATGCAATTTTGAATTAGGTTGAATGTTTACTACTGTAATACAAAAACGGTCAACGTCTAGACTAGGAAAAGAGGACAAGAAAGCCCTTTGAAAATGTTTCATGTCTGAGACGTAGGTCTAATCAGAAAATTTTTAAGGAGCACCAAATTTCGACATTTTTTCTGGCGTAGTTTTTTGCGGCTGAATTAATTTGAAGCGAGTTGAGGAACAAAAAAATGCTGCAGAGTGTCCGGGGGCACGCTCCCCCGAAAAATTTTTGAAAATTCACGTACTGTGATGGCCATTTTAGTGCATTTACAACAGTTTTGGGGCAAACTTTATTGCAATTTTTTGCATCTAATTTTGAGTGCTTCACCAGTATCGATACATGGCGTTCTACATACCGGGTTTTACATAAACCGATACGAAACCGGCGGCAGAGCAGTCGACTTAGGAGGGCCTAGCGTTTATCAGGGGGTCCAAAGTTTGAAATTAAACACAAAAGCCGCTATTTTCAATAGAGCAAGCTTGTTGATTGGGGGGGGGACCAAGCAAGTCGATTGGGGGGGCCAGGCCCCCCCTTGGCGCCGGCTTTGAGCCGACAAGATAGCGTTTTGTTTCTCCTTGACTAGAGACATTTTGTTTGATGCAGGATTTCAACAACGCTGTTTTCTTCGCTCAGGTCTTAAACATTTTAACCACTTTTCGTGCAATGTTTTCAGCATTTTGTATTGCTGAAACTTTTGCAGCTGCAGAAGCGCTCAAATTTAAGCAGTGCATAGCACAGTGTAAATAATATGCCAACGGAGATTCGTTTTGAACAATTGAAGTGACGCCTGACCGTTCGCTGGCCATTGCGGCTGCGCCATCATAACTCTGGCCAACTTAAAAAGCAAAGTAGTTGCCTACTGTATTTCTCCTTTGTAAGCCCATTAATTAAAAGCCCAGCAAGAGAACAATCACGCAACGGCGAGTATTTATCATAATTACCGAGATTCTTGTTTTGGTCCTGAATGGATTAGGGAGGGGCATGGCCCCCGAGCCCCCCGCCTCTGGCTACGCCCTTGTTTTTTGCTTAACTTCTGTATCAAGATAGCTGTTAATTCACGGAAGTTTTTTTGTATCAGTGCACACAGGTCTTAAGGTGACTGTTTGAAGTTGAATAAATTGAAAAATGGATGAACCAGAGCCTGCACAGCTTTCCCCTCCGGCACAAGACCAACATTTCCCTGATCAGACTCAAGACGAAAATCCTTCTGCAGCTCAAGACCAATATTCCCCTGCGGCTCAAGACCAATATCCCCCTTCAGCTTTAGACCAATATCCCCCGGCGGCCCAAGATCAATATCCCCCTGCGGCCCAAGACCAATATCCCGCTGCCGCTCAAGATCAGTATCCCCCAGCAACTCAAGACCAATATCCTCCTGCAACTCAAGACCAGTATCCCCCAGCAGCTCAAAACCAATATCCCCCAGCAGCTCAAGATCAATATCCCCCAGCAACTCAAGACCAAGATACCCCAGCAGCTCAAGATCAAGATCTCCTGGCGGCCCAAGACCAATATCCCCCCGCGGCTCAAGGCCAATATCCCCCCGCGGCTCAAGGCCAATATCCCCCTACGGCCCAAGACCACTATCTCCCTGCCGTGCAAGATCAATATCCTACTCAATCTCAAGAGCAACCACCTGTGCAACCAATGCCTATGCTAGCTCAACCACAGTTAGGACCACAGCCAACTGCGGAGCAAACAGCCCCAAGAGGTTTGTTTACATACGTCATAGAAAAATATGACGCTAGGCAATTTGATGCGGTATGTGATGAAATGAGGAAGGTAGCTACCGTTGTAAAGAATAGTAAGTAACGCAGACAACTTTTTTGTGTTACAGCGCTTGATGCTTTCCGTTTGACTCTAGTTGTTTGTAAAAAAGGCAGTGATTTTCACGAGAATTCGAGGCTTGGTCCGTGTTATAATGGTGAGGGGTTGCCGATTCCATAATAAAAATTCGTAACGGTGCTTTTACATATTAAGGCACAATTTGTGTAGAAGAATTTTAGGGACAACGCGCATAGATGTCCGTCTTCCCCACTCCACTACGCCATTAACAATTAAGAATTAATAAGCTAATTATGCCAATGTTGATCATGTTTAGAAGCTTGGCAGCCTAGTGAAGGATATCGATATGAGGGTGAAGTTCCAGATGAGGATGTAGATGCAAATGCCACGGATCTACCACCTATGCCAACAGCTCCACCCCCAATAATTGCTGTAGTCCCTGGATACGAAGAAGCTGCTTTTACAGGCGCAAGTATGGCATTTTTATTCTCACCATTGAGTGATTTACTTCACTTTTTGGTGCATTGACTGCAAATTTTGCCAGTCAAAATGTAGGCTATTCATTAAAAATCAAATCTTCGTCATATACTCGATGTAATAGATCTACGCCGAAGCGTACAACGAGTGGCGGCGCCCATCTCCGCGTTTCAGCGCCTGGACAATGCCGCTCCGAAAAAACGTCGCAGCGGTGGCGAGCATTGGCAACTCTGTCTGAAAGACCGGCCTGGGAATCAAACCAGTCACCTTCGAGTCGATTGCGTTGTAATTAACCAGTAGGAGAGACCGGGGCTAGTTGTTGCAGGGGCACGTTGTTACAACCGCACTCACTCCTTCTACAAATCAAAATAAATTAATTTTGTGTTATCAATTCTGCTGCTTCTAGACTACTATTAGACAAAATGATTTTTGAGAAATCCAAAAAAACGTAAAGGTATCTAGAAAAAGTTATTTTGGAGTACCCTAAGTAAAATTTTGCAGAAATTTGAAAACTGATGTTGGAAAATTTATGCGTTAAAACTCAAATCATTCTAGCTGGTAAGGAAAGCTGAGAAACTGTATTTTTTTGTATCTATGTTTGTTTATTATATTAACATAACCAGCTTATGCTGAGAATGAAAAGATTAATGCTAACTTAGATGGGGCAAGTTGTTACAATTATAACAACTTGCCCCAGAACAATAAATCTGGCTGCTCAGAAGACTAATATCACTGTATTGTTATGTTATAGGTTGTATTATTAAGCTATTTATTATTTATGGTTAGAATATCTGTGCAAAATAATCCACACCTGCGCAGAAAATGTTCAGGAAAGAAGCTAATTCAAAAGTTCAGAAACCTGCAACTTTATCCGTTCCAAAAAGTTTGGGAGCTAAAAAAAACGAGTATTTTCTTTCGGTTCGGTCTGTAACAACTTACCCCGAACGCCGGGGTAAATTGTTACACGTGATGCGTATAAAAAATCATTTGTAAGTACCATGTTTCCAAGGTTATTAACCACATTTTTATTCTGTAGTAAGTACATAAGATGGTGAACATTTTGGGAAAATTTTGACTTTCTACCTTTATTACTGAGGGTACTGAAAGCGTAATGGCGTATTTTGTAACAACTAGCCCCGGTCTTCCCTACGCTTAGCAAATTATTTAAATTTTATTCCGCTTCAGACTTAAGTCAATTGATTCTGCAAATTTGGCTGATTAAAGAAACAATTAAGTTACCGGTACATTTTATATTATTGTAGTTAAGCCCTCTGATTAAAACCTTTCTGGAAAAGTTGTAAGCTATTGAATATTAAATTTTTGAGGTGGGCTACGCATACCTACATAAAGATAGCTTTACAGTGGTGCACAAGCGTTAAAAAAAATCTAACCTCCCTTCTCATTTTGAAAAGTGTGAGCATGATTTGACTTGATTTCTTCATTTTTATCCTCCTGTCACGAGAAAGCGACGAAGGCGCTATGCGTAGGACGAATCCAGACTCGCTTAGGAGTTGCCCTTGTTTCCAAGTTTTCCGCTTGAATTTTGCTTCTGACTTCTTCAATTAGCTGCTAGTTAAATTTCACCAAGCACAGATAATTGTCGTGAAGCATTTTGTCCAAGGACGCAACAACGAGGCTTGGGTGGGAGTTGAATCATCAATCTTGCGATCATGGCTGTCTTAAAAACGACGCTCCGAACCACTCGACCACGTTGCCGATAAAATACACAGTGGCATAATAGATACTGGTAACTAAATAAACACTTCCTGTAGGTGTGGAACTAATCTGAATTTGTGCTGTATTAATATGTGGTTTACTTGTTTCTTTTTTTCGAAATCGTCAACCAGTTTTCGTAATCTTTGTCATTTTACTGCAAAATAATTACGGACTACTGTGCTCACGTGTCAATAAGCCAGAAGAGCCTAATTTACATAGGCCTACCTAATTAGCGACTAGATGACATATAGGTTTAAATCAGAAACGATATCTGCGTAGCCTAATTTTCATATTACCTTGCGTTTTCAACTTCAGCTGCTATTCTTAAACTTTGAACTGCCCATTAGGAAGCTTTAATTGTGAACTAACTTAAGGTTCCACTCTCTTGTTTTCTAAGGATAGCCTACATTCCTTGGGTTCCTGGCTAAGAAATACTGATTTAAATCTTAAAACAAAATACGGTTGGTGACTCCTGTTGTTTCTCACTTAAAAAGCACACAAGACTTGGTTTGCTTTAATTATTTTTTGACAGGTCTAGCCGGACCACCTCCAGCATATACTGGCGCTGTTGAAGACACAACTATTGACACCGACAGATTACCGTATGTAATTTTGGTTTTACAAAACGTATCGATTTGACTGTTCGAAAAGCCTTGTCAGCCTTGCTATGCACAGCCAATTCAGGCGAGGCTGATTCCACACTGTAAAGACTCTTTGCTACTTTGCTTATCCTAAGCAACTAAGAGTCCTTACAGTCTGGAATGAGTCTAGCCTGAATTGACTGTGCATGGCAAGGCTGACGACAAGTGACGAGATTTTTCTCACAGTAGAAGCATTAAGTTGTCCCTTGCTACTTTTTAATTAAAAAAACGTATTGAATTTGTGATACATCACAGGGGCGTGCCCAGAAATTTGAAAGGGGGGGGGGGGGCGCTATTTCCTGTTTACACGTTTACACTGAAAATATCGGTGAAGACCAAAAAAAAAAGCCTTCATGTCTTCCGACGACCAATTTACCCCCAAAATCAAGTGAAGACCAAAAAAAAAAAAGGTCAACGCGTCCTCAGATGTCCTGTTTCCTCTGTTTCGCTGACTGCAGATATGTATCAGCTTATATTTCAACGGGGGGGAGCCGCGACCCCAGCGGCCCCCCTCCCTGGATACGCCCCTGCATCAACAGAATAGCAAAAAACTGCTATTTTTAAGGCATAATTTTTCACTGCATTAATACGTTCAAAAAGTTAACTTTGATGGTAGGTGATATTTGTCTTCTATAAATAGTTGCAGGAAAATGTACAGTATCTCATAATTAATGTCTTTAAACCACTTCCACTGATCAGAATTAGTAACTGATTCTAATTGAAATATGCGTACTAGGCTCCCCTGAACAGCAAAAATAAAATTGAGCAAATTTAGCCAGAAGATCGATTATCAATACGCGACATGCGACAACGCGACAAAAATTACAATGTAAGTGAATGTAGAAGGTTTTCGCGTGATTGCTAAACAGTAAAACGAATAAGGTGTGATAAAAAGTGATCGCTCGTCGCGTTGTTGCCTGTTGCGTATCAGTAAATGCATCTAAAAGTAGATGCTTCTTGATCTTGATCTGCGGTGGAAATCGCAATAATTAAAAAGGTTGCATCTACGCCTACCGGCTTCATCTTACAGTAGCAAGCAAGCCATTATTCTCTTTTATTGGACTGTCGGACTTTGTTGTTCCATTCGGAAAGATAAACTACGTAAAGGATTCTTGAAAATTACAATGTATTTCATAAATACTCGGCTTTGTGCAACAACCGGGGTGCTATAATGATAGATAGACCCTTGGCTTCCGAGTTGTTTTCACTAAATCCGAAGTGGATGTGCCAACGAGATGACAACGAGAGTTTTAATTGGAGTGTAACTAATGCGTGTTTGTTGATTTTATTACGACACCTCAATAATATTTTCTATCGCTTTAGCCTTTAGTTATAAATGAATTACTGAAAATAGTTTTTAATCGCAAGACTGCTCAAATATAGGCTCGTCAGATTATTTGTTAATTTCTTTTAGCGCTATAACAGAAGAAGAAGCAAGAGACGCTTTGAAGGAATACGTCAGCGAACAAGCCTGTTACGGATCTGGTGCAGCTGAAGATATGGCTATTACTGATATCAAATCATCTTCGGCGTTTTATGTAAGTGTGAGACACTGTTCGGACAAAGCCTTGTTATAATGGCTATAACGTTCCCAGTCTTTATTGGCGGATCAGGGAGGCTCAAACTCATAGCTGTCGAGAGGATATTTGGCTCTTGGGGCAAAAAAACTCCGCGAACTCCGCGGCCAAAAGTCTTTCAAAAGGTGCCTCCTCTAAAAAAAGTCAACCAACTCCGGCGTGAAACCCCTAGAGTCGTATGGGCCCCGGGGCATTTGCCTCGCTTCCTCTCCCCTTTCTCAGCGCCAGCGCTCAAGCCCCCCAAAATCACTGGGTTTTGGTCTAAAGCTCTCTCATTAAAAATTTTCTTTTTGTTTCTGCTTCTGAGTCTTTCATTTTCGTATCATCAAAGCAATAGGCAATGCAACAACGCCAAAAAATATTACCACGATGCAAGAAAAGGGAAAAGGCAACAAAAAGTTTGCAAAGGAAATTGAAACAAAAAAGCTGTAGCAGGCGACTAGGCGTGAGTTATAAAACCAGCTGATACCAACTAGACTCTTGGTTGAAAAAACTCGAGCAAGACTGCTGTAGTACATAACTTACATTAGTGGTTTTCAAACTTTTTCTTGTCGCGACGCACTTTCAAAGAATTTTTAATCTCGCGACCCCCTGGTGTAACTGTAAAATTTTTTGAAACAAAATATTACGTTTGAAGTTTGGCACATTGTAATTGCAAGATTTGTTGTCACAGCGACCACTCCGTTACTTTTTCTTGATTTCACGGACTTCACAGGATATTATACGGAGGTGTTCTACTTTGCAGTCGTTGCTATGGGGATATCGTCATTTAAGCTTTTGGTATCGCCTGACCGAGTAGCGAACCCAGTCCCTCAACTACAAAGTAAAAACTCGAAGCGTTAACTTAATCGCAAGCTATGAGGCCTCTGCTTGTAACGAAATCTTTCAGAGAATCGTCATCTTACATTTTAGAACGATAAAAGCGTATGAATGTGTAATTACTTAGCATTTTCCGTTTTGTCAAGTGGTGCATGCCCTGGAACACGATCTATAAAACGAAGTTCATTCAAAAAATAAATTTTATAAACTCAAGGTCACAAGCTGCGCAACGAAACCACACATGCACAATTTGGTATCAAAGCTGGTGCTAATGTTCTCCGATTACAAGGCCTTGGCTCTTCCGGAGTCTTCTGAAAAAATTCAAATCAAATCTTTATTATACTCAGAGTAATACGTCGAAGCGTATAACGAGTGGCGGGGCTCATCTGCGCGGCTTAGCTGGACAACACAGCATGAAGAAACGTCGCAGTGGTGGTGATCCGTTGGCGACACTGTCTGTGTACGATTTGACCGGCATGGAAACCGAACCCCAACCTCTCACACCGAAAGCATTGTCGTTACCGCTATACCAACCAGCGGGTTATTGAACAAAAAATATACAGCAACATCAAATGGACGAAAAATTACATTATTACTCTTTAACAATAGGGTTATAGCGCATAAAATATAAGTTACTGTTGAGTTGAAAGCAGAGTTTTTCCGAAGAAAGCAAAAAGTTGTGAACTCTTGTGAAATCAATTAAAGCCGTTCGTTTGTGCGAAAAATGAAACAAAATTGTGGTTGAAGTTAAGCTGCATCGTATAATCCAAATTATTTTGTGACGCTCCTTAAAAATTAAAACGACGCACAGTTTGAGAACCACTGACTCACATAATTATGCATGTAGTACGGGAGAAACTCACTTAGCAAAACGAAAAGTGGAAATTACTAGTTTGTACTGTTGTAGCCACCGTACTGTATAGAAATAATAAATATTTCAACACTTTTGTATTTCAGTCAAAAAATCAAATCTTTATCACATTCGTGGCATTATGCCGAAGTGTGTAACGAGTGGAGGGTCCATCTCCGAAGCTTAGCGTCTGGACAACACAGTTTCCAAGAAACGTCACAGCGGCAGCGAGCCGTTGGCGACACTGTGTCTGGTCTGACCGACCTGGTATCGAATTTCAAACATCCCGCTCCGATGGCAATGTTGAACAACGGAGCTAACTTGCCGGTACATATATTTCAGTATTCGTTGGAAAGTTACAGTGAAGAAAGAAGCACTAAATGGAAGAAGGTCCCTTATCCTGGTAAGTCTTTTGAACGTCTGCTTAAAAATTTTGGATGTATTCAACTGAACACTCTTACGGTAAATAATCTTCAAAAAATAATGCACTTTTTGGGTCAGTAGCTGATGGAAAGAAAGTAAAACGTAAAAATTTTTAGTGAAATATATTTCGAAAAAATCTTAATTTTCACGTTTATTTTCTTTCCAGCAACTATAAGAAGTACAGATTCACCCGACGGCCTACTGTCCCTTCCAGTAAGGGTTCTATTGCTGAAAAGATTTCGTGACAAGTGTAGCCTATCACCTGGACTGTTAACTCGCAAGCATTGTTAATCAAATTCAAGTTCGAGTTTTTCATTCTTGATTTTCCGAGTTGAAGTTCAGTAATTTTTACCCAGTTTATGCTAAGTTCAAGCGATTTTTGTCAAGTTTAGGATAATTTCAAAACTTAATCAGCTTTTTTTTCGAGAACGAGTTTAAGTTCGAGTTCAGGGGTTCTTGCGTTTCGAGTTCAAGTTCGAGTTCGCAGCCCTGGTAGACACGCCAAAAAAGCAGAAATTTCAAGTTTAACGAACAATATTGTAAAGAGAGCAAAAATGCGCTGCACACACTTTCAGCGAAAGAAATCCTCCTAAATATTCATTTTCGCTTCATTCAAAAGAAATTGAAAACTTTCCAAAAGTTTTCCAAAAGAAAAAAATCCTTTCAAAAAATAGCGTCCTTACCTCATTGGTTGCGCAATTCTTCACCAGTTTGGTATTGAGTGTTATTTTATTTCTAAACAGGCGGATACGTAGATGGCCCTTCTAATGGACCTGCTCCTGGTCCTTGGGAGATTTCATGCGGTTATAAAGAAGCGTTCAAAGATGAGAAAGTCAAAACAGAAGTACCACACACAGCTAGTGTACACGTATGTTGATATTTTTTACATTACCCATCAAACTTGTAAAGTATAAACTAATAGACTATCGTCATAAGTTATGTTTTAAAAGCTTCGACTTGCCAAGGCCTGAATTCGAACTTTGACTGGCAACTCGCTGGATGCCCGGAGCCAATCGCCCCCATAACTAAGACTGTAAACTCGAGCTTTTTTAACCGAGGTTGATTTCGAGTTCATTAAAAATTTGCAAATCCAAGTTTGCGTTCTTACCTTTTAATTTTTCGAGTTCTGTATATTTTATCGAGTGTAGGCCAAGTTAGCTTTGTGGCGGATCCAGATGAGCTAAGGAGGTTAAGCCTCTGGTATTTAGAAACCGTTGATGTAGTGATGAAAGACCTCGCTATTGGCGCGGGAGGTCGAGGGTTCAATTCCCGGACCGGTCAAATCGGACACAGTGTCGCCTATGGCTCGCCATCTCTGTGACGTTTCTTCAGAGCCGTGTTGAGTTGGCGCTAAGACGCTGAGATAGCTCCCGCCACTCGCTTTACGACGCTTCCGCGTAACACTGAGAGTATAATAACAATTTATTAATTACTTATAATTTTTTTGGTGCTTATAACACTGCTAGTCGCACAAAACTTAAAAAATAGGTATTTGCTCGATTTGTGTCCTCCCAAAAGTATCCCGCTGGGTCCGTCCAAGCAGGGCCGGACTTGGACAATGAGAAGCCCTAGGCTATTTGATCAATGAGGCTCAAGCGATCATTAATCAAACATAAATTTCTTGATGGTCGATTTCTAAAAAATCCAAAAAAAGGGTCTTCGTTCTTCGTGACGATCGAGGCCCATATTTCTCCAAGGCCCTGCGCTTTAGCCTGCCTAGCCCATTGGTAAACCCGGTTGTACGCATCAGTGATAATGGCTTGGATTTTTATTTACAATTTGTGTGATACAGAAATGCCACGTGTGCCATGGGAAAGGCTATTTGAGGTGCAATGTCTGTCAAGGAAGAGGAAAAGTACGTTGTTGCAAGTGCCTTGGATCCGGAGAAGAAAGTGCATGGGTGGAAGGGGAATTAGCCAAAGTCACATGCTCTCTTTGCGATGGAACAAAACGAACAATGTAAGCCCTTGTCTTAGTTTGTCTGACCAGGGCTGTGAACTCGAACTCGCTGCACTCTGTCTTTTTTGTCAAACTCGAACTTGAACTCATTCTCGAAAAATTTGATTGAGTTTTGAACTAATCCTAAACTTGACCAAAACTACAAAACTTATAATAAATCGGAAGAAATTACTAAAGTCGAACTCGCAAAAGTAAAAATGAAAAATTCGAACTCGATTTGCAGTATTTTAGTGAACTCGAACACGATTAAAAGTCCTTGCGAGTTTGTAGTCCTGTGTCTGACCTTGTCATAATAATACTAACTTGACTGTCTACCTTTGTCCTGTCCACATATCCAGTCCAAGTGGGCCGGAAGCCTTCAGACTTTCTGCATCATGATCAATTTTTGTAATTATGACATAACAACTTTAATTATGATGCAGAAATCCCCTTGGACATATGGACAGGCAGGGCCGGCGCCAAGGGGCCAGGGGGCTTGCTCCCCCCAATCGACTTGTTTGCCCCCCTCCAATTAACAAGCTTACTCTTTTGAAGACAGCGGCTTTTGTGCTTATTTTTTAAACTTTGGCCCCCTCTAACTAACTCTTGGCCCCCCTAAGTCGACTGCTCTACCGCCGGCTCTGAGGACAGGGTAACTGTCCATTTGAAAGTTATGTTTCTGCAATTAGTTGCATCGTAGAGAAGCTTTTTAATTGAAGTTGAGCAGTTTTACAGAAGACCTCAGTGACAAACTATTAGTTAGGGTCACTATAAATTTTGTTCTTGAGTGTCGAATATGATCCTTTGCGGGTGCAATCTCTACATGGGAGATTCAAGTCGAATCTTCTTTATACTGGCGGTACTGCGCCGAAGCGTGTAACGAGTGGCACGGCTCATCTCGGCCGCTAAGCGCCTGGGCAGTACAGATCCAAAGAAACATCGCAGCGGTGGCGAGCCGTTGGCGACACTCTGTCTGATTTGACTGACCCGGGATTTGAACCTCAGACTTCCAGCACCGAAAGCATTGTCTTAGCAACTGAGCTAACTGGCTGGTATTGGAGATTTTAAAAGTGGAGTGTAAAAACCTGGCGGCAACCGAAAACATGGTGAACAGAGACAGCTTCAAAGCAATCCTGTTTTTTGTGATAGGTTACTCTTTTTTGTTTGGTGTTGTCCAGGGAAAAAAGAGCAAAAAATCAGATTTATACTCCGTTTAAGAATATACAGGGTGACCCCCCAAAAAACGGAAAGCTTAAATGTTAGAACAAAACTTTTTCCTTTTGTTTCGTAGGTGCAGAAGTAATCTAACTGCATGAAATATAGAATTTAAACTTTTAATACTTTTTTTCCATATCTCGGTCAACCAAAGCGAAGACTTTTTGCGTGGAGGTTTGTCTTGCTGACTTAATTCGCTTGCAATCTTTTTTTTTGGGGGGGTGGGGGGAGTGGAGAGTTACCATAAATTTTTTACAATTTATATTTTTATAGATGTGGTATTTGCAATGGTCATGGATGTGTACAATGTAGAGAGTGTGAGGGATTTGGAGAACTTAAACACTTTATTCAACTGAAAGTAAAATAGTAAGTAGCGCTGTTCTGAAAATTTATGAATAAAAAAAATTTTTGACTTTTTGAATACTGCTCTATGCAACGACCAGCCAAACTATTGTAGGTCATCAAATCAAAAATCAAATCTTTATTATACTCGCGGTATTATGCTGAGGCATGCAACGAGTAGCGGGGACCATCCGGGCGGCTTAACGCTGGTCAGCACAGCTCCGAAGACACGCCGCAGCGGTGGCGAGCCGTTGGCGACACTGTGCCAATTTGACCGACCCGGGAATCAAACCCCAGACCTCCCGCAGTGTGATAGCAATGTGTCTCAACAACTTAGCTCACCGGCGGGTCATTATTACGTAAAAATAAGATTTAGCCTGGTATTTGCGATACTTGTTACACCAGTTTATAGCGGTGTGTTGAATCCTGTGCTTTTCAGGCAATACAATTATTTCATCTTTTTTTGACTAATCTTGTTTTTCGAAAATTTATGCTCAGTTTTGCAGCAATTTCTTTGATAGGTTATAACCCGACCGGAACTTACACTAACTCAGTTAAGTTTAGATCTTCAGTCTATATAAAAATATGCTGTTTCCAGTAAAATGGCCAAGGACTAAATTAATGTTGGATAGCCGTTTGAGGGCCAATTAAGTAATATCTCATCTGAGCTGTTGCGTAGGCTAACCCAAATCATCAGCAGTTTGTCTGAATAAGGGACAATGCTTGCAAAACAAAACAAGCCCTGTTTCCTATTTTTGGATTTCTTTAACCATACTTTGTAAGCGCTTTATTTTTAGCAAAAAACATACTGACACTCATATCATTGAGCGAACGGATATGCCTGATGATCTTATTAAAGATGCAGAAGGCGATACGATTCTGGAGCAAGTTGGCATTCGGGTAAACTACTTTCTGAATCTAAGAAAGAAATCAAATCTTCATTATACTCGCGTTATTACGCCGAAGAGTGTAACGAGTGACGAAACCCATCTCTGCGATTTAACGCCTAGGCAATACAACTCCGAAGACACGCCGCAACGATAATGAGCCGTTGGCGACACTGTGCCGATTTTACCGGCCCGGGAATCGAACCCCAGACCTCCTGCACCGATAGCGTGTGCTTAGCAATTGAGCTAACCGGCCGATGATTTCTGAAACTACTGTGAGTGTATTTTCCTATCATTGAATTGTTAGTTCAGTTGTTAACATGTTGCAATCGGTGCGGGAGGTCTGGGGTTCGATTCCATGGACCGGTCAAATCGGAACCAGTGTCGCCAACGACTCGCCACAACTGCGACGTTTCTTCGTAGCTGTGTTGCCCAGGCGCTAAGCTAAAGAGATGGCCCCGCAACTCCTTGCGCGCTTCGGCATAATACCGCGAATATAATGAAGATTTGATTTTGAATTAAAAGTTCAACTTTATCAAAGAAAACGTTAGCAGCTACATGCTTAGCGTCAGCAGTTTCAGCAAAATGAGCGGTACTTTTGCCTCATCATTTTACAGTAGTTTCGATGTGTGATTAAAATTTAAGTCACATGTTATAGTATGGTGTGCAATTTTATGTAATATTTTGAAATCGGAAACTGACAAGATTGATAACTTGCAGTTTCGAAGAGTCGTTTTTCAGTAAACTTTGACCATTGCTGGTTCCGTTGCTGATCTTCATAATTATGTGATGGTTATTGTTTCAATTGTGACGTAAAAAAAAGTAGTTACTGACAATGAACCTGCGGCAGGAGCTTGTCAATTTTTCTTGCAGAAAGTGCCTCTATGACCATTTGAATAAGCCACATGATGATCGTTCTTTGCGTGAAACATAGTGTAGAGGCTAAGTGTATGCTGCGAGTTTCGAAGATTTAAAGCGGGTTTTTGGCGATGTGCTTATGTTTTTCAGTTCTGTCTGTTCTATGCTCCTAGTAAAGAATTGCTCTGTGCGAATAGTATCATCTTGAAAGCATTTTATTCAAAGATACAGCAACAAAATTGGGAGTTGAATGTTTTTTTAAATTTTTTTCAAATCACATAATTGCAGCATAGGATTTTATATTAGTGAAGTACATGCATCGTGAAAGATGTCCTAGTTGAGCATCGAACCCGCGAAACCAGTTCCGGAGCCAAATATACCAACCACTCGGTCAATTCCATGTGCTTGGAGTTGAATGTATACTTCATCTCATGTCTTATTTTCGCGTAAAAGTGGCTTGCCGCCCATCAGACCATGATCGTCAACGGGCCGAAGATGTTGGGCTCGACCCGACCAGAACCCGACTTTTGAAGCCCGAATTCGACCCGAACCCAAATTTATCATCCAGTCTGAGCCTGATTTAAGCCCGAAATCAAAAACACCGCATTAAATTTTGAAGAGCTTTTGTGTATCTATTCATGATTGGCAAGGCACGGTGAGATCGCAAAGCATGTAGGATCTCACCAGTTGAAAACGTTTGAGCGATCTGAGTTTTCATTAGAGAACCTAAAATGCAAACAACGTTTTCAGTAAATTGTTACATGTGTATGACATCACAACACGTTGCTTCGATTTGTATGACACAAAATCAATCCCCGTTTTCGAAGGCCGATATATGCGACAAGGTGTTTTTTTTGCTTAATTCCAGCAATTTTGAAAACCCTATCACTTACTGAAAACCTTGATCTCACTCGGGCGTCCGGCCCGATTAAAGCCCGTCAATTTTTGACAATCCAAGCCCGACCCCGACCCGAAAAGCCTGAGCCCGATGGACAACTATGCATCAGAACACCCCAGCTAATTTGAGAGAAAGATTAATTTTAAAGATATTGGTGGGAAATAACCTTGATTATTTGACTCACTTTTAGGTCGGACCAGTGATTGGGTTTATTGAAGAGGAAATTAATCAAAAATCTTTTGCCTTTGTGCAAAAGCACGCCACTGCGCGGCCAGAAGAGCGAATTCTTCAGCAAGTAATAACAGCATCGCTATAAGTTTGTTTTGTTTGTATGTTGCCAGTAACATAGTTTAATTTTTTGTGGGTTATTATTTTAAGTAAATGTTTCTATGCTGCTTATGCACTAATTACATCATTGAAGGCTCAACATGGCTAATGAAGCTATGCTACTCATTGATTATGGAGTTTCCGGTCAGTCTCTACTCAAATAAAACATTGGTGTGCATGTGCTCTTGTTGCTGAATCCAGCAACGTATTTTTGGGGGGAGATTGTGCCATGCCCCCTCCCTCCCCCTTTTGACCTTGTCTTTTAGTAAAAAAATATTAAATGCTGCTGAGTGACAGAAATACACCACACTCTTGTCATTGCTTTTGCAGTTTACGTTCCCTCTTAAAATTTCTCGCCACGCCACTGGCTGAAGCCTAGTAGCCTATTGATTAACCCTTTGCGTACGGTACTTATATTAATTTTCTTGACATTTTTATTTTTTTTTTTCAGAGGCAGGAGCTCCGCGCGGTTCCAGTAAACGAATGCAGATTCAAATTTGATGACGAAGAAGGAAGGTAAAAGTTGTTCTGTGCTGTTAATTCGAGCTCAATACGTTAATTCTGAACCGGCCGATTAGCTCAGTTGTTAAAACAATGCAGGAGGTCTGGGGTTCAAATCCCGGGTTGGTTAAACCGGACACAGTATCGCCGCCGCTACGACGTTTCTTCGGAGCTGTGTTGCCACGGCGCTAAGCTGCAGAGATAGGTACCGCCATTCGAAACACGCTTCGGCGAAATACTGCGAGTATAATAAAAATTTGATCTACGTTAATTCTGTAACACTCTCTATACTCAAAATGTTTTCAGTTTTTGAGCCAACTAAATTCCCAATTAGTTACGCAGGTCTACCTTGTACTTTTTAACTTTTATATGACCCATGGGGTAGCGAGTCTCTCAACACTGTCTTCTGCCGGGGTGGATGCAGGTTTTTACAGTGGGAAGGGGTGGAATTTAAAAACAAGTTAAATGCCCAAATCAGCAGCTAGTTTCAGCTTTGGGGTTTAGGATGAAGCAGCGGTCTATGGATATCTACAGTTAAAAAAGGTTAGGGGAAAGCTTAAGCTCTTTTCGATTCCCCTGGTCTGCCTATGGCGTGCCCCTGAAATGACAACGTTGGTCCTTTTAGCCAATGATTGATTTAAAACTGGGCTTTCTCTTTCACAAAACTAGGTAAAAATAACTGAGTGTTTTAAGGCACTTTAGGCGCTCGATTAAAAAGATAAAAATCCCTAAAATCAGGAAAAATTATGAAAAAAACAGCAGCTGTTTCGGGTCGTTTCATGTTTATGTTGGGGAACTACCGATAACAGTTTCCTTAACAAATAATGTTGTTTTTTTTTCAGATTCTGGGTTTACGGCAAGCAACGTGCTGTGTATACCAACGACTACCCTCACACTTGCTTTTGTTGCAGCTGCACCATATTGTAAAACGGTTAAAAATAATTTTAAGGTGCGTTTGTCGATACGCGACAATAAGCGACAAAAATTATAATGAAGTGAATGTAGGTTTTTGCGTGATCGCTTAACAATAAAAACAAACAAGGTGCGATAAAAAAATTGTCCCCTGTCGCGTATCGGTAAATGCACCGTTAGCCTACAGTGTCTTGTTGAGATGATTTTTCAAAGCGCGAAAGACGAAGTATTGTTATGTTATCTGATTTCATGATTTAAATTTCTTTATTGCAAATATTTTTGTGTTATACCTATCATACGATAAGTTAATTGTATCATAATTTTTTGCTTCGCAAACGTTCCTCAGATAAGTTTCTAATTTGTAATATTCTCATCCTTGCATGCAGTTGAAGAAGTATTTTCTTAGTTTTGAATTGATTGTGCGGTAGGTAAGCTATTTCTTGATAAACAAGTAAAACGGTATCAGATGCTGTTTAAGCAACATTGTTACTAGCTTTCGATAGAAGCACCAACCTGGGTGGGCAAAATGTGGACCAGTGGTTCTCAACCTTTTAGAGCTTGTGGCCCCTTCTAGATATCTCAACACCATGGGTGGCCCCCTGTTCAACAATAAAGTTTTCTGACCTTATTTCATTCGTAGTGGCTACAGCTGTTTGCTGGTCGTAAGTAGTTTATCGTCGTTTGTAAGTTAATAAATCTTGCGCTCGCAGCCTCTTTGATTAAATGTCTTGTGGCCTCCCAGGGGTATCAATGGCCCCAGCTTGAGAATCCCCGATGCAAAACATCATCGGTCTCAAATTGTTTGCGCTGATTCAAGTGACCACACGTGTACAAAGCTCATCAAGTTAAATTCAAAAGTTCAACTTATTAATCGAGTTTTTGACAGTACAAGTGGTGTTTTGTCTTCAAGTACATTCATTAAATGTTAATGTGTGTGTGTGTGTTTTTTTCTTCTATCTCAATTTCATAATTGCCTTAAAATTATTCGTGTAGTGCGTTCTAATCTACGTACATGCCAAAGCTTAGTATTAAAAGATGTAGTCTGTGTTATTTTGTTTGTGAGTAATACGTTGGACCATGGAGTGTAGCGAAATTGCTTGCAAGTGGGGGCTAAACAATGTACTGTAATGAAAAAAAATTAGAAGACCAGAGCTACTCAATTAATTTTATCCTCTTTTGGAGGTCGAAAATCCACAAACTCTCTGAGCGACAACATTTATTTAATTCTGTTATTAGAAACTTTTTTAATGTAGGCATATTATGGGTACTGCGAGAACATGCTATGTTGTTCTTCGACACAAATAACATCTTAAATTCGTTTAAAAAAGAACGCTTGGCTGAAAAGTGAACGATAGGCTATGCATTCGTTTGCTTTATTTTGGTTACCGGTAGCCTAATTGAACTCTCGGTCAATTAAAAGTAAAGCTTCTAGGCAGCGAGTGCTTTAGGCACAGATTTGGCCTTTCTCAAATGATGGCCCCCTCCCAATATCAATCATGAATGGAACGCACGCTGCGAGTGGACTCACAAGACAACAACACGCATGTACTTAATCCTTCGCACTTTTCACTTGTGCCAAGCGCCTGACGAAAACACTGTTTTTAAAGTTTTCGGAATGACCAGATCGGGAATAAAATTCCGCTCTCGAACGCCATTAAGACCGTAAAGCGCGCGTTATTAAACGAAACAACAGACTCCGGTATTATAGGTCGATAAAATGAAGAGCAAATTTACGTAGTAATGGCACAAATGTCAGCATCATGGATTAGCGGTACTGCGCGCAGGTTACTAATCCTTCGTGACGGTTCGATTCGCGGGTGAAGCCGATCGTATCTGACAGATATACCCTTTGGCGGCTGACTCGAAGAGCGCAAGCTCACTTCGCAGTGTCCCTCAGTTAGTGTTGAATTTTCAGTTTCATATAATTTAAAAATAACCTCAGTTTATACAATGATAACTAGGTAAACAAGCATACCACTTCCAAAAAATGATTGGGAACATAGGAGTTGCTTAAATTGTGTAAAAACAGACATGACGAAAATACTTGGTGAGCACTAGGTGGCTTATCAAAAAAAATTAAACCCAGTTATGGGTAGTGATGATGTCACAATATAGTAGCGTTCTCACTAGCAGTGACATCACGCGTATTCTTGTATCACCGCCCCAAGGAAAAAGTCTTCGCTCAAGATTGTTTTCATTTAAGCAGCTTCTTAGAAGCTTGACTGTAAGGAATGATATGTGAACTCAGGTCAGTGCGGTTAGAGACGTCTAGCGGAACCAAAAGCATCTCTGTTAAGTGTCAGGGCACACTACACACCAAAATAAATTTGCAGCTTAATCTTATGCGTTTTAACTCTCAGCAATCAGCATCAAGTGTTAAGTATCGAATAAGAAGTGCACGAGCTGGGGAGTTTTACAGTAGATTTTGGACGGTGACGAGCTAGTAGCTAACCCATTAAATTTTTTAACAGCCAGTACACGCCAAAATTTTAAAAGATTTGGTAATGACAACCTACTGTACTACGCTCGTTTTTGATTTACAATGAGTTAATTGTCTTATGATACTAGCCATAATATTACTTATTACAAAGCAATAAAATAGCTTAAGTCTACTAGCAATATCTGTGGGCATGGGCAAGAAGGGAAAATGGTAAAGGAGACTTTTACCCATTGCCCCTTTACATTCACAGACAACACCTTTGCGAAACAATAGCAAAAAAGAGCAGCAAAACTTACAACTGCGATATTTTTTGTTTGGAAAATGTCGTGCTAGCATAAGCACCTTTAAAATTGCCGTCATGGTTGAGAAATTTTAAAGAATGCTATACTATAAATTGAGCTGAAAACACACTAGAGTTTACGGCAGACCGATAAAATGACCATACACTGGTACACTGTTATTGTAAAGCATAAAAGCAGTAAAACATAACTTGTTTATGCTGGCGCATTTACCCCAGAGTGAAAGTAGCAAAACTAGCGTTGATAGACTAACTAGTATCTCTTCTGTATGATTTGTTTTGGAGTTACAGGCAGGGACATAGCCTCAAGAAAATTTAAAAGGGAGAAGGAGGGCAAATTACAACAGCCCAAAGCCTACGGTATTTTTTTTATGGATAGTTTATGTTGGACTTCGTTAAAGCATGGGGCAGTGTCCCCCTAGGTCAGAGCTCAGGGGCGTCCAACTTTTTTGAGTGACGGGCCATAGCTGCTTTTCAAAAATTTTCGCGGGCCATAATTTAGCACCATGGCGACAATATATAAGCGATTATAAAAACAATTTGAAAAATCATATCTTATTTTTTTGTAATTTTTCGTTTCTTGCTTGCCATACTCAATGCCAAATTCAAAATGAAAGCAAAATGTCATAGGGCGTGCAAAGCGCGCAGAAATACAATCGCGTAATCCCTTACGTGCGACGATCTAGACTAGACCAATGGTTCTCAACCTTTTTAGGTTGCGGACCGGCAAAATTTCCAAATAATTTTTGTGGACCGGGGGACCTTAAAAACTAACCAAAAACGTCATGTTAAAACCAAGTGATAAGATCACCAAAGGAACTTGTTTTTCTTTAGTGGGGTGTTTGAAAGAAAATGAAAACACTTGGCTGTTTGTTTCCGTTTCGTAATCAAATTCGGGTGATCATACTGCTGAATTTCAGATATGTTCTTAGATTTAATATACTACTACTACCAGGGTTGCCAGGTTTTGCAGAGTAAAACATACCAAAATGTTCCAAATTATATACCAAATATATACCAAAATATGTTATCAAAAATATACCAAATATATACCAAAATTTCGAAAAAAAATCATCAGTTTATCTGTAAAAATGAAAAGTAAGTGTTGCATTTTTGAATGACATAATTAATTTCTTGCTCAATCTCCCAACAGAAGCATTTTTACACTGAACATAAATCAGTTGTAATTGCTAAATACAATCAAGCTTTCATTACCAGTAATGCAGATTAAATAGACCAAGGAACCGAATCAAAGTTTCTCACGCTAAACAAAAAACAATAGTCACAAATACAACAGTTTAATTGAAATTAATCAACACTTCACAGTCCACAATTCTCAGTAACAAAAAGATGTACTGCACAAAACTCACAGTTTCAAATAAACTAGCCCCCATTACTTGAAATTAATCAACATTTCACAGTCCACAATTCTCAGGTAACAAAAAGACGTACTGCAAAGGACAATACTAAAAGGCGGAAATTGTGCTAAAAGACGGAAATGGCGGAAACGGCGGAAAAAACGTTTAACTAAAAGGCGGAAATGTAGGAAAAGGCGGAAAAGACGGAAATGCAGGGAAATGTGACTAAAAGGCGGAAATGCAGGGAATTGTGACTAAAAGGCGGAAATGTACTAAAAGACTGAAATGCAGGGAAATGTGACTAAAAGGCGGAAATGTACTAAAAGACTGTAATGCAGGGAAATGTGACTAAAAGGCGGAAATGTACTAAAAGAATAATCGGCATTTTTTGAGTATCGAAATCGGCAAAAGATTTGGAATCGGTACAATGGGTACATCCCTAATCGCTTCCACTTGATTGCTTTTGTTAATTTCCTTCCCTGCGAATGCGTGACTGTGCGAAGGTTTGCGTTGCTTTGCGAAAGTTTCCCTGCATTTCCGCCTTTTAGTCACATTTCCCTGCATTTCCGCCTTTTAGTCACATTTCCCTGCATTTCCGCCTTTTAGTTTAGTGTTTTTTCCGCCTTTTCCGTCTTTTAGCACAATTTCCGCCTCTTCCGCTTTCCGCCTTTTTAGTATTGTCCTGCACAAAACTCACAGTTTCAAATAAACTAGCCCCCATTACTTGAAATTAATCAAAACTTCACAGTCCACAATTCTCGGGTAACAGAAAGATGTATATACAGCACAAAACTCACAGTTTCAAATAAACTAGCCCCCATTACTTGAAATTAATCAACACTTTACAGTCCACACTCCACAATTCTCGGGTAACAAAAAGATGTACTGCACAAAACTCACAGTTTCAAATAAATCTCAAGTAAGGCCTACATATCATACATATGGACGTTAAATTTTCTCAGCATCTCTTTCATGATCACAATATCTTTACAATTCTGATCCTTAACATTCAACCCAAACCCCAATCATTGCAAATTAGCCTGCTGATAATATAATGTGAACACCAAGCCTTAATCCAAATGCCAAACCCTACAACTTAACACTCAAAACTATAAACTAGCCAATCCATTCTTCACAATTCACATATAACATATTGCTTCAGAAAAAGAAAATTCTAGAGCTTTTGCCTCATTGGCACATTGTGCAAAAAAAAATCGCCACTAGTAGTGTTGCCAATTATGTAAAACTGCATTGCTCAAACCGTAGAAAGGATTTATTAGGTAATCCGGCAATTAAAAAACTTTCTAGTAATCTTCAACATATCAGTTATATTAAATTTCTGAAACATACCAAACCCAAAAAAACACTACCAAAAGGCATAAAAATATACCAAATTTAAGGACATACACCAAACCATAATTTCACCTACCAAACGGTCCAAAAAATATACCAGATTTGTGAAATCTGGTATATAAATATACCAGTTGGCAACACTGACTACTACAACAACTCGTGGTAAATGAGTGGGTATAGGCCTACGCTAGATTCATTTCATCTCCAACGTGTTTTTTACAAGAAAGGCAAAACTCAATGAATCGGCACTACATACTGCATGAACTTGTCAGTTGGCTGACGAAAAAAGTATTGAACGCGCGTAGCCATATGGGTTATCATAAAAAGCACAATTTTGAATTGTGGTATAATGCTGCGAATTTATTTGGCGGACTGGCAGAATAGTAGACGCGGACCGGCAATTGAGAAAAACTGATCTAGACTGCTATATAATGCGCACTGTGTCTAGTTTCCAATCCATTTTATCAGGTGTGGGCAAAGTGCGGCCCGTGAAGCCGTTTTATGCGGCCCGCGGGCACTTACAGAAATATAAACTCCTACCGTGAATCAAGCCGAAGACCTTTTTTCTTATTTCTTAGCTCCGCGCGCTAAATGTCAGTGAAAAATAGGACATCTGCGGACGTGTAGACCTTTTTTTGCTGTTCCAATCAGTGCGGCTCTCGGCTGCAAATTTTTCGAATTTTTTTTTCGAATGCGGCGCTTCGTGTGCAAAGTATTGCCCACCCTTGCATTATATCGTAGGTGTTTCAGTATGACCATATAATTAGAGCAAGTTTAATTAAACAACAAAACGATCGAAACAGCGCAGAGTGCGTACATGCACGCGCTGCTTTTTCTACATCGTTGGTGGGACACACCTTACCGCATGTTAGGGACTCCAATCTGTAACTCAAAATATAGAGTCAGCGCGTGAGGATTATTTAACTAACCAATGTACAAAGTTTAACGGGCCACTTTGATAGCTTTGGCGGGCCACAAGAGGCCCGCGGGTTGGACGCCCCAGGCCTAGGCTAAGCCACTAACAGCAGGGTGTATCAATTGCGAGAATGGAGCGGCATAAAATTCCTAACCAACCAGAAAAGTTGATTTTAACAGTGTTTCAAATTCTTAAAATTACGATATATTATTATTTGAAATATGTCTGGTTCTACAAATATAGAGACAAATCTTAATAAAATTAGGAGCCGGCAAATGAGGTGACAATACTACAATATCCAAAAAAAAGTAAAGAAATTTTCATTATATTCGCGGTATTACGCCGAAGCGTGTAACGACCCTCAACGGGGCTTAACACCTGGGCTAAACAGCTGCGAAGGAACATCACAGCCTTGGCGACAAAGTCTGATTTAACCGGTCCGAGAATCGAACCAAAGACCTCCTGCGCCAAGAGTGATGTCATTAACTGCTACGTCAACGGCCGGTCTATTGAACTATCTGATTCACAAATTTTCGAAATCCCCCACAGCTGCAACGGGCCGATTTATCACGAATGCATTTTATAAACTATGTTGTCCTGCTGTTTGCGCGATCACGAGTCTCACGACAGGAAACAATACGCACTGTTTTATCTCGTGATTTCGCGTAATATCAGTTAGAAAACTGGTTGTTTTGCACTATTAAAATGCTGATGCCTTCAAAAATGTCAATTTTGAAGCAAATACTGAAACTTTACTGCAGAGGCATATTCACTAGTCAGCATAGTTAGATTAGTGAAAGCGAGCAGGGTTTCCTTAAACCTAAATACTGTGGTTATCGCACTGAGAGTTTTTAAAAAGACCCTTTTTTTAATGGATGTAGTGATTTAAGATAGTTTTTTCGTTGATTTTTGAATAGATCAAAGTTAAAAATAGATCAATAACGATGCAACTGTCTTTATGTGAAGTAAACTAAACTTACTTTATAGTAAGCCTCATAGAACAAATTTTTGCGTGCAGATATACCAGTAGTCATAAAACGCTCACCAGTCCCTCATTATTTAGCAGCAGCACGGAATAGGCATAAAAGTTGTTTTTTTGCAAGGGCGGTGCGGTTCGAAACTTCACTAGAGTCACAGCAAAATATTTTTTCAAAAATCTCAACTGTGAAGCTAAAAAATATTGAATATTTCTCCTCCCTATTGCTTAGGCTTACCATACGTCCTCGTTTTGGAGGACATGTCCTCCTTTTTAACAAAAAATTGTCCTCCGAGGACGCCAAAAAATGCCCAAATGTCCTCCTTTTCGGCATTACAAACACTAAACAGCAAAACATTTCAAATTATTTTTCCACGAAAAATTTTTGGGAAGTTTCAGTACAAACTAGGGCCTGCGGACGTGATGACTTTTTTTTTCTGGTCTTCATTTGATTTTGGGCGAGACATTGGACATCTGCGAACGTGATGACCTTGTTTTTTGGTCTTCACTTGATTTTGGGCGGAAAATTGTACACCTACGGACGTGATGACCGTCAAAGAACCTGTCCTCCTTTTGCGTAGTGAAAACATGGTAATCCTACTATTGCTAAACTTATGCCTCGCCATTACAAAAGTAATAGATAATGGCTGGCAACTTCGAAGCATGATGCTTGGACTTCTCACTAGTTTTAGTAGAAAAGATGCAGCAGGAATAACTGAAAACATGTTTAATTCCTTGACGTTTCAAGATGCTAAAAAACTTTTTTTAATTACTTGATAAAATGTTTTCAGTTATTCTGGCCGCATGTTTGCTACTGCGCGGCTACGCCTACTACTCATTTTGATAAGAAACACTGTTTTTCAAAAACTCTGCTCTTCACGCTGAAAGTTAGGAATTTTTCTGAGAGCATTTTAGAGACAATATTATGGGGCGCCGTTTGGAAAAAAACTATTCGTTTTGTGAACCATGTTTTTTGAGCTTATTTAGACCATAGTTTGTCCGATATGTATATTGGAAATGTCCTACTTATATATCGGACAAAATGTACTCTAAGTCGGACCAAAATACACGCGCAAAATAAGTCGGACAAAATCGTTTTTTTCCAAACGGCGCCCCATACAATCTGTTAGTCTTGCGCTCAATGCTGCAGCAGTAAAAGCTGTTTCCGATGCTGCAAAAGGTGTTGACTGATTGCGCAAGATTAGCCGCTCCAATCTGATTGGCCTAACCCTAGTGCTTCAAAAGGTTGCTTACAGTTAAGAAATTGGCTTAAAATGGCCAGTGGTTTTTGAAGACGTATTGAGAAACCGAAATGGTCCCTCACAATTGTTCAGCGGTCTCTCAGTATCTGCAAATTTTCGCTAAAACAGTGTTGACTGCAGTTTCATTTACAAATATAAAAAGTGGCGATCTTTCAAAATTGCTTAACGATTCCTCAAGCCTAACCTTAAAAAAAACACTGTCCATAGTTATCAAGCTGAGCGCTCTGAATCTCAGCTGGGGTGGAAAATGAAATAAATATAATAAAATATAAAACGTTTAAACAAAAAAACAAAATTATTCCCGGTGCCACGAAACCTTAGCGGTAAATCTCTTTAAAGTAAGTACCGGTACCTGACCTTTACCAGTTGTTGCAAGAGTTGCGTATCAACAGCCGCGCCGCAAAAACATAACGGGGCTAGTGTGGACAAGGATCATTTATTTCACAATCTCACATAGTCTTCACTAGAATCAATTTCCCAAGTCAAAAAGAAAAATGGTGCGTCAGCCCCTAACGCAATTGTGAAGTGGGACGTTTGCGGTGTCATGGTGTCGACCGGGCAGGATTAATAGGCCTACCTATAGCGAAGCCAGCAATGGTATAAGCACAAGGAGAATGGGGGTCGGGGGTCAACCCCTCCCCCATTGACGACTGGAAAAGAAACGAAAACCTCCCTTTTTCTAACGATCCTCCTTTTGTTATACAGAGATTGCTGAAACTGCTATCATGTTTTTCTCTGCTATCCAGCTTGCTTATGTAATTTCGAGGAACTGTTATTGTGATATAAAAATACCGGTAATCAAACTTTGATCTGGTATTGCCCTTGAACCAATGACTGACTCAAAATGCAAGCCTGGACAATAGAGCCGGCACCAGAGCAATCGACTTAGGGGGGATAAAGTTTGAAATTATACACAAAAGCCGCTGTCTTCAAAAGAGTAGGCTTGTCAATTTGGGGGGGGGCAAGCATGTTGATTGGGGGGGCCAGGCTCCCCCTTGGCGCCGGCCCTGCTGAACAAGGTCAATGGAATCTGTTAAAGCTGGAGCCGCGTTGTAAAGTCATAAAGCGATTGTTCTCAACGGCTATGGCAGGACAAGACAACGTTTTAGCGCAGGAGGCATTCTTGGAAAGGAATGGTTGCAACGCAGGCAGATATTTCACTTGCGATGTCGCGAATAAATTTGAGTTATTCTAACCGGTCAGTTGGCGTAGTGGTTAAAGACATCGCTATCGGCGCGGCAGGTTTTGGGTTCGATTTCTGGTCCGGTACCGGCCGTAAGCTCAGTTGTTAAGCTCTCAGGCTATCAGTGCGGAAAGTCTGGCGTTCAATTTCCGGGACGGTCAAGTTGGCACAGTCAGACAGAGTGGTCTACGGCTCACCACCGATGCGCCGTTCTGTGTCCCCAAGCGCTGAGTCGCAGAGATGGGCCCCAGTGGCGTACGCGGGGGGGGGGGGGGGGAATGAAACCTTTCTTTTTTGAAACGAACCAACTTTTCTTCATGCGAAATGCGAAACTTGCCGAAATTGCCATCATGTTTTTTCTGTACTGTCCAACTTTCTGATTTACTGTAATCTCGAGAAACTTTCGTTACGATGCGATGCAACAAAACCGCCAGTCCAACTTTTCTGATGTGTTTTGCTTGAACTGCATTTTTGTCATTGCTGCTGCTGCTGAAGCACTTAATAAGTAGGAATTTCCTTAATTGCGGTGTATCTGCACTAACTATGGCTGTACACACAAACGTTTTAAAAACTCAAATCAAACCTTCATTTTACTCGTTTTATTAATCTCACCGTAGTACCGAAGCGTGGTAGCTAGTAATGGGGCCCGACCCGACGGTTTAGCGCTTGGGCAACGAAGCTCCGAAGAAACGTTGCGGCGGTAGCGACCCGTTGGCTACACCGCGTCCGATTGAACCGGCCTGGGAATTGAACCTTAAACCTTCCGCATCGATAGCGACATCTTTAACGATGCGCTGTAACCGACTGGTTCGTAGGTAAATCATTAAAATGTAAAAACTAAATTGACACTGCTCTAAGAGCTAAAAATAAAGTCAAAATACTACCAAGGAAGACCAGACCAAAGAAAGATTTGAAGAGGCCCTGAGGCGGAACGGGGGGGGGGGGGGCAAAATTGTTTTTACGCTCCGTAACTGTATCAGCAGCTGGAGTGCTCCGTTTCCCAGACACCCCCATTATGTGTTTGAGAGTATATATCTGATGATATCGACGCTGTGATTTGGGTGAAAAAAGCTGAGATAATTTCGATGCTGTTTTCGACCTTAATCGCATAATCAGGGATTCCTCTCGCGCGTAAATTATTTTAGTTTAAAAAATGTTTCGGTAGGGAAAGCAGTGTTTTCTCATGCAGTTTCCACTATCTTCACTTTTCAAGACAGTTATGGGAGAAACTGCCCCCTTTATAATGTGTGCATATTAAATGTTTATATCAAGGTTTATCATGCATTAGTTCTAGAAAAAAGATTTTTTGGAGTAAAGTGATTCCTGTTTTACCTCCTTGGCTACACCATGTTTGTGACGTTGCGAGAGCTAGCCTATTTTAGTCAAAGTCAGTTAACGTTTATGGCCCAAGAATGATCGAGATCAACTAAAATTTTTTCATTAAATTTTTAACCACGGCTTGATAGCGTGAGTTTCTGTGAAACGTTTTCTCTCTTAAAAAGAAGCGCACAGCATCAAGCAAAAGTGCAAATGGAATATCTTGGTTGTTTCCTTAGTTATGGCATTATATAACTTAATCATTGTTAACTGCAATTGCGCAATAATTCAGACTATACAAACATCACAATCCGATGCACTATAATACCTCCGAACTACTGCAATTATAGTATCTTTATGTCATCACGATGTGACGTCTCTGACCCCTCCATTAAAAAATCCTGCGTACGCCACAGGAGGCCAGTGAGCCACGAAGGCCGTTTTTCGAAAAACCCAATAGATAGATGTTCACGTGAGAAGTGATGCTGAAAACCGCATAGGTGTCAGCTGTTAGCTAAAGGTAAAGTAGATTTATGTAATGTGTTTGAAGGACTGCCGATAAATGCAGTGAGAAAATCAAGTAGCGGCACTTGAATGAATTTTCTCTAAAAAAAACTAAAAATCGCTCATAGTTTTATCCCCTAAATGTTCAGTTTTTGCTGTCTTTACTTGAACAATACCAACTAACAAAAGCATTGCGTCGCCTAACCCTAAAAAAACAGAATTCACTTTCAGAAATAAGTATTTTTAGTATTAGTATTTAGTTGTATCTCTATCCTCCTATCACGAGAAAGCGATCAATGCACCATGCAAGCTCGCTTAGGAGTTGCCAGCCATCTGTCTACCTCACCAAAAAAGGGGAATCCCGTAAAGTGCCTTTCCGAGCGGCACAAGAACTAAACTTGCCGGCTTGTTCTTCACACTGTCCTTTTTATGCAGAGCGTCAGGCAGGGAAGCTGTGAATACCAATTTTATAGTCATTGGTTTGACCCGATTCGTAATCAAACCCAAGTCTACAGCTCCCGAGGCGAACGCTCTTACCACTCGGCCCTCTGAGCTGCAAAAGAGAGCAAAAAATTAGTGTTTCCGTTTTTTTAGGAATCAATGGTTGTTAGAAAAATATTTTCGCGAAATGGATTCCTTTACAGATAAAGAAACTCAACTCCAGCAACAGCTCAAAAAGGTTTGCAATAAAAAAGGTAGAGAACTGAATCTAACTCGATCCTCTGAAATTTTCAACAAACTTGGATTACTTTACAAAACAAAAAGTCCAGACAAGATCAGCTTGATACAAAGTGCTGCTTTATTGAACGCAGCCATTATTCGGCAACCAGACAATCAAAAGTTTCAAGATGATTTGTATGATCTGTGCTTGCATGTGCTAAATTGTGCCAATGCTGAGCAAAATGTAGCAAATTTGGTTGAAGTTGCAAAACACGTTAAATCTCAAATTGAGGAAATGCGAGAAAATGCACGAATTCGATTAGGAGCTCTGGAGAAAATACCAGAAAACCTTGGCACTGACAAACAAGTTCAAATGGAACATGCTTATATTCTTCAAGTAAAATCGTTGCTACTCAGTTTGTCCAGTGATTACAAACGAATTATGGCTCTAATTTCACGAAAATGTATTCAAATGATGGGAACTCCTCCATGCAAATATGCATTAGTGGGCCTGGGTTCGCTGGCTAGGAATGAAATCACACCGTATTCGGATTTTGAACACATCTTACTTTTGCAAAACTTACTTCAACAACCAAGCAGCAATGATATCTCTGACATCAAAGAGTACTTTCGTTGGTACTCGGTCTTGTTTCACTTCATTGTCATAAATCTCCAGGAAAGTATTGTACCAAATGTTAGCATCCGTTGTTTGAACGACACTTTGACACCCGGGGGTGATTGGTTTTGGGACTCTTACACACCGCAAGGAATTTCATTTGATAGTTTGAAACCACTTGCTAGTAAAGTTCCGCTTGGACGAACTCAGAAAACTCCTAACAAACCATGGACAACCGAGTTGATCAAACCTGTTGATGAAATGGTGAAATATCTTGAAGTTGATGAAGATCTCAAAAATGGCTACAAACTTGGTGATATGTTGACAAGCACATGTTTTATAGAAGGAGATGAACTGGTTTATGATGGCTTCTGTCAAAAGCGCAAGGAAACTTTAAAGGAAAACCCAACCAATATATCAAATATAAAAGCAACTTTGGAGGAAGACTTGGAAAACCTTGATGTTGGTGTGAACTTTTATTTGTTTAGAACTTCATCAAACATAAATATCAAACGAGTTATTTATCGAAGCATAACATTGTTTATGTCAGCTTTGGGTCGTTTGCATGATGTTGACGTCAAGTCAAGTTTTGAAATCATTGATGAGTTTCACTTGCGACATGTCATTAATGATCATTCGGCTCAAAGATTGTCTCATTCTGTAGCGGTTGCTTGTCATATGAGACTGTTCCACTACATGTCAAGAAACAAACAAGATGATACGATTCACAAAGATACCACAGTTGCTTATGATGGCAAAGACAAGCTTGAAGAGTTAACTAAATCAGTTAGTAAACGCTGCTTGATCAAATGCTTAGCTACAGCTTTCATTTTGCAAGATATGTTGAGGAGAAATAGTGGGATCAGCAAATTTAATGAGTTTCTAAATGCATTAGACTTCACAGCTCATATGAGATACTTCACATATTTTGTAATGTTTCAGGAAGGAGCTCTGTATGGTGACCTTTATTTGGCAAAACAGACGACGCTAAAAGAGGATGATTATGATGGCTATCATCATCTTAGTTATATGTACGCCAATATTAAACAATTTGATAAATCGTTTGCTTTGAATAGTCAAATCAAAGAACAAATTTCAGTCGAGTCAAAATTTGACAATCTACGTGCGGCTTTATCATTGGACGATGCTCGTTGCTGGATTGGCCTTCAGAAATGGGAAGAAACCTTGCATGAAACTGATGGACTGCTAAGAACTAATTTGCACCCAGATTTGCGATTTTCTTGTTTATTTTACAATGGCATTTGTAAAATGATGTTGGGACGATATCATGGAGCTCTGAGCGCATATAGAGATTTGGAAAAGGTAAGCCATTCCAAGCTGTGGGATAACGCTGAATTTCTTGCAGCAAAAATGTTTGGAATGTCGCAGTGTTTAATTGGCGCACTTCGAGTTCGTCAGGGAGTGCATATGGCTAGGGAAGGATTAAACTTGGCGGCTGAAAATGATCTCTCTGACGTGATTAAACAGTTTTCTAGCTTTCTAGCCGAATATTCGCCCCTTTTAGTATACGTTTGAAAAAACTATATATATTGTGTGGTCTATTTGCGACTTTTTAATATGAGTATAACACTCATTCGTTCGTTCTTTCATTTTTATGGCAGATGCGGTAACCTGCCATAGGCCTGCAGGAGCTATAAGCAATTTGTGTTTTACTAATTTGGACTGTACACGGGTTTCCGAAATTATGGTAAACTGGTTCAAGTGATGTGACAATCCTGCCCTACTACACTTTATTTTTGCTGCACCATTATTTTACAGTGTAGAGAGTTTTTACTGTAGGCCTACAGTCTAGTAAAAGCCCTGTGGCTTAAAACAGTTCCGTTGCTTATTTGACAATATTTTGTTGAAAATTGAATCTGCCGACTAAATTAAAAGAACCTAAGGTAATCGTGTTCTCGTAATGAAGAAGTTGATCTAGCTCAGAGTTTTTCAACCTTTTTTGCTCATGGCCCATGCACTAAAATGATAAAATATGGCGGTGGCCCATTTACATTTATTAAAAAACAAAATGAGCGTAACAGCAGCATTAGTTTCCCTTCAGTGAAACTCTGTGGCCCGTTGAAAACAGTGCCGTGGGCCGTGGCCCACATTCGGGCCATGGCCTATAAGTCAAAAACCTTTGACCTAACTGAAAGGTTGTTGCTATGTCCGTCCCTGGGGAGAGAGGCAACAAAGTGGCAATTAATACCCCTCAAAAAATTTAAGGGGGTTCGGGGGCATGCTCCCCCGGAAAAATTTGAAAATTTACACGCTGTAATGGCTATTTTGGTGCTTATTGAATAATTTTCACCCAAATTTTGTAGTTTTGACCCTAATTCTGAGTGCTTCGCCATACTGTATACATGATGCATTTTATTTGCACATTTTCGATAATGCGTGCTTAAGGCGTAAGGTTTATCGCTATCGAAGAGTTTCGAAATTGTGGAAAAATTGTATTCATAAAAACATTATTGAAAATGACTGGTGGGAGGATGCTTACCCCTCATCCTACTCCCCTGGATCCGCCTGTGGCCATAAGCTACAGAAAACATCAAAAAAGTCTGGAATATTTCAGTCACTTGGCACCATTAATTTTGTTCTTTTTTACAAAAAGGCAGAGTCAAAAAGGGAAGGCATGGTCCAATGGCTTCCCCCCCTAAATACGCTCCTGAGGAAGCCTTTCCTCAATGCTCTGGAGACGGGCCTGTTTGTAAATTGTGGCAGAGATCAGGTAATTGTAATCTGAGTTATCTGTTCGAACATATTTGGGATCTCGAATCCAACTCGATTATTTGAAATAAAAACTCAATCCGACTCTAAAACAACAAACGACAATGGAATTGGAGTTCACATTCCAAAAAAAGCAAAAATAATAACGTAGTAGGCCTACTGAAGTGACGTGGCGACAAACGAGCAGGGGAGGGAATTTTTTCTGAACACACGGAAAAGCAGCACAAGAAAGCGCAAAAATTTTTAAAACTACTAAAACGCGATTAGCGTAATCTGACTTTTTTAGAGTGTTAAAACGCAGTGCAACTTTCGCAATTAATATTTTATGAAGGTAAAAGCGCAGCGCAACTTTTGCAATTAATTTTTTGCGAAAGTAAAAGCGCAGCGCAACTTTTGAATTCAAATTTTTTTAAGCATTGAAGCGCTGCGCATCTTTCGCCACAAAAACTTTACTAAAGCCCAATGCATGAGCAATAAGCAATTTTTTTGTAGAGTTATGGATGCTTTTGCCTTAACAACTTTGAGGGCGATGCGGCACCGCCTATGATTTAGTAAATATATAACATGGTTCGCTTGATCGATGGATAAAAAATATAAATGGTGCAAAAACAGAGTAGAGCAAGTGTTAAATCTGCAGGGCTGCAATAAAAGCACTTCATTGCAGGTAATTGTTTGCAACTATGATAATTTCCAGACCAAACTAGTAAAATTTATTTAAAAATCAAGAGTGATCAGATGATATTTTTAAACGTTTGCAGTACTTGCACCATATTTTCTCGAATAAACCAATACAAATAATCTTCTTAGAAGTTTTAGGGGTCGAAGCTCGGACATTTTGTCCTCAAAAAGATATTTCGGTATTAAGTAGCGTTTACACCGATTATGATACGATTTTTCGCAAAAGAATGACATTTAGCGCGAAAGTAAGCTGCGAAACAGTTAGAGGTTATGACGTGAGCCAGGGCCGCCGTCCTAAAAGTATAAGGGGGTAGACTCAATAAGCAGTGTCGACAAATTCAAAATAACGTCTTGGGGCTTTGCCCCTCAGACCCCATCTTTCCTTTGGAAATTATTGCGTGCGTCAATTTTAACCCTAGAGTGCATGACTTTTTTTGTGTCTGTTACTGCATGAAAGGGTCTGTAAGACCCTAGCGTCCGAAAACTGGGTTTTGGTATGGCTTTAGATAAACTATACGGATAACTTGGTAGTTTGAATATAGAACGTTGTATCTTCATGAATTTGTTTGTTAAAAGGCGTTGCAACACTTACATGGGTGGTCAAAAAGGATCTTAAGTGGTGATTTAACTGACCAAAAGAATATGTTTAGATGCACTTCAGTTCTTTAAATTTTTTAGTATGTCTATTGACTTAATTTCATGTAATTCGTCCTAAAGAGCTCCCACCTAAATTCCTTCAGCTTTTAATGAAAAACGATTAGAAAAAGCGGTTGTAAAATTTAAAGTCAGTTTTCGGCAAAGGTTGAAAAACAATAGGGGAACTGCACAGTGAACATAAATACAGACAAACATAGCCTTATAACATCGGAATACAATAATTATGGGATGCAAATAGCTAAAGAAGAAAAAAAAAGAGCCACAGTAAATCGCAAAACTGGACGTTTCGACAACAGAGATTCAGCTGCCATCATCAGCAATGCAAGCAAAGCAGTAGGCCTACCTTTCTTTCATTTTTGTACTGCTTTGCTTACATTGCTGATGATGACAGCTGAATCTGTGTCGAAATGTCCAGTTTTGAGATTTGGTGTGGCTGTACTTTTCCTCTTTAGTCTTAGCCTACACCGTTTTGAATAAAATGCTCATACACAGTTCAGCAGTTTTTCGCAGAAATTGGCTGTGTTTTACGCATAACGGACACCCCTGCAACAGTAAGCAGTCTTTGTGTTGGGATTATGATCAACAGTGGTGAAGGGAAACTTGCTAACTTGCTTCAATAAAGCTCCCGGTTGTGATCACTTCGTACTGCTAGAAGTACTTATAGTCTTATAGTACCTATAGAAATGTCAAATTACATTTTTTCAATTACCTTGCGAGGGATAGGCACGTAAAAAATCATTATCTGTTGTAACATTTCCGTCTTCTGTGACATGTCTTGTTGCATTCATTACCACGTTTTCTAAACTGCGTGGCCCGTGATCAGTTTTCTGGTGCTTCCCAGTTTATATACAGGGGTGCAAGTTTATCTTGAGCATTGGGGGGGGGGGGGGGTATGATTTAGCAAAATTGATCATTTTTCGAGGCTTACTATACATCGTGTGGGTAATTTTCCACTTCCATAAAAAATATTGGGGGGTTAGCTGCCGGATTATTGAAGGGGATACATCCCCCCTGGATTTTCACCCATGTTTATATAGATACGCACGAAATCTAATACTGTATGATTGAGCATCAGCTAGAGTTCCACACTTCAAACCATGTTTAGCTGTTTAGCAGGCTTTTCAGACTTATCGATATATATTGAATGTATGCGTGGGCAACTGCCTGTAAATGGGTACAGCTCCTCATCAACAGTCACGAGTTGTTGTTTTCACTGGTAGGCCCATCATTTTCAATCTGTCCTGGTTCAATATTATATAATAGTTTAACCGATTTGGCCTTTTTTTTCTGCATAGAATACAGAGAAAGCTCACTTATAGCAATCGTTCCTAATTGCTAAGGCCCGCTAAAGTCAATAAAGTTAAAATTTTTTCAGGACCTTGTTACATGATCAAATATGTACTAACGTTCGTTTCAGGTGTTCAGGAGTCTGTTTTGGTAGATTTTTGAAGTCAAAATTTTGCATAAAGTCAAAATTGTCTTTATCAAAAATTTCCTTACAAAAACGAACAAATTTATATTTTTTAAATATTTTTTTGAATTTTTTAGCTGCTATTAAAATTTTATGCGCAGTTTTATTTGATTTTAAACTTTTGAAATAGTTGCAATATTTGCACTATCGTCACAATAATGCGTGCGGTAATTGAGAAGGAAATAGCACTTATTATGCATGAAACGTCATTGTTGATGCATAAATACATAGTTGTAAGACAATTAATCTAATCCTGTAAAAGCCATGCGCTCTTTACACGTGGTCTTTTAAGTTGTAGCTTGCAAAGCAAAGAATGTCAAAACAAGCCAAATCTTCTATAGCGAAAGTTAGGCAAACTTGCCAGGAATATCCGGATGAGTTTTCGGCAACTCCTGCCGGCGACTTGCGATGCAACCTTTGCGACGTGTTAGTCAAATGCGACAAAAAGGTTTTTGTAGAAAGCCACCGAAAAAGTAAGCAACAACAAGGAAAATTGGAGACGAAGAGCAAATCTCAAAGTAAGCAAACCTTTTTACATTTCGATCAAGTAAACTTCAAGGAACAGGTTGTTTCTTCATTCTTAGCTGCAGATATCCCATTTCATAAACTGAATCATCCTTCTTTAAAGTCTCTGTTTGCTAGAATGGGAAAAGTATTGCCTTCGGAGACTGTAGCCCGGACATGTGTTGCTAAATTGGCATCCCAAAAAGAGGAACAAATTCAAGAATTACTTCGTGACAAAAAATTATTTTTGATTGTGGATGAAGCAGAGGTTGCTAAACAAAAGTATATTAGTGTGCTTGTGGGCAGCTTAGATGCTCCAGATCAGACATTCCTCGTTAATTGCCATCCACTTGACAGCGGTCGCAATGTTAATAGCAGTATTTTTCTGCTCACTGTGGATGACATATATTGCGACAACTTGAAATAAAATGCGAGAATTTTTCATTGTTCTTGCTTGATGCTGCTCGGTACATGTCTTCGGCTGGAAAGACATTAAAGGAATTTACCCTTCTTTGATGCATGTCACCTGCGTTGCGCACTTAGGCCTACTACATAACTGCGCTATGCGTGTGCGTGCTCATTTTAAAAATATTGATGAAGTAATAGCAACGATCAAGGCAGCAACAATCAAAAACAAACATCGCAAGAAAGAATTACATGATGCTGGTCTGCCATCTCCTCCTGACCCCGTAATTACAAGATGGGCAACTTGGCTTCGAGCTGCCTTATATTATAGTGAGAACCTTCCAGCTGTTCGTACCATTGTCAACAATTGGACAAGTGCAGGCCTCTTAGTCAGCAGAGCAAAAGACGCTATCAATGTGGAAGGTTTGGTGTCGGACTTGGTTAAAATAAATCAATACCGGACTCTAGCAGCCAACGTAGAGTTCTTAAAAGGAAGTGCCTGCACAATAACCAAAGCATACGGACTGCTGAAGAATATGCAATTCGATGATGATCCTTGCGCAATTAAAGACTACATTAACAAACGACTATCCAACTCTGATTTAGAAACAATAATAAACTGTACCAACTTGACAATTGACCCAACAAGCTACGCACTATTGCAAAAAAAACAGCCAACCTCTGCTGCTGTTGAGAGGTCGTTTTCTATGCTCAATAAATTACTGAGAAAAGATAGAAATTTTGATGTTAAGAACGTAAAAAAATATATGATGCTGTATTACAATAAAACGTCCTTGTAATTTTACTGCGTGGCTTTCGTTAAAAAAATCATAGACATACTGTTAGTGTACAGTACAGTTGCGATAGCAACGCAATTTTTGTATTACACACTAATTGATACCGGTACACACAATGGCTCGTTATCCTAGGTTTTAACGTCATGCGTCGCTTTGTTGCATTAGCTTTAAAACTGAGTAATCGAGAAAATGTTCGAAGTAGGCTACCTTTTTCTTTAAAAACTTGTGTAAATTGCAGATTGTAAAATATATTAAGTCAAAATAAAGTCAAAATTTTACTAAAATAAAGT
This sequence comes from Trididemnum miniatum, assembly GCA_964006365.1. Lineage (NCBI taxonomy): Eukaryota > Metazoa > Chordata > Ascidiacea > Aplousobranchia > Didemnidae > Trididemnum > Trididemnum miniatum. Next base: position 13,173,814 of record OZ023242.1, on the reverse strand, counting down.
CAAAAATATATTTTCTAGGTCAAAAAAAAAAATGACCCTACTAATCGCCCTGTTGGTATTATTTGAAACTGCTTCTCGTGGGGTGTTATAAAATATTTGAATAACGCCATTAGACATTATTGTGACTAGAGCCGGCGCCAGAACAGTCGACTTAGGGGGGTCAAGCGTTTATCAGGAAGGGCCCAAGTTTGCAATTAAGCACAAACGCCACTATTTTCAAAAGAGTAAGCTTGTTGATTGGATGTCCCCCTGCCCCCCCCGTTAGCGCCGGCCCTAGTTGTGACATGGACTATTATTTTTCATGAATAAATATGGAAATCCAACATGTTTTGTAGAAGCAGTCGCAGTTTTTTCTCAAGAAATGCGTAGGGGGCTGAGAGACCCTCGTCATGCAGTAACGTAATAAGTGCAATTTTATTTATTTTTAGGAATAGCTTTGTTTCGAGATTTTATAGTCAAAAAGTTCAGCCAAAAAAAATAATTGTCAGAAAATTTTGGGTTAATCGAGTGAAAACTATAGGAGCTACGCAAGGCGAAACACCGTAAAGGGTCTCACAGACCCCTTCATGCACTCTAGGGTTAATAGCATGTCACACGTGAAAACAGTTAGTAGAAATAGCTTGGCAAGGCGCAACAAGCAGACGGTTATTTAAGCAATTACTAACTGTACCATGATAGCAAGATTGCTGGTTCAACTTTCACCAATTTAGTTGTTGTTTCCTTGGATCAGTGACTCAGCAAACATCGACTGTTGGTCGCATATTGGCAAGAAGTTAGATGCAGCATTGGTACAATGTAGATTGCCAACGTTGGTAAGATATTAGGTGCACCATTTTGCCGCATCAGCCCAACAGTTGGCAACTACAGCTGACCAACATTGAAACTAACATATTGCCAACATCTGGTTTTATGTGGTTTTACGTTAAAACCACTACTGCCGCTGGCCTACTTGGAAACCTACTTCTAACCATCATCAAGTTTTATAAGGCAGCTACTGCGGCCCAACGCTAGTAACTACCTCTGGCTAATACCGCATCGGCACCATATTCCTGACCTTCTCTACTTTTACTTAGAAACTGCTGCTAAGCAGCTAAAAAAAGCAGAATGACAGTGTTGTCTATACGACCAACGTCTGCATTTTTGGCAGTACTGGAAAAACAAGTCAGTACCAGGAGGCCTTATTTGTCGGATTGAGTAATTGAATTGTAAAACCATTCGTCGTTACTTCTGAAAGTTTAATTGGAAGAGAAATCGACAAAAAGAGAAGATCAGACACAGAACCACAGTAACAAACTACAGAACACGAGACACTCCGAAAAATTAACCTTAACTGCATTGATGTTCAACACTGGAACATATTGGTTCCTCTTCAGCAGTAAAATCTAAAAACAAAAAATAACATTTTATTGTACCGAGAGTTAATAAGCTGCCTGAGTATTGATGCTTGAGGTAACACCTGACACAGTGTCTTCATCACTTATGAATAGATCTTTAGCCTTGACCTTGACAGATGTTGTTTTTTGCTTCGCTGGAGTTATTTGTATTGTTGGATGTAGAACTTCCGCAGTCATTTATATGCGCCATCTGTTTATCTGCCGAAATTATGACATAACGTCGTAAAGTCCTCTTCGAGTTGTATTATGCTTTGGCATTATCAGTTAACAGTACTATATAATGTATTACTAAGCACAAACAAATCTAAAATATATTAAGTTCTGTCAACAGCTAAAACTTTTTTAGTTGATATATTATTATTGTTTGTTATCTATCGGCCATTGGGCATTGCTTTGCGATGATATCACAATAGCAACTGTCCATAGCGGCGGCCGACTTTACACTCTACCCGTCTCGACTGCAAAAAATACCCTTAACCATTCTAGATAATCAGTTTTCTTGGTCACTTTGTCATTTCAGGCAAAGTATCAAATATGCCCGACTCTTTTTTAAAACGTACGGGCTAGTGACTACCCATACTAAAGAACTGGCCCGGAGTAATCTTGGAAAAAATTGTTAACGCGTGGCAAAACCAGAGGGCTTAACTGTAATAAGTGAAATGCGTTTAAATGCATTAAGCAAGAAAAATTGTTATTCTAAAACTAATCATGACTTGTCAACGGAAAAGGACTATGATTATAGGCTACCCTATTGCAGCATTGCTCCAACACTTTTAACAAAAAAAATAATAATAATAATACCAAAAATTATATTTCGGAAGATGCACGACACTAATTTCTAGCATTCTTTCACCTTTTTGAATGCTAATTCCCTCTGTTTTTGTGCAAAAAAAAAGAGTTTTTTTTGCTTTTCACTCGACTTTAGACGAAAAATGGGACATCCGCGGGCGTGATGATCTTTTTTTGCTCTTCACTTGATTTTGGGCGGAAAATTGGACATCTGCGGACGTGATGATCTTTTTTTTTGCACTTCACTTGACTTTGGGCGGAAAAATGGAAATCTGCGGAAGTGAAGTCCTTCAAACAACCTGTCCTCTTTTCGCGCAGGGAAAATATGGTAATCCTATTTTTTATTATATTACAATTTTTGTTTATTTGTTGAAAATGTAACCTTGATAAAATTATGTTTAAATCAGCAGTTCTTAACCGGGGGTAAGTTTTACCAACCAAGAGGGTAAATTTTCTGAATTAAAGACTAAAGAAAACTTTAATTTTGAGTATTGAAAAAGCAGTGGTGGTACACTGGGGGTAAATTATACTTTTTTCTTTCGGCAAGGTGTATACGAGACAAAAAAGGTTAAGAACCCCTTGGTTTAGATCATTATGTAGATTATTAGTTCTAAATTTAGATTATTTTAGATGTTTTTTGTTGAGATTCGAGATTATTTAATCTTTGAGCATTTAGCAACACTGTGTTATTTATTTACAAGAGGCGAAAATAACAATCATCTAATAATCTAGATCTCAAGTAAAACTTGATGATTTAACCAAAGATTAGAATAGATTCAGATTGGTATATCATGACACGGATACAAAAATTATTTCTTCTATTTTCCTTCGATAAACGCAAGGAATTTTGTCTAGCAATAGCGTATTTTACCAAAATATGCCAACGTTGTTGGCAGAAGTGGTTTTCAAAGTTCGTCAACGGATGACATTTTTGTTACAGTTGTAATTAATTGGCGTGAAGTTGTTGATTAAATGTTTCAAACATTTGCCGATGAGGATAAGTAATTTTAAATCGGCAGCAGTGCGTATCATAAACAGCGTTGATACTGAATCTAGCCAACATCTTGCCAGCGTGCGAGAGAACCTTAGATAAAAATGGCGCTGCTTCTGGTTTAGCAGATATAACGCAGGAGAATCACTGACAAAAGATGTTTCATATGCTGCATAACAGCAAACTCCATGATTTGCTTCAGTTTATTGGTAAAAAGCACTATTTTACATGTTTATTACAATGTTGGCAAAAACGTTGGCCAAACATCGTACATACGTTGGAAAAGCTCACCTACCAACACCAAGCAATTTCTTTATATTCCAAATAAAGATGCTCCAAATAAAGATGCTAAAAATGACAAAAATACAGGAAAAAACAACAACATTAAAATCTGATAAGTGCTAAACAAGCAAACTTGTATGTTGGCGGGAGTACGCAGAAGTTAACGTCCTCGAGTCAACATTTTCGATGTCTTGCCAACTACGGACAGTTGGACAGTGTTAGCTGGGAAAGCGCAGTTACACTGACCGAGACTTCTCAATGTCTTGGTTTGTTTTATTACTGCATCACATAAGGTGCGTTATGACGTAACCATAAAATAAAAATGTCTCCTCATTGAGACGTTTCACTTAGTGCAACTGCACCTTAATTTTAAGCGACGTTAACCCCAATTAACAACAACACGATCAAACAATATCAATTAGGAAACAACAAAATACAAATTATACAGTCGTAAGCATGATATAATTTATGATCAAAGAATTAAGCCTACTATAATAAACATAATGCAAGAACAAAATCATTATGAAATAATACATGGAGCGTGAGTGCGTAATAACCACTTTTACAATATGACGCATTTGCAGCAGCAGCAAGTGTGAGGGTAGTCCTTGGTGAACACCGCTCGATTCCTGCCATAAACCCAGAATCTGGAAAGAAATAATTACTATTAGAAATAAACATCCACACGAGTTTTTGAACTGGCAGCTGCGTTGATCAGAGCGCCAGAATCGGCAACCCAAAGTTGCTATAGTTCAATGCCTCTACGAAAGACTAAGCTGCTTCAAAAATCCCTATTTCGAAAGTAGTCGTGGTTGTCCTCCAGAAACAGGGCAGTGAATTCGAACTACCTGAACTCGAATTTGATCTCAAAAAAGCTGTTTGAGTTTTGAACTGATCCTAAACTTAACAAAAATTGCTTGAACTCAGCCTAAATCCGTAAAAACTATAAACTCAGCGTAAACTAGGTAAAAATTATACTGAACTCGAACTTGAACACGCAAAGCTAAAAATAAAGAACTAAAAACTTGAAGTCGGCTTGCAAATTTTCAGTGAACTTGATAAAAATGCTTACGAGTACACAACCGTTTCTAGAAACGATGACGTATTTACTTCAGCACATCAAAATCTGTACCGGTACTCTGGTCAAATCACAAGAATATTTAGAACCTAACAGCAACAAAGCTAAAATGGTTAAGTGGTAAGAACGTCCATCTCTGCAACCTGTAGTCTTGGGTTTAATTCCGAGTCGGTTCAAATCTATGACTTTAAAATGTTGGTATTCACAGCTTCCCTGCTCGACGCCAGCATTACAGGGCAGTGTGGAGAATAGGGTGGCAAGTTTAGTTGTTGTGCCGTTGAGGAGAGTATTTAGCAGGATTCCCCCATCTTGGTGTGGTAGACAGATGGTCGAAAGCGAGCTCGCTAAAGCGCCTTGATCGCGTTTACGTGACAGGAGGGTAAATAGCACGCTACGAAATACAATATACTGCCACAAAACCCTACCTTCCTTCATCATCCTTGTAATTGAAGCGACATTCGCTCACAGGCACCGCTCGTAATTTCTGCCTCTGAAAAAAAAAAGTAGCAAGCAAAGCTTCAGACAAAAACTATAAAGGGCCAAAAAATTTTTATTTACCTGTTGAAGAATTCGCTCGTTTGGCCACGCGGTGGCGTGCTTTTGAACTATAGAGAACGATTGTCGGTTGATCTCTTCTTCAAAAAACCCGACTACCGGTCCGACCTAAAAACAGCAAAATGTTAAAAACCAGTCGATGGGGCAGATTATAATAATGTTTCACCGAACAAATAGTCTAATAGTACCACAGATTTGGTGCATAGTTATTTTTATAGCCCAAGGAAAATGTTTGTAGTCAATTCTATGTTTAGTTTTGTGTGCAGAAAAAGTATCAGCTTTTCTAGCACGAAAGCAGTTTAACCAATCACATACTCTAGTTTCAATTTGCTTCAACATCATGTATCCTTCTGCATCACGTACAAGATGGTCAGGCATATCACTTCGTTTTATGATATGTTCTTCCAATCGGTTTGTGCTGAAAATAAATGAAGGTAAGCAGGAGAAGGTCTGAAAGTATATTATAAAACAAAAAGAGGTATTCATACTATGCACGTACTCAATCCCCTGACATCAACCGTTACAATCTATAAGACTCGTGAATAGGAGCTCAATGAATTTTGGATTAAAGGTCCTCAAAATTTTGTGTTTGTGGTGCCAAAAAACAAAAACATTTCTGTTTGTGGTATCAAAACACAAAAAGTGCTCATTTCGTACAACCGACGAGCAATGCAAAAGCTACACTACGAATACAATAAATTAATCGAGCATTACACCAAAAATTCAACGCGCATTGAGAGAAGTTGCAAAGTGAGCTCGCGCTCTCTTAGCCAGCAGCCACCCGAAATGTGTATTTAATACAATCGGCTCCAGCCGTGAATCGAACCCGTCATGTAAGATCTTTATCCTGCGCACGGTATTGTTAGATATGTCGCTGACAAAAAGGCCTACAAGTTAGTTCTAATTGCTGAGAATTTGAACCACGGCAAGCCACTTACAAAACCACAGTTAGTTGAATGAAGTTTCTTAGCTTCCCTTTCCCTTTGCAATTAAGGCATGGTGTACGTCCGAGTCCAGCACACATCAAGCAACTACAAAAAAGTATTTGTTACATTATTAGAGCAAACAAGGTGTCGAACTTGAACTTGAAAAAAGCTGATTGAGTTTCAAATTTATCCCAAACTTGACAAAAATTACTTGAACTTTGCCTAAACCCGATAAAAACTATTTGAACTTAGCATCAACTCGGTAAAAATTACTGAGCTCGAACTCGCGAAATTAACACGAGCTTGAACTCGGTTTGCAAATTATTAGTGAACTCAAACTTGATTAAAAACGCTGGCGCTGCTCTGATAAAAACACATTAACACACAAGACCACAAATAAATTGGTACCGAAAATTGATTTATGTTTTTGGTGCCTGCTTAACGATCACTTATGAGTTTTAGCTTTGAGCTGTAACTTGTTAAGAATCGTGCATTTAGTACGTGCAGGGCCGGCCTTAGGTGATTAGAGGCCCTAGGCAAAGTGAATTTGAAGGCCCTAAATAAAATAAATAAAAAATGAATGCGAAAAAAATTTCGCAATTTGTATTTGTATCAACAACTATCTCTATTCACATCTAAATCAACAAATTAACTGAGATTTACACAAATAGGCTAATATATTCGTATAAATAAATCAATATTCAGCAGAAACTAATTTTTCCGCTGTTAAGACTACTGGTTATCGGTAGCATAATATTCCTTGCCCAATCTTTTTAGAAAATTAGGCCAAGCAATGTGGCTAACTATTTATTTTTCTATTGCTTCTGAGCGCAGATGCGAACTTTTTCTCGAGGTAAATGTTGAACTACTTCTGTTAGAAAGCAACTGTTCGAAAATTTTTAAAAGGACATTGTTGTGATTCAAACTTAAATTTCTATTTTTTTTGCATTAGGCCAACTGTTAAAATAAAACTTTTTAAATCCCTTCTTTGCATATGTCTATCTGACTTATACTCAGCAAATCATTTTAATACCGGCACTTTAAAAACATCTTTAATACGTTAGTGCTTACCTTGGCCATTAAAATTCACTTTATTTGAAGATAAGTCGACTTAATTAACTCTAGTAGCTTACAAGCTTCAACGTATTTTACAACTCAGCAGCTGGATCAGTCTTCTGCCTGCATTCTGTACATTATGCTGCAATAATATAATCGACCACAATCAGACTGTTAGAAATCGTCACAAAAATGTGACATACAAGCTCGTATAGTAGGTCATGTTTCGCTTCTTAAATATATTTGTTTTTTTCTTGTGATTCGGGTGCGAGGCCCCCACCTATCGGAGACCCTAGGCGGTTGCTTAGTTTCCCTATGCCTAAGGCCGGCCCTGAGTACGTGGGTTGAGATTAGCGATTCAAAAGTGCTGCAATAAATCCAAACAGTACAAATTGATTTTAAAATCAAATTCTATTTAAAAATAAGAACTGCATTTCATTAACTCACCCAATATTTGGAAAAAAAATGCGAATCGATTTACAACCAAGTCTCATTGCTGTGTAACACCAGCGCGCTTTCACAATTGAAAACTTGGAGCGATTTTTCGGTAAACTTTTGCTCTTAGTAACGTTGATTCAAAATGACCGTGATTGTGGGGTGTTGCCGAATTTAAAGTAGATAAAGTACCAGTTTTTATTAACAAAAGTGAACCTAAGAGGACCCAAAATATATTTATGGAGACTACGACATAAAAATGCGATTTTTCTGCTTAATTTTTCCTGATTCTTGAAACCCAAATATCGTTTTTAGGGTTCAAATAATGCTCCTAAAAGACTTCATAAAAACTTGAATGTCACCAACAATCCATTTCAGGTCACCTCTCGCTGATTTTTCGTTTGAGTCTATTGAGGAAAAACACGTCAACAAACTGTATTTTACCTACCATAAGGCGCGCTGCTCTCTCAATAAATTGCGTTGATTGCTTTTTTCACACATAAGGCACACCGAACTACAGCACGTAACAGTTTTCGAAAAATATCATATTATCGTATTAAACTCATCAAATAAAAAAAAACTCAATATTTTATTGGAAATAATTTAAAGCATAAATCACTACCTGATTCACATATCAGGCGTACCGGCTTAATAAGGCGCACGATCAATTTTTGAGAAAAAGATGATGAAGTGCGCCTTAGGTCCTATAAAATGCGGTAAAAGACGAAAAGAGCCAGTAATGCGATCCGGATCAATGTGGATATCAAAGTTTATTCAGCACTAGCCCAATATTTCAATATAGTTTAACAACGCACCGCTTTTCGCCTGATCCGTTGCAGGAAACACATTCAACACTCTGTTGATTCTGATCTCCCCATTCCTTCCTTCTTCCGGATCCGGAACATGCGGAGCAAGAGCGTTTTCCTTTTCCTCTGCAGCTGATGCATCGCCGAAATCCTTTGCCGGAACATGCATGGCATTTCTAAACCAAAACAAACAAATTATGATGTTTCCAAAGATTTTTTTTTCAATTGGCAGTGCTGTGCTGGCTTTCTCAAGCCACGATCATCAGCAAGACAGGTTCATGAAATCAAATCTTCATTAAACTCGCGTTTTCACGCTGAGGCGGGTAACGAGGGTCGAGGACCATCTTCGCGGCTTAACGCCTGAGCAACACAGCTGTGAAGAAACGTCACAACGATGGCGAGCCGTTGGCGACGCTGTTCCATTCAACCGAGCCGGGAATCAATCCCCAGACCTTCCGCACCGTCAGCAATTTTTTTAACTCTTCGCATTACACTCAAGAACGGAAATTAATGAAACTTGGAAAATGTTTCTCGTACTTTTACAGTTGATGTGTGAGGAACTTCGACTTTTATCGTTTCATTTTTAAATGCTTGACTGAAATTGCACTGAATGTCCCATGGTCCAGGTGCTGGTCCATTAGAAGGACCATCGACAAATCCACCTATGGACAAAATTGTTAATTTGACGGATAGACAATTTTATCCGATCTTCATTATACCCGTAGTATCGCACCAAAGCGCGTAACGAATGGCGAGGCTCATATCCGCAGCATAACGTATGGCACAGAAACATGGCAATGGTGGCGGCAGGGTTCCATTTGACCAGCCCCGGAATCGAACCCAAGACCTGCGATAGCGATGTATTTAACCACTCTATCAACCGGTCGGATTATGATTATTCAATTTTGTTCTTCTACAAGAAAGTGATGATAAGGCTTCGAAAGGACAAACCATACGAGCCTATGAGTTGCCAGTTGCCACTGCTTCGAACTTTTCCGATTGTTCATTGCCGACGTTTGATTCTAGCAAAGAACCGCGATGAACAACATCAGCAGTGGCGCGGGAACGTTTTTTAGACAGGGGGGGCTCAAAATAGTAAGATCGTGTCAACGTCTGGGGGGCAAAGCCCCCCAGACCCCCCTTTTTTCGAACGCACGTTTTTAAGAGCAGGACACTCAGCAGACCTATTTTGATAGACATCAATTGCATGCCGCTCAAGTGACCGGAATTTTTTCAGGATAATCTTTCATCATGGAAAACAAGATTGCTTACTACCATTAGGCTTTTCCAACCATGCTCGAATTACTACTCATGTATTTGTAAAATGCAAATACCTCTCAATCACAAAACCAAAAAGTAGGCAAACAAAATTTGCCCGATCTAACTTTTGCTTTGCTGATCAGAGTTACATGCAACAAACAATGCCCCATTGAGGTTTAAAAATAACAAAAAACACACAATCAAAATAAAGCACTGAACCATTTTTTAACATAATGAGATGTGTAGATATAGGTATTTAGGTAGGCGTACTAGCTCAATTTTAGTAACAATCATCGGCAGTGCTCGAGTTGTGAAAACACTTATGGGGGTGGTAGGCTACAACTTTTCATGCAGACCTAAAAAGAGATGGTTATTATAGTTGTAAGGGAACGGTTTACGCTAAAATGTTTTATGGGGGGATGGTGTTGTTTTCAGGGGGGATGGCATCCCCCTCAAATCGAGTAGCCTACTGATCATCGGTGCCAGTTTAGTAGTGATTTAGCCGCTTCATTGGGTTGGTAGAAAAAATTCAAAACCATTAAAAAACTCAACCAGAAGAGAACTTGCACCAGCTCATATAAGCTTAATTAGGGGTGCCCAACCAGTCGATCGCGATGTACCGGTCGATCTTTGGATGCTTGGCTGTCGATCGCGGGTCAATTTGGCATGTACACAAATCAGGTTGGCCACCAACATTTCCAGTTCATGTAACGCGTCCGGGCCGTGAAGACCTTTTTTTTAGCTTTTCACAAAAATTTTGGTGGAATTCGGAACATCTGAAGGATTGAGGACCGTTTTTTTGCTCTTCACCGCATTTTCGTTTACGATTTACGTAATTCCCATGATCAGTAGCGACTTTCATTCGAGCATTCAGAGTAGTTTGGCGTAAAGTGTTTGGCAGCTACAAGAATTGACAGCCATTATACTTTTACTGCGCCATCGTCCATGACTGCTGTAAAGGTTTGCAAACGCTGATATAAAACACGGTTAAAAATGAACTTCAAGCATTGAAAATTTTACCAAATTTTACGTTGACCAAGTGAATAATAACTGACTGATTTTTAAAAGAATAGTGATTCTTCGTTGGTTAAAAGCACTTTAAAAAATATTTGCTTCATTACGTATGTACGTTGCGAGCATTAATCACGTCGCACTCAGTGCATAATTGTTTTAATTGTCAGGGGGGGCTCAAATGGTTCAGGGGGGGCTAAAAAAAAGTTCAGGGGGGGCTTGAGCCCCCCCTGGCACCCCACTTCCCACGCCTATGAACATCAGCATCTTCATTCACGATGCAACTACGCAACCTGGTAGGGGATTGAACTCATAACTTAGCGGTCGTGGTTGTCATAAAAGCTTCATACCATTACGTCAAACTATACACTAACTACTAATAACACACCAACAAACGTGATACAGAAAAAAAATAGAAAAACGTCTTTAAAGGTGGTTCCGAAAGAACTAGCTTTAAGCAATTATAAATAGGGTAAAAAACCACATAGAATTGTCTAAACCAGGGGCGTCCAACTCTCGGCCCGCGGGCCACTTCAGACCCTCCAAACCTTTCACAGTGGCCCGTTAAAATTTCTGCATTGGTTAGTTATTTTGTCCTCACGCGCTGACTCGATATTTTGAGTAACAGGTTCGAGGCCTTAAATAGCATGTGCCAAGGTGTCTCACCGGCAGTGGCGTAACTAGACCTTTTTTAGAGGAAAAATGCCCAGGGTCTTTTTTCAGGTGCAGGGGCGTAACCAGGGGGGCCGCTGGGGCCTCAGCATTTTTTTGCTCTTTACCCGACTTTGGGCGAAAAAGTGGACATCTTTGGACGAGATAACTTTTTTTTCGCTCTTCACCTGACTTTGGGCGGAAAAGCTGGGCAATGTCCATGTTCTCAGCTATAATCCTGATTACGCCCCTGCCCACCGGTCCCACCAATGAAATAGAAAATGCAGCGCGTGCATGAACGCACACTCACAATGTATTGTTTCGATTGTTTTGTTGTTCAATGAAACTTGCACTTATTATGTCGTCATACTGAACCATGCTGTCACACTACAGACTACTACAATATAATGGACTGGAAACCGACACAATGCACGAATGCACATTACATTGTAGCCTATGGTCACACGAAAGACGTAAGTGATTAACGGTACGCGTTTGTATTTCTGCGCTTTGCACGTGCTATGGCATTTTACTTTCACATTTTATATTTAGCATCAAGTATGGCAAGCACGAAACGAAAAATAACAAAAAATTAAAATACGATTTTTCAAATTGTTTTTATAATCGCTTATCGTACTGTCGCCATGGTACTAAATTATGTCCCGCGAAAATTTTTGAAAAACAGATATGGCCCGTCACTCAAAAAAGTTGAACGCCCCTGGTGTAAACTTTAAATTGCGGTTACACAGTTCAAGCAAGGTTATGGGCACATCAAGTTTTTTTCAACTCTTTCGGTCTTCAGCACTGCCATTGTTTTGGAAACTATCCGATTGAATTAATTTACTATGAATTATATGTTCAGAGATGCGCCCACTGCTTGGCCGAAGTTTTAGCAATTCAAAAGAGTGTCAAACTACTAATACACAAGTTAAACATGTTTAAAGATGATACATAAGTTAAGAAATTTGAGAAGTGGTGCAGCATTGCTTTGTAACAACGACATGGACAAACGGTATTTCGCGCTGTTGAAGTCTATTCTTGGGTGATACCGATCGATCTGATGCAAATTTCAGGTGGCTACGAACTCATAAAAACGCGCTTTTACGTTGCAGTCTTTCTCACTGAACTAATTATTAATACAACCTTTTACCAGGGTTTGCTACGAAAAATGCTACAACACCTGATAAAAGTTTGGATTTTCTCTTCAAGGAACCTGCTAAACTTTTTTTGACGTTAAAATCTGATTTTTCAGTTCAGAGACCTGTTTTAAAAAATTTACTGGAGCAAAAAAAACGACGCTTTCCGAATATTTACATTCACAAAGGTCACTGCAATATTGTGCGAAACGCGCATAGGTCATAAATCATTTTTCCACAAAACAATTGAATAACCAAGTCAGAGATGGAAACCGGTCAGGTCGACCGACACCAGTCAGGTCGAGATTCTTTGACCGGCCGGTCAAGACTGTCTAAAAACCAGTCAAAATCTCCTTTCTTGCAACTAAAATACACCTAAACACCAACCGAAATATTCATACCGACATGTATTTTTTAAATAAAACAGTTTTATGAACAACGGCATTAACAAAGCGATCCTTCTGAAAACAAAAGTTTGTTGTCTGTTTTCAACAGTGAGACTAACATACTTATTAACGTTGTATGCAAGTCTCACTGCTGTTTTCAACAGTAAGACTTGCATACTACGCTGATAAGTATATGCCATTTCACATCTAAGTCTCATTTTCACATTGCACACCATTTCACATCAAAGTTAGTGTAAACTACAGTTTGTAATTAGATTTATTGAACGCTGAACATAAAGCTTCAGTAAAAAAAAAAAAACGGTCGACCGTGCCGGTCAGTGACCGGTCAATTGGCGTAAAAAAGGAATTTTACAGGTCGGATCGGAAAATCCTGACCGGTTCCATCTCTAAGCCAAGTCAATTGTGCTGTAGAAGTAGTTTCTGCCGTTTTTGTTTTTTGTAACAATGCTTTGTACCATAGAATCGAAACTGACAACGCATCGCTACGTATCCAAAGAGCTTTTTGTTCGCTAGACGTTATGAAGGAGCATAATAGTCCCACAGAGATCATACATGCATCACAGTTTTTAAAGCAGGAAATGATATTTCCTTCCAGTAAACAAAAGGCTTGATAGCACAAGGATAAAGCATATTATGCAATCATAACCAGTTCAAATCAAAAAATCAAATCTTCATTATATTGGCGGTATTACGCTAAAGCGAGTAACGAGTCGCGGGGCCCATCTTCGCGGCTTATCGCCTGGGCAACACAATTCCGAAGAAAGAGCGACACTGTGCTGGTTTGACCGGGCCGGGAATTAAACCTAGACCTCCCGCACAGATAGCGTGTGCTTAGCAACCGAGCTAACCAGCCGGTAAAAGCTATAAATTAGGCATAACCATACATTCTAGCTAAAAAGAGGTTGCAGTTACCAGAATAAGGGACCTGCTTCCATTTAATGCTTCTTCCTTCAGTATAAGTCTCCAAGGAATACTGAAACAAAAAACAACCTATTTAAATAACTTGGCTGGATGAACTTGATTTTGAATCGCATAAGCATAATTATATTCTACGTTGGCGTAGTGGCCATTGCTATCGGTGCGGGAAGTCTTAGATTCGATTCCGAGACCGGTCAAATTGTACTCTGTCGCCAACGTCTCGCCACCGCTGCGACATTTCTGTGTTGCTCAGACGCTAAGCCGCGGAGATGGGCCCCGCCACTCGTTACACGCTTCATCGTAATACCGTGAGTGTATAATGAAGATTTGATGTTTTTTAAAATTTGACCTTCAAGACTTCATTTGCGTTTTAGCAGTGAAGCTTTACTAAAGTAGTGTTTTTTTAAGCTGCATCATTCACCCGTTAATATTTTGGCCTTTATTTACTTCATTTACAAATAAATGATGCCTGACGCTTAAATAACAATACATGAATCAGAAAAATATGACAATGCATTTCGCGACCCGTTATGAATGGTCTCACACTTTAAAAAAACGCGCTCTAGGGTAGTTTAAAAAGAACGAAGATGAAAACACAGCTAATTAATAAAAATTCATTTTGATACAGATACTTTAAGCTTCAATTTCATACAAATAAAAGAAGATTCGAAATAATTTTTGCTCACATCAAAATCTTCATTGAATAGAGTGTCTGATCAACAATAGCTCTACTGTTCTTATTTATCAGTGATCACTTGTTTTTGAAGCATCAAAAATGCTGAAATAGAGCTTGGTAACACTACAGGTAACACGCTTTCCCTGTTTCGAAAGTGAAAGGGGTAAAACTATGGGCGGATAATTAGTAAAAAAATCGTGACAGTGTGCATAGGATATCTAAACTAGCCATAACTGACATGGCACAAAGGAAATTATGCAATGAAAAAATCTCACTGCGATTATGAGCGAAGTAACCATGCCCGGTAATTTCCACATACAGTTAGCGAAACCCGCACGCTACCTAAAACATTAATAATTCTACACAATTTTTGCATCAGCCAGTCGCTGCAGTGTTGCAAACTAATGAAAAAATGAGATTAATAAAACAAGGAAGAGGCAAATGTAATTTGGGAGGCTGAGAAGGCAATCAGCTTTTTCAAATCACTACTACTTCATATAATGACTGCCACTGCAAAGGTAGAGCAAAATTTTTCCAAAATGCTCATTGTTCGCTCAGTTTTCTTGTAGTACTCAGGTACACATATCACTCCCAAAACATGTAGGCTACCTTTTTACTGAATATAAATGCAATAAATTATATTCTATCATATCAAATCTTCATTATACTCGTCGTATTACGCCGAAGCGTGTAACGAGTTGCGGGGCCCATCTCCGCTGCTTAGCGCCTGGGCAACACGGTTCCGAAGAAACATCGCATGGTGTCCAATTTGACCGACCTGGAATTCAAACCCCAGACCTACCGTACCGATAGCAATGTCTTAACGATTGAGCTAATATTTTCAAAAATAAATTTTCTCTCATCCATCAGGAGCTAGATACATGCTTTGTCTGTCACGTCCCAAAATTAACTAGCACCTACAAAAAAACTCGAAGCTAATGCCGCAAAGCGATAATGCTTGTGGAATGCAAGTTATAAAAACCGACAGTTAACTCAGTTGCTTGGCGCTCACGCTATCGATGCGGGAGGTCTGGGGTTAAACTACCGTGTCGGTCAAATCGGCACAGCGTCGCCAACGGCTATCCACCGCGGCGACGTTTTTTCGGAACTGTGTAGCCCAGGCGGTCAGCTGCGAAGATGGGCCCCGTTACTCGTCACACGCTTCGGCGTAATAACGCGAGTATAATGAAGATTTAATTTAATTTTTTAAAGCAAGTTATGATTAAAAAGGAGTGGGCACAGTTGAAACATCCAATAGAAAAGAGAGAAATTAAAAAAACAACCCTGCCAGGATAGAGCCAGGACTACTTGCCATGATTAGATCAGTGTTAAAAGATTGAGCTTTAGGTTCGCGTTAGGTCTGGAGTTGGAGTTTGTGTTTGTGATAGAGCTAGAGTTTGGTGCACTAACACCAAGATACGTGACGCCGAACAGCCGCCAACTCGCCTCGTCAAGAGCAAAGTTACGTAATGTTCTGTACCTTTGTTCTTAGTATGTGTGGGTATTAATAAGCAAGTAACTCACATGGAAAGCAGAAGATGATTTAATATCCTTGATATCCATTTTCCGAGCTGCATCCGATCCGTAGCAGCAATGCTGACTCACATATTCTTGGAGAGCTTCTTGTGCTTCCTTTGCTGTAATCGAGCTGTGAAGAAACAAAACCACGATGAGTCTGTGCAAATTGCACATATTTGCGAAGAGAGATAATAACTGGAACCTCAAAAACATCTCTTTGATGAACAGCATGTTTCCAATCTTACCACAAAACCTAAAAATCAAATAGCTACAGCAAAAAAATGCCTAAGCTTGGACGCACTAAAATTGGTTTATTTAACCGGCTATTAGCGCTAAACGGATAGACAAAATGTGAAATTAATGACAGTAAAACTGGTAGCCACTGTTAAATGTTGTGACAGATAGTAAGTGAAAGCTCACGCACACAGTCTACTTCATCAAGCGAACAGGCCCGTAGCCAGAAACTGAGCGCAGGGGGGACATTTTTTTAACACGGGGGCCAAAAATTTTCGTCTACTCCCTAAAATACCTACTTTAAAAACAGTCAACATCTATCTAAGCTTGCAAAATCAATATTTTTATGTGAGGGCCAGTGGCGCCCCCAGAATTTAGAAAGGGAGGGGGTCACAACGGGGGTCTGAGGGTGAAACCCCCAGCTGTCAAAAGTTACGGGATTTTAGGGCGTAGCCACCAGCTGCCAACGAATTTTTACGGTTTTCACATAAAAAAATACACTCATTTTAACACACTTTCTTATCGAAAAAGGCTTGCAGTGAGTGTAGTCATTATGGGCGATGCCAAAATATTTTCGCAGCTTATGTCCAAAAGCAAAAGCTTGGCTAAAATAAGTGAAAGGAGGCTGCAAGCATTATTAGTTTGAGAAATTACAAACTGAAAGTTAGGTTTTAGCACCTTATTACAGGGCAAACGGGGGGGGGGTAGGCACGGTGGCCTTCCCTAGCGTGCGTTTATGGTAAGGCCTAACTAAATTATCACCGATTAATATTATGCAAGTTAGAAACAATAGCCTGTTGGCGTAGTGGTAACGATATTGCTTTTGGTGCGGGAGGTTTGGGGTTCGATTCCCGGGCCGGTCAAATCAAACACATAGTCGCCAACGGCTTGCCACCGCTGCGATGTGTTTTCGGAGTTCGAAACTGTGTCGCGTAGGCGCTAAGCTGCGAAGATGGGCCCCGTAACTCGTTATATGCTCGGGCGGGATACGGCGAGTGTAATGGAATTTTGATTTTGATTTGCAAAATATGTATGAGTGAAGCTGAAATGTTTTACGTTAAGAAATTACAATTGGTTGCTAGTACGTTGAAAAATGACTACGAAATTGCAACAAAATTGCTTTAAAAAACATCACACTCTTTAACTGTTTACAGTAGAGACAATCGTGGGTGTTTTCTGCCAAATTTTTTTTGTCAAATTCATCCAAATCAGTTTTCTTAGTTCTTGATTTCTCAAAAGCAAGCAGTACAAGGTCGAATTGCGACTACTGCGGGTTTACCCAAGTATGACCCGATATCATAAAGCGGCTCTGGTTATTTAAATACTCTAGTCTCGCTCTTCCCGGTTGTGCGAGATTGGATCTTTATGATACGGCGGCTTTTACTTAAATACACTCACATTTTTAGCACTGTATAGCATAGCTGCAGGGGACAGGGGTGCAGGGGGGGCGACCGCCCCCCCATTTAAAAAATTTGAAGATGCCGCGTTTAAAATTCGGGCACTGTAAAGTATTTTTCGGGCATCATTTGAATGCTCGAAAAATAGTTTTGATCTTTTGAATTATTGAGTCCCTGAAAGTATTTTTCTATTTTAGCAGGTTTAATGATTTGCGAGCAAATACTGTAGCAACTTGATAAAATGCCAATTTAGCAGTTTCTAGACTTCATGAGGTTGTTGCATAGCATATTTCTAAATTTCTTCATTATGTTTAGTCTATGTCCTGTGTCATGTAGGCCTACATAAAAATTTTACTGCTGTTATTAGACTAGACTGTTTCATAACTGCCGTTTTCTATATATCGGTATACACTTTATAAATTAGTCTTAAATTCGGGCAGTTGAAAGTTGTCGGGAAGTGTTTTTGACATTTGTCATTGTGGTAATTTATTAATGAATCCTTATTGTGATTCTCATCAGTTTTCTGGTATTATAATTGTGAAGATCATACACTAAGTGGATTTTTGACTCATTTCAGTCATTTAAATGTTTACGTTGCCTAAATATATAAGTTTGAGATTAGGGTGTATAGTGAATGTTTGATATTTAAGTTAGTTTGATTTAACATGATGTGTCTACTCATTCATTGCAATAAAATTTAAAATTTTGCGTAAGAAATTTGGGCAGTCAAAACTTTGTTTGGACAGTGTCAATGTATTGGGTGCAGGTTAACCAGTTAACAGCATATCACAATGCATGACAGATACCAATTATACTTTGAAATTACAATAACAATTTTGCCAACTAAAATAATTATATTCAATGTCACTCATCTTCTTCTGTTTACAATGCTATTATGTGGTCATGGGCCCTTATTTTTGGAGTTAAAATGATGATTATCAATTGCTGAATATTAGGTCTAAAAAGCATTTTGGTCAAATAGGAAAAGGTAGAAGTGCACTCTTATGTTTTTGACGTATTGCTTGCTTGCAGGTTAATAGCGCATAATGTCAACCAGAAGTTTTAGCTTCAAAAGTATACACCGGTACATATGTACGTTAAATATGTTGGCACCAAATTATCGCAACAAGTTTTGCATCTGGTTTAGTAGTTGTCGCAAAATTTTTCGGGCAAAAGTGGCTTAGCACCCCAAACTGTTTTGGGCTCCTACGCCCATGCTGCATAGGTTTGCCCGTGCACATTTTTAGCACTGTATCGTTGGTAGTTAGATAAAGAAGTAAGCAAAGTACCATATTTCTGACAGGGGGGGCCAAAATTTTGACAGGGGGGGCCTGACCACCCCTGGCCACCGTCTACGTACGGGCCTGCAAGCGAAAGTTAAGGCACGCAAAGTCTACAACCTCAGTAGCTACACCGATCTTTCGTTGGAAAATCTAGAAACTGTGTCGTTCAGTTTCAACCAGTGGTGTAAAAAGTATTTTGAAACTGTACTTAAGTAAGAGTATTGTTACTGACGGCAAAACTACTCGAAGTAAAGTAGAAAGTATTGACTAAAAAAAACACTTAAGTAAAAGTAAAAAAGTAGTCATTTAAAAACTACTGAAGTATAAGTACTCGTATAGCGTTTTCAAACGTTAAAGTGTCAACTACACACTTGCCGATGCGGCGATGATGGACTTGCTTTGAAGGTGGTAAAATGGTGAAACAAATGAAATTATTACCGCCCAGATGGCCGATTGGATAGAGCGTCTGCTTCTGGACCGGTAGACTGGGGGTTCGATTCAGAGTTGGGTTAATGACGTTTAGTATCAAAAGCGACAGCGTAATTCTTATCGCATGGAGTGAAGTTTCCATGGCGATGACGAGACCGAGTGTTATGGAGTTGAATAATGGAGAATTGGAATGTAAATACAGATTTTAGGTGCAGCGAGGGATTTCAAGGCGAGACTGTAACTCAAATGCCACAATAGTAAACTACTGCTACTTTTCTAAAATAAAAACTACCCAAGTAGAGTTACTTTATACTAAAAGTACTTAAGTAAACGTAAAAGTAGCCAAAAAAAAACTACTCAAAAAAGTACTCGTTACCGAAAAAAACTACTCAAGTAATCTACTCAAGTAAAAGTATTTCGTTACTTTACACTACTGGTTTCAACTCTAGGTCATACCACGTTTTGACACGTAAATAAGCGACAACTTGGACTATAATGCCTCGGCAGTAGGTGTATGCTAATCGATCCTTTTTTTAAGTAATAGTGTACGAGATCGTTATCGTTTTGAAAAGTTATTTTCAATGAAAAATTCTATGTTCTTAACAAGCCACGTAAATGACTTTATTGACGAGCATCAAAAAACTTTATCGGCCAATATTGAATTCTCGGTTTTCAATATGCTGAGCATATTAAAAAAATGTACCAAATTCTAGTTTTCTTACTCTAGTAGCGCAATATACTGCGCAAAAGTTTCAATTTATACAGCAAACATCAATAATGTAATTTTTCTTGAAGACATTTTGATTTCGGAGCTTACGAGACCTAAATTCTTTTAATTATAATGCTAGAACGAAACTTTTACGTTTTTAATAATTTAAAAACGTTTTTTAAGTAATAAAATTACTTACGGTAGATTTCTGCTAACAACAGTTGTGTCTTGAATATCTTCACTGTAGGCTGGAGGTGGCCCAACAGGGTCTGTAATGTATACAAATAAGACGTGCTATTTTCAATCTCGGTGAGAGCGTCCGCTTGATAGCCGGGAGACTGGGGTTTTATTCCCGATCGGGTCATACTAAAGACTTTAAAAGTAGTATTCACAGCTTCCCGCCAGGCGCTCGGCACAACCGGAAGTGCGAAGGGTTAAGTTGTTCGTCTTGTATGTCCTCTAACAAGGTTCAATAAATGATGATTGGAATTTGTAATGGGCCGCCAATTGAGAATGGCCTAGACAATGTGTGCTTAGCACCCGCTGTCCCGTACCTTTAGTCCTTCACCTTTTATTAATTCACTCTTGGCAATTTGGTTTGAATTGAAATGTCAGTTTTTATACAATTATCAGTAAAAGTGTTTGCATCCATTATACTAAAAACTACAAAGATAAATAAACAACAAATATAAAATTACATTTGTTAGCTCAGTAGTTAAGCATACGCTATCGGTGAGGAAGGTTTAGGCTTCGATTCCCGGGCCGATCAAATCGAACACAGTGTAGCCAACGGCTCGCCACCGCTGCGACGTTTCTTCGGAGCTGTGTTGTTCATGCTCTAAGCCGCGCACATGGACTCCGCTACTCGATGCAAGCTTCAGCGCCGCGTAATGCAGCGTGTAACCAATAATAAATATTTGATTAATATTTTTTGAAATACAAAATTATGCAATTGAACGACTTACTCTCATTAGTAAAAGCAACTTGCTCGTAGCCAGGAACTACAACATCAGGAGGGGCACTCGGTTGTACTGGAGTGTCCTCATCTAAATCCTGATCTGGGACGTCACCATCGTATTGATTTTCTTGTTACATGTGTGGACAAAATTGGTTAGCTGTGATTTCATTCATTCATTTCATTCATAATTTATTTTCGGACAATACACCAAATTTCAAAAAAGTTATAATACAACACACAAGCATGAATAGTGTCCCGTGAGGAGATGCGAAAAACCATGACAGCTGAGGCAACTGAAAGTTTGTCGAGTCTGCATCTCCTCTCCAATAGAAGCGAAGCAAAGCGTACGAAATTTAAGTAATGAACAAAAAGCTTACATAAAATGAAACACAAAACAAAAAAAAAAAAACGAAAAGGACTAAAAAACAACAAACAAATCTTAACACATTATTACACATTTAAATTTTTTTTTGGTTCAGGAAGTAAATTTTTTTGGTATAGAAATATGTGGAGCCGATGTAAGTCTATATAACATGAAATACAATCAGATATGAGGGTAGGCCTTAAGACTTACTAAATAAACGCTGTAAAACCAATTCTACGACTGGTTTTGCGGTTTGACCGCTCATCAGGTAGACTCAGGTTTGAAACCCAGGTCTTCTTTAAAATAATTCAATAGTTTACTTTCCCTTTTAAAATAATTTAATAAACTTAGTTGCAATTTTTGCGATTACCAAAAAAACTCTTTTTTTTTAGGCTGACGTCGACCAAGGTGTTCACCCAACCCAAGTGAACGCCTACACTATAATCAACCAATCAGTCAATGTCAGTTTATTCTTGTATCAGCACCAGCAAAAACAAACCAGTAATTTTGGTTTAGGTACAAAACAAACGCAAATAAAATCCAGCATGGTACAAATTCGCTCATGCGGCCCTAACTAAGGGTTAGGCCCTAACCTCTACTAATAACTCACCAGCGCCCCTAGCGGTCCTTATGCTCGTGATATATCTGCCTGTTTTAAGTAGGGTAGAGGAGGGCTTAAAATTTAGTGTTAAGTGAGTCCCCTTCAAAATTATGCTACAAGCTATAACTAACACTTTTAAAACAGTCTGAAGTGTGTGCAACTTAAAAACCCTTATTCAAATCAACATCGAACTTCCTGGGTCAACTCTACAAATGATTCATTTTTGAATCTATTAAGGACTGGTGTGATCCAAAAATCATTTTAGCATTGTTAAAGGATTATGACGTCATATTGATGCAGTGTACAAGCTTAAGAAGGCCACATATAGCTTACAATTAAGTTAGTAGGCTACTCTACAAATGGTGACATATTTTTATTACAAACAGGCTGTATTGAAATGAGTACTGGTGGATCAGAGGGTTACTCGTTCTAAGACCACGAGAGTTCTGGGAAAAATACCATGAGAAGAGTACAATAAACTGCTCATGCACATTGTCGACAGCATGGCGCAGTGGTTAGGAGCGTTGTTGTTGCTACGACCATGATTGCAAAGTTGATGGTTAACTCCAACTTCAACCCAAGACTCACTGTTGCGGCCTTGGATAAGATACTGCCTGATAATTATCTCTGCTTGGTGGAATCTAACAAGCAGCAAATTAAAGAAATCAGAAGCAAAATAAAGAAATCAGAAACATTTTTAGAAGCAGCGACCATGCTTTTTAGTTTTTAAATTCATTGTAGGGTTGTATATTGCATGCTTTAACGGTTAACGTTTTGTCGCTGTTACCTTATTTTCGGCCGAATGTCGTGATATGCGTTGTTTCTATATACTTTGATGGTCGTTGAATAAAACACTACTACTACTAGAAAACAAGGGCAACTTACTCCTAAGCGAGTCTGGATTCGTCTTACGTTTAGTGGTTTCAACCTTCATTGCTTTCAACCGACAGGAGGATAAGAAATCATCATAATTGATCAGCATCACTTACCAACAATACACGGACTTGTGTAGTATCCAGTGATGGGCACTATAAACCTTTCTGTACTAAAGCGATAACGATAATCGATAACTTCAAAAAAGCCATGGGCGATACCGATAATTGATAAATCTCAATTTCTTAAAGCGATATCGATAAATTATCGCCGATAAATTTTTCCGATAAATGTTGCGGTAACTTTTATCGATGTGTTTGACGAAGTTTTTTTTTTTGTAAGTCGAAATGCAAAAATGTTTTTTCTAGATTTTTCAAGAAAAGAGAGCAGTTCACGGACTCTGCCGTGAAATTAAGCCAAACAAAGAAATAATTTTTTAAAATTACAACAAGTCTTAATGGTCACCGTGTTTTTCCCAGAGCGCCTACTCACTCACTTTGAAGTTTAAACACTGCGTGCGTAAAAAATCGTTTATCGCGATAACTCATCGGCGATAACAAAATATATAACAAAAGCGATTACGGTAATCGATAAATACAAACTATTTTGAGCGATAACGATAATCGATAAAAAGTTATCGCCGATGAATTATCGCGATAAATGCCCATCTCTGGTAGTAATATATTTTGCTAGTTTGAAGTTTCTTTCCATTTTTTGTGGTGTTGGGGCCGCCCATCTCATTTAACTTTTTCTAAACATTACTGACTTTGACCCGATGGGATAATGGTAGGTGATTCCAACTTAGCCTACAAGTGCATTACGACAATTTACTCCACTGCAATCCAACAAATTTGCTAAATTTTACTCGACCTGCTTTCAACTACATCAGCAATGATGGACTTGGTCAATGCAATTCTCTGACTGAGGAAGTTCTTGTGGAAGTTCAGACATTCATTCAGCTGCACCACCAGAGTTGTTCCAATCTTGCAAGCAACTCTTCACCGATTGGTAAATGGCTTTGTTAAACAAAAAGGGCATTATCATGATCATTCAGTTTCAATCCGGTGGGTTTTGGTCTTGGGTGGCCGGACGCACCTCATTCTTTCAGCCATCACTCTCACTCCCTTTCCATCTTGTGTGACTTGCAGCCTCGTCCTCCTCCAACCCAATTTTATTTACATGCTCTTCAACTTGCTCCTCCATATCTGCTTTGGCCTTTCTCGATTTCGTTGCCCATTCACTTCAAGCATCAAGGCCTTCTTAAGAACGTTATCATTATCCCTCCTAACCAGTGGTGTAAAGTAACGAAATACTTTTACTTGAGTAGATTACTTGAGTAGTTTTTTTCGGTAACGAGTACTTTTTTGAGTAGTTTTTTTTTGGCTACTTTTACGTTTACTTAAGTACTTTTAGTATGAAGTAACATTACTTGAGTAGTTTTTATTTTAGAAAAGTACAAAGTTGTCCTTGAGGTAATAGTCTCACTTGAAATCCCTCGTTGCACCTAAAATCTTGCTTTGCAAAGTTGCGTCGCATCCAATGTCACTGTTACCTGTAATTACTGCGCGACCGTAACCGCATGACCGCAAGTTACAGAAAATCCTTAATATGTTTTTAATAATATATTCATTCCAATTCCATAAACCTGCAGGTCTAGCAGCAAAACTACTGACTATCGAATTTTTCTTTCAACCTTAATTATGAAAAAAGCATATTGCAAAGTTAAAATTGAAGTGAAACCAGAATTAAGCAGGTTTCCGCTTCTGATTTAATGCTTATTTATTTATAAGTTTATCCTTCTTTGCGATAAAGGCACTATAACGAGCTCGCTTAGGAGTTTCGAGCCACCTGTCTGCCACTCCGAGATGGGGAAATCTCGCTAAGCGTGGTTCCGAACGGCACAACAAATGAACTTGCGGGCTTGTTCTTCACGCTGTCGCCTTTGATGCTAAGTGTCATGCAGGAAAGTCACAAATACCTACTTTTACACCTCCGATGGCCGAGTGGTAAAAGTGTCCGCCTCGGGAGCTGTAGATACGGGTTTGATTTCGAGTCGGGTCAAACCAATGACTTTAAAATTGGTATTCACAGCTTTCTTGCTTGACGTTCAGCATTAAAGGGACAGTGTGGAAAACAAGCCGGCAAGTTTACTTGTTGTGCCGTTGGGAAGAGCACTTAACGGGATTCCCCCATCTCGGTGTGGTAGACAGGTAGCCGGCAACTTTCAAGCGAGTTCGTCATAGCGCTTTGATTGCTTTCTCGTGATAGGAGTATAAATATTATGCCACTAATGCAAATAAATGCAATTTTAAGTCATTGGTTTAACCCCACTCTGAATCGAACCCCCAGTCTACCGTTCCAGAAGCAGACGCTTTATCCACTCGGCCATGTGAGCGGTAATAATTTTTTTTGGTTTACCATTTTGCCACCTTCAACGCAACTCATCATCAGCAAGTGTGCAGTTGAAACTTTAACGATTAAGAACGCTATACTTTTACTTGAGTAATTTTTAACTGACTACTTTTCTACTTTTACTTAAGTGCTTTTTTTAGTCAATACGTTCTACTTTACTTCGAGTAGTTTTGCCGTCAGTAACAATACTTTTACTTAAGTACAGTTTCAAAATACTTTTTACACCACTGCTCCTAACCAGTAATGGGATTCAAAATTTTAAGAACAGGTTCTTTTTTGTATCGTACTAACTAACAACAGGTTCCCTCATAAAGGTCTAATGCCTGTAAAAAAAGCAAGAACGGGTTCGCTGATTATCTTAAAATTCCAAGAACGGATCCCCATCACTGCTCCTAACCGCATGTCCACACCACAATACTCCATTCACCTTTGCCATTTTATCTAATGCTTCCTCCAAATCCAGCATTCCCATCAACTCCTCATTATTCTTTCTATCCACTAACTTCACTCCACGCATTGATCTCACCATGGCTCTTTCCGTTCTTCTTGAGATTGCCATCTCGATTTCCCTCAAACATCATCTGCATATTATTTGGAAATAATGAAGATATTCATCAGCTCAACTCTTCGATACCTATTTTGGATTTGGCACCAATACGCAACTTGGATAGTGAACAGGTGGAAGAGATGTTGGCACAATCAAGTACAAATTAAGATCCCTGGAGCAAAGCAGTTGACCATGCAGCAGCAAGTCTTATGTGAAAGCAAAACTAGTTGATTTGGTGGAAAATCAATCAAGGCTACGACCCAACACGTTTCAACAGGCCAGGTGGGAGGATTTTCATTTTATTGTTGTACTTTGACCTCATGAAGAATTTGACCGGAAAGGTATTTTAACTTGTTAGGTACCACAAAGGATAAATTCTATGGGGTATACAAATCAAGAGGGTATTTAGCTGAACAAGGTCAAGCATTCTAAACGATAAGTGTACCCTAACCAAAAAAAAATAAAAATGAAAGCTAATAGCCCGAAACAGCGTTGTTTTGCCCTATCGTACCCTATGCATTTTTATATGTTAGAGATTGACATGCATCACGGGAGCTGACCTAGTTAAGCATGGAACTCGCGAAGCCAGCCAATTATGCAAATAAACCTGTCAACTGCAATGCCACAAAAAAACAATGAACGACAATCAACCAAGTCTAAATAACATGGTACCTGTAGACTAGTCCAACTGGTTACTCACTTTCAGGTTGCGGCATTCCACTGTTGATAACACTAATGCGACGATTGGAAAAAAACTACAGACAAACGAACTGGTAGAAAATCAAACTGGGGTACCGATATCTAAATTAAGATACACTTCACGTGTTTCAATTTTATTAGAAGTGATTTCTCACAGCATATGCGCTGCCAGTAACTAGTTAAAGTGACATATGCTGCTGAATAAACCAAACAATCAATGCACCCAGTACAAGTCTACTCGGCGCATGCGGTCAGCTACTCTTTAAGATATAACCAGATTATAAACGTGAATACCAGCACGTCAAAGGCAAAACATCATAGGTGAGCACAAATCGCTAATCCGCTAATTAGCAAAGTTAATTTTTCACCAGCGGAATAGCTGTTTAGCGAACGTTTAAAAATGTTAGCGGACTGGTTATCGAAGCTAATTTTTTCAGCCAATCCGCTAATCCGCTAGAATAAGAGTAGTTGCTGCCGCGGTTTCAATAAAAAAAAGGCTTTAAGTTGCCATGTTTTCCCGTTTTTTGTGCCAGAGAAATATCTACCGGTACTCTTCTAGCTAGGCGCTTAGATCAATCGGATCAAGCAATAACTCCGTCAATGCCATCATAATGCTGAGCTTGCGCAATTACTGTTTCAACATGTAGGAGCTAAGAAGTTATAGACCGGCAGCTGAGAGGGGTTAGCATGCTTTTTCTAGGTACCAATAACCAAGTATATTGCGACCTACAGACTACACTACTGCGTTGAAACCATCGGCGAAAAGTGATTTCTGCCGGGTCAGATTATATGCGTTAGGCTGTGATGGGCAGGTTTGGGAAAAATCAATTGTAATCGATATTCGATATCGATATTCTTTACTTTTTGTTCATCGAATGCATTGGAGCCTTTACTTTTTTGAATGAGTATCGAATATGGCCTTGTCTTTACTTTTTTCGGCTTAAATCAATATTCGATAATCGATTCTTTTCTTCCAGATTATTTTATCTTACTTTAGTAAATTTAAAATGCTTGTCGGTATGTCATCCTTTTTTGAAGTTATAATTTTATTGTGCCAAAACCCCGACTGAAAATAAAACAGAGTTGCTACAACAAAGTCGTTTCGCATCTATGGTCGCACAGGCATGCAATGTCTGGTGCTTGTCTTTAAGCTACTGCGTGACCATGAGCAAATACCAGAAAAGACTTAGCGCATACGGCTAAATGCTCAATTGGTTAGGCTGTAGGTAGCTAGGCCTTGTATTGCGCTATGGAAGCAAAGTTAGCAGTTTAGTGGTAGTGTAGGTATATAGGTACCGGTAATGTTGCTGCTTTATTGGTGGCCTACTGAATCAGTGATCAGCTGATAGCCTGCCGTATTTTGGTTTTCTGAAAAACAACCATAGGCATACCCAGTACCGGTACCAGAAGTAACGCAGACGGAAACTCAAGGTTGATAGGAGTTGCTACTAGTGCATAAAGCTCAGCAGTGAGACCGCCGGACTTTTGAATTTATCAATAAAATTGCTTAGCAAACTCCAGTTTTTGTTCGATTTGTCATTGTACCGTGAGGCCTGCGCTCTATAACTACTCAGTACTTGAAGTTGAGCAAAAAGTAATAGCCGAAGCTGGTCTTGCAGGCACGTCCGGAGTGTGGGAGGGGGGCTACAAAATGAGTCCTCAAAAAACCTTGTTAAAAGACATCATCTAAAATAAAGTCACACACACTCGGCGTGTACTATTAATAATAGACACCTACAGTCAAGTGCTCAATGCATGGAAACAAGTTAGTCTAACAATTTTTGGGGGAGCAAAATATTTTTGGGTCTTGTAGCCCTTGGGGACAGGTATGCGGTGTGCAAGGGTTATGGTATCACTACGAGCTTTGAGCCAGCCTGTAGGCAGTGATAGAATCGCCTACTCGAGTACTACTCGAGTACCATTTTCGGGGTACTCAACCCCTGGTACTCGGTTAGTACTCGTACTCGAAGGTCAATGTACTCGGTCAAAAAAAGCGCCGAGTACACTTGGCTTTCGCTAAAATTAACAAACTAACAAACAAGATGAATTTTCGATAGCAAACTACAGCCAATAAAACCCGTAAATAAATTGATGCGCCTTCTCAACATCCCAAACACTGAAAAAAGGTATTCGTTTATGTTTTTGCGACAAACTTTGAGCTTTTACTTCTTAAAAATTGTTCTTTTGCTTAATTTGTAAAAGTTCTCGTTCTCGAAATTTTTTATGGTACTCGTACTCGAGTACATTTTTCAATATCAGTACTTGTACTTGTACTCGTAGTTTTTGCGGTACTCGTACTCGGAAGTTGAGTACTCGACTCCATCACTGCCTGTAAGGCTCATAACTTTTTCATTTGCAGCAAAGTCCAAAATTTGGTGTAAAAATAATAAAGCAGCATGAAAGTGCAAAATAGCATATAACGTCATATTCTGTACACCTTCCTCGTTTCAATAAATGTTTTTTCTCGCCTGGTTTCTGCTTGTATAAACACAAGCTTATTTACCCTTTTAAAGATTTTAACAATCTCCACATAGCCTTAGAACTCCCAAGTCAATTTTTTTATAAGCACATCAATCAGCAGATAGATACCCCAAGGTATAGGCGCTGATATTGATAAATGTTGAAGACAATCAAGACTGTGCGCGAAGCGCTAACCCAGTTCCAAACTAGAGCAACATTTCATGCGAAATTGACAAATTGTAAGTTACTCGTGTAGTAGAAACATGTTTTACACAGCATGCAAGGTTTGCAAGCCCGGTAAACTACTGGGACCATAAGCGATGATTAAAAAGAACGTGGCCCAGAAGAGCAGTGAAAAAAAGAACGTGGCTCACAAGGCATGGGGCGAAGACGCGAAAAGTTTTATCACTCAGCGTACCAAATTGCATTTAAATTTAAAGAAAACACTATCCAGATCCATCATGTTCGATTTTGATCAAAGGCCAAAATGTCACTTTTGTGGTTTAAATGTTTAACCATCCGTTTGCTTAAAACGTTTTATCAGCATCATTGCTTTTGTCATGTCAATTATTTGGCGCTAATGTTCGCAATAATATAATCATTCCGCAAATCTGTACCAGCAAAACTATCGTATTTCTCTTATAATCTTAACTGTGGACAAAAGCAAATTGCAAAGCCAAAATGAAGGAGTTGCCAGAGAATTGAGAACTATCTGACTAGCATCTGACAAAATTTGTGATTCTGACGAGTATTAGTAACTTTGCTTGCAAAAGTGCATTTGGTGTCAACACTAGGTTTGCAGTATTTCGAAAAAGCTAAAATCACTCAGTGTAATATCGAATATCGATTACAATATTCTTTATTCTTTACTTTTTTAAACTACCATCGAAATCGATTATTTCCTTACTTTTTGGTGAACTATCGAATATCGGTTATTTCTTTACTTTCTTGAATATCGATTCCCAACCCTGGTGATGGGAAGCAAAAAACCGCAAGCATACCTTTTCTAGGTACCACATGTAACCTAGTAGAAACGAAGGCTTTCATTGACCGGATCACAAAATGGAATGTGACAGAAATTTTTTTGGCTGCTTTACCCCCGACAGAAGCCCCCAAAGTTCGAGTGATAACGTCACAAAGGTATGCTAGCGAACCTTTTCTAGGTACTACATGAAACTTAGTGCAAACGAAAGCTTACATTGGACCGATTACGAAATGGTATGATACAAAAGGGAATCCCGTTAAGTGCTTCTTCCAACGGCACAATGACTAAACTTGCCGGTTTGTTCTCCACACTGTCCTTTATTGCTAAGCGTCAAGCAGGGAAGCTGTGAATACCAATTTTAAAGTTATTGGTTTGACCCGACTCGGAATCAAACTTAAGTTTACAACTCCCGAGGCAGACGCTCTGACCACTCGGCCATCTGAGCAACTATAGCTAAATGTGATTTTCCTCCGATTGGTTGTACGGGTACAAAATTTTATGAGATTTTTATCGTAAGCAGCTGACCGAAATATCTTTTACAGAGTTTAAACCCAAAAGATTCTGCTTCAAGCTTTTTGTCGGTTGTTTTGCAATGACCTCTACGTTATTTTGATCAGCAATTACAATGCAAGTAGTGGTGCTTAGACCACAGTCTACTGTAGAGACTGTGCTTAGACCACAATGTAAGTACAGTCGCAAGAGTTTTGATACAAAGCCGAAACAACAGGAAGTACAAAAAATGCGGCGCTAAAAAAATTATGCTTCATTTGTGCCACTACTACTTGTCGTTTGTAGGTCTGATCATGAACTACTATGGTCTGATACAGGGTTGCCAGATTTTTTTAGTGGTTTGAAGCCCAAATCCACTAAAAAGTAGCAAATTGTCATAAAGAGTAGCCCAAATAATTTTTTTAACAAAACAAAGCACACGTGTTCCACTTTGGGGATGTGCCTCAAGGAAAATTACTCGGACTCGCCGAGTAACGAGTATTTACGACATTACTCAGCGAGCCCGAGCCTGAGTCCCCGTGTCTATGACGTCACGCGAGATGGGAAGTACGCTTTTGCCTTTTTGGTTTTTCTGCATTTGGCTGCTTCAGAACCATTGGGTTAATCAGTAACAATGGTATTTGGTTCAGGTATACAATAACTGAGCTTGCAGTCGAATGGCAACATCTGGGCAATACGATGCAATAATGACAATGTACCCTGTGGGTAGCCAACCCGTATCTTATCAAGCAAAAAAGAAACAATAATGTTCATGATTTAACAGTCGTGTGTTGTCCTGTACGGTAAATTACTACCGTTGAGTCGGTAACTTGGGTTTAAGTAAAGAAAAACGTTAATTGTTTACAAATTAGTACTCGTTCGAGTATCAGCTAATACTCGGCCGAGTCCGAGTATAAAATGCCTTAATACTCGGCCGAGTACTCGGAATCAACTCGGCACAGCCCTACTCCACTTACAAATATTTTTGAAGCAAAAAGAGAAGTTAATTACATCAATCTTTAGCTTATGCGCTGACTGATTTAACTGCAAGGAAGCGAAGACATTCACAATCAGTGCAAATTTGAAATGTATCATCTACTACATGTGCACATCGGACGAAAGAATACAAAGCGGTAATGTACCAGTATCTGTCAAATTCCACAGTGGTAAAGTATCAGTATGTACAATGGCAAGAACATAGTGTTCACTTTAGGATTAGTGGTAACCAGTGGCGACTCTAGCTTTTTATGGCTACTCGGGCTCGACATAAACAGTGTTAAAAAAACGGTAAAAAAAGCAATAAAATAGCAACTTGCACAACAGTTAAATTGTTGCAAAATACTTTCATTCATACATAAAGTTTGATCTTCTTAATTTGATGGCAAACTCATACTGAGTTTGTTGTGTAGCTCTTTGTTATTAGCTATCTATTGTGAGCCACAAAGGAACAGACATTTATGACCAAACAAAAAGCCTGCATTTACTACATGGCAGCATGATGGCAGGCGTCTTACAAAATCTTTTTTCTATTCCTCTCTCCAATTGTAACTCGGGCTATTTCTCGAGGGCCCGAGTTCCACAAACAAGTTAAGGAAAGAATTGTGTGAAACAACGCAACAAACGTTTTCATTATCTGGCTCGGGCAAATGCGATCGAGCCCGAGTAAGATGTAATAAGGAAAAAGGCTTTTGTCTCGTTTGTCTCTTTCTTTTCTCCGCAATGCGGCTCGGGCTATTTTCCTCCAGCCAGAGCTTATGGCTAGACAAATCGTTGAGCGAAAAACGCAACTGCCACCGCACACTTCGTTGTTTTTTACGATGACTGTTCCTTTCAACGAACTTGATACGAATTAAGTTAAAAAAAGCTTTAAGCTTACTTTTTAAAATTTAAATAATGACAAGCCTTCCATCATTTCGTAACTTAGGCTCAGCCCGAGTGCCGAAGACGCCTATGCATCATTTTGTAACTCGGGCTCAGCCCGAGTAGCCCGAGTGCCGGAATCGCCACTGGTGGTAACGTTGTGGATTCAGAAAATAATATTTTTTCTACATCTATGATGCATGTTTACGAGTTACAGCAGGGGTGGGCAAGCTTTTCACGCAAAGGGCCAGGATTTGGAAAAACTGTTAAAGCCACGGGCCGCTAGCTGATTGGAAAACAAGGTGAAGACTTTTTTTTTGAGATCACGGTCCACGCGCAAATGTGATCTCAAAAATAAAAGGCTTTCACCTCGTTTTTTAATCCAATTTTGCAATGTTGAGGCTTATTTTTTTGAAAATCACTGCCATCCATAATCTCTTAAAGGAACAAAAAGGTCTTCCGCTCAATTCACGGTGAGAGTTTAAGTTTGTGTAAGTGCCGGCGGGCCAGAATAAAAGGACCGGCGGGCTGGATTTGGTCCGCGAGCCGTAGTTTGCCCATGTCTGTGTTAGAGGATTATTATACAGTACTGGTACCAGCATGTCGCTACCTATGTAACGTTATGACATTCTTTCATTTGGCAACAGTTGTTATAGCTTAATTCCCCAAAATTTTAACTATAACTGCACTAATAATAAGCTGTCCCATTTAAAATATAATCTTCTCATGACGTCACACTATTGAGCATCCTAAAAAATATCAACCAACAATTTTATGTGATTGTATTGATAAGCAAAAGACTATCTTTTATCTTGTTTTCGGAAAATCAAAGAAAAGAAACTACCGTCTAAAAAGAAAAGTTATTCACAAAAGCAATTAACTCTGGAATCAAAATTAGCCTACAACAAAAAAATAATAGCAAGCTGCTTACAAAAAGTAGTCCAAAAAGTCGCAAGTTTTAAAATTTAGGCGCAAGAACGCTTTGAAGGTATCCCAATTTGCGACTTTTAGCCCAATCTGGCAACACTGGTTTGATATAGACTCTCTAGTCCAGGCATGGGAAACCTGCGGCCCGCGGGCCATATGCGGCCCGCTTAAGTTTTAAATGTGGCCCGCGTGTAATATACGGTTCATGTAATGCTAGGCTTACCATACGTCCTCCTTTTTAACATTTCGGCATATTGAACAGTGAAAACATGTCAACACACAGTTGTCGTAATTGATTTATTAAGATTTGCAGTTTTTGTGTTTCATTATTGTGATTTATCACTCACCGATACCGGCGCTGCTGTGAAATAGGATTTACCGGGGATTTTAGGAAAAACGTGGCTTGGACGAGAAGGTAGCTGTCTGTAGCGGTGAGTGAGGTTACTATTTCTTTGGAAATATTGCTATTAGCTTACTATTTGGCATATGAGTACTTGCTTTACTGTTTCACATTGCTGAAGTTGACGAGTGGCTTATTATCCATTGAGTACCTAAGACTTATTTACTTACCAGCTACAGCAGGAGTGGTGTTATTTACAGTCAGTTAGGACATTTCTTTCCAAAGAAATAATTTGTCTAGTGTACTGCAATTTGCAAGCCTATTACTTGGTGGGTAAGTATTCTGCGCTTACTGGTTTATTTGTGAGATTTGTTACAATAGGTTGCGTGATAAATTGTAGAAGTGTGCTTGTTTTTTCCTTTTCAAGCTTTACAGAGACAGGTTTAGTGGCTGGTTGTGCCTTGTCAGTTATTTGATTATATAAGTGTTAAGCTGAGTTTGCCTGTCTGTTTGGATTTTAAGTGTTGTGTGACAAGTTTACTGTCGAATTGTTACGTCACAGTCTAGTAATATTGGCTGACTCTGAAACCTTAAATATGGATGCAGAATCTTTATCCTGTGAAGCTTCTACTGAAAGTTCATTTGTAAAAAGAAATCTTGAAGCCTTGAATAAGATTAAGATTAACTTTATCAAGTTAAAGATGGAAATTAACAGTCGCATGAGAATCAATAAAAATGTCATTGATTTGGCTGATAGAGGAGAGGAGTTGTTGTTGGAATCTGCCACTATACAAGGCTTGATGATAGGAAGTTTTGAAGATATGCAAGTTGATAAGTTGTTGGATAGTATCAACTTTTTGTTTGAAGAATGTGTTAAGCTTTTTGCTGAAGCCAAGAAACAAGTTAAGAAAAAATCTGAAAGCTGCTCTGGGGATAGTGGAGATGAAGTGTTCCAATTGCCTCGGAAAGTATCTAGGCCCATTCATGCAAGAAGTTGTGCGGCCGGTGGTACAACATCTCATGGTGAGAAAGATGTGTGTGGTGAGGTAGGTGCCCCAGTTTCAGGTGCTAGTAAGCAGGCCCTGGGACCTTCTAATGCTCCTGTTTCAAGTTCTATGGAAAATGAGTTGGGTAGACTCAACCTAGGTGCTCCTCCTGGTTTCCAGAATCTTGCGAATTCTGGAGCTAGTCAGCCTGTCATGAATCCTTGTGCAAGTAATTTAAATGCTCCGTCTGGCTATCAATTTCCAGTGAATTTTAATACAAGCCATTTAATGGCTCCTAATGTTCAGTTTCCAATACATCCTAGTGCCTATACTTATCGTCCTCCCATCGAGTCATTTGATGGTGACTGCTTAAGTTATTGTGAATTTATTGAAAGTTTTGAAAAATATGTCGCAGCTGGAACTGACGATGGTTATCGTCTACTGCAGTTACAATCATTATGTACCGGTGAAGCTAAAAGTGCCATTGCTGGATTGAACAAGATTAAAGACAAAACGGAAGCATATCAGCTAGCCAGATCACGCTTGAATTCACGTTTTGGTGACAGAACAAGATTAATGACGTGCGTGAGGAAGGACTTGCTAGTTGGCGATAAGCTAAATGAGTGGAATGGAAAGGCATTAATGGCTTTAAGTGATAAGATGTTCTGCTGTGAAAGCACATTTCGCAGTTGGGGCAAATTAGCAGAACTAAATAGCCCTGATGTCATTGAGAAACTATTTGACCGACTCCCTTATAAGCTTAAAACAGAATTTATATCTGTTTCTCAGAGGAACTGCAACTCTGGAAGTTTCTCCGATCTAAGAAAAATTGTGGAAAAGGCTGCTAGAGATGCTGACAGTTACCTCGGTCAGCATTTGTATCAAAGCTTCAGTCAGAAGAAAGGTAACAAAGCGGCAGCACAGACAAGCCATGGCATTTCTAAGAAAATTAATGTTTGTGCTACCAAAAAAGAAACTCCCAGTGACAATGGTAAAGAGAGACTGAGTTGTTTTGTATGCAAAGAATCGCATCGTCTGTGGCAGTGTGACGATTTTAAAGAATGGCCAGTACAGAAGAGAAATGATTTGGTGAAAGAGAAGAAGCTTTGCTTCAACTGCCTGCAAGGTGGGCATGGTGTTAGGTTTTGTCGATTAAAACGGAGTTGTTCTCATTGCTTCAAAAGACATCACACTTTGTTACATCTAAATGATAGTACGCCTTCCACTGAAGCCAAGCTTGATGACTCAAATCCTGATTCAAAGAACTCAAAGATCAATGTGCTTTGCAACAAGTATAAAGAGTCTAGTAAAAGTTGCAAGAAACTTCACAAAGTTGTACCCATAAAGATCTGGTTAGAGGATCCCAGTGATGCTGTTGTCACTTGGGCATTTATGGATGAAGGTTCTGAGACTAGCCTTTGCACCTTTGACTTTGCTCGGAAATTGGGTGCGAAATTGAAGAGTGTTAACATACAAGTGTGTACCAATAATGGTGTATCTGCTGTCAACCAAGAAATTGAATGTTTGTATATTAAAGGTTTAGATGAACCAGCTACGTTTAAGGTTAACAACGTGTTGGTTCAAGAGAGTATCATTGATGTGAGCTCTAGCATTCCAAGTGATAGCACTCTTAAGGATTACATGCATCTGAAGGACTTGAGATTTCCTCAACTTGTCTCCAATCAAGTCGAGCTGCTTTTGGGCCAGAACTTACAAGATGCCTTTTGCGTTACTGAATTAAGATATGGTGCTGGAAATGAACCTCATGCTTTGCATACAGCTTTGGGTTGGGCACTGTGGGGTAATGACCATTTAAATTCTGAAAATTGTGATGTTGGTTTACGTCTGCAGGTTAACTGTATTTTAGAGCGAAAGCCTGTGTGCGAGGAAATTCTAAATGTTCTTCATCAAGATTTTAAGGATATCGACTTACCAGAAGATATAGAAATGTCAAGAGATGATAAACGAGCTATGGCAATTTTTGAGGAATCTGTCACAAAAGAATCTGGGCACTACAAAATTGCATTGCCATGGAAAGAGGATTATCCAGTGCTACCCAATAATCGAGGAGTTGCTGAAAATCGGTTAAAGGGTTTGAAGAGGAAGCTTTTATTAGATTTACAGCTACGTGATAAGTATGTTAACAAAATTAATGAATACCTTGATTGTTGTTATATTAGTGCTGTTCCTCCAGATGATGAAGCTCCTCAGGCTGGGAAGGTATGGTATGTACCTCATCATTGTGTATCTACTTCTAAGAAGTTTCGCATAGTTTTTGATTGTAGCGCAAAGTATCAAGATGTTGCGCTGAATGATAAGTTAATACAAGGGCCAGATTTGACTAATTCCCTTGTTGGGGTATTTTTGCGTTTCAGGCAGGAACCTATTGCCTTTGTTGGTGACATCAGATCAATGTTTCACCAAGTGCTGGTTAGAGAGGATGATCGTGATGCTCTGAGATTCCTTTGGTTTCCTGATAATGACATGGATCGACCACCAGTAGAGTACCGGATGAATGTGCACCCATTTGGATGCAAGTCTTCGCCGTCAGTTGCCGCGTTCGCTCTGAGGAAGGTCGCAGAGGACAACCTGACTCTTGCTGACGACTCTGTGATTGAAACGGTTCGTAAGAATTTTTATGTAGATGACATGTGCAAATCGTGTGCTAGCGTTGATGAGAGTGTTCATCTTATCAAGCAGCTGTGTTTGTTGCTTCGATCAGGTGGTTTTCATTTGACTAAGTTTATTGCGAGTAACCAGGCTGTTTTAGATTCTGTCCCACCTGAGGACCTAGCTAGTTGTGTTGTGGACGCTGACAATCGGGAGCTCCCTACTCAAAAAACCCTTGGCGTGTATTGGAACGCTCAGCTCGATCATTTGGAGGTGAAAGTGAGTATTCGTGGTAAACCGTGCACTCGGAGGGGATTACTCTCCATGATAGGGCAGACTTACGACCCTCTTGGGCTTCTTCAACCGTTTCTGCTTCCTGCCAGAAGGGTGTTACAGCAGGCATGTCGCGCGGGGTTGACGTGGGATGAATTAGTTTCCTCTGCCGGGGTGGGCATTAAGGAGTGGGATAAGTGGATTGAAGCTTTACCGTGTCTCGAGTCTGTGTCTATTCCTAGAAGTTTTAAGTTGCTTGGGAGAAAAGTGGAACAGATAGATTTGCATGTTTTTGTGACGCATCTACTCTGGGATACGGCAGTTGTGCATGTTTGTGTGTAAAGTATTCTGATGGTTTTATACACTGTTCTTTTGTTCTTGGTAAATCTCGTGTTGCGCCCCTTCGGCATATTACTATACCTCGCTTAGAATTGACTGCCGCTGTGGTTGCTGTAAAACTAGCTTATACTGTGCGTCAAGAGGTTGAGTTTGTGATTGATCGTGTTGTGTTTTGTACGGATGCTGTTGTGGTTTTACGTTACATTAATAACTGTTCTAGCCGTTATAAATCTTTTGTTGCTAATCGACTTGAGCTTATTCACACGCTAAGTTCCCCACAACAGTGGAGGTACGTGCCCACTGACTTAAATGCTGCCGTCTTAGCCTCGCGGGGTATTTGCCCTAGTAAAGTTGATTGTGCTGGAATGTGGTTTAATGGTCCGCCGTTTTTGACGTGCAATGAACTGTCATGGCCTGAACAGCCTAAATGGTCTACTGCTGCCGATGAAGAAGACGCTGAATTGAAGAAAGTCAAAATATCCTCAAACGTGGTCCTACCTGGTTCCTTGCACCAGTTAGTGCATCGATACTCTGGCTTTACTTCACTGCAGAAGTCTGTGGCCTGGCTACGCCGGTTCGTGCTTTATGTCAAATGGAAGAAAAAACCTAGCTTGTACCCACTCGTTACTGGACCCCTGACGTTACCAGAGCTGGAAAACTCGACAACGGCTATTACTCAATTGGCTCAAAGAGAGGAATTTTCTGATTGCCTAAAGGTTTTGCCAAGTTACTCCAAATTATCTGAGGTAAAGCCCATATCCGATCAACTTTTAAAGGAGTATCCATGTCTCCGGAGACTACAAACGTTAAATCCGTATGTGGTTCAAGATACGTTGCGAGTTGGAGGAAGATTACAGAATTCGCCCTTGTCAGAGTCTGCAAAGCATCCGATTTTGCTTCCAGATAAGCATCACGTGACTAAGTTATTGATTTTGGAATATCACAATCTAGAAGGGCATCTTGGTTCTTCTCAGGTGCTAACTGCAATGCGTCAACATTATTGGATCTTGAAAGGAAGAGCAGCTGTAAAGAATGCTTTGAAAACCTGTTTAAATTGCCGTTTTTGGAAGGCCAAGAGAGGGTCTCAACAAATGGGAACTTTGCCAGAACACCGAGTAATACCCAACCCTCCTTTCGCTGTTTGCGGAACTGACCTTACGGGACCTCTATTTGTGAAAATTGGAAGGAGCTCCTGCAAGAGATACGTATGTATTTTCAACTGTCTTTCTACAAGGGCAGTTCACCTAGAAGTAGTTCAGTCGCTTGACGCAAGTGCCTTTATTCAAGCCTTACGCCGCTTTTGCAACAGACGAGTCGTGCGTCCTAAAGTCATGTATAGTGACAATGGTGGAAACTTTGTGATGGCGAACAAAGAGATTAATGAAGGAATAAGGTTATGGAATACAAAGTGCTTTCAGGATGTGTTGTTGAAGGAAGAAGTTGAGTGGCGTTTCAACCCTCCCCTGGCGTCACACCAGGGTGGCTTTTACGAGGCTTTCTTTCGCATAGTCCGTCAAATTCTAAGATTTGTGGCCGGAGAGGCAACTTTAGAAGAATTTGACCTATTAACGCTGATGACAGAAATCGAACGAATCTTAAATAATAGACCTATTTCGGATTTGCCTTCGTCCCCAGATGAGTTCGCAGCATTGACACCAAGTATGATTTTGAGTGGCTGTATGGATGATGCTGTTCCTCCGGGTGTGTTTCTTAAAGCAGACAGTCATCGACGCTCTTGGAAAAAAAATCAATTTCTTGCGGACAATTTTTGGAAACGGTGGCTCGTTGAATATTTGCCTTTACTTCAGCCTCGTTCGAAATGGTTTGGAACTACCGATAATTTGAAATGTGGTGATTTGGTGCTGATGGTGGATGAGCAGACTAGTCGTGGTTGCTGGCCAAAGGCGATTGTTGTTGAGGTAATGCCAGATAAAAACAATTTGGTGCGAAGAGTCAAAGTAAGAACCAGTGACAATAGACTGTTTGTTCGCGACATTCGCAAGTTATGTTTGCTGGAAGGCTGTCAGGACTGATTTTCAATACGATGACATAGTTCTAACTCTGCTGTGGCAATCGTTATACTTTGACATGTGTATGTGATGATTTTTTTTTTTATTATTTCTTTATGCTCTATTTTCATTTCTCGGAACGAAATCTGCAATTAAGCGGTCTAGTGGAACGTTGAACTTTCGTTTCAATTTTAGTTGTGTTCGGTGTGTTCTACTATTTTTGGATTATCTTGTTATCTGGTATGATTGTGTAGAAACGCTCGTCGTCATACTCTCGTTTTTAGGGGTGGGTATGTCGTAATTGATTTATTAAGATTTGCAGTTTTTGTGTTTCATTATTGTGATTTATCACTCACCGATACCGGCGCTGCTGTGAAATAGGTTTTACCGGGGATTTTAGGAAAAACGTGGCTTGGACGAGAAGGTAGCTGTCTGTAGCGGTGAGTGAGGTTACTATTTCTTTGGAAATATTGCTATTAGCTTACTATTTGGCATATGAGTACTTGCTTTACTGTTTCACATTGCTGAAGTTGACGAGTGGCTTATTATCCATTGAGTACCTAAGACTTATTTACTTACCAGCTACAGCAGGAGTGGTGTTATTTACAGTCAGTTAGGACAACAGTTACGCAGCTCTAACTACGGCCTGCGGACGTGATGACCTTTTTTTTGCTCTCCACTAAATTTTCAGAGGATCTTTTTCTTGCTCTTTGCGAATGAAACGTAAATTTGGCAGGGCTGCGAACTCGAACTCGCTGAACTCGGTCATTTTTGCCAAACTCGAACTTGAACTCAAAAAGCATTTTTTCTGAACTCGAACTCGCATAAAACTGTTCGAGTTCATTAGAAAGATATTTAAATTGTTGATAAGAAATAAAAAATCATGTGGTTCAAGTAGTCACAATCCGTGTAAATTGAAGTTATGATTTTACCAAAAAAAAGCTGCATGTCGTTTATTTGTTCATGCCATTGCGACCTATAAAGTCCAGGGCTGTGATCTTGAACTCGAACTCGCTGAACTCGGTCATTTATGCCGAACTGGAACTCGAAAAAGAAATTTCTTAGAACTCGAACTTAATCTCGGACTTGCAAATATCTCTCAAACTTGAACTTGGTTAAAAATCGATCGAGTTTGCAACCCTGAAATGTGGCCCGATGAAAATATCATGAGTGTAATGTGGCCCGCTATGCCTTGAAGGTTCCCCACTCTTGCTCTAATCCAGTGGTTCTTAAACTGGGTTCGACCGAACCCCAGGGGTTCGGTGAGGCTGTAGCAGGGGTTCGGCTAAGATCAGAACAAGTTTTTGCAAAAAGGCATACAGTTGTAGTAAATGACTATCTCTGCGTGGAATGATGCATCCCCCCACCATACTCTTTCAACGCAGTTTTTGATGAATACAATTTTTCCATAATTTCAAACCTATTTGATAACAATCATCTTTACGCCTTAAGCACGCATAAATCGAAAATGTGCGAACAAAATGTATCATATTTGGTGATGGACTTAGAGTTGAGGCAAAAAAATT
This sequence comes from Trididemnum miniatum, assembly GCA_964006365.1. NCBI lineage: Eukaryota > Metazoa > Chordata > Ascidiacea > Aplousobranchia > Didemnidae > Trididemnum > Trididemnum miniatum. The sequence continues at coordinate 13,132,615 of OZ023242.1, read as the reverse complement.
AAACAGAATTTGCCATAAAAATTGTTCAAAAAGCTCTAAAATGGCCATTACAGTGTCTAATTTTTTGAAAACTTTCCGGGGAAGCATACCCCGGACCCCCCTAGAGCCATATTTTTGTTCCTCAATTTGCTTCAAATTAACTTTCCGGAAAAAAATACGCTTAAAAAATGTAAAAATTTTATGCCACCCTCCACCGCCTTAAGAATATTCTGAATACGCCCCTGACGTGAAACATTTTCAAAGAGCTTATGCTTTTTTCCGGTTTAGACGTCTAACGTCTTTGCACTCATTTAACATTCAACCTAATTCAAAACTGCATCCCCCTCTAAAATTTTCTGGATCCGCTCCTGGTTATAATTAAGGGTTCGATGTATGCTTGCATGACACCTGTTGGGTTCGATTCTTCCGACAAGTTTGAGAACCACTGCTCTAGTCTCTACTCCCTGTCCCTGTTATATAGACTGGAAACTCCATATTAGAGAAAAAAGCACGCGCATTCAAAGAGAGAAACTTTGCTCCGAGCGGAAGCATTTTTTCTCTCACGCTTTGCTAGTTCTTTTTTTTTTTTTTTTTTTATTATCTCAAGCCACTTAATTGCAGCTTAGGATTTTTATGGTAGTGAAGTACATACATCATGGAGATGACCTAGTTGAGCATCGAACCCGCGAAGCCAGCTTCGGAGCCCAATGCACCAACCACTCGGCCAACTCCATGTGCTCGCGAGTAGAGATGTAAATGATAACTTAAAACACTGTTTTTTATTTAAATACAAGGAACTGCAAATTTAAACCACATTTTTTACCATCCCGGAACAATACTTGTTTTACACAAAAAAACATTGTTTTTTGCAATAGGCTACTTGTTTTGGACAAAAAAAACTGTTACTACCTTAGCTTTAACACTGAAAAACAGAGATTAAATGGCATCTAAAAGCCCTGTCACACGAGAGCGTTTTGCATCAGCGTATGCTAGGCGAGTTGAAAAAAGTGATCATTCGGTCAAAACGCTTAACTTTTCCGCGTATAAACGGGTATTTTCGGCGTTTTTTTTTTTGGTTCAAACCGTGTGAATACCGTATGTCTACCGTGTAACTGGCGTTTGATACGCGTATGTGTAACGTAAGCAAGCGTATTCAGAACGTGCGTTTTAGGCAGTGGTTCTCAAACTTTTTTGCACGTTGACCCCTAATTTAAGTATAAAATTTTCTATAGACCCCCTAGCCTAGCTTAACAATTACAAGGAAACAAAATACGTCAAAATAAAGTCGAGTTTTTACTTGAAATGCAAGCTAAAATAGTACATAACCCGAAAATAAGCTTAAGGCCACAGATAAAAAAGATAACGTAAAGCGGGCTTCACACCTAAGCCGTTTCCGTCAACGTTACCGTTGCGTCGGTTATTACGACTACGTTAGGGTGTTCACACCAAAAAAATGTGGGCTGGCGGTGACGGAACGTAAGAGATTTTCTTGGTTTTTCCGACATTACGTTGATGACGGATGTAAGTGGGCAAATTGCAGTATCGGTGTACTTGTTGTGGCGTAATTGCTTCATATTGGCAACTTTTTACGGTTGTGAGGATTGTAATTTTGCTCAAAATGCGTGCTAAGCAACAAAAGAAGCATTGGTAGACTACGGTAGTAACCGGTATTCAGTAACCATAGCCTAGTAGACTACAGTATGGTTGGTTACTACTGTATGATACATTTCATGAGTGAATTGTAGTACCGGTAACTCTACGATGCTGTAGGCTATGGTTACTAAGCAGTAGCCTATAGCTGGGTTGGCCGTAAAATAAAAGGCCTGTTAGTATGTGCCTCCGCCAGTCTGTCCTACCATTCCAGAGTAGTATCACATGCCGGTAGCCTAAAAAGCCTACCTGCCAGTCTGTTATTGGTGATAGCCTACGCATACAGTTTTCTTTCACTGGTACATGGTACCAGTAGTAGCCCATATTAGCTGGTCAACTGGTGCAACTCCATGGCTGTGCAGTGTCTGAGTGAGTAGAGTGGGCTACAATGGTTGCCAACTTGCCAGTGAAATCATCGCATATATGGTTACCGCCCGGTGTGGGTTAAAATAAGGGTTAGGGGGTACCGGTAGGTTAGGCCCTAACTTGACCATAAAGATAAACCTAACCCTAAGTTTGACCCTATAATTTTCATAGGCTTATTCTTTTATCTATTGTACCCACTGGCAGTGTTCTCTAGTCTATAGCCCAAACAAAATGTTTACAATAGCAGTACCGTAATTTGCCCAAACGTTTTTACTAGCTTATTTCACAACTTTTGCCTAAAATTTTGCTTTGAAACTGGTTTATAAAAAAAACTGAATAAGCAATTGTTTGCAGACAGTAGCTTTCAGGTAGCCTACATTCAATATGATTTGCCCCATATTTGTTTTGTTTTTCATGTGATATTTTCCCAAAACCTGCTCAAATTTCTCATTGTTGCACTTCACAGGGAACACTGTTCACCATGTGATCTACTGGTACCATAATGTTTCTTCAATGTTTATGTGCTGGTGTGTGCGTCCTACACTGCACAATTTTACGTATCTGTGATTAACATATCGGGCAATAAGCATGGCATTTAACAGTTTAATGAAATTTTAATTGAGCAAGTTAAGCAACATCCCTGCTTGTATAATATATTATAAAAATTAAAGACTTCAAGAGTAGAAACATTAAAGACCAAGTTTGGATTGTTATTGACAATGAATTAAGAGAGCGGTAAGTTTGTGAGCAAAAAAAAAAACTTTATGTCTAATTTACCTATAAACTCTGTACTGATACTGTAGGATACTTGTACCTGACTGCAGTGATTAGGAAGTTAGGCCAATTCAGTTGTTGTGCCCTGCACATACAAGCTAGTTCAAATAAAAATTTGGCCTACCATTATAGTAATTTCTGAATCGTGCATGTCTGGGGCTCTGGGCCTACCATTTATAAATTCATTGGATATGTAATACAAGTGCATACCGTAGTTATGTTTAGTACAGTACCTACAATTAATTGCATTAAAGGGCAAATACAGATATCTGCTGTTAGTTTTTGTTGTTGCAGATTTTAGTTTCTCCAGACATCTCCCAATCGATGAGCATTTAAAATTTCTTGGTTTTCCAGCTTCCATTTCCAACAATTCTACGTTATGTCAAACATTTCTTTAATCTGTATCAGTTTTGCTGTGTATTAAGCTGACTAGGTCACTAGAACAATTCAAAGAATTTACTGATGAAAGTTGATCATTATTTTTTTTTTTGACCACTACTGGTACCTTATTTAAACGTCAAATTATTATTATTTTTTTTTTTGGTCATTACTGATTACGTGGCGTAGGCCTATTGTTTTTTTAGTTGTGTATATTTTTTTACTTCCTGCATGTTTCAACGTAACCTGTTTTTCTGCCATTGTTCTTGTTTTCGTTTGGTGTTTTTCTGGTCGTTAAATAAAATAAACTACTACCGGTCCTACTACTACCACCACTATAAGCAAGTCAGCCTGCGCAACGTTTAAAATTGGTGTGAACGCTCACGTAAGCGTATTACGTTTGACGTTAAACGGCACGGAAACGTAGACGGCTATGAAACGCCGACGTTGACGGCAACGGCTTCGGTGTGAAGCCCGCTTAACTGTCAGTTCAGCACACCCGTTTCTTTACTTTTTAACTATTTACTGCGGCTATCTCCCAGGTTTACAACAACTGCGCCACATTCACTGCAATGCTGTTTGTGATGTAACTAGGGAAAAGAACAGTCCTCATGATGCCATCACAATAGATGATTTAATAAATAAACTTGTTAAAACGAATGCACTTTTAGACTACTGTAGCTGAGATTCAATCAACCCTCTTAATTTCGTTTGATTTGTTCAAAAACGTCTTTTGCATTCCTTGGTGGATTAATGATAATTTTGAATTGGAGGATTTATTGCTCCAGTCAGGAGCGTACTTAGGAGGGGGGCATTGGGCCATGACCCTCTCCTTTGACTCTGCCTTTTAGTAAAAAAAAGCAAAACTAATGGTGTCAAGTGACTGAAATATGCCAGAGTCTTTTGATGTTTTCTGTAACTTATGGCCAGGGAGGTAGGATGAGGGGGTATGCATCCTCCCACCAGCCATTTTCAAAAATGTTTATAGTATATCCAATTTTTTCATAATTTCAAGCCTCTTTCGAGTCTTGATGGCAATAAACCTTACGCCCTAAGTAACGCATAGTCGAAAATGTGCGAACAAATTGCATCATATTTGGCGAAGCACTCAGAATTAGGGTCAAAAAAATTTAAACAAAATTTACCTGAAAATTATTCAAAAAACACTAAAATAGCCATTACTGCATGTAAATTTTTAAAATTTTTGCGGGGGAGCATGCCCCCGGACCCCCCTAAAGCTTTTTTTGTTTCTCAATCAGTTTCAAATTTGTTCTGTCGAAAAAAAATACACTTGAAAAAATGTGGAAACATTGGCCTCCCCCTTTTAAAATTTCTCGCTACGCTACTGGTTCCAGTAGACCCCAGTAGTTATTCATTGACCCCCATTCGACCCCTTGGCTATTTTCGACCCGTTGGATGGTCCAATTGACCCCTGGGGGTCGATATCGACCACTTTGAGAACCACTAGTTTAACGCATGCCGAACGTATGCAAAGTGCATAAAAAGCGCCCGACCTCAAACGGTTTGTTTTCTGGCTGCCTCATTTCTGCAAGTCAATTTTAACTGTCAAGACATGCTTCAAGATGCCAGCCAAGAAGAAACTTTCCTCAAAAGGAAAAAAACGGAAGTTTTATCATTTGTTCCACCTCCTGGCCAACACATGACTGAATTGTCTGATGCGCCACCTGATTATCATGGACCATTTTCAGCTGATTTACCATCTACTGATGTACTTGCTGGCGATTTATCTGCTGCAGGAAGTAATACACCTGAGAACAGTGTTCAGTCCAGGTCCCAGTCACCACAAAATTTATCTTCCGACAAAAGAGACAATTTTCACGCTAGAATTTGTCAGATATTTTACGCCATTCCTATGGGATAGTGGGGCAGTTCATCACCCCATCCAGATACTCATTAACTATGGCTTGGCAGACTTCTCTCACAACGACTGACAGTGTGTTAATCCTCTACTCATCCTGCATGGCGGAAAAACCGCTAATTTCAGACCAGGCTCAAGGGGTGCTCTGCAACTAGTATATTGTTTGGTGATTGCAGGAGCCACCCGCTTAAGCACCTCATCAAACATATCAGGCTCCATACGTGAGCAATTTTTGAAGGATTTTTGGTCTTCCTTTCTCAACTCAACTATATGCTGGTCATACAAGCCAAAGTGACGCCGCCTTCCAATCCATTGCCTCACACAGATTTCACGTCTTCTTCTTTTTCTCTTTTCTTCAACACAGTAAATTGCTAATTTTACAAGATTATATTGGTGCTGAACAAGAGCTACCTTCATCACTGCTGATTAGTTGACATGTAGTGAAAATGCTGAAACTACAAACTTGTTTTCAAAGTATTACGTGCGTTATGGGTGCGTTCAACACGCTGCACACTTGTTAGGTGCACCTTCAACACATTTTTTATTCGTCAGACAGACGTTGCAGCGACGTTGCTGTATCGTTAGCATCGCGTTGACTTTACCAACACTACCCAATACTCATGCCAACGTATGAGAAGCGTTCTTGAGTTATGAGCAGCGCTCCTTTACCGTCACTCGAGCGTACATAAGCGCATGCTCAGCGTGTGACCAACGTGTGTTTCATACGCTCGCACACGCTGACAAATTTTGAACATGCACAAAAAATTTTGGAAGTGTCAGCGTATACCAGCGCATATCGACATTTTTCAACGTACTTGTAACGTTCTTAAACCGTGTTTAACGTATGAATAACGTGCTTCTAACGTATGTCCGCGTTTACGAGCGCATGACTTACTTTTCTCATGCTCTACGCAAACGCTGTAGTGTGACAAGGCCTTAAATCTGATTGTTATCTCACAGCGGTGGCGTATAGCTATGAATCTGGGGCGCCCCCTTGCGGGTGAGTGAAACCACAAGATGAATTTTCAAGATGTTTACTCCAGCTAAGCAACTAGTTGATAATTTTTTTGGTCTTCAGTTTTTGATGCAGGGCTCCTAGCAGGAGCGTATTTAGGGGGGTATTGTGCCATACCGCCCCCTCCCCCCCCCTTTTGACTCTTCTGACTCTGACTTATATTAAAAAAGAACAAAATTGATGGTGCTGAGTCACTGAAATATGCCAGACTCTTTTGATGGTTTGGGTAGCTTTTGGTCTGAGGAGGATCCAGTGGGGTAAGATGAGGGGTATGCTATGCATCTTCCGACCAGCCATTTTCAACTATGTTTTTGATGTATACAATTTTTCTATAATTTCGAACCGCTTCGAGAGCAATAAGTCTTAACCTTTGAACGACCAGACGGGTCCATTGGACCCGAAGACAAGCTTTGAAGTCGCACAGATTTTTGCCAGCATGATGAGGGATGTTGAGCTTCTTTGACTTTGTCTGCCTACTAGGGAGGTTTGTTTTGGTATCGACCTCAATCTTATTGATTTTTGAAGCGAGGACGATTTTTAGCATCTTTTACCAGCCGGGTCCAATGGACCCGTATGCATTTTATAACGTGTCTGGAATGAGTGTGCTAGAAATTCTGCAGCTGATATCAAGTTTCGATAGAAGCTGTAGCTTTGAGTCATTTATGGCTGACCTAGGTGTTTGTAATTGTGTTGTCTGAATAAAAACAGACACATGTCTCGTAAAAAATTCATCAACAAAAATATTTCCAACTTCTGGTTTTGGATGACCAATGATCAATATTCAGCAAAACAATTATACTAAGCTTATCGATTTTAGAAAATGGCCAGGTTGTGAGGTTCAATAAGGCATTAGTCTCGGCACGGTAAAAAAGATCACCTTGCAAACTTACCATCACAGACCAATTCAAAAGGTAGTAGAAATACGGAATGCACACTTTTGAAGACTTTGTTTCAACCTCTGTGGATGAACAGCTACTGGCCTTTCGTGGTCAGCGTCCGTTTTGCCAATTTGTACCTGGCCTTTTGTGGTCAGCGTCCGTTTTGCCAATTTGTACCTGCTAAACCTAGCCAATATGGTACAAAAATGTGAGGCGTCAAGATTGCTAGGACCATAGACTTTCTATTACATAGACTGGAAACTCAGCGCGAGAGAAAAAGGCGCGTCTAATAGAAGAAAGAAACTTTGCTCCCAGACGGAGCCTTTTTTTCGCTCGCTCGGTCTATCCTGTATACTTAATTCGCAAGCGCTGAATAAGCTCTATACAACAATAAGTTATACTGCATAATGTAGAAAGTAATGATTAAAATTTAACTGATAATGTTAGCATTTAGTATTTGTGCTGACTGGTGAATGGAAAAGGTGCGGCAGTGCTGCAAACAGATCGATGTTGTTCAGTTGATCAAAAAATATAACGTTAAAAAACAAAAAAATTTTAAGTAAAGGCAACGATATACTTACCGGTACGTTTAAAAATTCTAAGAGTTTTGCAGAAACGTTAGTTTGAAATTGAAAACTTTCTTTAGCTTATTTATTGTAGATATACCCTTGGTAGGGGTTTTTAAGAAAACTTTAAGTGCTATGTAAATACAAAAGGTTTCGATTTCTTTTTCGAATTTAAGCATGTATGGAATTTTTTTGAAAAATTTGCTTGAAATGTTTCATGTTGTGGTGAACTGTTTGAATTATATATTCTAAAATGTCACTGATGACTTTTTCGCCTATTTAGTGACACATAGCCGAAGAAATTTTACAAACCTCTTCATATATCACAAAATTTCATGAAGTATAAGCCTTAACAAACTGTTTAATTTAGGTACAATACATTTACTGTATTTCCTTATGAAAAAGTTTGAACTTTTAGAAATAATGTGGGGACTGGGGATTACGTTACTGCCAATGCGATTGTACAATTTCAAAATCAAGCATTTCATAAAATTCTATCGTAGTGTAGAAAAAACTGCTACAAATGGGAACGACTTTGTTCCTTCTTAAATAGACCTACAGGAAAATTGACTAGGACTAGGTGTCCTAGTAGATTGACGTATTTTGGACGGTATGGCGCCTTGACGCCAAGGGCGTAGCCAGAAAAAAATTTAGAGGGGGGGCCAAATTTTGTAACTTTTAAATCTGACGTCATTTATTTATAGCAGCAATGCAGCATATTCCCCTCATATCGATGAAAACATAAATTTTGTGAAATTTCTGTTTACGTCTTAAGCTGATCGCTAAATTATGCTAAAATTTTAACTTTTTGTCGAAAACGGGCAGTTATTGGTAAATCTTTACTAAGCAATTGTCAGACAGTATGCCAGTGGCGTACCCAGGATTTTGCAAGGGGAGGGGGGCACAATGGGAAGTCTAAAGGTGAAACTTCAAGCCACCAGAGGCTATAAGGGGGTCTGGAGGCATAGCCCCCAGCCCTTAACGAATTTTTACGGCTTTCACATGAAAACCACTCATTTTAGCACACTTTTTTATCGAAAAAAGGCATGCAGTGAGTGCAGTCACTATGGACAATGCAAAAATATTTTCGCAGCTTAATTTATGTCTAAAAGCAGAAGCTTGGCTTATACATAAGTGAAAGGAGGCGGCGACCATTATTAGTTTGAGAAATTGGTCTAAAAGTTAGGTTTTAGCAAATTATTACTGGGCCAAGGGGAGGCCATGGCACCGTGCTCCTTTTTCCTTGCGCAGTGCGTGCGCCTAGGCATTTATGTCTCAACCCAGACGCTACGCTGTTGACCCAGACACACTAATCTATCATCATGTATGAAGAGTACTCGAAATGAGGGGGTATGGGAGGGGTAGCATTCCCCCGAAAATCAACACCATCCCCCCATAAAGCATTTTGGCGTAAACCATTCCTTTGCAAGTCCTGAGTATAGTGACCACCCCTCCTTACGTCTGCGTAAATACCATCCTCCCACAAGTGTTTTTACGACTCGAGCACTGTGTATAAACGCATACCCGGTACATCATTTTACTTGTTGAAAGTTATTTACCTGTTCAAGGGCCCGATTCGACTTTTTGTCATTCGTGAATCGTGATTTACACTCGTCGCTATTTTATAAATTTCTACGCAAAACTGAGAAATGCGGTTTTATTGATTTGGTACAATTTTATGGATAAAAGCTTGAATATGATTCAACTTTAATTGTGACGCATCGCGCAGTTAAGGAACTTTAAGGAAAATACTCCCATCGGTAGGTTAACTTTTTGATCAAAGAAGCAATGTTTTTGCAGCAGTGTGCAACTGTGCATCGTACTATAACAACAGAGCACTCAACGGGACTTTTATTTCTTCCAATTACCATAGCATGCTGTTTGTTCATCATTCGCTTGGGACTTGCAGAAAAACTTTGGCGTTTGGCGATGTTTATAAAATTTAAAAGCATAAGAATTTGTAAAACCACGCCCGATCTCCCTTCCCCCACTAACACAACTGTTCGAAGTCAACGACGATTAAATACACCAGAGGCGCAAAAAGTTTCAAACTTTTATTTTGTTAACGATAATTTGTAATTTGATTTATATTTTCAGGGGGGACCATGGCCCCTTTGCCCCATATCCCCTGGCTACGCCTATGCTTGACACTTTCTCGTGATTGGAGGATAAGTATGCAAATACCGGAAAATGAATAGTTAAAACCTCCATGTGTGAAAGCGGCCTTAGTCAGAGCTGGTAATGCCTTCCGCAAATGTTTTTTACCGTGACGTCATACCTAATCACTGCTGCAGTCCTTGCAGTTCACCACACCGTCACCGAGTTAACTACAACCCGAAAATTTAGCTTCCTTCCGCAGATGTTTTTTTGATTTTATTTGAGATTTTAGTGTTGTTTTGAGATTTTAGTTTTTATCGAGTTCTTATTTGCAGATACCCCCTGAAGATCGCGTTCAGCGTGAAACAGGCTGTCGAGGTCATAATGATAATACAGTCTTTTAATGCTAAATCGGTTGATCTGATATGTGGTATCATTGATAGACAAAAATTTGATGTGTTTATTGTAGTCGTTTTTTTACCTATTTTTTACCTATACCTCCTGAAGATCACGTTCAGCGTGAAACAGGCTGTCGAGGTCATAATGATAATACAGTTTTTTAATGCTAAATCGGTTGATCTGATATTTGGTATCATTGATAGACAAAAATTTGATGTGTTTATTGTAGTCGTGTTTTTGAATGTAAGAAGTGAACTTGTTGCAAATTTTCTGCATAGTTTGAACAATAGTTGAGTTATACCATGGTTCCAAACACTAATACCATACCGCAAGCGACATTCAATTAAAGAGAAATACACCCTCAGACAAAAGTTTAAGACCACTTCCTAATTTTCATTGATTTTGTCATGTGAACCACTTAATTTCATTTACTCTCGTGAGAAGTTGCTCAGTTTTTTTTTTATAATCAAGTTTATTTACAACATGTTAAAAAGAAAATACACATGCAGAATTCATGGGAGAGCGAGTAACTACCTCCCTCATTAGGCGCTTCTCTCTGCTGCTGAAAATCCTGGGATGTTCTGTTCTTTTCTTATCCGCAAAAGTTTCTTTTTTTTAGAATTTTTTTATGGCATTATGCACAGCAGTTTTATTTTCTTTGCATGTATAAACAATATGACGCTCAGATAGCTTCATCTTGCTGAGTGCAACAACTTGAGCTCTTTATGTTACACTGAGAGATGCTTTTTTACCCATATTTCCCTTTCAATTTTTCCTCCTCTTTTTCAATTAATTCAACAATGCCGGTTGGCATTACAGTAGATGTAAGTAACTTAGGGCACGAAAGCTATTGCAGAGAATATACAGAAGCGTGGCAAAGGTCCTTTAGCTATATGATGGCTCAGAAGGCACTATTTTATGACTAAAGAGATTAGAATATAAAGTTTGTCCTTTTTGCTAAGTGGTCTTAAACTTTTGTCCGAGGGTGTAAATTTGAATCAAGTTATCATTGTTCAAATATTATCTTAATTTGGATAACATTCCAACGAGGATTCTCAGTTTTTTTAATACTGTTAGCAGAGGGGAATGTGGGGTTATTTCGGACAAAATTTACTTTTGTGACTCTGGAGCAAGATTAAGAATGTAGAATTGCCAACTCTGTGTACAAAATTGTAGATAGCCCTTTGACTTCAATATGAAATTGCTCGTGATTGCAATAGCTCCAAGCATTAGGCCACTTCTTGCAAAAATGCAAGGTGGTCTAGCACGTCCGAACTTGCCTTAATAGTGGGGTAGGTCCGGACAAGCAGTGGGGTAGTCTCGGACGTTAAAAAGAAGGCGAATATATTGCGATGAAATAGCACTCTGCATCGATTTCCGCTGATAGAAAAACAGCTCGTATCAGTCAAATTCACATACACAGTTTCAAAAGTTTGCAACAAAGGATTCAATCAAAATTAACTGAATGAAAGAAAGAGACTATGCATGATCTCAATAGTTTGGTAAAATCAAATGTTTTATTGTTCGAAATTCGAGTTAAAAAGCGTAAAAATGGACGTCGAGAAGACTCAATAATTTGTGGCACAAGCAATTTGAAAACAACATCTTCACATGCTATTTCGAATTATTTGTTATATAGGCCTATGTCCTACGGAAGCCCATAAGTGCAAAACATAAAAATAAGTTATAACCCGATCGACAAATATTTTTCACGATCGACAAAACTTTTTCGCAATCGACAAATCTTTTTCGCGATGCACGAAACTTTAAACCGATCTTGTCGATCGGTTTAATATTCAATATCTTTTTCGCGATGCACAAAACTTTTTCGCGATCGACAAAACGTTTTCGCAGTCGACAAATCTTTTTCGCGATGCACTAAACTTTTTCACGATCGACAAAACTTTTTCGCAGTCGACAAATCTTTTTCGCGATGCACAAATATTTTTCGCCATGCACAAAACTTTCAAGCGATCGACAAATCTTTTGCGCCATGCACAAAACTTTTTCGCGATCGACAAATCTTTTTCACGATGCACAAAACCTTTTCGAGATTGACAAAACTTTAAACCGATCGGCAAAACTTTTAACTAATTGACTAAACTCAATGTCAGTGCACAAAACTTTTACGGTACTGTAAGTGATGCGCAAAACTCAATGTAAATATCAACAAGAAAAAAGCTCACAACTTTGGCTTTTTGTTAGGCTACAGCTATCGGGAACTAATGTGAATTTCGCCTGTTTAGCTCGACACCTCTGAACGCTTGCACAGTGCAGCACACGTATAATCTGTAGTGCGAGCGATCGAGAATGCGAAATAGTTCCGTAGGCCTACCTTATAATTTTAGCTAGGCTAACAGCTGCAGTTAGGTTACACCATATTTCTCTACTTTCATGGCCTTGAAAGTTGACATACATAATTTCCCAAGGCCAATGTTCATTTTGCACGGACCAAAACCTGAGGACAATTCATCTTTTTCCTTCCACGATCACTAGGCCTATCTGTTTGAATGATCACGTTAAAATTATGATTAAACTATTCCCCTGATGGCCCATTAACTTATGCCCTCCATAGCTGGGTATAGGACAGGGTAATAAGTTGACTAAGTATCAACAATTACAAACATCCTTGCAATTTCAGAATCGGGAATAATACAATTATAAATTGTCGTAATAGCATAGGCCTCTCTTCTCCTGTGTTTGTACTCAACAGTTGCCATAACCATTGCACGTAAAAAAACCCATGTTGCATAACTGTTGAACTGTTGTCATGCTCATGAAGAGCAGCTTTTTCAAATCTTTGTGCTTCAAAATATGATTTATGTAAACGTGTGGTTATGCTGTTTTTGTTACATAAGGCATAAACTTAATTGTTTTTGTATTGCAATCTCGTAAACTACTCCTTCGCAGACTTGAACTTTAGCAATGGAAGTTAATGAGCTCGGAACCGGAAGAAATTGAAACTAAGCCAAAAACTTTTAAAATCAATGTAACAGCTTGCGATCAAAGAAAGATTGATTGATTGATTTTTGATTTCTTCATCTTTATCCTCCTATCACGAGAAAGCGACTGAGGCGCTATGCGTAGGACGAATCCAGACTCGCTTAGGAGTTGCCTTTGTTTCCAAGTTTTCCGCTTGAATTTTGCTTCTGACTTCTTTAATTTGCTGCTTGCCAGATTCCACCAAGCAGAGATAATCATCGTGAAGCATCTTATCCAAGGACGCAACAACGAGACTAGGTTGGGAGGTGAACCATCAACTTGAAAATTTACGTACTGCAATGGCCATTTTAGTGCTTTTTGAACAATTTTCAGGGAAATTTTGTTTCCGTTTTTGACCCCTTATTTTGAGTGTTTCACCAAATAATGATGCATTTTTTTCGCACATTTTTGATTATGCGTGCTGAAGGCGACTCAGGCGTATTGTTATGAAGAGGTTCGAAACTATAAAAAACTTTATTTAACCAAAGCATTGCTGAATATGGCTGGTGAGGAGGATGCATCCCCCTCTGGACCCGCCCCTGATGGCCGAGTATAGGCCTACTTCTCATCTTCCCCTCTGGATTCGCTTCTGGCCATATACTACAGAAACCATCAAAAGAATCTGGCATATTTCAGCCACTTAGCACCATTAGTATTGTTCTTTATTACTAAAAGGCAGAGGCAAAAAAAGGGGGGGCACAATGGCCCCGCCCTAAATACGCTCTTGATAGCCTGTTTTAGACAATGAGCGGCCCTAGGCTATTTGATCACACTGATTGGAAGTGCAAAAAAAAGGTCTTCACGTTCTTAGATGTCCTGTTTTCACTGAAAATATCGGTATAGTGAAGAGCAAAAAAAAGGTAGGCGAGTCCCCAGATGTTCTGTTTTCCACTGAAAGTATAGGTGAAGAGAAAAAAAAATCTTGATTATTCGTGATGAAGCCCCCCATTTTCTCCGAGGCCGTAGGCCTGTACACATGCGACGTGTCCAATGTATGTGTGCTTCGGACCCACAGTTCTTGCTTCTAGTTTTTGTTCCCCCCACCTCACAAACAAAATTTTAAGGCAAATATCTATGGATTTAAGCTCTTTCCTGGGTTTTAATTTCGATGCTAGGCCTATTAAGTTTCAAATGCATTCATACAGAGGCAATATTGTAGAAATAAACGCGTAAATTAAGGCCCACCTGAAAAAAAAGTGGGGGGTGGGGGCAGGGCTCCCTCGGTTCCGCCACCTATGGGTCCGGGTTCACCCGCGCTGATGGCCGGGTTCACCCGTTTTCTGGACAGCTTTTTTTTCAGATCGACGGTCAAACTTCTTGTTGAGATTTTGAGCGAAAAAGCTTTGCAGTTGGATGTGGGCAGCTTTCCCCAGTGTGGGCCCCTAGCCGACCGTTGGGATGTTGTCGTCTCCAAAAAAGAAAAGAAAGGCCTTCACCCACAATTTTCGGCTCTTAAATGGAATCTTGGTCCCCTCGACGGCTAAGTGGTCTCCGAGAAAAAGGATCTTCACCCGAAAATAAATGACCTCAATTGGAAACCGGGGACCCTTGACGGCTATGTGGCCTCTCCAAAAATAACAAAAAGGTCTTCAACCATAATTCGGGGCCTCCAAATGGAATCCGGAGCTCTTCGACAGCTGAGGGGATTTCTCACCACACTACTTTGGGACCTCTATGATGGGCCCCTAAAATGCTCTTTCATGGACTCCTACACACCCATGGGCCCGGGGCAGATTGCCCCCTGTAATCCCCAGCCCCCCTCTTATAAGCCCTGGATAGGGGGGGTCCTGTAGTGTGTCTTTTGTGTCCTTGACATTCAGTTGGGACGATTTATTCTACAGTATTAGAGCAAAAAATGTAATTTTGGCAAAAAGCTGCCAATTTCGTTCTGCATCTCGCTCCACAATGTCTTCTGATTGCACTCAAGGGATTGCGTGTGATAACTTTTCACCGGCCCGCCTCTGGCTCAGAAGAATTGCCGCACCGTTAAATAAAATATCTCTAATTTCTGATAACAGATAAGCGTTTTTAGAGTTTACATTGTTAGCGATTTAACTGGTAGGAAGATTATGTTTTTGAATGCGTTTTGAATGAATCTAGAATTAAAATTCATAAAAAAATATTTTAAATGTTGTGGCCATGCAAAAAGACAATCGGCCGATATACGAAGACAAGACGAATCTGCTGGTACTGATAATCAGGAAATTGTAAAACACAGGGGCGCAAAATTTTTGTTTCCCCCGGGGCGCAGGATACCCTCGCTACGCCACTGCTGGTGTGTAATATGGATGAGTTAAAAGTGAAAAAATCATCACGGTACAACTTGGTGAACAAATTATCCGCAAAAATGGGATGACTAAACGCCATAGAGATCCCCGTTTGTTTCTGCTGGGATCTGTTTTAACTCAAAACTTAATCAATTAAGAATGAAATATCCCATGGCAGGAAGCAGTGTCTCGTCAGCTTCTCAAATTTTAAACCTACGCTGCAAATTTTGCTTTGGACCTTGATCGGGTCATAGAAAATTATTGCAGTCCCACCAAAGAAAATTCAAATATTTCATTTCGGAAAATATGACGGAAAATTTTGGTGGAACCGTTGCGGTTCCACCGGGAAAATTATAGTTTGTGCGTCGATAATTTTCCAGTGAAATGGAATATTATTAATTTTCCCGGTGGAACCATAGCTGAAAAATACGTGGAGGGTGGGGGCAGGGCCCCCTCGGTTCCGCCACTTATGCGTCCGGGTTCACCCGCGCCCCAACGCCACTGCTATCAGCCCTTCAGCATCATGTCCAGGTTTTGTTATCGTGTAGCAGTGGCTACAACATTCGAGGAAACATTATCGCGCTCGCTGCATGCAGGAGGTACGCTCCTTCGACTTATGACGTAACAATCACTATTTTAAGTTGTTGATATTTTTGTGTTAATTTTGCTGTACGCGCCATTCTAGCTTACACGTTGTTTAACAAGTGAATTTTGAGTTCAGCGCAGGGAAATATACTTTGTTTCGATGTAAAGTATTGTGGTGAGTAGGCATATAGAGTAGCTACAATCGCTTTGTTAACGTAGATAGGCCTAATCGTCTTCATCATACTCTATTTTAGGAAAGTTTCATGCACGTTTCTACCAGTCGGTTGCTAGATTTTCAAGACATAGCTATCAATGCGGGAGGTCTGGGGTGCGAATCCCGGGTCGGTCAAATCGGACACATGAGTTGCCAACGGCTCACCACTGCTGCGACGTTTCCTCGGAGCTGTGTTGCCCAGGTGCTAAGCCGCGGAGATGCAACAGGGGTGAAATGACGTCACTGGCACAAATGTGCTACTAGCACATCGTCACTCGCTCATAACCAATCACTGCATGCACTCGCACATTCCATGCTCACTCGCACATTATAGCCGGACCACTGGCACATTGACCAAACTAGCACTCGCACATTCCGATGTTGCAAAATCAAGACCACTCGCACATTGACCAAACTAGCACTCGCACATTCCAGTGTTGTACAAACCGGACCACTCGCACATTGATCAAACTAGGACTCGCACATTGCATGTTCACTCGCACATTATAATCGGACCTCTCGCACATTGTTTAAACTAGCACTCGCACATTCCGATGTTGTAAAAACCGGACCACTCGCACATTGACCAAACTAGCACTCGCACATTCCGGTGTTGTAAAAGCCACACCACTCGCACATTGAACAAACTAGCACTTGCACATTCCTGTGTTGTACAAATCGGACCACTCGCACACTGACCCAACTAGGACTCGCACACCAAACTAGCACTCGCACAATACATGTTCACTCGCACATTATAATCGGACCTCTCGCACATTGTTTGAACTAGCACTCGCACATTCCGATGTAAAAACCGGACCACTCGCACATTGACCAAACTAGGACTCGCACATTTCCATTCGCACAATTACAACCGGACCACTCGCACATTGACCAAACTAGGACTCGCACATTTCGGTGTTGCAAAAACCGGACCATTCGCACATTGACCAATCTAGCACTCGCACATTTCATTTCACTCGCACATTTCCATTCGCACATTGCAACCGGACCACTCGCACATTCCAATGTTGTAAAAACCGGACCACTCGCACATAGACCAAACTAGGACTCGCACATTGCATGTTCACTCGCACATTTCGGTGATGTAAACACCGGACCACTCGCACACTGACCAAACTAGGACTCGCACATTGCATGTTCACTCGCACATTTCGGTGATGTAAACACCGGACCACTCGCACATTGACCAAACTAGCATTCGCACATTCCTGCGTTGTAAAAACCGGACCACTCGCACATTTCAATGTTGTAAAAACCGGACCACTCGCACATAGACCAAACTAGGACTCGCACATTGCATGTTCACTCGCACATTTCGGTGATGTAAACACCGGACCACTCGCACATAGACCAAACTAGGACTCGCACATTGCATGTTCACTCGCACATTTCGATGATGTAAACACCGGACCACTCGCACACTGACCAAACTAGCATTCGCACATTCCTGCGTTGTAAAAACCGGACCACTCGCACATTCCAGTGATATAAAAATCGGACCACCCGCACTCGATCGGACATTTGGGTGGTCCGGTTATAATATGCGAATGAACATGGAATGTGCGAGTCCTAGTTGGGTCAATGTGCGAGTGGTCCGGTTTGTACAACACCGAAATGTGCGAGTGCTAGTTTGGCCAATGTGCGAGTGGTCCGGTTTGTACAACACCGGAATGTGCGAGTGCTAGTTTGGTCAATGTGCGAATGGTCCGGTTTTTTCAACACCGGAATGTGCGAGTGCTTGTTGGGTCAATGTGCGAGTGCTTGTTTGGTGAATGTGCGAGTGGTCCGGTGTTTACATCACCGAAATGTGCGAGTAAACATGCAATGTGCGAGTGCTAGTTTGGTGTGCGAGTCCTAGTTTGGTCAATGTGCGAGTGGTCCGGTCATAATGTGCGAGTACGGAGATGTGCGAATGATTGATTATGTGCAAGTCGAAATGTGCGAGTGGTCAGGTCATAATGTGCGAGTGAACATGGAATGTTCGAGTAGGGTGATGTGCGAGTGAACGTGGAATGTGCGAGTACGGTGATTGGTTATAATGTGCGAGTGAACACGGAACGAGCGAGTAGGTGATGTGCGAGTGATTGGTTAAGTGCAGTGCGAAACGAAATGTGCGAGTGATCATGGAATGTGAGAATACGGTGATGTGCGAGTGATTGGTTATGTGCGAGTCGAAATATGCGACTGGTTTGGTCATAATGTGCGAGTGAATATGAAATGTGCGAGTACATGATGTGCAGGTGATTGATTATGTGCGAGTGAACATGGAATGTGCGAGTGATTGGTTAAAATGTGCGAGTGGTCCGGTCATAATGTGCGAGTGGTCCGGTCATAATATGCGAGTGAACATGGAATGTGCGAGTTCGGGTACAGTGATGTGCGAGTGGTCCGGTCATAATGTGCGAGTAAACATGGAATGTGCGAGTGACGTCATTTCACCTCGTCTCCGGAGATGGGTGCCGCCACTCGTTACATGCTTCCGCGTAATACCGAGAGTATAATGAAGATTTGTGGTTGAAATTGCGGAGGCTAAAAAAATATGTAGGTACTTGGCCATAGAAACTCGAAACTGAGCCAGGTGATCTCTCGCTACACAGCAGAAATGCATCGCTTAAAGTGAAATATCAAACAAAGTATACATTATTTAACGACTTGGCCAAGCCCAGCTAGTGGTACATCCTGAACGAAACAGATCTTTCATGACGGACTTAATTCACTTTTGGATCCACTGCATTTGACACATATTCGAGCGGTCGCTGTTGCAGCTCTTAAATCTCACCTAAAACTTTCTTCAATCACTGTAGAATTTTCCTTTCAGTGAATTGAAAATATAGCATACCGATGTTTCTTCATTCGCGGTATGAAGCAAACAAAAAAAATTGGAGGACGTGTTAAAATTCAGTGTGTCTGAGGCGTTTAGGTGATTTAACGTGTTTATTCAAATATAACACGCACTCCTGCATAACGCGCACCTCTATTTTTTAAATGAAACTTAATACAAATTTTTTCTTTGTACAGCTTTGACTAAAGATCAAAAGTAACTGCTGTTGAAGACATGTGACTGTAACAAAACATTAATTCATAGCTAACAAAAAATCTAGTGCATAACGTGCACCAATAATTTTGATTGAAATTCCGCACAAAATTTTGCGCGTTATACTCGAACGAATACGGTAAATGACACTAAAGACAAAGTTAATATGCTGGTAGAAATATCAGCTGTATGCGGAAATCAGGTAAAATATAACTGCTCACACTTTATCTAATCTAAATCAATTTCGGTTGAAAACCATCAGCAATATTCTTATTCTTGATGACGGACTTTTTAACCGAAATTGATTTCATTTAAATGAAGCGTAAGCAGTTATATTTTGACTAATTTCCGCATACAGCTGATATTTCCACCAGCATATTAACTTATATTTTTGATGCGAAATCGTCAAGGTAGTTTTATTGGAGTGTGGTGATTCTCGCCATCAATTTCATAATAAATTTCAATAAAGAGGACAAAACAGAGCAAGTGGGAAGCTTTTATTAAAGATGGAACATAAGAAAACTCTTTTTTACCATTACAGATAAGAGGCGGACTTAAAGGGGGGCAACGCTACTCAAATTTTATTACTAGTATGTAAGAGTAACTAGCTACAAGTACCGGTACTGTTTATAAAACAGTATGATATTCGAGATGTCTATGCACCACCAAAACACAAATAAAATCTTCATTATACTCGTGGCATTACGCCGAAGCGTGTAACGAGTGGCGTGGCCCATCTCCGAGGCTCAGTGCTTGGGAAACACAAACACAGCTTCGAAGAAACGTCGCAGCGGTGGCGAGCCGTTGGCGACACTGTGCCCGATATGAAAAGCCCGGGAATCGAACCCCAGATCTCCCGCACCGATAGCGTGTGCTTAACAATTGAGCTAACCGGCAGGTTATGCACCACCAAGTCCAATAAAATTATGAATGTGACTGCCATGAACAGAAATCCTGGATCCGCGCCTGCTACAAATACACAAAAGCGACCTAAGAACAATCAAACTTCAAATCAAAAGACAGAATACACATATCAAAGTTGTTGGATAAAGCATTGCCGAATTGTTATTGCTTTGTTCTACATACTAAAGATGATTTAATACGCATTGTATGATGCACCAGTCACACGTAATAGGCTGATTCATAACACACACTGCATTACATTTACATGCGTAATGTGCTTATCTACGAAGGATCGCCATAACATTGGCAAATTCTCAAGTAGAATTCGGAAAACTCAAAGGCTAACTAGATTTTTACACAAAGCAACCTATTTCAAAGACAGAGTTCTGTATTTCTTATTTTCGATCAAATAAGCAAAACTTCGTACCATTTACAGTTTTCCAGCAACAGTAAGCAAGACTAAGGATTGTAGCACAAACCCAGAATATAGCGGCTATATATCTCATCAAAATCGCAAAGCAGGTTTGCGCAACATTGCTTCAGCAGTACATGTTGAAAATCACAAATCAATGCTTTTTCAAACTTAATTTATTGCTAGTACCACTGTTCCCTTTAAGGCGCAAAATTTGAGAAAAATAAGAAATTTTGGACCGAATATTCCTATTTCTTAAGCTTGCCGTATGAAATAGTGATTTTTGGTCGAATTTGAATGAAAGTGTTCAACATTTTGGTACAAAACGAAAGTTTCATACTCTGGAAACTCAACTTTGAGGCACAAACCGGATCAAACTTTCTTTAAACCTTTTAAATTTTGGGCAAATTTTGTATCAAAATAAATATTTGGGCAAATTTGCACTTGCCAAAACTTAGAGGGAACTTTGGCTAGTACTGAACATCAAACTAACAAGCAAAACGCTAAAATCGCTGATTCAAACCCCAGCACATTTTGAAAATCAACGAGAAAAGATATAACAATGTAAATTTTACGAAGTATGCTATGTTGATGATTCAAATGCAATCACGTCAAGATCATTGTACGATCAATATTACAAACTAATCACTAGAGAATTTGCACGGTTCGCCATCAAAATACGTCATAAAAACATCATACTGTGCGAAGTCGACAATGTCAACAATCGAAAGCAATGAAATGAAAGCAAAATATTTTGGCTAAGGTGAACGGCTGCAATATTTACATACCAGAACAGTGCTTTCTCAAGGCTGAGAAACCGAAATGGTCTCTCAAAATTGTCCCGCGGTTTCTCAAAATCTGCTTCTACAATAGTGTAGAAAGTTGGGTTTCATGTCAAACCTTGAAACACACTATAGGCTACACACCAGAAGACAAGTTTTTCAATGCCTGAAGCTTTGGCGCAATTTTTTCGCATTGCGTAAAAATCTAAGCATCTACAATGTATCTATATGACATGTACAAGAACTAGAGCCAAACTTTCCCATTTTCAAAATCAGAATTCATTTAAAAAAAAATCACTTAAGTTTACACAAATCCTCAGCGTTAAATACAGAGAAATGCAGTTACGCAAATCACACAAGACTTTTAATATACTGATAATAGCGGCATAAAATAGATAAATAGCACAGATGAAATTATACAAACAAGCATCCAATTTCTTAAAAATTATGCAATTTGCCTACAAGAAACGTCAAAAAAATGAGCTAGCAAAGCTTGCAAGATAGCAACTATTGTGTTTATAAATTTTTCAAGGGTACATAGACTCACTGGAGCAGATTGAGAAACTGTTAGCGAAGGTAGGGGGGGCGCTACAATTAGAAAAAGTGCTTAGCAGTTTTGTTCATTCAGAAGTAGCGAAGTGTGCATTAATTGGTATGCAAGCCTAAAAAGTTATGGAGGTGGAGCTTAAGCCCCTACCAGTAGCGTACTTAGAGAGGGGGCATTGTGCCATACCACCCTTACTTTGCTTTTTAGCAAGTAAAAGGACAAATGTTGATGTGCAACTGAAATAAGCCAGACTCTTTTGACGGTTTTTGTAGCTCATGGCACGCCCCCTTTTAAAATTTCTCGCTACGCCACTGGCCCCTTTAGCTCCTCATTGTGGCTCTACCAGTGACTCTTGAGGAATACGGTTAAGTCTGGCAATTTGCAACAGTATCGGAGGTAGGAAGAGCCAAGAATAAGATTACAATGTGCTTCGCACAACTTCAGCAACAGGTATAAAAAAAACGAGTACCACAAAAAATTTAAGACATGAGAACTTGGATAGTAACTACAACGATTTAGGAATGCGTTTCAATGTTTTTGTTATTTACCAGGCAGTGGTTATTTTTAAGACGGGGAAATTTGACACACAATCTGATAGCTCAGAGCAGTGTTTTTTTAAGGTTTGGTTTGAGGAGCCATTAAGCAATTATGAAAGACCCGATTGAATTTATAATGTAAAACACAGCTTTCTACGCTATTAGTAGAAGCAAATTTCGAGAGACCTCTGCGAAGAATTTTGAGAGACAGTTTCGGTTCCTCGAAATACCTCAAATAAAAACACTGGCTCAGAGTATGCGCAATGCTTGTAATTACGAAACATTGTTAACGCCAAGAAGCCAAAATCGATAAGACCTCACCGTGCTTTGTTCGCTCAGAAGTATGAAACTAAATGACTAAATCCTTTCAACATTAGCACATGTGTCTCATGTACTGGACAAAATCTCAAAATCTGGAACCGGTCAACTCTTAGTTGCAATACTAACGTGAAAGCTTTTGCGACTGCGATTTCAAAAACACCACAAGCTTATAATCGCACCTATAAAAATGCACCGAAATCACAAACATCACATACTCCTGAATAATTTGATGCAAATAATCCAATTCAGTCAAAAACAATAAACTCAATAATTAATTTTTATTGCAATGTGCTGATAAGTAAATATCAGCAATTTACTGCATACAATTTTCTTATGAGCAAATTTGAAAGCAGCAATTTAATGCAAATTATAGTCACAACAACAGCAAAACAAAACATGTTTTTTATTATGTTGAGGTTAATAATGCCTTCCAAAAGTAAGGTAACGCATAAAAACTAATACACAGCCACCTAAAAATGCGAATTTTAATATAAATTAATGATATATACAAGCTGCTTAATTAATGTACAAAAGACACCACTTACAGTTTAAATCATTTTGTGTTGGGACAGTTTTTCTAGTGTCATGTCTACAATGAGCTACTAGTTTATTAAACAAACAACAAACAGATCTAAAAATGACTTCATTCTGTAGTGCTTTCTTGAAGACAGTCTTCCAATCTTATTGTTTAAACTTAAAATGACAATTGATAAACTTAAGACAACTATTCTGCTCGCCTGCTGAAGTCAAGTTCAAAGATAATGACTTAGCGTGAGCATAGCAACTGAGTAACTCGTCAAACACTGCGATAGCTTGACTATTTGACCAAAGACAACATAGCATGACCGAATTGTCGTTGACACATCGGGTGACTGCTGACATGAAATTAAGGGTGGCTGCTGACTTGAAGACCTCGCGGCCCCTTCGCAGTCACCCTACTATATGTTAATTTTGCTTATGATTGTGTTTTGGGCTAGCATATGCTGTTCGTAGTGACAAATAGATAAACTTGCAACTTCTTCCCTTCTAACTGGAGCCTTGAGCCAAATCTTAACTCTAACCTAAAATAATGCAGAGAATGTCATGTTACACAGTCCTGCTCCATAATAATAGATGTTGGACTTAAACTCAACAAAGCATATAGCACACAAAACACAGAACATACAAAAATATAGAACAAAATATAAGAAAACAAAAATGCTAAGGCATTCTGAATTTGATATGCTCAAGATCGACAATTTTAATTTGCTACAAAACTTTCAAAACACCTCTCAGTTACTCTGCCAATGTTTTTTGTAATTGTCACATGCATATTCCTTGAGGTGTACAGCATGAGCGATTCTCACAATTTTCAAAGTTTGACGGGCAATTTATCACTGTAATTGTTAAATTCTTGTTGCTTAAACAAGTTCAGAAACCAGTTTGATCAAATAACAATAAAAATTAGCTAATTACTTTGATTTGACACCAGCCACTGCAAACCTTCACTAAGTCCATCACCAGTCGTCGCACAAGAAGGCTGTACATACCAAACTCTGTCCCTAAGTACAGTTAAACCTAGCTTTTGCTGTACTTCATGGGGCTTCATTGCACTGGGTAGGTCTTGTTTGTTTGCAAAAATTAGAATAACAGCATCTTTCATTTCACGATCGTTAATAATTCTATGCAATTCTACCTTTGCTTCTTCGATTCTGTCAGTATCAGCACAATCTATAACAAATATGAGGCCCTGGGTGCCAGTGTAATAATGTCGCCACAGAGGTCGAATTTTGTCTTGTCCACCAACATCCCAAACATTAAAACGAGTGTTTTTGTAAGTCACAGTTTCAACATTAAAACCAACTGTAGGAATAGTTTGGACAGGTTGGCCAAGTTTCAATTTATATAAAATAGTTGTCTTTCCAGCTGCATCCAAACCCAACATGAGAATTCTCATCTCTTTATTTCCAAATAACTTGGAAAAAAATTTACCCATTTTTATGGAAGCACTTATCACGCATAAAATAATCTAAAAACATTAAAAACTTCATAATATTGAAAATACAGTACACACTTGTAGAATATGTACATAAAACAAAGGTTATGATGTTATTGAAGAAATCCATTACTGTGCATATCAGTGAAAGTAGTGGGCCTAAACAGGATGCTGATGGCACAAAATTTAATATAGCCAGACTGGCCTTCACACAAAACACGACACACATGCTTATTCTGTGAGAGACTGATTTGTTTGAAAAATTATGGAGCCAACAATGGACTACACACCAAAAAAAGTTATGCAAAAGTGCACTGGACTGACACATCACTAGATATGCGTAGTCATGCACAAAAATTCTACACTGGCTATTCATACAGTAAACTAGTTCAAATATGTACCAAAGCAGTTTGGTCCGACACAACTGAGGCAAAAATATGTCGAAGAGCATCTGGATTCTCAATTTGATAGCACAATTGCAATAAACATCAAGCTTTGCTTGACATCAAAAGTTAACGTTTATGCTTTGCTCATAAACCCAGTGCTTCATCGCAATGTCATGAGAAAACAGCAGTACTATGGCCGAGCATTCACACAATACAAATTTAAGAAATATTATACCAGAATGAAATTGCTAAATCATTGAGGAATGGATAAATGCTGGCTGGCTACCTGATCTCTGACTAAATGCACACCTCGTAGGCTACTTAAAATATTAAGAGTCAGACAGGAATTTATGATTACATAATTGAGTAAGTTTAGTTGCCAATACGATATACAAAGATCAAAGCATTTGAAATGTTATTAAGCAAGTGGAAGTTCATGGTGCAGAAGCAAGTTGGTCATCACTGTTATGCCGAAGTTTTCAGCAAGGGCTAACTTGCATAAATATATACACATTTCAAAATAAAACGCTTGCCCAAAGATTTAGGGGGGTTTAAGAAAGATTGATCCAATTTTTGTTCATGTTGAGTTACCTGAGCATGAAACTTTTGTCTTGCACCAAAATTTTAAACCCTGTAATTTAAATTTGGTTGGCAAGCAGGCAAGCTTCAGCAAAAATCGAAAAAATTTGCCCCAAATTTCTCATTTTTCTTGATTTGCACCTTAGAGGGAACAGTATCGGTCACAGGTGATACGAAAAATGCATTCCAGCTAATGCTTGTGCTTTGATATAAGCCACTGCAAACCTTCACTAAGTCCTTCACCAGTTGTGGCACAGGAAGGTTGTACATGCCAAATTCGATCTGTAAGTGAAGTTAAATTTAGCTTTTGCTGTACTTCATCTGGCTTCATTGCATTAGGTATATCTTGCTTATTTGCAAAAATTAGAATAACTGCACTTTTCATTTCACGATCGTTAATAATTCTATGCAATTCTACCTTTGCTTCTTCGATTCTGTCAGTATCAGCACAATCTATAACAAATATGAGGCCCTGGGTGCCAGTGTAATAATGTCGCCACAGAGGTCGAATTTTGTCTTGTCCACCAACATCCCAGACATGAAAATGTGTGTTTTTATATGTTACAGTCTCAACATTAGGGCCAACTGTAGGAACAGTTTGGGCTGGTTGACCAAGTTTCCATTTATATAGAATTGTGGACTTTCCTGCTGCATCTAAACCAAGCATAAGAATTCTCATTTCCTTCTTTCCAATCAACTTGGAAATAAATTTGCCCATCTTTGTCAGTCTGTGAAACCATTTTAGACCTCAAACATAATCTAATATAAGTGTGTGTAGTGTAGCCTATTGGCAGTTTACTAATCGCTAACTGATTGTGCAGCATTTAACAAAAAAATTCAGGTATTTCATACCAGTACCTGAGTACTCACTACTTTTTTACAGTAGGTTTATCTACCATATATCACTTACCGTTATAACTACAGACTAGCATTAGCTAGAGTACTGGTGTTCCAAATGATCAGTAAATTTTACTTTGCGATGTGCTGGATTAGACAGATACTGAGTACCGGTATCTTGCTATGTGCTGGATCAGGCAGAGTATCTGTCTAATCCAGCATATACAGTAGCAAACATTGTTGTACTAGAGGGGTCCTACTAAACACCACAAAGGACTGAAACACCGCAAAGGAGTGACAAAGGACAATACTAAACACCGAAGGACAATACTAAACACTGCAAAGTACAGCAAAGGGCATAACCCCAAGCCTAACCCTAATTTAAAGTCCTTTGATGTTCTTTGCTATGGTACTGGTAGGCCTATATATGATTCCAAGTCCTTTGTCGTTCTTTGCAGTGTTTACTGTTTAGTTGATCAATTTGAATTCCTTTGTCGTACTTTGCAGAGCTCAGTAGGTACCACTAAGTCCTTTGTCAGTTTGTCACTCCTTTGCGGTGTTTAGTACTGAGTAGGACCGGTACTAAACTGCTGAAGGTAGACTGCTCCAGCAGTCCAGTCTGACAGCACAGATTCTGCTCCTACTTTCATACAGTGTCAGGTCAGCTAGCATAGTCTCACAATTATCTATTCTACTCAGCAGCCTTTTGAAGCAGCTAAGTTGTTAAACCTAGTGACCTAGCCCAAAGCCCCAAGACCATTTCTGTAATTTTGAATACTCCGTACCATCGCTTCCCTAAGGTTTCAGCACTGAGCAAGTGCAAATTTACATGAAATTACACCAAAATTTGCCCAGAGTAGTCTATTTCAAGGCTTAAAAAAAGATTGACATATATACCATTTTTTGCCTTGAATTTAAGTTCACTTGTTTGCAGAGCACAAAACTTACATTTTACGACAAAACTTAACTCTTTGGTTCAAATTTGGCTAAAAATCGGAAGGCTAATCAAGTAGCAGAGTAGGCAATCTTAGGAAAAACTTGTCCAAAATTTCTCAACTCAGAGGTAATAGTGCTGAGAGTTCAGTACTCTTCGACTAGGTGCAATTCAAAAAAAAACTTAATAGCCTAACCCAAGGTCTTCATGACATCGGTGTTGTGACTAGATGAGCTTTATGCTCTTTCAATGCACCTGTGTTGTTCTATTGCAGTTACTGATGTCGCTTTCAATGTTAACTGAAATGACACAAATAAACTTACTTACTAGGTATCTCATTAGTATTTGCAAAAGCTACTAATACAAATGCTTCGGGATTGCAGATTGGAATATTTATCATTTCACCGGTGACTGGTCATAAGACCCGAAAAATAGGTATTTGATCTGAATCCTGATCCATGATGAGAAACCATAAAGCTACCCGTGACTTTTGCCGTAATATAAACGAAGAACTAATCGACTAAAAACAGAATCAGGGCCAACGCGTATAGACATGAAATTCATAACCTTGCTGTACCATTATTGCGATCACTTTCGATTATAGCTTCGGTGAGTAGCCTACCGTATTTAGATTTCGGTCCCAGTACCGGCATTGAATATGGCAAGCCCGGGAAAATTCTCCAACAGGCCTACCAAAAACTAGAGATCTGCTGCCGTTTTCGGCAAGCCTGCAAGAAAATTGTGTTAGCAATTACAAAAAGGTCCATTTTTAAGCATGATATTTTTCAGGCTAAGTTCATATTTTTTCTGGATTAAGTTAACGATGGTAGTAGGCCCAAGCCTTTATTGGGCCTAGAACCGTTAATAGATAAAAAATAATCTACCAAACGCTTTTATTTTGCGATAAGTTCACAGTCCCTAATATAACACAGTCTCTATATTAGTACCTTGCGATAAGTTTTTGAAAACTAGATCCAAATTTTTGAGAAAGACTTTTCACTGACCTGAAAATGATGTTTGCACCTGGCTGTGCTTATCACTTCTTCACAACACTAACATTTCTGCGGGTCTTCTAAAACCTATTTTAATTTAATCTTAGTTCATGATTTCGAACAAAATGAGCCTTGGCCTACGCCAGGTTTGCACACTAATAGATTTGTACTTTTCTTCGCAGCCTGCCGGTAGAGGCCTAATCTACCAAAGTTATTCAGCGACATGGCCTAGCGGTACCGCGTGCAGGTGACAGATCCTACGTGACGGGTTCGATTCGCGGCTGGAGCCGATCCCATTTGACATATTTAACGGGTGGCTGCTGACTCGAAGAGCGCAAGCTCACTTCGCAGTCTCCCTCAATTACTGTTGAATTTTCGGTTCAATATAATTTGAAAATAACCTGAGTTATTGATTTATTTAATCGCAGGCTCAATTTTAACACCACACAGCCTAAGTACGATTAATGCTTTAATTTGCCAAACAGTACAGTAGGCTAAAATTATTACAAGGCAACATTAAATATGCAGTCTTACAAAATTGCACAAAACATTAACCTAATCAAAAACACGGCAAGCAGCAATCAGGTAAAATTACAAATCATGGCCTAATGGAAAGCTGCACGCTAAACGAAACACTGATCAAAAATAAAGCAACAACTAGCCGTACGAGCACACTTTGGGATTGTGGTATGAGTACCAAAGTTGAATTGCAAGGCCTATAATTCTTGCAGTACAAATTCCACAGCAGCTAGCCTATCAAACTTAAGTAAGGCTTCTCGAATTGGATGTAGAAGTCGATTACTGAGACGGTGAGACTGAGATCACACCATAACGCGTGATTCACACGCGCGTGATTTTTTGCAGAAATAAATTGGTACTACCCAGTATGAGGGAGTGACAAAATAGATACCTAGTACCTACTTATTCTAACGTAACTTGCAAAATGCTAAAAACTATAGCGCACAAACAGGCACAATGTGAGGCTATTTTTTTATCTATTTAGTTACATATTCATCTTCTTATCTTTTAACTGCACATGAAGTAAAAACTAAGTCGGGAAATTACTTCAGTAATATTTAGGTACCGGTAGTCTTAAAAAAAGTAAGGTACTAGAAAGCAACAGAATAAGAACACAATTTATTCGCTAATTAAGAAGTTAAAAAATACAAATCAACAAAAATTAAAAATATTTAAGAAGTACGTTACGGTGGATTTTCTAAGGTAAAAAATCTTGATTCAACCGATATTAAAACTGGGTACTTTTGCCACCAGCGAGAGAAATAAAATTCCATTTTCCATCGCCAAAAAACTGCAATTCGTAATCGTGAAACTGTAAAGCAATGTATAAATAAATAGGAGCGTAATGTGAATGCATTAAGGTGTTTCATTTTTTAACAAATTTTGAAATTCAAAATGCCCGGGGTGCCAGAAGGTGGGGTTTTGGAAAAAAAAATTAGGGACAAAATATTTTCAAATTATGACGTCATTTTGAGGTTGCACGCTTCAATTGAAATTTCGGGGTGTCGAATTTTTGTAAATATGTCGTAACTTCGGAACCACTTGCCGCAGCTCAACAAAATTGGTGTCAAAATGATCAGAAGATATGATTTCCTATATGTACTTCTAAGGTTTTAACTCTCTATTAGCTATAGAAAACAAGTTGTTTTGAAAAAACCAGTTTTAGTCAAAATTTTAGAATTGCTTGGCGCACTTTTGTTTTATATTTGCAAGACTTCAACGAAACTGTGTATCAACAGAAAAAAGAAATAATTTTAACGTATAAAACATGCATGGGCAACCTTTTGTCACTGGGGGCCAAAATGTGCATTTGGAACTTGACTGAGGGCCGGAGCCGCAATTGTGATTTTAAGTGTAATCTAGGTACATATTTTTGTGGGGTTTGGATTGTATTCATGTAATGCTATTTTACATGCAATGTGTTTTCAATTTTGTTTGCACAGGGATATCCATAAAAATGTATACCTATATTGATATAGGCAGCATTTTCACCATATTTTATGTAACTAACTATCTGTAATTTCTGTATTGACATATAATTGTAATACTGAAAATGAAAAATTTATTGAACCCAATGAATTGTCAATCTTAATATGTCAGATATGCTATAAAACTAATAGTAATGTTTAATTAAATTACTTTCTAATGGGAAATCTGGGCTTGGTGCTTTTTCACCAACGTGTCAATTTTTGGTGCTATAATGGAGGCGGCCACTCTTAAGACTATTTTCAAGATGACAATCTGTCAGTCTTGATCTAGTTTTTGACTTATTGCTCGCAGATATAAGTACTCCCAAATAGTGGCATTTTCTTTCGGGCTAAATCTTTCGTAACACACATTATATAAAATATATGAATATCGATATATTACATAGGCCTACAGCCCTAGAAAATTTATTGGCGGGCCGGATGAGAAGCCTTGGCGGGTCGGATTTGGCCCGCGAGCCGTAGGTTGCCCATGCACGGTATAAAACAACACTTAAACGATTATTAGGCTACTGGTATAGAATAGCGAACAACATTGCATTAAGTTCAATGGAGGCCCAATTCCTTATTGCAGAAGTACGAACGCAGTCGAAAATTTGTACGATTTATGTTTTCCGGAGCATCAGAAGTCCTTTTGTTTATAATCTCCTTCACAAATCCAATTCTTCTCTCACAAGGTCTATTGTGATTTTCAATTGATCGCCAAAATGCAAGGTTAAGATGTGAAGCTGATATTATGCATGGAGCTTCTCTGCTTTGTTTGGTAAAAAAATCAATGCTTCAAGCGCCATTTGGAGTTGATCAAAACAGTGTCAATATCAACAGAGTCCGGAAAAGATTCTGATGCAGTAACTGCTTGTAAGATGTAAGGTGGCACTTCTGCATAATCGCTAAACGCTCAAACCAACGCTTGTAAGAGAAAGTCACTGGGAGGCGTAAGGCACATATTATTTCCACACCACATCGACAATGTCGTTGCTCAAATGGCAGTAAGCAAGAATAAGATCTCAGAATGAATAAAATCTCAGATCTCAGAAAAAAAAAATTCAATTCTAGAAATCTATCCGACATTCAAAAAGTGAAGCTGGTCAGAATAATATTATTCATTGTATCGGTTTATGTACCATCGTTCGTGATGATCCACCCAAATTCGAAGGCTGTCAAAACCCACGCTTACACTTTTTCAAAAACATCTTATTTTCTTGCTTACTGCCATTTGGACAACGGCATTGCCAATGTAGTGTGGAAATAATATGTGCCTTACGCCTCCCAGTGGCTTTCTTACAAACGTTGGTTTGAGCGTTTAGCGTTTATGCAGAAGCGCCACCTTACATCTCACAAGCAGTTACTGCATCAGAATCTTTTCCGGACTCTGTTGATATTGACACTGTTTTGATCAACTCCAAATGGCGCTTGAAGCATTGATTTTTTTACCAAACAAAGCAGAGAAGCTCCATGCATAATATCAGCTTCACATCTTAACCTTACATTTTGGCGATCAATTGAAAATCACAATAGATCCTGTGAGAGAAGAATTGGATTTGTGAAGGAGATTATAAACAAAAGGACTTCTGATGCTCCAGAAAACATAAATCGTACAAATTTTCGTCTGCGTTAGTACTTTTCGTCTACATAAGGGATTGGGCCTCCATTGAACTTAATGCAATGTTGTTCGCTATTCTATACCAGTAGCCTAACAATCGTTTAAGTGTTGTTTTATACGTTAAAATTATTTCTTTTTTCTGTTGATACACAGTTTCATTGAAGTCTTGCAAATATAAAACAAAAGTGCGCCAAGCAATTCTAAAATTTTGACTAAAACAGGTTTTTTCAAAACAACTTGTTTTCTATAGCTAATAGAGAGTTAAGACCTTAGAAGTACATATAGGAAATCATATCTTCTGATCATTTTGACACCAATTTTGTTGAGCTACGGCAAGTGGTTCCGAAGTTACGACATATTTACAAAAATTCGACACCCCGAAATTTCAATTGACGCGTGCAACCTCAAAATGACGTCATAATTTGAAAATATTTTGTCCCTAATTTTTTTTTCCAAAACCCCACCTTCTGGCACCCCGGGCATTTTGAATTTCAAAATTTGTTAAAAAATGAAACACCCTAAAGTGCATGGTTGCACCCATGTCTTGAACCTTTAAACCAGAGCAGTAGCCAAAAAGAGAGACACTGCTCCCTTTTGTAACGAAGGCTACTACAAAATATTCATAATAAATTCTTGTAATAATATACCGAAATCTTTGGGCCGTTGCAATTTGTTCCCTCTCTTAATTTTTCGCTGGTGACGCCAAGGGCTGCGAACTCGAACTTGAACTCGCTCTTTTTTGCCGAACTCGAACTCAAAAAGCAAAAATCCCAGAACTCGTTCTCGAAAAAGATGATTGAGTTGTGAAATTATACTTGACAAAAACTACTACAAGTTATCATGAACTGGATAAAAATTACTGAAGTCGACCTTGAACTCGGAAAATCAAAAACGAAGAACTTGAACCAACCGGCCAGTTAGCTCAGTCGTTGAGCGCACGCTTTCGGTGCGGGAGGTCTGGGGTTTGATTCCCGGGTCGGTCTAATCGGCACAGCGTCGCCAACGGCTCTCCACCGCTGCGACGTTTCTTTGGAGCTGTGCTGCCCAGGCGCTAAGCTGCGGATATGTGTCCCGCCACTCGTTACACGCTTCGGCGTGTACCGCGAGTATAATGAAGATTTTGAAGAACTTCAACTCGACTTGCAAATTTTTTGTGAATTCAAACTCGATAAAAATTCTTAAGAGCTCGCAGTTCTTATTACGCCTCTGCTTTGACCAAATAAGACTACCTTCAAACTTGCTAGATAATCGTGCTAAGTCAAACCAATGACTTAAAAACTAATATTCACAGCTTTCCTGCTTCACTTTTGACACCGAAAAGACAGTGTGGAGAATTGGCATGCTCATTTGTTATGCCGTCAGTAAAAACATTTAACGGGATTACCCCATTTTAAGTGGAAGGCATGTGGACGGCAACTCCTAAGCATACTCTTTACAGCGCCTCCGTAGCTTTCTCGCCATGGGATAAAATGCCACTGTTGTAAAAATAAAAAGCCCACAAAACTTCCGATGTCACATACTTGCTTCAAATTGCTACGGTGTCCAACGGTTACGCAAGTTATTTTCCGTTTTTGACATAAATCAAAAAGAAGGTTTTCCGTTTGCTCCGTAAGTCCGCTGGTCGGTTCATCTAGCACTGAATAGATTGAGTAGGTCAGTCAACAGCCAAGATGCTTTGCGTAAGCCAAACCTTTGTCTCTGCACCTGCAAACTTGGGTTCGATTCTCAGCTCAAACAAATCTAGCACCGTGTTTTGACTAGATACAGCTGCCACTGTCGGTGCAGCAGAGTCTTATTGTTTAATGCTTTCTGGGTACGAGTAGCGCCAATTCCTACGTGCTTGGAGTGAGCGTGCAGATTTGAATAGACGAGAAAATTTGATCAGACGATTAAAATATAATAGCATAAAAATTGATCAACCTTGCGACCGCCATAATCGCCAAACTGAAAGTTCAACCCCACCCTAGCCACGTTGTTACGTCATTGGACAAGATGCTTCACGATAACCAACTCTGCAAGGTGGGAATTTAGCAAGCATTAAATTAATGAAATCAGAAGCAACCGGAAAATTCGTAAACAAAGGAAACTCCTAAGCGAGTCTGGATTCGGCGTATGTACTGCGTTTTCGTCGCTTTCTCGTGACAAAAAGATAAAAATAAAGCAATCAATCAATCCAAAAAATCATTTAAGGCAAAAAATCTACAGCCCTTTTGCGCTTTTCAGAGATTGCTACCAATGTGGAAATGGAAAGCTTTGTTAGTCAAACGCAATCAACTTCTCTCAATGCCTTATTAATATCTGAAGTATGAAAATATGAAGGGCCATTATCATCAGAACAAAAAGCAGGGCAGGTTTAAAGGGGGGCGGTCGCTTCTCCCCCCAAAATCGTCTATTACAGCAAACAAACATCTGCAATGCCATTTAGGTAACATTATAAATTAAGATTTTCAATTATGCATCATTAAGCACCATAAAATCACGAAAGTGAATCGCCACCCCCTTCTCCCTATACACAAAGTTCCTGTATTTGCCCTGCGAAGAAAAAATTTGGCCTTGAAAGGTAATAAACCATTTGTCAACAACAGCATTTCAGCTGTGTTTTTAATATAAACTTCTCAATTTTAATACAAGGTTACCGGCATACCAGCTAAATTAGGATGGTGATATAACAACCGAGCAAAAGACAAGCGTTGCATCTCCCCCATAGATAACTTGTCGCTCCAATTGTCGTCTGATCTGCGCGTAAAGCAGACAAAGTTAATAAAAAAGAACGAGTAAAAAATACAAATCAATATGTGGGTAGCTCAGTCGGTAAGACAATGCTATCGGTGCGGGAAGTTTGGGGTTCGATTCCCGGGCCGGCCAAAGCGAACACAGTGTCGCGAACGACTCGTCACCGCTGCGACGTTTCTTCGAAACTGTGTAGCCCAGGCGCTAAGCTGAGAAGATGTGTCCCGCCACTCGTTACACGCTTCGGCGTAATAACGCGAGCATAATGAAGATTTGATTTTTTATGCTCTAGCAGTCTTTACACGAGAAATTAGAAATACATGTGTAACGCAGCACCAAACACCGCAGAGAAACGCCGTTGACCCGAGCTTAAAATCAACTTTACAAACAAGATATTTTGAAAGCACTTCGAGGTGGCCCAAGCTCAGTTCACAAAGCATTAGCAACAAGTATGAAATGGCTAAACTAAATTCAAGCACAAATTGGCTATTTATGGTGTCTTACTTTTGCTGTAAGCCCCCATAATTGTCAATTAAATCATTCAGTCCAACTTCACTGCAAATCGTTTTCAATCTTTCTTGATGGTTAACCTCACTGTATTCTGGGTATGGACTGCTTCGAGGATAAAAAATCTAAAAAAATCAATTCTTTATCATACTCGCGATATTACGCCCGAAGCGTGTAACGAGTAGAAGGGTCCATCTCCGCTGCTTAGCGTATGGACATTGGGCTACATAGTTCCGAAGAAACGTCGCAGCGGAGGCAAACCGTTGGCGACACTGTGACCAAGGTGACGGCCAGGGAATTACATCCCAGACCTATCGCACCGGTAGAAATGTCTTTCTTGCGATCCAAAATCATCCAGGTAAAACGGCAAATTATCGTCAGCGATGGCTGAGCGTATATGGTAGGCCTACAGCTCCTTTGTGATAATTTTGAAGTACGACTGAAGCCAATCGCGTTTGATATATCACACCGTGGCGACTCAAAGAGCGCAAACTCACTTCGCAATTTTTCTCGAATACAGCTGTGGAATTTTGAGTTTAATAATTTGAAAATAGCTTCAGTTATCAGGCATCAGATATCATCAAGACAAAAAAAAGATATATCACTAAATGCACACAAACCTGTTCTTCTAAACTTCCATCTGTAACTAATGGTTTTTGGGGCAGATACATGACCCCACGTGGCCCAAAATTCATCCATCTTCTAAGAGAGCCAGCACTGGGAGTGCACAGTCCAGCTAAAACACGCAAAAATGTTGTTTTTCCGGAACCAGTTGGTCCGGTAATTAAGACATTTTTTCCTTCCTCAATAGAAAGAGAGAGACAATCGACAAGCAAGACCGAATGGTCCGGTGTGAAAAATGTGACCTGTATAAATGCAAATATATCTCATCTTGATTTGAGGTACTTGTTTATCATTGAAACAAAGACTAACCTTAGAGAGGCAATTTCACAAAATTATCGCTTATGGCTGCCTATTTTCTCTAACGGCTATCTATTGACAGTAAATATTTGTATCAGAAACCTAAATTATCAAAGGGATCGAGAATTTGTACAAAAAGATCCTCCCATCACGAGAAAGCGTTACTACCAGCTCGATTAGGAGTTGCCAGCCATTTAACTAAAACTCTAAGATGGAGGAATCCCGCTAAGTGCCTTTTTTAACGATACAACCAGTAAGCTTGTCGGCTTGTTCTCCACATTGTCCCTTTAATGCTGAGCGTCAAGCAGGGAAGCTGTGAATACCAGTTTTAAAGTCATTGGTTTGACTCAACTCGGAATCAAAACCAAGTCTACAGCTCCAGAGGCGGACGCCCTTCCCACTTGACCATCTGAGCCGATAAATAAAATCAGAGTAGGATACAACCACTAAAAATAATGAAAGAAAACACACAATAGATTAATGGATTTCGTAGACTACTTTGAACTGAGATGAAAATGGGTTTTTAACCAAATATGGCTTCACAGCCATGCAGAAAATTAAATTTCTAAAACTGCAAATTAGTGCTTTGAAACTGATTTACAAAAGAACAAGTTACATACATTGGATAAAGTAAAGTAGGTCTTCCAGCCGTTGTCATTCGGTAAGCTGCAGCAGGAATCACTCGTTTCTGAATTACTTGTAGAAGGTGAACTAAAACCAAAAAATAACGTAATAGAGACATTCTAATCACATGCTAGCGGCAAGCAGTTATTGAACAGAAAGTCGCATACTTAAAGAGGCAAAATACTTGACAGCTCAGATGGGACAGCTCAGATGGCCGAGTGGTAAGAGCGTCCGCCTCTAGAGTTGTAGACTCGGGTTTGATTCTGAGTCGGGTCAACCCAACGACTTTAAAATTGGTATTCACAATTTCCCTGCTTGACGCTCAGCGTTAAAGGGACAGTGTGGAGAACAAGCCGACAAGTTTACTTGTTGTGTCTTTGGGAAAAGCACTTACCAGAATTCCCCCATCTTGGAGCGGTAGACAGATGGCCGGCAACTCCTAAGCGAGCTCGTTGTAGCGCATTGATCGCTTTTTCGTTACAGGAGGATACATGTGCAACAAAATACAATACAAACGCCACAGTTGTTCCTAAAACTGGACGATTCGTTGCACCGCTTTGCAGACACTGCAGAAAATGACAGCCGAGTCGATGTAGTTGGAATGCTTAGTTTTAAGAATTGCTGGGGTTTTATTTTTCCCCTTTAAGCTATTTTCGTCCCACATTCATTACATTCCGCAGTTGTATACTGTTTTTCTTTGAGTCGCATTTTCATCCATGTATCACAAAAACGAGCGACGGAGTCGCTCTAACGAGCTCATTCAGCAATTACCGGCCGTCTTTCTGCCACTTACATGTGAGCAAACCCTGGTAAATGCCTTTCCTACCGGCTCAGCTGAATTTGCTGGCTTGTTCTTAACTCTGCCCTTTGATGCTAAACGTCAATCAGGGAAGATGTGGATAAAAACTTTTGAGTATTTGGTCTGGCCTGACGCGGAATCAAACCCAAATCTATCCATAATAACTGTTACATAATAACTGTTATACAAACTAAGTTACGTAATAACTGTTATACAACCTTGAAACTAAGTTACGTAATAACTGTCATGCTAACCTTGACGTGCACAAAAACTGCCACAATCATGATCAAACAATTGGCAAGTTATGCAAGGCTGTGCAGGGCCTGCAATGACTCGCGTACTACTTAAAATCTTTAAAAACTTCAGTTTCCCATTCAAAACATCTTAAAAAAAGCGAAAGACAATCCCAATAAGCCTAATCCTGTAGATCACAAATACGCAAAGTACTAACTTGTAGCTATCTTTACGATTTGCATTGGACTTTGAGCTCATGAAATCATTTTTGACCAAACATTTGTTTTCCTCTTCAAATGCATCGTTGTTATAATCCAAATTTGATGAATCATCGTCTTTTGACTTGTTTTTCTCATCAATTGTCTCAAAAACTTGAGCCAATCTAAAATATTCACATGATTTCTTGTTGCTGATGGTAGATCAGCATGTTCATATCAAAGTATTCGCACTTCAGCAGTTCTTGTCTTTGTTGCCGCTGCCCCCTACCAGTACACACATTCAAGGCCTGTCTTGCAACTGGACAATCACTTATGAAGTGTGCACCATGACGGCGCGGGACAACTTGGCGCCAACACACCAAACCCTGGACTACGGATGGGCATTTCAGAATAATTCGGTATTCCAGAATAATTAAACCGAATCTAAAGTTTCGAATCCTATTCTAGAATAATTTTTCAAAATTTTGGAAACATAAATCTATCTCTATAAAAAAGATGCTTATAGCGCATCACTATAAAAAAGATAGAAAGAAGGATCAAAGCACCGCGTGTGCGGGTCAAAAAAAAAAGCAACTTTTACATCCACATAAAAAAAAACTAGAAAAAAAAAGATAATGCTGCTTCGTTTGCAAAATTTAGTTGATTAGAATTATCAATTCGGTTCCAACTATTCGAAATAAATTGACTATTTGGATTCGAATCTTTAAGGATTCGGATTCGAAATTCCAGAATGCCCAACCCTACCCTTAACCGAATTCAAACACTATCCCAACTTTAAACGTAAGCCGAGTCCCAAGCCCTAACCAGATTCTAAATCTCGTCTTATCGTCGACGCGGCCACGTCGAAAAATACTGTTTCGTTATTTATTAACGAGTACCGATATGCATGCCTTCCATCGATTATAATAACACCAAGCAGACAGTTTTGAGCCATCAACAAGATTTAGCTATTTAGGCAAATTATACAAAAAACAAAAACAGTTTTCGCAAACGGAAGAACATAATGAGAAATGTATATATTTTTTTGTTTGTCAAAAAACATTGGCCAATTAATTAACGAGCGTAAGGCGTTTTTTCCGGTAGCAAGACTTTATATTGTTGATACTGAAAATTCTGAGAGATTGTTTTGCGCAAAATCCCTTTATCTTTCATCACACGACACATTATTTTCCAACTTAGGTCATAAAACACAATTATGTTCCCTGCAATTTTTCACAAAATGGTCCCTCACCTGTGCGTATGGGCAGCCATATCTCCAACAGTACCAGACATATCAATCAATTGGGAAAAACTATTGATTAAATATATGCAAACAAACGAAGTCTAGAAACAAAAAGGATTTTTTCGTACTTTAAACCAACCGGCTGGTTAACTTAGTGGTTAAGCACATTGCTAAAGGTGCGGGAGGTCTGGAGTTCGAATCCCCGGTCAGTCGAATCGAGCGCAGTGTCACCAACGACTCGCCACCGCTGTCTTCCTTAAACTCGCGATATTACGCCGAAGCGTGTAACGATTGCGGGGCTCATCTCCGCGGCTTAGCGCTTGGGCAATGTAGCTCCGCAGAAACGTCGCAGAGTGCCGAGCCGTTGACTACCAAGCGTCCGATTTGACCGGCCCGGGAATCGAACCCCAGACCTCGCGCAACGATAACGATGTCGTAACAACTGCGCTGTCTGACAAGTAAATGTAAAGTGTCCAAAATGAAATCTGTAGGGACTAAAATAAAACCAAATGCAATTTTCCTTCATAATTTTTTTAAATTCAAGATAGCCGGCTTTATTTTTAGCAGCCAAATTTGGCTGTATAGCTTCAGCAACTCCTCAAATTAGGCTTGCAACTTATACACAAAAAACTCTATGGCACCATTCGAATGAAGAACCATAGTTTTATGTAAAATCATAAACGTCCACACGGTAAAATAATAGATATAATATGTCTATTTTCATTCCAATACTTACCGCCCGATTAGCGTAGCAGTTAAAGACAGGGTTATCGGGGTGCGAGATCATGGGTTCGATTCACCGGTCGGTGAAATCCGACACACTTGCAACGGCTCGCCACCGCTGCGACGTTTCTTCGGAGCTGTGTAGCCCAGGCGCTAAGCCACGGAGATGGGCCCGGCACTCGTTACACGCTTTGGTGTAAAACCGCGAGTATAAAGAAGATTTCTTAGATTCCAAAAATGTAATAACGCATGACAAGTTGTGGCTCATTGAGCTTACACAGAGGTTGCAGTCGTTGCAAGCTACTTACGACTAGTTAAACTGGAACCTACAAAAATCGATCCATAAATTGTTATAGTTTCACCAAATAATACGTTATTTATGAATGGTTTTCAAAAGCGAACAACAATAAGTCACCGCATACCATATTCAGTACTTATTCAATCGCAACAGGATCGATTCTTAACTCAATTTTGAATTATCAATAAAACGCAGGTGTTGAATAAAGATAAATTTCAAACCACAGGAAATTGAAACGGAGTGTTTAAAAAATAAAGCCGGAAAAACTTATGTAACTGAACGTTTAATAGCATAGATTAAGCTGTCACCATCGGCAGTGCGTGGTCAGGCACAAGGGTTCTAAACCAATGATCTACGAACCTCTAAGGGGTCCACAAAGGCACTTAAAAAAGTCCTCAACCCAAATAAAAATTAGGTAAAAATATTTACTAGAACGACCATTTAAGATTGGTCGTTTTTATAGTTTCATTAAGAACGCTGCTTTAAGGGTATGCCGCGTATAACTTGAGGTATGTCGAATAATTTTGGGAAGTTTGAAGGTTAAAAAACACTGGGCTAGCACACATTCACACTCTGACTTTATTTTTCCTCCTAATGTAAACTTCAACATAGCATACCCGACTGATAAGAGCGCTCAATTCTTCGGCACTCAGATCATCATAGAAACCAGCGAATATCGGGATAGCTATGACCAAATAACTTAAGATTCCTCCCACGTAATCGAATATATTCACTGCAGAATTCAACCAGAATGACCAATTAAAAAGAGACATCTGGGTTTTCAACAAAGTGCGAAGTTTACTATCGCTCTTCGTATGCTCGATATCACCAGCACGATAAAATGCCATCGATTCGGAGTTTACCCGAACATTTAAATGCTGGAATCTGCAACAAATATATCAACATTAATGTTACTTTAACTACAAGTATAAGGTAAGAATTAATGGATTGGTCCATCACTTCTGGCATTTTGTTTAGGAGATAGGCTTGGAAGAGCCCTATACTCCGACTTGACGGATGGGCTAGC
This sequence comes from Trididemnum miniatum, assembly GCA_964006365.1. Classification (NCBI taxonomy): domain Eukaryota; kingdom Metazoa; phylum Chordata; class Ascidiacea; order Aplousobranchia; family Didemnidae; genus Trididemnum; species Trididemnum miniatum. The sequence continues at coordinate 13,091,415 of OZ023242.1, read as the reverse complement.
CCATACCTTTGTTCTGGCAGTTGCCAATTTTTGCTGTTTACAGTTTATTAATGTAAGTTTTTTTGAATTGCCTTATTATTGCTTGAAGCCATTATCTTTAAGTAAGGGATTGTTAATTCGTTTCATAACAAACTTATTTGGGTAAGATTAAAAACAACAGTTCTTCAATAACCTAGAAACTCATGAAAAAAGGTGTCACTTAATTAGCGTGAAATACTATCTGGGCTGCGAACACCAACCAATTTTAATCGAGTATACTAAAAATTTGCAAGTCCAAACTAAAGCTCAAGCTTTTCATTTCCTAGTTATTACAGAGTTCAAATTCAAGTTCAGAGATATTTTTCCACTTTGACTTCGAGTTGAAAGGTTTTTATTTTTTCAGTTCAAGCTCGAATTCCGCAAAAATATAGAGTTCTGGAGTTTCAAATAGTACATACAAGCCGTAATACATTCTTGTTGCATAGTAAAATTGCCTGGTCGCAAAAATCGATAGCGCTGCTCACCTGAAGTTTCCTTCCCAAATTTCCTGCTCCACATTTAATCGAATGATAGGAGCCATGATAGTTCGATTTACAATTGTCCCGACAATGAAATAAACATAAATAATAACTGGCCCAAGCCATGTGGTGCTGACAAAACACTGGTACGAGTAATAAGCCATAGTAAATGGCAAAACAACCCATTTTGCCATTAAAGTGGACCATTCTTTTGTAAACATATTTGCATCTCTGGTTATTCGTTGGTCCCTAAAAGCACAAAAATACTGGACCAAATATTTGAAACTAAACACTCGTTATACACTTCGGTGTAATAACGCGTGTACAATCAAGATTTGATTTGAAGCAGACACGATAAGGCTCATCTACTTTTGAGTGGTACATACTAAAGACTGCCAACTCCAAACCGATATCGAATGAAACAAAAAAAAAAAAAAAAAACACAACCAAAGTCTACATTTTATAAAAAAATATGTTTGATTCTTTTGAATTAACATCAGCAAAAAACAAGAAACGTATTGCAATAAGGAGCTAAAACAAGAAACGTTTATCAATCAACATACTCAATATATAAAATAATGCATACATATTATCCAGAGAATTGTCCAAAATGTTAAGGTGATAAAACATCATTTTTCCAAAATATTTTTCATGTAACTTTGAACCAAGTCTTTGCCTCCACGTTAAGTAAAGTACGCGAGACACATAATTCAGCATACTTTTCATCTGTAAAAAATATGAAATGCAAAGACTTTTAAACAATTGATTGGCTGTACACAGCTTGAGAACAAATTTGAAAAAAGCTGCTTAAAGCTGTTTTCGCATTAGGCTTCAAGAAACGCTCTGTCATAACTATTTTACGTAGCTTTGAAAAAAGTGGTAACAATCTATGCAAAATAAAAGAGCTTGTATGTACTCCTAAACGGTTCAAATAGACAGAGTTTTAATTCGTAAGACTTGTCCCATCCGAGCCGCGTGACTTTCTCGCATTTAATTAGCTAATGTATCACCGCTTTGCAGACGTCCGAATGGGTAATTTATCTAGCACCAGACCTTGCTTTTCGTTCTCACTTTGATGTGATTACTCATTTGATGAGTGTGTCACGAAACGCTTCTGGGCAAACAGCTTTTTTTCAACGCTACACAAAAGAGTTACCACTTTTAAACAGCTTATTTAAGAAAACCAGAGCCTGCAATTCAAGACTTCTCGATTTATACTGAAGTCATTACCAATCCTACTCAAATAACAAGGTTATTGATTGCCGGTACACTGTTATAATTGAACAAGATTGATAATAATGATTTGAGGACAAACTGGAAGTCTTTTTAATAAAATGTTTACGCAATATTGGCTGTTTTTTTCGATTAGATAACATGTTTTGTTACTGAACATTAATTTTTGCAAAAATTGCATCTTTTTGTTATTTAGTTGCACATTTATCCTCCTATTACAAGAAAGCGATCAAAGCGCTATAACGAGCTTGCTTAGGAGTTGCCGGCCATCTGTCTGCGACATGGCCTAGCGGTACCGCGCGCAGGTGACAGATCCTGCGTGACCGGTTCGATTCGCGGCTGGAGCCGATCGCATTTGACATATATAACGGGTGGCTGCTGACTCGAAGAGCGCAAGCTCATTTCGCAGTCTCCCTCAATTACTGTTGAATTTTCAGTTCAATATAATTTGAAAATAACCTTAGTTATTTATTTTTTTTATTTTGTCTACCACACCAAGATGGGGGAATCCCATAAGTGCCTTTCCCAATGGCACAAGTAAACTTGCTGGATTGTTCACCATTCTGACCCTTTAATGCTGAACGTCAAGCAGGGAAGCTGTAAATATCAATTTTAAAGTCATTGGTTTGACCCGACTCAGAATCAAAACCGAGTCTACAGCTCCAGAGGCAGACGTTCTTGCCGCTACGCCATCTGAGTTGTTAATTGATTGTCTACAAGCACTTGGTCTTTAACCACAAAAACTTGATGTAAATTATTTAAAATAGGTACGACTAGAAAAGGATTAAAACATACTTTTAACCGTATATTTTTCTACTGAAGTTTGTTGAGCATAGTTTTAATGAAGAACTCTTTCAGCGCTATAGTAATAGATTCACTCCAAAAACTCTGGTTTTATAGCATAAAAGCTCACCACTGCATTCAAAACAATTACAAGGATGGCATAAACACACAGTTGCGGAAAAGCAGCAGAATCTTTTTCTCCAAGGACTTGGAAAAATTTGGAAGGGACCAAACCAGCAGCATAAATCACAAGTTGCACTGCAGAAAAAATTGTTACGCATTTATCATAAGATCTTAGCTGACTTTGAGAGCGGAATATTGATGATTGATTTTAAATAGCTTAACAGCTAAGGTATTTACATCATACATCAAGTGACTTAAAATATTTACACCAGATATCCTACTTTACTTTTTCTAATGCAAAGGATCTAAATTATAATTGATGACCATAATTCTGTTTGTGATTACGCCAAGAGGTTAGCAAGTGCAAATTTGCCCAAATATATATTTTAACAATAACTCAGCCCAAGATTCAGAGAGCTTGAAGAAAGTTTGATCTAATTTTAGCCTCAGAGTTGAGTTTCCAGAGAATAACTTTGGTTTTAAACCAAAATATTGAACACTTTGATTCGAATTCAGTCAAAAATCACAATTCCAGTCAGCAAGCTTGAAGAAAAATGAGAAAATTTTGCCCAAAATATGATATTTAACTTTGCAGCCTTCTTCTTGTATTATTTACATTCAAGCAAAGCTGGGAAGCCATTGAAAATTTTTCAGTTTGTTGAGTCACGCCTGCAAGTCTTCATTAAACTGGAAATTTGGAAGACCAACCGGCAGTTCTTCTTCTTCTTTATTTTTATCCTCCCGTCACGAGAAAGCGACGGAGGCGCTATGCATAGGACAAATCCAGACTCGCTTAGAAGTTGCCCTTGCTTCCGAGTTACTGGTTGGATTTTGCTTTTGACTTCTTCAATTTGCTGCATGTTCATTCCACCAAGCACAGAAAATTGTTGAGAAACATCTTATCCAAGGACACAACAGTGAGGCATGGGTGGGAGCAGAACCATTAACTTTGCGATCAAGGCTGTCGCAAAAACGACGCTCCAAACCACGCGGCCACGCTGCTGATAAAAACAAGTTTAACTGGACAAATGAGAGGTAGATTATCCATACAGAACATTTATATATTTTTTGATATTGCATTACCAGAAGCTGATCGAGAGTAATGTTGCTGCACAAACGTCATGTTCCCAATCAGTCATGTTCTAAGCCTACATCAAGATTACGAAGTTAGTATCATGTTCCCAATGAGTCAATGACATTGCTTTTTCACAATACCATTGCTCTTACCACTTGGCCATCTGAGCTGATAAATATGATTTTATGATATTTAACAGCTTAGATGGCTGAGTGATAAGAGCGTCCGCCTCGGGAGCTGTAGACCAGAGACTTGGGTTTGATTCTGAGTTAGATCAAACCAATGACCTTAAAATTGGTATTTACAGCTTCCTTGCTTGATGTTCAGCATAGAATGGACAGTGTGGAGAACAAGCTGGTAAGATTACTTGTTGCGCTATTGGGAAAGGCACTAAGCGGGATTCCCCCATCCCGATGTGGTACACAGGTGGCTGGCAACTCCTAAGCGAGCTCGTTATGGCGCTTTGATCGCTTTCTCCTGATAAGAGGATAAACACATAATGTAATATATGATAAAGATAAATACATGATAGGATTGCGAAAACTCCCAAATGTTGTTCCTGGATGGAACAATGTAACTAAGCACAAGCACACAATCGCAAGGAGCCTTTATTTGCTTTGGGTAACAAAAGGCAAACCAAAACAGGGAGCTACATTTGAAGCCAAGAAAAGTTTAAAGAAGGCATTCAAAAAAGCTTTTAGGCATTGCAAAAACAAAACTGAACAGCACATAGCTGATGCATTAGCTGAAGCTCTACGCAAAGACTTCTCAAGAAATTTTTTTTTTTTTTTGAGCAGAACAAAACAAACTAATCAGAAAAGCCCTCTTCCTACATCAATGGAGGGAGTGAGAGGGCATGTAAACATTGTGTTGTTTGGAAAAATCATTATCATAAAATGTTAAATAGTTATGTGATGGAAGTGTGGTGAGACAACTATTCCACGAGTTGCCTCTGAAAAAAGCTGCAGGTGCAGATGGTATTATGGCTGAACATTTATGTTTTGCTGATCATAGTATCTTTCATTGCCTTGCCATTATTTTAAATCTTTGCTTGTGTCATGGCATGCTTCTTGACAAATATGTTGAAACTATAACCATTCCTGCGATAAAAGTGCAAACAGTGTAGTGCAAATTTAAATAACCATCGTCCCATTGCAATAACCACCATAATATCACAGTTGTTTGAGCATTTTATCTTGTTACATGTTGAAAAATACATAAAAACCAATGACAAACAATTTGGGTACAAAGCCAAGTGTGGTACAAACATGGGCATATTTTTACTAAAACAAGTTGTTTCTTCACATGTTGAACACAAATCACCTGTTTTTCAGTGTTTGTTGATTTTTCAAAGGCATATGATAGAGTAAATCACTTAATACTTTTTAAAAAGTTGAAGAGTAGAGGAGTACTTACCGTACATGCTTCATTTGTATGCTTAAATATTGGTACCGGTATTCAGTACAAATGATGAGAGTTAAATGGGCAAATTGTCTGTCTGAATCATTTACAGTGTCTAATGGGGTCTGACAAGGGGGTGTTTTAAAGGTTGCCAGTAGCTTCGCCACAGAAACTTCATCACATGGTAACTTCGCCACACTTTGAGAAGGTGAGGGGAGATGTGGGGATAGCAGGAAAATGTGTTGGGGTGTGGGGGAAGGAAGGAAAGATGTGGGAAGAGGTATGAGAGGAGGAGTAGGAAAATGTGTTGGGATGTGGGGGAGGTAACGGGAGATGTAGGAAAGGTGAGGGGGAATGAGGTGAAGGAGGAGATGTGGGGAAGTGTGGGAGGAAGTGTGTTGGGGCCCCACACCCTAATACAGTTTCCTACACCTCCCCCATTCCTCTCCCCACATCCTTTCCCCATACGTCAACACACTTTTCCCCACTCACCCCATACACTCTCTCACACCCCTCCCCACACATCTTTCCTTGCCCCCCCCTACACCCCAGCACACTTCACTACACCTCCCCCCACACCTCTTCCCACAGCTCCCCTCACCTCCCCCTACACCCCAACACACTTCCCACTCACCCAATGCACTCTCCCACACCTCTCCTCACATCTTCCCCACAGTTTTGATTATGTGGCGAAGTTATCATGTGACGATGTTACCTTAATAAATTTATCTGGAAAAGCCCGATAAAATTTTTTACGACAACCGGGAATTCAAAGTCTTGTCTCGGTGTAGGCAATGTAAATTTTTGATGTATGAAAGTGTGGCGAAGTTACCATGTGGCGAAGTTACTGTGGCAAAGTTACCATGTGGCGAAGTTATCATGTGGCGAAGTTACTGGCAACCGCTTTAAACCCATATATACCTATTTTCTGTGTACACGGATGATCTATCATCAAAGTTGAACAGTGAATAATACAAATCCCTGCTGCTGCGTAGGAACTTTAATTTTAAATCATATTATGCAAGCTGATGACTTATGCTGCTTTGCTGCAAGTGTTAGAGGGCTTCAAGATTTATTGGATAAATGGATATACATTGTGAATATGCCAAAATGCATGATACTGTTTTCAACTGTAAAAAAACTGTTGGTATGATTTTTTCCGCAAAAGGTATGTGCACATTTATAATACACCTCAAAATGTTAGAATTGCTGGCCCAGAAATCAAATTCGTTTGTAGTGTAGTGTACCTTGGGCTCGAATTAACTGGGATCGATCGGAAGATGATGATAATGCAAGACAAGTGAGATATTTATATTGCGCAGCTGACCAACTTAAAACTTGTCTTTTTAATGGAAAAGTCTATTTCACCAAAAATTCCAGCTACCTGGTAACTGTTTTTTTGGTTCCCATAGTGAGATTCTCACAGTAGACGGGTAGGGGAGCTGTACTGTGTAGGAGAAGTTTCTGGTTATGCAACCACAATTTTTGAACTTTGGTAACCAGAAATTTCTGAAAATTTCCGGTGAAATAAAGCTTTTTTTTTAATTGTTCAAATAAAGTTAAGAACATTTTGCTATGTGCACCCTGCATGTGTTTCTATGCCAGTCAACTATGGTTTAATTATATACTTATCTGCAGCGATGAATCGTTTAAAGGTGGCCTATACAGCTATAGGCCTAATCAGATAATAATGCGTATAGAACTCATGCCTTGTTTGAATTATGCCGTGGTTTGGTGTTAGGCCCTAACCCCAACTAATAACTCACTAGTGCACCCAGCGGTCCTTGTGCTTGTGATATATCCGCCTGTTATAACATGCGACTTAATTCAAACAAGCTCCTCGAATTCTTCATGGTATGCCCCACTATCATAGTGCCTGGTGTCAGAGGAAGTCAAATAAAATGCAACATTGATTCTTTTTTTGCTTTGCTATATCAAAATATCTAAAAAGCTTTTATTTCACCGGAAATTTCCAGTTACCAAAGTTTGAAAATCTTGGTTGAGGAACCGGAAACGTACCCTACTGTGAGAATTGCACTACAAGTCAGAACCTGAGAACATACACATTATGCTAAAGTAACAAAATAATACTTTAAACTAAAATAGGCTACTCACATAAAACTGATAAAATGACAAGAACATAAAATATTAGAGCAGATCTCGAATTGTATCTTTCAAAAAGTATTCCAAACAGTCTCCATAGTCTTCGGAAAAATAGCAAGTCCAACTTTGCTTGGTTCATTTTTGTACTGCGAAGCTTTGCAAATAGGTCTAATCCACTGGCAATATCACCAGGTGAAAATTGTATTGTCCAACACAGTGCAACAGTAACTTTCAATTAAACCCATCCAACAGTCTAGTCTAATACCAGTAAACTGTATCAACCATCAGCACAGAATCCACTCTGGCGCACTACACCACCTAATCATAGATTCTGCAATATTTGTGTGTTTATTATGTGCAAATACCAAAAAAAACATACCGGTACTTCGCTTTAGTACAAATACAGAATTAGGCACCGAATGCACACCATACAGTAGCCTACAATCAGAGATGGGCATTTATCGCGATAATTTATCGGCGATAGTTATCGGCGGTAACTTTTTATCGATTATCGTTATCGCTAAAAATAGTTTGGATTTATCGATTACCGTTATCGCTTTTGTTATATATTTTGTTATCGCCGATAAATTATCGCGATAAACGATTTTTTATGCACGCAGTGTTTAAACTTGAAAGTTAGTGAGTTGGCGCTATAGAAAAAACATGGTGTCCATTAAGACTTGTTGTAATTTTTAAAAATTATTTCTTTGTTTGGCTTAATTTCACGGCAGAGTCCGTAAACTGCTCTCTTTTCTTGAAAAATCTAGAAAAAACATTTTTGCAATTCGACTTACAAAAAAAACTTCGTCAAACACATCAAAAATTTACCGCAACATTTATCGGAAAAGTTTATCGGCGATAATTTATCGATTATCGATACCGCTTGAAGAAATTGAGATTTATCGATTATCGGTATCGGCTAGGGCTTTTTTGAAGTTATCGATTATCGTTATCGCTGTAGTACAGAAAGGTTTATCGTGCCCATCACTGCCTACAATCAACCGAAAGTTCTCTTGCAGTTAGAGCATACCGGTAGGTCTCTACTCTCTATGTTAGAGCACACGCTCGCAGGGTTGCCAGATTATTTTTACTTCAACTAGCCAAAAAGTAGCCAATTCCATTTAAAAGTAGCCCAAAATTTTTAGTAACCACGAAGTTCAGGAAAACAGCATAATTTGTAGTAACCATTTAACATTTTTGCAAATCATGCAGATAAATTGTAAGGCAAGTTTTTTAAAAGGCATTATAACGTTCTCAGTCTTGTTATTTGTCTTGAAAACAAAAATTCATGCTAAGTTAATTATTTTTTATTTTATTTAGTTGCATATTTATCCTCCTATCACGAGAAAGCGATCAATGCGCTATACAAGCTCGCTTAGGAGTTGCCAGCCAACTGTCTACCACACCAAGATGGGGGAATCTCTCTAAGTGCCTTTCCCAACGGCACAACAAGTTAACTTGCCGGTTTCTTCTCCACACTGTCCCTTTAATGCTGAACGTCAAGCAGGTAAGCTGTGAATACCAATTTTAAAGTCCTTGGTTTGACCCTACTCGGAATCAAACCCAAGTCTACAGCTCAAGAGACAGACGCTCCATACCACTCGGCCATCTGAGCTGTCAAATTCTAGTTTAGCTTAGCCTCGTGACCCGTGACCACGATTTGGCTCAAAAAACTTGAAATGTTGAATTTTTTTCTTGCAGCTGCCGCTCTCACAGCTGCTTTATGCTCAGTTGTACTTGCATGCTTTAGTAGATCTGATTGGTGAGCTCTTAAATCAACTTTACACATTGTACAATGTGCTTTTTTTCTTTCTTTTTTTGCTATCCAGTTTTTAAATTGTGGTCGTGGATCCCTTGTCCAATTTGCGTTATATTATTTGTAATATCGGGCCCATTTTCACATTAAAATAACAATAAACGGCACAATAACAAGATGAGTAAGGTCTAGCATGATTTGTTGAAAGCAGCACAGAACTGACTGACTATGGAGTAGCCACTAGCGTAGCCAGGATTTTGCCATGGGAGGGGTTGAGAATAACGTCACATTTGACCATAGGTTGTATACAGGAGCGGATCGAAAAAGTTTTGGTGGGGAGAATGTAATGTTAAATTAGGTTGAATGTTAACTAAATGCAAAGACGTTTAGACGCGGAAACGGGCGTAAATAAGCCTTTTGAAAATGTTTCATGTCAAGGGTCTATTCAGCATTTTTTAAGGGAGAGGGCACCTATTTTCGTCGCTTTTTCAAGCGTATTTTTTTTTGGCAGAGTTAATTTTAAGCAACTTAAGTACCAAAAACGACTCTAGGGGGTCCGATAGCACGCTATTTTTGAAAAAATTTTGAAAATTTGCATACTGTAATGGCCATTTTAATGCTTTTTGAACGATTTTTAAGGAAAGGTTGTCATATTTTTGACCCCTAACTTTGAATGCTTCACCAATGATGCATTTTGTTTGCGGAGTTTCGATTATGCGTGCTTAAGGCATAATTATTGTTATAAAAAAGTTCAAAATTGTGGAAAAATTTTATTCATCCACAACGTTCAAAAATGGCTGGTGAGGAGGGGATGCATACGCCACATCACCACCTGGATCCGCCACTGGTTGTACAATAACAATAGATGGTCTTAAATTTAAGAGAGATGTTTTAAACTAAAAATAGCGAAGGCAGTTAAGGCACGATTGTTGTAAGGAAGTCATTGGAATCCTTTCTTGTGGAACTGGTAAAACGATATTCAAATGTTAGCGATTTAGTTCTGTTTTGAGCTACGTAGATCATTTTTGTTTGAAATCGTTTAGCCTTTTTTCTGCGGAAGGTTTGAGGGGCCGAGGGCAGTTGTGTGTACAGGAGCGGCACTGTCCTGCTAATAAAATTGCGCCATTACTCACTGCTTCATAAGCATAACGGCAAAAAACAAGATTCAGGAAACAACGCTACGTAATTCTTGTTATTACGACAATTACAAAACCAGATTATTATCATTGACAAAGTATCTAGCATTTCGAAATGGCTCAGATCTTATCTTGTAGCACTTCGAAATAAGTATCAGAAAAAGAAGTAAGTATGACGTCATTTGAAGCTCAATGAACGGGGGGTTGTAACCCCAACCCCCCCTCGTGGCTACGCCACTGGGAGTGGTAGTAAGAAACTGATCAAAACAAAAGAATGTGTAACGGGGTACCGGTAGCCTATGCAGCACACTGTTTACTTATGTAAGCTAAAAATAAAGCAGCAGTTTCAGTGTTAACATAGTCTAAGTTAAACCTGTTAAATACAAAATATTTTAAATTGTGTTTTTCTTTAATTTGCTCTAATCAACTAGTGCCACAGCTTAAACAAAAAAAAAAAAAAAAAAAAAAAAAGATTCACTATTAAACTAATTTTCCAATTTGCTACCCATAAAAAAATTTTCGTATCGTATTACAACAGACTGAAAAGCCCCTATCATTATTACGGCATAACTAACTATTGTCTACCGGTGCACTTTAATACCATATAACAACCAAGAATCATTTGTAATCATCTAATGCGCTGGTAAGAGTTGGCTGATTGGCTCAAAAACCTCACGTGACCTCAGCAGCTTGCAAAAAAGCATCCAATTGTCCCTTCCCATCGTCATCTAATAACGAACTAGTGGTACAAACACCTCATACGCAGACGCAGTGTTGCAAAATCAAACACTTCTCTTACCATTCATCGCAGTTTTCTTATAAAAACATTTTTTTAAAAGTAGCCAATAATTAAAAAAATCGCCAAAACTTGCTCGCAAGTAGCCCAAAAAGTCGCAAGTCGCCAATCTAAAACTTCAGTCGCCAATCATGATTAAAAGTAGCCCAATTGGCGATAAGTAGTCCAATCTGGCAACTCTGCACGCTCGGTCACCGAAAAACGTTCTAAAAAGGCAAAATTTACGTCTGATCATACACTTCTACTGTCTATCAGAGTTGTCCATGGACCGGAATAGAAATTTGTTGCGGCAGGAATGTTTTAGGAATAGGAGCCGGAATAAAAATTTTTTGTGGCTTACAGGAACAGGAATTCCGGTTGATTGTTTAAAAAATCTTACAGAACTTTTGCCTTGACTGTTTGTTTCAATTTTCATTTTTTTGCGAAAAAAGTTGGTTGACTAGGCCTAGGTGTAGATTGCTAAAAAAGTTGGTAGGCTGAACTAGGTTAACTAGGTATAGATTTTGACATAATCGATATTTACCAGCACTAAAAATAATCATAAACTAAATGATGACACCTTTTGCTATTGTTGTAGATTAGGAACATTTAGGAAATACGAATTGTTTTTTTCTAAAATTTAGGAACGGATCGGAATAGGAACAAAGGCTTTAGGTTTGGAATGGAATTACGAACAAAATTCTTCGTTCCAGACAACTCTGACTTTTATGCAGTCTACTGCCTCATTCGTTCATTCTTAGCTCAAATTTAGAGCTCGGGAATCTAGCAACTTAAAGGGCAACCGAAACTACCAGACTTTAGTAGCAGGCCTAGCAGTAGTTTATTTCGTTTAACGACCAAGCTAAGCACAAACAAAAACAGCAAACAAAACAATGATCGAAAAATAGGTATCAGCGACAAAACGATATACGTTAAAACATGCTTCAGTTAACAAAAAATTAAGAAATGCATGGTCACTGCACCTTAGCATAACCTCTTACGAGTGCCGTATTCTTTTTGAAATCAACGAACGTAAATCACACACATACATAACCAACAAAAAAAAAATTTTTTTGTGCCAACAACTTCTTGTAACTTTAATTCTGTAACCCCAGATAGGGAGACTAACTGATGCTATACCTTGCCCAAGGGTGATCCGAGAGCAGCGACAGTTAAGAGATAGCTCCATTACGTCTCAAGAAACGAATCCCTGTCGCCGGATGTCGTTTTATGTCAGTACCCAAGACAAGTTCATTTTGCAAAGCCACAGTGACATCAATCAATATTAACCTATACTTTTCAGTAGCTGTTGATAAGTAAAGCAACTCTAATCTGTGAAATTATTCAAATCCCTACGTTTATGCGCTAAACAAAACTGATTTCGACTATAACCAAAGTCTCGTCAGCCTTGCTACGCACAGCCAATCCAGGCTAAACTCATTCCAGACTGCAAAGACTCTGTTTTTGCATTGCTTTACCTGTACATCTCGACTTCATCTCTTTTCTAGGTTGTGCCCTATTTTTGGCAGGCGACTGGCCCCAAACAACGATACCCAATGAAAGAACCTATAACCACTAACCCACAACTAAGTTACCGGTAGCCTAACTAGCCCACATCACTAGAAGCCCCCATGGCAACCCACTCATTTGCAGCTGCAGACGCGTTTCGACCTTATTATGGTCTCATCAGTGCAGCATAGCAACCTCCCACCTTCCTGAAAAAAAAAAAAAAATTCTAACCTTCAAAAGAACTACACACAGGTGAAAATTTGAAATAAAACCTTCAAGAAAATAATGCAGGCTGGATTATGATGTCACAAATTCCCTGTAAACAATCGATCAGAATAGAAAAGTCCGGTTGGTTTAAACATTATTTTCCCGGTAATTTGAGAAGGAATTTTTTGTTTAAGGTTTGTAACTATACCAGTTACCAAAACCTACAAAAAACCTCTCTGCCCAACCCGTTCGCCCGTGAAAAAGCGGGGGACAAGGCAGGCACTGTGTCTGCGCATGCAGCCCAGAAAACACAGTGAACGTCAGCGCTTATCGGTGGTTTAAACATCAATATCCCGGTACGTTTGTCGAACCGCATGTACAGTTACAGGATCCAGCAAGACGATACAAAGAAGGATATGTAGGTCAAATAGAATTCTTCTTTCCTACACTTCTCCGATAGGCACCCCCAAAGTCAGGCAACAACAAAGCCCAATGTGTCAGGGTAAGAATAGGTCCAGCAATAAGAGTACAATAAGTGTAGGAATAAGTGGAATAAGTGTAGAAACAATAAGTGATGGGCACGATAGACTTTTTTGCAGTAAAGCTATACCGATAATTGATAAGTTAAAAAAAACCCTGGGCAGGAGTGGATTCAGAAAATTTTGGTGGGAAAATACAGTTTTGAATTAGGTTGAATGTTAACTGAATGCAAAGCTGTTTGGCGTAAATAAGTACTTTTTTGAAAATGTGTCCATGTGAGAGGCAGGGCATGCTATGGAATGGAAGGAGAATTTTTGGTACGGAATATGAAAGATGCTCAGAATGGAATGGAACGGAAGATTTAAAAAATGGAATGGAAGCTCGTCTTCCATACTAACTACACACAGTATATATCAAAACTTACAACAAATTACAAAGTAGGGGAAGGTAGGGTATTTCGGACATGGGGCTAATTCGGACCAACCACTTCCGGTTTTATTTTTGCAGCATCATGTGACTTGTTGCAGTCACCGCAATCTTTTCTTTTAATCGCCATATTGGTTAGGTAGCGAAATCAATTAGTTTTTGTTTAACTTCATATTCACGATTTTTAACAAAAGAGTAAAATCACATGAGACGAAATCGTAAAGGTTTGTACTAGCATGGTAGCGGTTTAAGCCCAAGTCTAGCATTGAAACTAGTCAGGCATAGATAAAACACGCAGACAAAATGAATTTTAAAAAAATTAAGTTGTGTAGGAAGAATTTGCCATTTGCTGGTCTTACTGAGTGTGGGGTTAATTCGGACGTAGCCTATATAACAAACTATTCGAAATAGCATGTAAAGATATTGTTTTCAAATTTGAAAATGATTTTGAATGAAATATGAAAATAATTTCAACAATTGAAGATGTTGTTTTCAAATTGCCAGTGTCACAAATTACTCCGTCTTCCCGACGTTCATTTTTACGCTTTTTAACTCGAATTTTGAGCGATAGAACATTTATTTTGCCAAACTATTGAGATCATGCATAGTCTCTTTCTTTCATTCGGTTAATTTCATTTGAATTCTTTGTTGTAAACTTTTGAAACTGTGTATGTGAATTTAACTGAAACGAACTGTTTTTCTATCAGCGGAAATTGATGCAGAGCGCTTTTTCATCGCAATAAATTCGCCTTTTTTTAATGTCCGAGACTACCCCACTGCTTGTCCGGACCTACCTCACTATTGGGGCAAGTTCGGACGTACTAGACCACCTTGCATTCTTGTAAGTAATGACCTAATGCTTGGAGCTATTACAATCACAAACAATTTCATGTTGAAGTCAAAGGACTGCCCACAATTTTTTACAAAGAGTTGATAATTCTACTTTCTTAATCTTGCTCTAGAGTCACAAAAGTAAATTTTGTCCGAAATAACCCCATCTTACCCTACTACCAAACAAGAATGAAAATAATCAGTCACTTTTTGGTTCTGTAGTGTGAGTTTTTAGCATGTTGTGACTGTATTGTCGGCGGCGTGGCGCAGTGGTTCGGAGCGTCGTTTTTACGACGACCATGATCGCAAGGTTAATGGTTCAACTCCCAGCCTAGTCTCGTTGTTGCGTCCTTGGATAAGATGCTTCACGATGATTATCTGTGCCTGGTGGAATCTGGCAAGCAGCAAATTAAAGAAGTCAGAGGAAAATTCAACCGGAAAACTTAAAAACAAAGGCAACTCCTGAGCGAGTCTGGATTCGTCCTACGCATAGCGCCTCCGCCGCTTTCTCATGATAGTAGGATAAAAATGAAGAAATCAATCAATTACTACAATGTTTACGTCTGTGTTTACACGCATGTGTTCTTTCATTATGCTTTTTTGCAATGTAGGATTGTTCAAACACAGTCTCTACCCTTGCTTATGTAGTTTAAGTAGTACCCTTGCTTGTACCCTTGCTTATGTAGTGATATTAACCTTGCTTGTGTAGTATCTGCAGTGATACTATACTCCTGCTGGTGTATAGTATCTGCGTTTTTAATTTCGTTTATCTCTCATTTTTTTATCGTGTGTTGTCGAAGTTTTGGCTAGAGGTACAGTAACCTTGGATGACCCAACGGTCTTGCGCTGTGTTCTTCCACTAGTGCTTTTGGTAAATAAACTTTGAACTCGAACTCTACGAGACTGTGGTTCAATGAATGAGCATGACTAGTTTTAGATTGGAAAGCTTTTCCTGCAAATAACGCGCTTGCTGCATAATTTAATGATAGTGTATTTACCATTACATTAAATTACATTAGTATGGAAGAATGGAATGGAATGTGGAAAAAAATTTTAGTATGGAATGGAAAATTTTTAGTATGGAATGGATAAGGAATGGAAAAAATTTTGCAGTATGGAAAATGGAAAAATCGTCCTCCATTCCATTCCATAGCATGCCCTGGTGAGAGGAGCATTTTTCAGAACTTTTTAGCACCAAGTTTTGACATTTTTTAAGCGTATTTTTTCCGGCAGAGTTAAATTTGAAGCAAATTGGGAACAAAAATAATTTTAGGGGGGTCTGGGGGCATGCTGCCCCGGAAAATTTTTGAAAATTTTCATACTATGATGGGCATTTTAGCGCTGTTCAAACAATTGGTGACACAAATTTTGTTCTTTTGCCCCTAATTAGTCCTTCACCAAAATATGCTGCATTTTGTGCGCACATTTTCGATTTATGCGTGGTGTTTGCACTGAGCGCGATTTTAATCCGATGTATTGTCGTACGAAATTTTATCCATTTTTTGACGTAAGAAGTTGATGGAAATATCCTCCACACAACTCGAATCCCAACAGTTTTCGTTTTATCGGTTATTTCGTAAAGCACCTTACGATTGTTTGGCGTAGTTTTACGTCATAACGTCTAACTGTTTCATGGCCTACGTCACTTTACGTACGAAAACTCACATCGCATTCTGCGTGAACACTCCTTAGGCGTAAGGATCATTGTTAAATCGAAGAGGTTCGAAGTTATAGAAAGTTTTTTTTGTAAGTCAAATTGCAAAAATGTTTTTCATATTTTGTGAAGAAAAGAGAGAAGTTTACGGACTCTGCTGTGGTTTTAAACAAAACAAAAAGAGATTTTTTAAATTGCAACATTGCAACAAGACTTTATGGACACCGTGTATTTTTCCATAGCGCCTGCTCACTAATTGAACACTGTGTGCGTAAAGAATCGTTTATCGCGATAATTTATCGGCGATAACAAAATGATATCACAAAAGCGATATCGGTAATCGATAAATCAAAAATATTTTGAGCGGAAAAGATTATCTGTACCGGTAATAAATTATCGCCTATAACCATGCTGGTATGGATAATTAACCATCAGGGTCGGATTTACCAATAGGCTAGACAGACTGAAGCCTATAGGGCCTCGGAAAAATAAAGGGCCTCGTCACGAACAACGAAGACCTTCTTTTTATCACGACCTTTGTTTTCGAAATCAACCATCAAGACCTTTATAGGCCTAAACGTAGAGACAAGAGCATATTTAGGGGAGGACATTGTGCCATGCCACCCCCCTCCCTTTTGACTCCACCTTTTAGTAAAAAGGAACAAAATTAATGGTGCCAAGTGACTAAAATATGCCATACTCTTTTGATGGTTTCTGTAGCTTATGGCCAGGGGTTAGGATGAGGGCATGCATCCTCCCACCAGTCATTTCGAAAATGTTTTTGATGTACACAATTTTTCCATTAATAATATAACCTCTTCCATAAAAAAAAGCCTTACGCCTTCAGCTCGTAT
Organism: Trididemnum miniatum; assembly: GCA_964006365.1. Classification (NCBI taxonomy): domain Eukaryota; kingdom Metazoa; phylum Chordata; class Ascidiacea; order Aplousobranchia; family Didemnidae; genus Trididemnum; species Trididemnum miniatum. Next base: position 13,074,572 of record OZ023242.1, on the reverse strand, counting down.
ATCGAAAACGTACGAACAAAATGCATCATATTTGGCGAAACACTCAGAATTAGGGTCAAAAAATTTAAACAAAATTTGCATGAAAATTATTTAAAAAGCACTAAAATAACCATTACAGCATGTGCATTTTCAAAAATTTTCCGGGGGAGCATGCCCCCGGACCCCCCTAGGGCCTTTTATGTGTCTCAATCAGCTTCAAATTAGTTTTTCCGAAAAATATACGCTTGAAAAAGGTGTGGAAATTATGCACCCCCCCCCCCTTTCAAAATTTCTCGCTTCGCCAGTGCGTAGAGATGAGTCTGATCGTTGCTCACTAGGGCCTCATTGATCAAATAGCCTAGGGCCTCTCATTGTCTAAATCCGGCCCTGACCATCGCCAATAAATTATCTTGATGAATGTTCATCTATGCGTGCAAGATCATGTGCTTCATTTCCTACCCAATTTTTGTTGCTGCATCTCTATTTCTAAATTTTATTACAACGTTTTAGGGGTCTGCAGTCTATAAGAAGCGATTGAGAACACAAGTGGGTTTGTCCTCTACTCACTTGTAGGCAGTAGCGAATTTAAAATCATGCGATACATGCATCGAAAACATTAATATGGACAGTGGCGTAGCCATGAGGGGGTGTTGGGGGGTTACAACCCCCCTCCCCCATTGAGCCTCAAGTGAAGTCATACTTACTTCTCCTTCTGACATTTATTTAGAAACGTTAGATACTTTTACTACTCTTTCTTGAGCAAGTACCCGTAAGTGTAGGCCTAAGTTGGTTATTTTATGTTAATTGGACGCGTAGCCAGAGGCGAATCCTAAGAACTCGATTTAGGGGGTGATAAACGGCCCACGAAAACAGGTTGGCCTACCAAATTTACTAATAATATGAGCAAAAAAGTGGTATATCGTTATAGTTCAAATTTAACTAAATTTTTCAGGAAAATTAGAAAAATGCTGACTGACATTTTAAGGCATAGGCGTACGCCGGGGGTACACGGTGACATGCCCTCCCCTCTTTGGTCCAGCAATAAGGTACTAAAATCTAACTTTCAGTCTATAATTTCTCAAACTGATAATGGTTGCAGCGGGGCTGTAGGCTAGCCACGGGGGGGCTATTGGAGGCTAAGCCACCCCAGAATTTATTTCAGCCCCCCCAAAAAACTATTCATGTGGAAATGATGATGGTACATAAACCCAATGGTTTATACTTTTTTTCATGATAGCTGCTTCAATCGATGTTAAGTTTAAATCCAGGGACGGCGCCAGCCCGAAATAATTGGGGTGGGACAAACCAAGCAACAAAAACTTGTAAAAATTTAGACTCTTTCAAGAAGGCAGCAAGAAGGTCTGAGGGGCCTCCCGCAGTAAATTTCGAAGTTTTGGAATTAATTTAGTGCATTCTGGTGTAGGCTATATCCAGGAGGATTTTTCGTCGAAATGGGGACTAAATTATGAAGTAAAAATAGGATACTAGTAGGCCTAAGCATAATTGTTCAGAAATTGACATATTGCCTTCGCCCTTTCCCTTCGGCTATCGTGCCTAGTAGCCCGGTTCTGTAGTAGACTACAGTGTGCTACTTCAAAGTAAGCTATTAACAAAAAAAACAGTCTACCCTGCAAATAGACAAAATTTAGTGAAACATAATCGTGTATTATTGCAGTATCACGGAACAGAATGAAAACGAAAATTGAAAAATCCTAGAAATGTTTAAAAAACAATAGCACTGGCAGAATGTGAGAAGCGTAACGGTCAAAAGATAGTATCTTGTGTTCAAAAAATTATATACTTTTGGGTTCCCTGGACACTTTATCTAGTGACTTTTAAAATTTTTGTCGTGTTTTGAAAACAGGAAAAGAAAGAGGCCAGGAGGGGGTCCACGTATGCCCCCTTTCCTACCCCAAAAAACAATTAACGGATATGCACGATTTACAAAAATGGGCCTAAAATGGGACTAGTCCTCCCCACGGCGCCGCCACTGTTTAAACCTCGAGACTAATTTTTGATTCGCATCCTAACACTAAAAGCAGAAGGGGTTTCAATTTTCACCGTTAGACAGACTGATGTCTGGAGGTTGTGCAATTGTACATAATGCAGTAAACGAAATTCGCATTATGAAAATACAACCGCTGGTTGCAAGCAATCGCAGCCATTATTGCGAGACGGTGGATTCACAGGTCTATCGCTCAAATGTGATGGTCTAAAACCAAATAAAAAAAGTATCAAAATCAAATCTTCATTATACTCGCGGTATTACGCCGAAGCATGCAACGAGTAGCGGGGCCCATCTCCCCGACTTAGCCCCTGAACTACACAGCTTCGAAGAAGGGTCGCAGCGGTAGCGAGCCGTTGGCGACACTGTGCTAATTTGACTGGCCCAGGAATCGAACCCCAGACCTTCCGCACCAATATCCTGGGCGCTTAGTAACTGAGCTAGTGGCCGCTGGTCTGAAAAAGCCAATTAGACCAAGCAACCTTAAGCCTTACTCTGTAGGGCTAAACTAAAGTTAAAACACAAACGCGCTTATCAGAATTTTTTCTGTGATAAACTGGAAAAACACTGTAAAAGGAGAAAGATTTAGAATATTTGTAGATTCACTTCTTTCTAGAACTAATTGGCAAACTACGCCGCGTTTTCTTTTGAAAGCACAAGCTACGCATAGCCAGCGAGAATCATTCAGGGTAAAAGGTTTGGAAAGCAATAAAAACAAAAAATCGAAAAAAATTTAGGTCGATTTTTCAGCCTCACAAAAAATATATTCAGCCCTCCAAAATGTAGAGGCTGGCTATGGCCCCGGGTTGCAGCCTCCTTTCACTTATTTTCAGGAAGTCGAATCGAACCCGAACCGGAGTTTTATAAACCGGTTTTACGCTATTTTTGTTGAACCTTCGCCGAACCCCAACCGTATTTTTCAAAATCGCAAATAGCGAACCGGAACTGAACCGAATAATGTGAGTGCTTGCGAACCTTAACCGAACCCGAACCGATTGAAAAAGCGACTCGCTCCGTGAAGTCATTTGTGTCACTTTGAAGTTGGTTCGAATTCAAAATAGCATTCCCTTATGCAAGTAATCTATGCATGGTGAAGAAGTCTTTTACGTTTAATATACCCGGTCCCGTAGTATATGCGTAACAGACCAAACAAAGCGCTTTAAGGGCCCTTTCACACGGATGACCACTGTCGCGCGTCTTTACTTTTTTAAACACATTTTTGAAGGCGCGCGTCTTTATTGTTTATTGTTTTGAAGACGCGCGTACACGAGCATGTGAAGCGTTCCATTTATTCACATTCAATGTAATCGTTGCGCGTCCAAGCTAGTCGCCCACAAGTCGCGTGATCACGCGACCGAGATTTCTATCGTGCGACCAAATCCGCGACCGCGACCTCGTGTGAAAAGCTCCACTTAAAGCAATGCAATGGTCAGGTCGCGCGTCTTTACTTTTTTGAAGTGGCGCGACTGTGGTCGCTCGAGTGAAAGCGCCCTAACATTAATATAACGCTACCTGTGGATTGAATAGACCGCCGGTGTCAGAGCATAGTAACAACTTAATTATCTCGAAATTGGCTTTGCTACACAAGTATTTTATGCATTATATTGGCCTGTAAATGCGAAGAACAATTGCTTTGTACGTTTCATTTTTTGAATTGTGTTACTAGAATAATACCATTTTTTACTGCGAACCTGAACCGCAACTTTATAAACCGATTTTGAAACATTTTTTACTGGAGCGAACCCAAACCGAAGCGTTTTAATTTATCTGAACCTTAACCGGAACTGAACCGAAATTTGAAACCGCTGTTGAACCCAAATCGAACCTGAACCGGAAAAATTAAACGGTTCGACTCCCTGCATATTTTAGCCAAGCTTCGGCTTTTAGACATACCGGTAAGCTGCGAAAATATTTTTGCGTTTTCCATAGTTATTGCACTCACTGCATGCCCTTTTTCGATAAAAAAGTGTGCTAAAGTCTATGTATTTTTATGTGAAAACCGTAAAAATTTGTTGGCGGCTGGGAGTTTTACCCCCAGACCCCTGGTTGTGCTCTCCTTTTTCCAGATCCTCGATGTGCCACTGTTTTAATTAAGGGGAGAGGGTGATCGCCCTCACCTCCCAACCCTGGATCCGTCACTGCACGCAGCAGTGCAAATGTAGTTCTGTTTTTTGAATCTTGTTCTTTGCAGTTATGCTTATGAAGCAATGACACAATTTTATGAGCAGGGCAGTGCCGCTCCTGTGCACGTACTGCCCTTGGCCCCTCAGGCCTTTCGTAGAAAAAAAGCTAAGCGATTGCAAGCAAAAATGATTTACGTAGCTCAAAAAAGAACTAAATCGCTAACATTTGAATAGCGTTTTGCCAGTTTCACCAGAAAGCATTCCTTTGACTTCTTTACGATAATTGTGCCTTAAATGCCTCCGGTATTTTTAGTTTAAACCACCTCTCTTAAATTTGAGGTCATCTTTTGTTATTATACAACGAATGATCAAATGTGACGTCATTCTCAACCCCTCCCATTGCAAAAATCCTGGCTACGCTACTGAATATGGATAAAATTTCGGTAGAGAGGTGCTTTTTACTAACCACAGAGCACTTAGTGATAAAACACCACTGGGTTCAACATTGTTCAATATAGTAGACTCCGCTTAACTGGTCACTTCGGGCAGAGAGCTTTCGATCCAGTTAACCGAAAAGTTGCGTATTTAAAAAAAGATCAAGCTTGTTACGTCATCAAAGACAGTCAAGTTGTTTTATTGTAAAAAACAGTTAATGCTGCGGAAAAAAAATGACACAGAGTAGACTGTCTCAAGTCTGCTGTGAGAACATGACTGGATGCTCGTTCAAGCTTCGTCAGCAAATTTTCATGGTCAACGAAATCTCGTCCCAGCAGACCCCTTGTGAGAGCACTCAAAGCTTCGCATGATCACTGAGTGGCACAAGCATGTTTTAGCGAGTGATCATTCAATGACTGAGATACGTGCCATTCGAAATACGGGATTTTACGATAAGTTTTTGTGTAAAAGTGATCCAGTTATCCGAATTAGTGATCCAGATAAGCGGGGTACTTTTGCATAGAAAAGGCGCATGTGATTCGGGACTTTAAAAAAATGATCCAGTTATCCGTGAGTCACTTAAGCGGAGTCTACTGTATTTCAATTTGATTAGTTTAGTTAAATATTAAACAATGTTAAACAAATAAACGCGGTGGTGTTTTTAGCACTAAGTGCTCTGTGATTAATATGCATGCTGCAAAAATTGTGGAATTTCAAGCAAGCGAAACCTTTTAGGGCCAAGTTGATAAAAAATTTGATATAACTTGGTAAAAGTTTATATTGACCACATACATATAAGTAGCGTACGTGGTCATCAATGAATCAACCAATTCAACTTTCATTCCTACACGTCAACCAACGTGGTCATCAACCAACGTGGTCATCAATGAATCGACCAGAATCAACCAACACAACTTTCTATGAAACATTATGAATACATTCGGACACAAAAGTAAATATTGGTGGGGAAAAGCGGAACATTTATGAAGCAAAACGGGTTAGCGTTGAGACATGCCAGTTGATACTGACTAGGCTGCATCACCGGACATAATATTGATCACCAAGCGCTAATGGTCAAAGCAAAGACACAGGAGGCCTTGGTCAAATGTATTCCTCTTTTGCGAAAGCTAGGGCTGCTCAAATCGCTGACAGACACAACAATACGTCACTATTTTGCAACATATGCCTTATATAACATTCCACTTTTCAAATTAACTGCAAAAGTGCATAACCAACGCTAATCTCCAGGTGGTCTCTCTTTATTTTACTCATAATGCCCTGGCAGATTTCTCTCTTTTTTCTTAAAGGGGAACTGAAGTTCAAAAAAAATTTTTACTTGAGGTATTACAAAACACGACAACTTCAAAAATGACATTAAAAGTTTTTAAATGCTTTTAGTTAACAAAAAATCGGCGTTTAAAATTTAATACGATTTCTTCTTAGTGTACGTTTTACGCATTGATGCTTGAAAAAGTTTCAGCCGCGATGTTCGATCTTTGGTCAGACAAAGATATTTCGGTTGTCGAACACTGCAGTTGTAACTTTTTCACGCATCAATGCGTAAAACGTATACTTATGAGAAATCATATTAAATTTTAAACGCCGATTTTTCGTAAAGCAAAAACATTTAAAAACTTGTAATGTCATTTTTGAATTCGTCGTGTTTTTTAATACCTTTAGTAAAAAAATATTTTTGCACTTCAGTTTTCCTTTAAAGACTTGAATGGCATTTTTCCACTGACTTTCAAATAAAAGTTCGCCGAAACGCACTTAAATTTGTGGGCGGCATATAATTTATCAATTACCGATATTGCTTAAAAAATTGAGAGTTATAGAAAAACGGTATCGATTAAGGGGTTTGTAATAATTATTTTTCATTAATTCCTTCCAAAACTGTTGGACTAATCGTGTTCATCACTGACGGTATATCATTGGATGTAGAAGTTTATGCTCTCTTCGTCGTAACCTCTGTTCTCAAATGATGTATTGATATCGGAGGACTGTACCAGCAGCACTTTTGTTGACAAGAGCTACTTTCTTTATCTTCCGCTGTTCACCGAGTTTTTATAGTATCGTTATTTCTAAAAAATTTTATGTTTGTGGTACCTAACATTACAGAAAAGCTAAACTTTGAGGCTGCCCGCTAACGCAAAGGCTACTATGATGCGCGGCAAGCACGGGTATACATAAACCTCATTTCGCTGAGAAAAATAGGTAATTCATTATCTCATTTATTTGGTGGTCTGCTAAAGAAAAAAAAAATAGAACCTGTAATAAGCTTACGCGGTTACGAAGCTTTAGCAAGAGTTACAAAACTTAAAATTTCTGACTCAGAGTTGGACGCGGGCGGATTTTCTCGGCCCGAACCCGACGAAAGAATCAAAAGCTCGATTTCTGCTCGAAATAATGTTACCAAAATGCTGTGCTCTTTAGCTAGGTCATTATTATACCATTATTGCAGATTAAAAACAAATAATCCAAACGAGTACTTGCTGCAGAATACAGACTCAGATAAAAAATACAGCAGAAATATTTTTTAAAAAAGATAAAAACATTTTGTGTTAACATGCTGAATGTCAGCCCGAAATAGCCCGAAATAATCTGGAAATCACGGGTCGAACCCGATCCGAAAAGCCCGGCCCGAGTCCAACTCTGCTCTGACTTGATGGGGTACAGTAGCCTACTGAAGAGTAGAATTATTTTTTCTCTAAAAGTACCGCAATTAAAACTCATACGAATTTAAAACTGACAGTTAAAACTTAACACGCATGAGGTTAACCAATCTTGAAACGTCAAAACCGAAACTGAAACTACAGTAAAACCTGTTCAGAATTTTCTAAGGTTTTGGATTATAGAAATTGTCATTACCATCATTACCAGAACAGTTCCTCTAATGCTGAGCGTCAAGTAAAGAAGCTGTGAATACCAATTTTCAAGTCTTTGGTTTAACCGTACTCGGAATCATACCCAAGTCGACAATTTCTGAAGCAAGGGTTCTCCTCACTTGGCCGTCTGAGCTGCTGCTTATCATCGTAATAAAACAAAAACGCCAAGAAGTAGAGTATTTAAATAATCCGTATGCAAAATAAAACAGCTTTCATGGGTAAAACTTGAACAGAAACTGAAACCCAGAAACCGAAGCTGTGCGTAAGCAAAACTGAAACCGAAACTGGAACCTATTTTTCAACACCCGTGTTTCAACACACCGAAACTGAAACTGACACCCAAACGCCTAGTATCTAGGTTTCCACCCTTGCACTTCAGTTCTTCTAACAAAAGTCACTAACGAATTGGATTTGCCCTTTGCTAAGTTGTAATCAAAGCGTTGTAATTGGGATGCACCGGAACTGACATTTGAAGTTCCGGCGGAAACCGGAATTAATGGAATTTAAAAAAAATTTCGGCTCCAATTCTGGCCGGAACTAGAATTTTGCTCTGACTACTGTTATAGGAGTTTGTGTTTTTATCAGTAGCACTGATGTAACAAAGTCAGTATTTGAATGAAATTACTATGAAGCGTAAAAACCACTGCAGCCTGTTTCGCCTTTGTCGGCTATTCAGGTGGTATAAAGTATCTAAATATAAATAACCCGTTAAAATCTGATCAAATAAAATAAAATAAATGTTGCTGCTGCCTTGGAACGCTATATCAGCTGCACAGTCTGAGTGAGTGTGTAGGCGCAGCACAATCTTTCGGGTTATAACAGACAATTTGCCGGCAATGTACGGGTCAATAATCGAAGGATCGAGTACGTGGAAGTGCAGCAAGTAAGGCATACAAGAAGATATATAAACGCAGAAATTTCACTCTCATAAATGAAATGAAGCTAAAATTAATAAATTATAATCGGGTAATTAAAAGCGAAATACAGCATTGATTATTAGGCCTAATTATTTTAAGCTTTTCCATTTGATTTAAGGTGCAGGTATCTTTAGCTTAACTAATCAAACGTTTTCGGCGATTCCATAACGCACTTTTCAGGATCTAAAATGAATTAATGATTATTGAAAACTACACTGCAAATTTCAGCATTTAGTGGTAACAGCTGTCACGAGGAGAGGCTTCGGTGAGAATTGTGCGTTTTATTTCGTTTGTTCGTTGTAATGTATTGCGCTGAGTATGCTGTCTTCTCTATATAATCACATTCCCGTTTGTTTATGACTTACTTTTAGGACCGTCGTTGGACCTTTGGCATGGAATTGTAGGGTCGTTCGGTTTTACCGTTCCCTTCTGCTTTAGTATTTTTGTAATTTTTTTGCAGCCAATGTTTGTAGTGCAGTTTTCAATAATCATTATTTCATTGTAGATCCTGAAGAGGGCGTTATGAAATCGCCGAAAACGTTTGATTAGTCATTACCTGTAGCCAGTGATGGAGTACTCGAGTACTGTACTCGTACTCGAGTACACTCGAGTACAGCTTTTCTGAGTACTCGTACTCGAAACTTTTAATCTCAAAAAGTACTCGTACTCGAACCTGAAAGTACTCGGACTCGGTCTAAAAATAAGTCGAGTACACGAGTACTTTGATATATTTTCTCCGAGATGTCACGATCGTGGCTTCATTTAAATAAACGTTGCTGCGATTTTTAGGGTATTCCCCGACCCCTGGACATTTGCTGGCTTGTTCCAGTTCCTGTTTTTTCACCAAAATAAGTGATTTAAATGAAAGTGACCCAAGACTTCTGCCGTTTTCAGGAAGAATACAACGTAGCCAAATTTTCGATTTTTTTTTTTATTGCATAGATTTGATGTTTTGCCTCTATTCTTCATTAAACGTAAAAATTTAATTTCTATCGCATGTAGTTTTTGAGATATTAGCGAAAAGAAATGGAAAAACGCAACGTCGTGTTATATTATTGATTTTAAAGTGTCAAGTTTAACTGCGAAAATTCAAAATGTACTCTGTACTCGTACTCGAGCTTGTAATACTCGTACTGGAAGCCAACCACCAGTACTCGTACTCGAAGATTCTCGAGGCAAGTACTCGGTACTCGTACTCGAAGGTTGAGTACTCGGCTCCATCCCTGCCTATAGCTTACCTTGAATAATGTTAAACCCAGTGATATTCTGAGCACTTAGTGCTCTGTGGTTTGTGAAAAGCACCTCTCTGCCAAAAATACATAATCAATTATTTGAATTTGGTTTTGTGCAGGGCCGTATCTAGAAAAATTTTTCGGGGGGAGGGTGGGTTGATGAGAATATTTACTACCGGTATGGCAAAATTTTTAAAGTATGTTTTTATGAAGTAGGTAGGCTACGCTATATTAACGCTTTCTGGTATAAACATTACAATGCTTGTTAAATTTTCTTTCTTTGTCACTACTACTGCTGTTTAGTGGCGCACCAAGGATTTGGCAAAGTGGCGCAAAACCGGGGGTCTGGGGGCGGAGCCCCCAGACTTTTACGGTTTTCACATAAAAAAGATTTTTATGGTTTTCACATAAAACCACTCATTTAAGCACACTTTTTATCGAAAAAGTACGTGTACTGTATCTGCAGTTAGTGCAGTCTCTAATAGACAATACAAAAATATCTTAGTAGGCCACCGTAAAAGCCTTGGTATGTCTAAAAACAGAAGCTTGGCTAAAATAAATGAAAGGAGGATGAAAATTTCTTAGCTTTATCGCATTTGATTGAACGAGGTGTAGGCGTGTTCTTACAATCTGCAACAACGACGGGGTCAGCAGGGGGCATGTCACCGTGGCTCTATCTGAATGCGCGTATGCTAAGCTACGTTGCCCCACAGTAAAGATCTGGGTTGCAGTGAGGGCACCTTAATTCACTATGCACTACATACTGCTACTGCTGCACTTGTATGCATGATTGTTACTAGTTATTGTATTTGGGCTGTAATTTTAAGCAAAATCTTAGCTCGGATCCGAACCCAAAATTTTGAAATTTTCCGAACCTTGAGGCGCAAATTTCGCCAAAACTACATATGGTTCTTGTCGGCCTAAAACTATTTTTCTGTGACCAAAACTTCTCGAGTATAATGCAAATACCAAAGCTTACAGTGCCTTGATGCTTACAGCTTACAGAGAGCGAATATATAGCTTCTGTACAGAACATAATTAGAAGCACTGCGCAGGAAGTGGCAGACATTTACTAAGCTGACGATTAAATTTTCATGTACCGGTAGACTAAAATGAAATTGGAACAGACCCTCAATTTGTTGCATTCATGCAGGCTGCAGGGCAGGAACCCTTGTTCGAAGATCACCGTATTTGTATCTAAATTAATTCTCTCTGCAAAGAATTCGCTGCAGTTGTGAGCACAAAATGAGAAAAATTTAACGAGTTTCGAAAAAGATTAAAGGGGAGATTATATCACTTTCTTATTTGCATTCATGTAAACTCATATTCTGTTCTGTGAGCAATTAAGCATTGATTTTATGCAATGCGATAATTTCCTTAGAAAATAGAAAAGGAAGTTATGCGTAACGTTTGTACCTTACGTTTCTATTTGCACAAGCTCACTAAATTAATTGTAAATATCAAGCTTTGTTCAGCATAATTATGCAGAATGTGACTTCTTTTTCAAGCAAGCAGTATCATCTAACAGATAATCAAAGCTATCTATTAGCTGAACATAACGTTATTATAGTAAAATTTGCAGTAAACTTGTAGTGCACAACTGCACACATACGGCGACAATTTTAGCACAATCCAGGCGCCTGCTCCTTTTACGCCACTGACGGCAAATGTACGAAGCGTTGCGGCACTCTGTGCCTGGAGCGCAAAACATTATTAAGTCACGAGAAAATGCACTATTTGCCACGATGACTCAGGGGACAAAATTTTATATTCTACTACAGGACTTGCATACTACATATTTGATGATTACTGGACTTGTAGTGTCTTAGTTCAAACTTACAAAAATATTTTGGTTGGTTTAATCCCCCATCTCCCCCTAAATACGGCTTTCTTGATTAACCATATGGCAGATGTACCAAATGCTACGGCACCCCGCGCCTGGAGCGCTGACCTTTATGATTTATCAAGAAACGCATACCGCAACAATGACCTGCGGGTCAAAATCTTACACCCTACTACTGCATACTGGGTAGGTCTACTATGCTGTGTTTTGACGATAACAGGGCTTGTATACTGTCCTAGTTCAAACTTACAAAAATATATCGGGGGGGTTCGAACTTCCCTCATTACCCCCTAAATACGGCCTTGGTTTTGTGGCGCCATTTTCTAATTAACTCCGATCGCTTGTGTGAAGTTGATGCCGAATCCAATTTTAGAACCACCTGAAGAGCTGACAAAGCCGAAGCAGGCTATAGTGGTTTTTACGTATTATAGTGATTTTATTCAAATAATTACAATATAGCTCTAGCTAGCCATAGTTATTGGGTATACTCTGCCAGAGGAGATTGAGCCTCACTCAGACTTGTAATAAAGCCAATATTTTGATGACAAAAAATATTTTGACGTCAGGTTTGACATAAATATTCTGACGTGACACATGTTACATGCACAACATACAAACAAATTCTGCGCTTGGGGCAGTAATATTGTTGTATGGTATGCTCAGTGCTCGAGTTGTAAAAACACTTATGGGAAATGGTACGATTTTTCACGCATACGTAAGGAGGGATGGTCATTATATAATTTTTTGTTGTTTTTTTTTTGTTTGTATTATAATTTTTTTATTATTATAATTGTTGTTGCTTTTTTTGTTGTTTGTTTCTTTGTTTTCTTTCTTTGATTTGCTATGCTAAAATTTATGATCCTTTGACTCTATTTTATTCTTCAAGGTAGCTGCTGACTCGAAGACCACTAGACAGGTCGCTTCGCACGCTCCTCCGCGCCTTACTTGTATAGTCTACCAAATTTTACATTGTGTCATAATATTTACTTGGGCGTCAATAAACAAACTAAGTTTCAAGTTATACTTGTAAGGGAATGGTTTACGCCAAAATGTTTTATGGGGGATAATGTTGTTTTCCGGAGGGATGACATCCCCCCGCATCTCCCCTCAACTCGAGTACTGGGTACGCTACTATTTCAGCAAGAGGAAGAATAAGTTCCGAAAAGCTTACAAAAAAGTAGAGTAGTGCTATACAAACAAGCTTATTGATGTCTGACAACTTGGCCGGAATTTTGACAGTTCCGGCCGGAACCGGGATTAATTCGCAAAATTCAGATTAATTCGGATTAATTCGCAAATCTCTACTTTGTAACGCTAATCAAAAACGAAGTTAAGAGACGTTGCAGCATTAAATCTTTGCCGCCGCTGCATTTTAGCCAATAATAACTTTCTACTCTCCGTTTTTTTCTTTTTCACGACAATAAAACAGTTACGTTTAGTCTTGTGCACATTTACACAAATACAAAATTTCAAAAACAGAAGAATGCAAAGAAGCCAATGAAGATCTTTAAGTCAAGCAGCCTTCTGGATGAAAACACGTAAGCCTTAGGGATTAAAAAAGGACAAAATATCGAAAGGAAAAAGATTGTATTCGGCTGTTAGACATCATCATAAAGCTTGATGTCTCTCTATCAGTAGTTTTTATGTAGTCCAGTTTTGAATTTTTGAACAGTTGATTGGTCTATGTAGAAGTTATAGAATTCCATGTTTTAGCTCTTTAAAAAATTAATGATCTTTGTCACCTTGCAGCAAAGAGTTTATCAACATGTAGTTGTTTCAGTTCACTGCTGTTGTGCTGCAAATCTGGTCAATGTTATTTCATGCGCTCAACTTGTTAAATGCGTCTGGCTTACGGCAGTATTGAGCAGGATTTGAAGGAAATATTTGTTATTGAAGTAACTTGCTCTGGTATTTGCATGGCAATACCTGTAACGTGTACTAGAGTTCGAAGCAAAATGTTGCAGAGGTCATTTTTGACGATAGACTGTAAAAATTTTAATGATTTGCGTCCTTAGTTGCTATAATTATGAATATTTTAAATAATATCTTCCATCACATACTGTCGACATCTCTATACTGTATTATGCTCCGCAGATATACCTTCAATCATCTTCGCTCGATGGGTGTTTCTTAGCAATAAAATGAAACCGCCCGGAGCGAGTTATTACGCTTCAAACCAAGTCCGTATGCGGATTTTGCTATCAACCAAACCAATGGAGTAGGGCCTGCCTGAGCTAATAGTGAGCTATATAACCTCAAATCAAAATCAAATCTTCGGTATACTCGCAGTATTACGCTGAAGCGTGTAACGAGTGGCGGGGCTTATACCCGCGGCTTAGCGCCTGGGCAACACATCTCCAAAGAAATAGCGCAGCGATGGCGAGCCGTTGGCGACACTTGTCCGATTTGATCGGCTCGGAATCGAACCCCATACCTCCCACGCAGATAGCGTTTGATGCGCTCACTGGCCGGTTGCTATACTGCTTTTAGTCATCATAGCTGGATGTACACACTTCAATCCATTATTACGATATCACCGTATTTCATGTAATACGGCCTGACAAATACTGGTTCAAAGCACGAATATTCGTAATATAAAAGAGTCAGTTGAAAAACACCAAATCAAATTTGCAGTAGAAGAGGCAAGACAGAGCAGTAAAATTCGATCCAAATCTAATATTGATTCTTGTGTCGCTTAGATTCTTATGAAGTTGCTGATCAAGCGCCGCGCATCAGTGGCTAGCACATCACTAACAAAACAACCAAGAACAATTACAGTAATGGGCAAAAAGTTTAATGTAAAATCAGAAATTCAACAACTTTTTAATTATGATGGAAGTCGGGTTAAAAGGCGGCAGTATAGAAAAAAATAAAGGGAGTGAATCATCTTTTTGGAGACGAGATGGGGCATAACCAGCAAAAAAGACATTTTTATCCATAAAACACACAGTTGTCGATATGTCAAAATACAACTCTTCCTGCGCCTTTTATCCTCTGCTGACGCCTATGACAGAGTTTGGGGCTTCATAATTTCAATAATAAATTACATATTTGCTTCAACCTTCTTCGCCAGCATAATTTTTTTACGATTATTTGTCCAAAATCTAATGGCAGAGGTGTATACTACAGCATGATAATTATTCCCGGGAGGGACAGATCTTACGTTTTTGCCGCATCGAGGCATGAGCAGAAAAAATGAAAAATTTTAACGCAAGGTTGCGTGACGTAAAACAGACAGCTGCCCTTTTGCGTATGTCGCTCAACGACTGCTGTAGCCAGTACGCAGCAATATTCCCTGCAATGTAATTAGTTTGCCAGCTCAACTTTGCTCTCTAGGGCCACGTTAGTAGAAATGATCAAGAGAAAAGGTTCCACGACAGTTTTGATTTAGATCCTGTTCTACGCATTAATTGCGTGTATTAACGAGAGACTGATTGCCGCCGCTTTTCACTTTTTAATTCGATCAGGAAGCGCGAGGTCTTGTCTACAAATCCAGTTCAACATTTTAGCTTTTGAAGGCAGTTAGCAAGAAAAGTGGAAAACCAGGCGCATGCTAAGGTTGTATGAGGTTAAAGCCGTAATTGCGCGTCCACACGCACAATTTTAGTGGGAGTTAGACCCGTGGTTCTTGTTTCTAGTTTCTGCATCATAATCGGATTTTTGATGTAATTAAAAAAACTTATTATAACGTCAAAAATTGTATGTGATGCAAAAACTAGAACCAAGAACCACGGGCCTAAAGCCCACTGAAATTGGACATGTGGACAGGTTAAATGTGTGAACGACTTCGAGATAAATGCAGAAATTTGTAGCCAGTGGCATACGAAGAATACAGGAAGAAGATGGCGGTGCCCATCTCCGCGGCTTAGCGCCTGGGCAACACAGTCTTCGAAGAAACTTCGCGGCGATGCCGAGCCGTTGGCGACACTGCGTCCGATTTGACCAGCCCGGGAATCGAACCCCAGACCTTTCGCACCGATAGCGTGCGCTTAACAACTGTGCTTCCACCTATTACTTCATTTATTTTCGAAAAAAAAACTTTATTACACAGGTAAGCAATGAAGGACCAATTAAAGTTTTAAACCATCGCAGCAAGGTACTTAACTGTAGGTACAAGCTTTGTAAACAATATTATTTTGTGTTGTTACAGCAATAGCTACGCGAACTTTAATTTTATGCAAGTAGTGTAATTTGAAGATAAACAAATTAGTACGTTGCTCACGACTCAAGACTCGCTAACAGAAATAACGTCCTTCGCGTAGCGTTAACGCTAGTTTGAAAAGCTGTTGACAGACTGACAGACCGTGCTGTTAATGCAATGTTTTTGTATCTGCAAATACAACATAGTGAATCACCAATGAAAGTATACTTAAAAAGTCCCCGAGAGACTGTTTCGCCGTGAGGCTCTTCAGGGTTTTTTATGCTAAAACCATAAAAAGATGAAATCTAGAAACAGTAAAGCAACAAAGGTTAAAACTGCGAAAGCACTCAGAATAAAATTCAACTGCATCGACGAAAAGATACACAGAATGGTGTGTTCCGTTTCGCAGGCACATGCAGTTCCATTAGCAGTTACCAGGAATAACGGGGCTCAAACACCCACTAAAATTTTAGTTCTACACATTTTCATACATTAGTCCGGTGCTTTAAAACTGTTAAAGACACGAAATTTCAAAATAAGCATTTTCCGCGTTCTTATCTCCTTACAAATGCTTTAATATCCGCACCTGATTTCCAACACTTGTTGATCCATCGATAATTGTTAAGGGGCTTCAATAACTTGAGAATTGTACAAATTTTTGTTTTTGTGAAATGCCGACTGTTTTTTTGTAAAACTTGTTGAAGGTATTGCTCCTCTTTACCCACTCTTACCGTTGGTTGCACCATTTGCACAAAGTTGTAAGGGCACAATGCAGAAATGACATATGGTGATAAGTACTGAAATATGACGGATTTTTTTGATGGCTTTTGTTGTATATGCCCCCACCCCTTTAAAATTTCTCGCTACGCCGCTGGATTCGAGCCCCTCTCTAAATGTGCACATGTACTTCATTACTTCTCAATGAACAAAATCACAAGATCAGCCTTTTTTCGATTGTTCGTTTCCCTAAAATAAGTTTAAGAACCCCCTTTATCTGTATTCATTTTCGTTGCGTAGTTACTGCAACTTTGAAGCATCTGTCTTTTCGTTAAGTTAGCTCGATCTTTTGAAGTCTTGAAAGTCTCAAAACTTATATTCTAGATTCGTAAATGAGTGAGGCTGTGGTTTTTAACCGAGGTTTTGCCAGTACAGTGCAGGGGTTTCGCAAGATTACAGTTTAGAGCTGGGTTTAAGTAAATTAGTAAGTTAAATTAATGTACAGGGGTTTCTCGAGTCTCCGCAATATTTCATTGGAGTTCCGCTCCACCACAAAGGTTGAAAATCACTGGCGTAAGGCTTACTACTACTGCTGCTATGTTTTTGTAATTATACATGCGTTTGAGGAATTGAAAGTCAAAGGAAAGTGACAAGATAATTAAGAAAGAAAGATTTATCCAGAGTGAAAAAGTAGGTTTTCTGCAGATGACCTTTATCAACCTTTAATCGTCATGCTAAGTTCACTCTTTCTGCTTTGATCATTGCGACGGCAAATTACATAAGTTGACAAGTTATTGAAAATGTTAATACAGTACAACGGCAGTTGTGTAAGGTTATTCAAAACAATGCGTGACGAAGACATGTTTTTGATGTAGTTGGCAGTTAATACTGCTTAGGTAGGTCTAGTGCTTATACCGAAAACTCAAGAGAGATAATTTTTCAAAAATTCGCGGGAAGGTACAGGAGCGTATTTAGGGGGAGACGTTGTGCCATGCCCCCATCCTTTTTCACTTTGCCTTTTAACAAAAAATATCAAATGTTGCTGCTAAGTGATTACAATATACCAGACTCTTTTAATAGTTTTTGTAGTTTATGGCTCTTTTTTTAATTTCTCGCCACGCCACTGGTTAGGTGATATTTTTAAGGTCACCTTATTCCGCTTTCTTTCACTTGTTCTCCTCAATAGCTTTCATGACACTCTTTTCCTTTCATGTAAGCAAGCGCTTTCCTCTTTAAGTGTATCAACACCATTAAAATTGCTAGTACAGTATGTTAAGAATTTGAGAAAGGTTTCGTTTTGTTAGCAAGCTGGAATAAAGTAGATATCAGTAAAAATTGTATATTCAGCCAGTCAAGTTTAGCAAACCGAAATCAATTGTGTAGCAAAAAGATCTGATCTGATGCTGATTTGTGCTTCAAATGTGCTCTTAATGGATCAGATTCATTGTTTGTTGATTTTATCGATGGCAGTTACAATTTGTTTATTGTTTACAGAATCAAACTGAAATAAATAAGTACTATCTTGTTTATGTGTTGGCATGGTTGGTCAAAGCTGACGCTGACTCCGTAATTGCATACCGGTGTAGAAAATTCAGTAGCAACGTTTGTGCAAAATGGAAAAAAATGGAGACCCTACATTCGATGAGGAAGTTTGTTGCATCAAGCCTAAACTTCATAATTGTAAAAAATCGAAAGGGTTGACAATTATTTCAACCGGACTTTTATTTTTCCTGATAATTTTTTCACAATTTTCAACTTCAGCTGGACAACGACCTAAGCCAGAAGAACTGGATCGATGCAATCCCAATCGTACGAAAGAAACTCGAGTTTGCACCAAGGGAATAATTGTTCCTCTTTGGCAACCTGGTGATACATCTTTGTTGACAGTAGGCGACACAGTCGGACGTGCGATTGTGTTTTTTATTGTTCTTGTGTATCTTTTTCTTGGTGTTTCTATTGTTGCTGACCGGTTTATGGCTTCAATTGAAGTGATCACTTCAAAAGAAAAAGAAATAACTTACAGAACCAAAAGTGGAGAGGAAATGACAACGACTGTCAGAATCTGGAACGAAACAGTTTCAAACCTAACCCTAATGGCCCTTGGGTCTTCTGCTCCAGAGATAATGCTTTCAGTAATAGAAATATGTGGAAATAAATTCTATGCCGGTGAGCTAGGTCCCTCAACAATCGTTGGAAGTGCCTCATTTAACTTATTTATCATCCTGGCCATTTGTATGTACGTTATCCCGGATGGAGAAGTAAGAAAAATTAAGCATCCTCGCGTATTTTTTGTCACTGCAACTTGGAGCATCTTGGCTTACATATGGCTCTACATCATTTTAGCTGTGACATCATACGGAGTTGTAGAGATCTGGGAAGGTGTGGTTACCTTCTTATTTTTTCCAATTTTAGTAGTCATAGCTTGGATTGCTGATCGGCGTCTTCTTGTTTATAAATACATGTACAAACGCTACCGAACTCGCCATCGGAAAGTCATCGTTGAAACAGAAGGAGGACCACATGAAAAAGAAGAAAATGAGAACGGAGATCTCCATTTGACGGAGTTAGGAGAAAACGGAAAAGCGAACTCCGAAGCCGGAGCTTTAAGTCGAGATTCTAATGTCACCTACGCAGAAGACTTGGACGAAGTAGTGGATCCAGAAACAAGCCGGAAAAATATGATCAAACTGATGAGGGAGTTGAGGAAGAAACACCCCAATGCAGATATGGCGGAGTTGGCTAAACTGGCTTCGGCTGAAACTATCAGTCACCAACACAAAAGTAGGGCCTTTTACCGCATTCAAGCTACGAGGAAGATGACTGGTGCAGGAAATATTCTGAACAAGGGAAAAATTGACCAAACAAAACCGGTAAGTTTAACGGTTTCAGACAATGGTGTAAATGCTTAGCTCAGTTGTTGAGGTCGTCGCTGTCGGCGCGGAAGACTGGGGTTCGATTCCCAGGCCAGTCAAATTGGACTCGGTGTTCGTAATGGCTCGCCACCGTTGCTACGTTTCTTCCGAGCTGTGTTGCCCAGGCGCTAAGCCGCGGAGATGGGCCCCGGCCACACGTTACACGGTCTGGCGTAATACAGTAAGTGTAATGAAGATCTTGATTTAATTAGTGCTAGACGCAAGGGCAGGCGCTGGACGATTCTTCTTAGAATTTCATGTCCTTGCAACACCCAGCTTTACAACTGTGTATGTGATTTTGCATTTAACTATATTATTTTTCCAGGATTGCGTTTATTTTTTTCTCATACCTGTTTAAAGACGTTAAGTTTATTGACTAACAATCATTTTCGTGAAATCTATGATACAAACAAAGCTATTTAGCTGTCTTTGTTTTTGCTGGCAGAGCTCGGCGTTAATGTGCTGTCAAAAATAGTTGCAAACCGTAAAAACATGAATAATTAACGAGGCCTTAGCACTGATCGTGAACAAGTGTTGCAATAAGCCGCGAAGTTTAGCAAATAGTGTAGGCTATAATTGTCACAGTTTCAATGGAGAAAAACAAAGATCCAATGATACGTTTACGTCCCAGAACTTGAGTTCAAAATTCAGATCTTACGTAAAATATTTAAACCACCATCATCGATCTAAACTACACTTGTAACCGCGTGACTTTGCTTGGTGTTTTATCAGATCTAAGCTACGCTGATCTAAGCTAAGATTGTGCGATTACCAATTTACAATCTTTAACAGCGGTTAAAAATTTGCTAGCTCTACTAGCCAAGGTTTTGCGTGAATCGATCTGACTTTCACTTGCAAATAAGTGGTCAAGATCACTCGGTGCTTAAACTTTTTAAAAAGTTTCATGGTCGACCTATTTGCAAATTTTATAATCTTTGCGATCTCTTGCAATAAAATCAAAATCCAGAAGACCGCAACAACGATTTTGAGATTTTATGATGAAAGCACCAGAAAATGAATTAAGAACAAAAAAAAGCATTGCCAGTAGTAATCGCAAAGTATCGAAACGGAGACATTACTATTGCATGCACATTGCACAAGTTATGGTGCTGTGAGCAATAACATCTAATAGGCTATTATTTCTATCAGGAGCTATACACGAAATCGCTTGACAAATTTCAGTTTGATAAACTTTTGTTGTAAAAATAGGCCTGATACGTTCAATTAGCAAGGGTAACACCCAGGAATGTATTTAGGAGGAGGGCATTGTGCCATATCCCCCCTTTTAACTTGGCCTCTCAGTAAATGTTGCTAAGTGACAGAAATATGTCAGACTCTTCGGATGGTTTTTGTAGTTAAGGCCTTTCCCCACTTTAAAGATTTCTCGCTACGTCACTGGTAACAGGTTGAATTGTCCAACGGAAAAGATCGATGCGTTTGTTGCAGATCCAAGGAAAGCTGATGGGCTCGCCCCTCCTCAAATTTTTTGCTGTACATATTGATAGATTAGTGCTTCGATATTTCTAGATGCAATAGATTGTTTGCCTTACCCTCTCCCTAAAAAAGTCTGTGCTCACCCTCGATGTTCATACAACTCTCGCGTCAATATCGCAAACTGGGTTTCTGGTATTTCGCGTAACTTCACAAAACTGATGATTGGCAGGTTTTTAAAAAGTACAAAATATATAGAAAAAAGCAGAATCCAACCAAAACCGTACGGAGGAAAAATAAACTGCTGTAAATCTCAAAACTGGACATTTCTGCAACGGAGATTCCGCTGTCATCATCAGCAGTGTGTGCAAGGCAGTACAAAACTGAAAGAACTTTAAAGCAGTTTTTGTTACATATTTAAATGTAGCCGATATCGGCTGAGAAATAAAGCGGCGATAGAGCAAGAAGTTAGTGAATGATTGCTACAAGTTGCAGCATCTGACCTTTGTTGACCTAAGCTAACAAATACGAACCTTTCACCGAGATCCCACTGGTAATTGAAATAGACCTGATACATCAGCACGTAGTAATTTAATTTCAAAGTGCTTGTCGGAAATCGTGGGTGTTAAATAGAAACTTGTTGCGATTTTTAAATCGAGTCTCGATTCTTCGCAGATCTTGGGCTGGGTTTTCAAGCAATTTTGATTGTACCCTACTAGAACTTAAATTATGTAACATAGTAGTAGGTAGAGACTGGCAGGTCAGTGGAGTTGTTAAAGAAATCGCTCAGGTGCGCGAGGTCAGGGATTCAATTCCCGGACCGGTCAAATTAACACTGTGTCTCCAACGGCTTGCCACCGCGACGTTTCTTCAGAGCTGTGTAAGCCAGACGCTAAGCCGCAGATATAGGCCCCACCACTCGTTACGCTTCGGCGTAATACCGCGAGTATAATGAAGATCTGATATTTTTAAACTAGGCTGCCTAATCTCGAATTGGTAGATCGGGGTTTGATGCCATCACTGAGAATTGTGTTTCATAAAAATCTCTAAAACAATAGCTTTCTTTTTTTCCCTCAGGCTTCAACCGAAAATAGGTACCTCTGGAACTAAAAAAAGGTTTGTGGTAACGCTGTTGCGATGGGCAAAACACCGTCTCTCCTTTTCATCCGATCTCACCTCCGACGTGAGTTTCCAAGCCGGGATGATAACTCGACTCCTAACTAAAATGCAGTCCCCAATTCGGTTGTCGGTATGAATCCGCTTTTGTTGTTAGTTACATTGCTTTTTCTGCAAGGCCCTAAAAATAGGCCACTCGAACTCATGGCCCGTGATAACGAACAGTTTTTGCTTTCCCTGTCCTTGGATGAAATCTTGCATTAGCATTTTGAAAGAAAGTGAGGGACTGTGAGGTGCTAGAAAATCAAGTCATAGTGATAGTTTTTCGCGTGATTTGGATAGAATTGATTATATGGTTGAATGTAATTGGCTAGTTTGAATCGTTATGAAAACAAGTGGCTGTTTAAACGTCGGCTGGAGAGACATTTGACGATTGAATTAACCTCTTGCGGCCTGACTGCTCAAATTTTAATCATCCAGTAAGCAGACGGTCAAGAGCTGATCGATAATTTTTTATCTGGCGTTTTCTGGTTCTTTTAAAATAAATTTTATCACCAAGCAGCTCAGTCAAACCGCCACAAATCGATAGACCAACACTTTTTGCACGTTTGCTGTTACGAGCCACGACAGTGATTTTGAAATAGCAATTGTAGCTAACTAAAGCTGAAGCGTGGTTTCGGATTTTGGATATCATCAGGAAGACATGGAAAGCAATTATGGTCATTGGCAACTCTTGCTAGTTCAGGGGTTCTCAGCCGGGGGGCATTGCTCCCCTAGAGAGTCCGGGATGCTAATCATGGGCCCACAAGCGCAAAATTTATTAATGGTAATTAAACACTTAAAGCCAGCGGACGGTTGTAGCTACTACGATTGAAACACTGACAGAAAATTTGTTTGCTGAGCAGGGGTCCACTAGTCTCTAGAAGAGGCCACAAACCTTTAAAGGTTGAGAACCGCTGTGCTAGTTTATTTCATGCAATAAAAACAAAAAATGCTTGCCAGCATGCTGAAGTTTGCTAAAGCTGCTCTTGCTCTATAACTGAGGCTTATTTGTATTTAGGAAATCTGATTTTTTATTTCAGACACGCCTCTCGTTTTTTTATCGGTTAAAATCCGGAACTAAAACGAAAAGAAGAAAATTGTAAATAATGCCAAAAGAGCTGTTAGACCCAAGTAGCGAAAGTGTTAACCCTACTTAAGTTTATTGCCATGCTCAAAAAAATTTGCAAATACTAGTACTTACTCTTCTCGTTTTGTTTTCAGGATAATAGCGAAACCAACTTAGATGACAACGAGGAGTCTATCGCAAAAATCTTCTTCGATCCTGCGGATTATCGAGTGCTTGAAAATTGCGGATTCGCTGAATTGACAGTAAGAACTTTTGCAAAGTTTATCAGGAAATTCAAAGTGCAAGAAGTCGCAGTGACTTTGATAAAGTGACAGGCACACGGAGCAGCCATGCTCGCCCAGGAGCATATTTGGGGGGGGGGGGGGGCATTGTATTGTGTCCCCCACTTTTGACTTTGCCTTTTAGTTAAAAAAGATCCCATGTTGATGAGCGACTGAAATATACCAGACTCGTTTAATGGCTTTTGCAATTTATGGCCTCCACCTTCGAAAGTACCTCGCCACCCCACTAGCAGTTTATGACCTTCCCCTTTTAAAATACTTCGTCACCCCACTGTGCACGCCTCTCCCGCTCGCACGGCCCTGATATAGTAAATGATGCAAAACGTTACATAACGCATATTTTATTGATTGTTTGAGTAAGCGGTAGCCGGGGTTACAACTGTATAACCGGTACGACCTCATACCTGATAACTATTTTTGACTTTTATGTATAGGTAGCAGGGCTGCGAACTCGATCGATTTTTAACCGAGTTCAAGTTCGAGTTCAAGAGATATTTGCAAGTCCGAGTTCAATTTCGAGTTCGGCAAAAATGACCGAGTTCAGCGAGCGCAAGTTCGAGTTCGCAGCCCTGGACTTTATGGGTCGCAATGGCATGAACAAATAAACGATATGCAGCTTTTTTTTTTTGGTAAAATCATTACTTCAATTTACACGGATTGTGACTGCTTGAACAACAAACTATATTTCGTAGTGATCTTTTATTTCTTTTCAACAATTTAATTATCTTTCTAATGAACTCGAACTCAAACAGTTTTATGCGAGTTCAAGTTCAGAAAAAATATTTTTTCGAGTTCAAGTTCGAGTTCGGAAAAATGATCGAGTTCGAGTTTGCAGCCCTGATAGGTAGGTCAAGTAATTTGGGGTCCAGCAAAGAGGTTTCTCACCTCAAAAAGAATAACTGAATGCAGTAAGCGCTAAAAACAAAGCCAGAATGAATCATTAATGATAAATTTGAGACTGCAATTTTTGTAAACTGATACACGATAGCTGGCATCATAATTGTAGAAACAGTTTATTTATTACGGTTATTTTTGAATTTCTGTCACTTTTTCAATTAGTTTGGAATTGATTGCTTCAATTATTCATGAAATATTAAATAGATGATGCATTTTTGATTTAGCAATTCCATACCGGCACTCCTCAAATTCTAAAAATAACGCGGTTTTTCAATAACCACAGAATGGTCTTACGTAGCTCAGATGGTCTAGCAAGTAGACCGTCCGCTTCTAAAGCAGTAGACTTGGATTCGATTCCCAGTCGAGTCAAACCAATGACCATAAAGTTGGCTTCACCGCTTCTCTGCTTGACATTTTCCGTTTAAGCGCGCAAGTTTGCTTGTTGAGGAAGACACATAACGGGATTTCCCCATCGTATAGAGTGTTAGATCGGTGACGACAACTCCTAAACGAGCTCGTTATAGCGATTTGATTGTTTTTTTTGTTGTGAGAAGGGAAAGTATGTAACTAAATAAAATACGCAGACGAACAGCATCAACAGAATACACTACAATTAATCATCAATGAATTTACGCGACGCGCATTTTAAGCGATTACAACTTGTACGCTACGTAAAACTGTATTTTTAAGCTGCAATAGTTAAATACTTCAAGTCAAGTTGAGCTAATTTGCAAAAAATCAAATCTTCATTTCACTCGTCGAATTACGCCGAAGCGTGAAACGAGTGGTGAGCCGCATTTCCTTGGCGTTGCATTTGAGCAACACAGCTCCGAAGAAACGTCGCAGCGGTGGCGAGCCGTTGGCGACACTGTATCCGATTTGACGGTCCCGAGAATCGAACCCAAGACCTCACGCACCTACAGAGATGTGCTTCCACTGAGTTCATTGGCCAGTGTGAGGAAACTTGAAAATTCTTTAGGCGTTTGCCTAGGTAACAAGTTTAACCCCTATATCTTGCATGACTACGTTCAAAATTGCAAGGTCATGCAGTTGTTGACGTCATACTGCGAATAATTATCGTTTAAAACATGTCACGTAAACAGGCTTAGGCCTACTTACAGCATGCAAATTGGAAAGCTTTTTACGTTTACAAAGTTTATAAAACAGTCAAATTTTTGAAGGATTTTTGATCATCTAAACACTGCCAAAAATCATTTCTATTTTGGTTTGCGGTGATACAAAATGAGATTACTGGCTTGTGTAACGGTTTTATATAGTAACGTGATTTTACCGTGCTGGCTTCACTAAATAGTTTGAAAAATCAATAGTAATTAGCACAAACTATGATGTTTTTGAAAAGTAACTCCGCTTGCAGTTGCACAGTTAAAGTTTGGAATCTCGTAACAATGAAATACGTTTAATGATTTACTGAAATGCGTAGCGATTAAAAACATGGCTATAACTGTGCGGTAGGTCTGGGTTCGAATCCCGGGCCGGGCAAATTGGACGCGGTGTTGCCAACGGTTTGCCCCAGTTGTAGCGTTTCTTCGGAGCTGTGTTGCCCAGGCGATAAGCCGCGGAGATGGGCCCCGCCCCTGGTTACACGCTTCGGCGTAATACGGCGAGTGTGACGCAAAGTTGATGTTTGAGAAAGTGACGAAATTGTTCGGAAAAATCCGTTTCGTTACAAATTTAATGAGTAGGCCTATTTCTTTAGGCATAATTTTTCTATCCTTTGTTTGCAAGGAATATTGCTAGTAACCTACTTTATCGATCAGGAAGTATTACTTGTTAAACTACTCAAACCGCAGGGGGCAAGCCCACCCCCCGCGTAGGCCCATAGCTGTATATCGACAATTCAATACATTTTTGTAGGTTACCAGAAAAGGAGGAGATTTAAATACGACTTTGTACGTTAATTATCGGACTGTTGACGGCACAGCCAACGCTGGCTCTGATTTTGAGTACACTGAGGATACTGTTCGATTTGAACCGGGCGAAACAGTTAAAACCATTCACATTCCTATCATTGATGATGATGTTTTTGAAGAGGACGAGTATTTCACCGTAGAATTGTTCAACGTACACACTGGAGGACCGGAAGGAATGTTTGACACAAATGCAAATTCAGCGAAAATTGCGCGACTGGACGCCCCTGCGGTGGCCCACGTCATCATTTTGGATGACGACCACGCTGGTGTGTTCACGTTCGCCAATGACGCAATCACGGTAAGTGGATCTGCTGGGATGAAATTACAGCAGCTGATAATTATATTTTTGATTAATGAAACTAACGCTACAAGAGACGTTTCGTTAGCCGCCATGAAAATAATATTACTCTCTAGAGAATATGACATAATTAATAAAACTTTTCAGAATAATTAATACATAGAGTATTATGAAACGATAGGCAAGCTCAAAGAAATAAATCAGTGATGAAACTATTGAGACATTCTTAATGAGTTGAAACTTGCTGCAGTTTCAAATAAACGACCTGTAAACCTCTACCCTTCTTAAAAATATTCAAAAACGGCTAGTCTAAAAATGACAAAGATTTTGACGTTTCATCCTCGTTGGAACTCATCAACGCGATGAAACATCTTATCTGGAAAACGCTTCAAATTTACTACATGCTTGATTTTTGTTTATATTACGTGTTTTAAATGGCGACTACGCATGCTGAAATTGCTGCAATTTTTCGATACGTGATTGAGTTTTGTTTATGTTTATTTAAAGCCTTGTTTATCGTTATATTTAATTAAGGGTTATCACGTTTGCCTTACCGTTGTTTTCTTTATACATAACGAAATTGCAGTGCTTAAGCCCTCAATTCCATATTGCAAATTGATTAAATAGAGATGTGGTGCAAAAACGAATACAACTTAGTTTGTCAATTTTGTTGAGCCATTGTCAAAAATTGGTAACTAGAATTTAGCTAACGATTGGATTACCCGCTTTTGCAACAATAGTCCAATTCTCAACCTTTTATGGTTTGTGGCCCTTCTAGTGAATCTCAACACCAGTGGCCATCTGCTCAGCAATAAAATTTTCCGTCGGTATTTCATTCGTGGTGGCTAATGCTTTCCGCTGGTTTTAAGCGGTTAATTACCGTTGATAAATCTTGCGTTTGCGGCCACTAGTTAATAGCCGTGACTCCCTAGGGGAGCCAAAGCCACAGGTTGAAAACCCCTAAACCATTCAATTCTAAAAGTTGCAAATTTAAGCAGAAAACTGGTAAAGCAACGTATGAGAATCTAGATTTGTACAATGCACAGTTTGCACACTTTGAGCACTTTTTGGTCTTTCTTGACAGAAGATCATATCTATAAAAAATCAGTTATTTTGAAAAATTGAGCAAAACTAAGTCTTTGGATATGTAGTCCAATGTAAGGGTTAATTGCAAATTTTTGGTTAAAAATACCCTCAACACGTCATTAATGCGTCATTAATAACATTGGCTATTTAATTATTAAATGCTATGTAAACTGACAGCTGTTTTTTCGATTATTACATGTATTTATAATTTCTATTGGTTTTATCAAAGTTCTTGCATGCAGTAGACTTGACTATGAAATTGGATTGTAAGGAATTTGACTAAAATAAACTTCATTTAACTTCGACCTGGCTATAAATACACAACATACTTGTATGTTTCTGACACTTTAAAGGCAGGTCTTTTTATAACTCCTCAAGCGGTCTCTAGAGACAGCAGCTGAGTCTACAAGGGTCTCTTTGCCGCTCAATATAATTGCGATAGCCCGTACATACTGGTTTATAGCCTTCTAATCTACTTTTTGCTTTATTTTGTGTGATTACTAGGGCCATTTTTTTTTTGACCTAAAAAAACATATTTTTGACTTTATTTTAGCCAAATTTTGACTTTATTTTGACCTAACCGCTTTTGCCTAATTACTTAATACTTAGGTCTTGTTGCACTTTTTTGATTAAAAATGGTTTATAATCCGCAATTTACAAACATTTCATGCATAATAAGTGCTATTTCCTTCTCAATTACCGCACGCATTTTTACTATTTCAACTTACTATTTCGGAATAATCAAATAAAACTGCGCATAAAATTTTAATAGCAGCTCAAAAATTAAAAAAAAAATACAAAAAAATCTACGTTTTTTTCATATTTGTTAGGGTTAGGAAATTTTTGATGAAGAGAATTTTGACCAGTTTTAACTTTACACAAAATTTTGACTTTATTGACTTTAGCGGGCCCTAGTGATTACTTTTATGACTTTTTTATTACCTGTTTTTTTTTTGATACCGGTAATTATTTTTGTTGGTCATCGTACAAAAATGACATCTTTTGAGAAATGATTTGTACAAAATTAGATATAGAATCAACCATGATACGGGTATACCAAAACTTTTTTTGTACTTTTACTTCTTTTGAATCAGGTTTTTCATTTGTCATATTTTTGATGTTGTTTCATGTAAGTTTTCTGATCAGTTAATGCAAACGTTATTATTCTCTGTTATGTGTTAAATTAAACTTTCATGTTCTAATTATTAAATGTTATATCAAACATTATTCTAGGCAAAACGAATTTTTCTGATCAGTTAATAAAATGTTATCATTCTCTGTTGCGTAAAGACCCTTGTCTTTGTTGGTGATTTATTTCTGAATATTATTTTTTGTTAAAACTTTTATGTTCTAATTCTTCTAGGTAAACGAAGGAGTCGGGATGTTGAAAGTACAAGTTCAAAGAAATTCCGGAGCTCGAGGAAAAGTAGTTGTGCCTTATAGAACTGTCAGTGGAACAGCAAAAGGAGGAGGAGAAGATTACGTGGATGCATTTGGAGAACTGGAATTTGAAAACGATCAAACTGAGTAAGGCCTTGATGCATGACACACTATTACCCTGCCCACATGTCCAATTTTGGTGGACTTTAGGCCTGCAGTTTTTTGTTCTAGTTTCTGCATCATAATCAATTTCATGATATCATAATCGCTTTTTTTAATTACGACATCAAAAACTTGTCCAAAGATCAACTCTAAAAGGCTTCAACATATAAGCTTAATAAAAAACACTCACCGCTGTTCTTTTTTTTTTTTTTCAAAGAACGACTTAATTTTTAATCTTTTTTAAACGTCTGTCGCTTTTGCAAACGTATAAGTACAAGCTGCTGCAAAAAGGAAGTCGTATATCTAAGCGGTTTCAGCTTCGTTGCTCTTCCTTAATCCTTGCAATTTGTTAATGTTTTTGTAATTATTCAAAAATGGGATCGTTTATTTCCCACCGATTCCAAGTAATTTGAAAATGGAAGATTACTGAGATTTTAAATGTGCAGTTCGCATATTTTTCTCCGCTGCAATTAATTTTTTACGTGATGTTAATTTGAAAATATCTTCTTAAGTGTAGGAGAAATGCAATGAGTGATGTTGAATATTGATTAAATCGAACCCAGAACGTCTGTTCATCATTTGTTTTTATCGATTCCAACTTAATTTCACCGCTTATGTTCAATTTTAAATTATCTGTGCTAAACTCGAGTTAATCTCAAGAACATGGACTTCGAGGGCAACATGAATTGCCTGTTTGTCTTTGAAATTTGCGAACAACTGAGATTATTTTAAATCATGAAATGGATTTAAAATTGTTGACTTTTCAGTTTAATATTTTGAAACTGACCGCAGTAATTTATGGAGACTGCGAGCTTATGATCTGGAGTCAGCAATCGCCTGGTATCCATGCCAAATGCGATTGGCCCCAGTCATGAATCGAACCCATTGCGAAAGATCTGAAACCTGCGCGCCCTACCGCAATGCCTTGTCGCTGACGTTTTTGTGTTTCAAGCTTTAAATCTAAAAAATCCGTCATGTAGCATTGGGTACAGGGACCGTTACAAGTTGACCTCTTGGATTTTTTTGCGTTTTATTTTATACAGTAGTGTTGATTTGGCTACAGTTATATTTTAAGTGTTTCAAGTATCCCTATGACCAACTATGCAGCGAACTGCACTAGTTACATTTTAAGTAATCAAAAAATCAAATCTTAATTTATTATACTTGCAGTATTACGCTGAAGAAAAAACGTCGCAGCGGTGGCGAGCCATTGGCGACACTGGGTTCAATTTGACGGGACCGGGAATCAAACCCAGACCTTCCGCACCGACAGCGTGTGTTTAACAACTGACCTAATCCGCCGAAGTATATTGCAGAAATTTCATAAGCGTGCAAATTGTCGACGACGAAGAGTATGAAAAAAATAGAAGCTTCTTCATCGAATTATCTCCTCCGAAACAGATTCAGGATACTCCTGCTCCCGAATCCGGTGAGTTGTTTTTATCTTTTCAAGACCCGCTGATCTTTGGGGGGAGACGAGGGATTGAAGTGGTTTTTATCTTTAAAATTTCTGAATTGCTGCATGTGTTTTTAATTTTTTTTTATTTTTAGTGACCAAGGCATACATGTTTTGTTCGTAGTACTAACTTCAGTATTTATTCACCTTTTTGGAAGATACGGATTTCTAAAATATGCTAATGAAACCTTTGGACCCATTTACGAAACGGGTTAAGCAGTGGCGCAGCTAAGGTAGGAACCCCTCTTCCCGTTTTTTGACAAATCTTAATGTGAAAAAGCTCTTATAAATTACTGTGTTGAGCAGAAAATTTAACAGTAATGAAGGGAGACTGCGAAGAGAGTTTGCGCTTTTTGAGTCAGCAGCCACCCGGTAAATCTGTCAAATGCGATCGGCTCCAGCCGTGAATCGAACTCGTCACGTAGGATCTGTCATCTGCGCGCGGTACCGTTAGACCATATCGCTGACAATTTTTGTAATCTTTGGCCTGGTAATCTCCCCCCAAAATTTTCCACTGGCTCCCCCTGGGTTCAAGTAGGCACAGCCACTAACTCCGATATAACTTGTAGCGGATAACGCCAACTCCGGAGGATTGAATACTCTAACAGAGGAGGAAGAAGAGGATAAACGGATTGCGGAGTTAGGAAAAGCTCGATTAGGACAATATCAGTCGATTGAAGTGATGATTGAAGAGAGCTATGAGTTTAAAGTAAGGTTTTTAAACTTCTGACCTTGTTCAGTGTTTCTATTTCTGTTTAATTATTTAGGAAGTTAGTGGTTTAAAATTAGCTTTTCAATGCAAATTTTTTTCCGTTTGAAGTAGCTGCAAGCTCGCAATAAAATTACATTATCCGTTAACTTCTTATTTTGAAAAGAGTTTTAGTTCTTTACTGTATTACCATTTTGTTATTTATAGCGCTAAAATTTTCGTTACATTGTAGCAAGTTCTTGGTGAAAATATTTGATTGATGGAGTGACGTCTTCACTTCTTTATTTTTATCTTTCTATCACCAGAAAGCGATGAAGGCGCTATACATGGACGAATCCAGACTCGCTTAGGAGTTGCTTTTGTTTCTGATTTTTTCGGTTGAGTTTTGCTTTTGGCTTCTTTAATTTACTGCTGGTTAAATTCAACCAAGCAGGAAAAGTTATCGTGAAGTATCTTATCTAAGGATGCAACAACAAGGCTTGGGTGGGAGTTGAGCCATCAACCTTGCGATTGCGGCCGTCGTAAATACGACACTTCGAACTACTGCGTCACACTTGCTGTACCAAATCCAACATTGCATCATACTGCAAAGTTAATTTGACAAGATTCAATTGATTTGTGCATCTACCGCTTAGTTTCGGTCACAAGAAACTAATGATGTGCGGGTTTGCTTAGAACAAGACTACGCAAATGTAAATACATTTTATTAAAGTAAAAGTAATTCAGACAGCGGCATAGCCTAGCGGGACACGCTTGAGATGTAAATACATCGTAGAGTAGACATAATTTTGTCCGCGACGTGGCCTAAATACCGTAAATTGCATGCAACTCCATAGAAACGAGTGCGATTCAGGGTTATGGCGATCGCATTTGACGTAGATTTTGGGTGCCTGCTGACCGGAAGAGCGCAAGCTCACTTCGGAATCTTCATCTCTGCAAACAGGAGCGTATTGAAAGGGCACCCCCCCTTTTGACTTCGCATTTTAGTAAAAAAACAGCAGACGCTGCCAAGTGACTGAACTATGCCAAACTCCTTTGATGCCTTTGCAGTATATGTCCCCCTTTGCAAAATTTCTCACTATGCCAGTGACTACAAAAGTGAAGTTTACAGTTGAATACTTTGAAAGAAACTCAGATAATTATCGTGAATCCCTAAATTTATGTTATATTACCTTGTTTTTTGTTTTATTTTTCAGAACACAGTTGATAAGTTGATTAAAAAAGCAAACTTGGCTGTCATGGTAAGCACTTCGTCGTGGAGAGAACAATTTGTGGAAGCTCTGAGCGTCAATGGAGGTAAAATTTTAATAAAAAAACATACAAACAAAAGCTATGCTCTTCGCTTCGGTCACATGTGCGACATTTTAGTGTGTATGTTCTGGCAATTCAGTGCCAATGCTGAGCTCAAATGCGTGCGTTTGATTATCTCTTACGCTAAATACACTTTTTTTGTCATAACTGCTTTTTTATTGTTTAAAACGTGCCTGGTATCTGTACGCGCAATGTAGTTTATACTCCACACAATTCACTTCTTCGAAAAATTTTTTTAGGTGAAGATGAAGAAGATGAAGAATCTGAGCCATCTTCTTTTGATTACGTCATGCATTACCTCACTGTATTATGGAAGGTAAAAAACGACGAAACAGTCGTTATTTTTTTCATTTTTTGACATACAGATTGTGAAAAATGACGTTCAAGCCAACAGCGCATATTCATTATTTTGTGTGGTAACCTGGACATCCAATTCTGTTCGTAGCGGATGTGGAGAAAACTAAGTTTTTGTAATACTGTCTTGCCATATTATTATTTGCAAATACCGACCATTGCTATTGATGTGGAAGATCTGGGGTTCGATTCTCTGGCCGGATAAATCGGACGCAGTGTCGTCAGTGGCTCGCCACAGTTGCAAAGTTTTTTTGGAGCTTTGTTGGCCAGGCGATGAGCCGCGTAAATGGGCCCCGCAGCTCGCTCGCTATACGCTTCCGGATAATACGGCAAGTACCATGAAGCTGTGATTTTTTGGACTACTTTGATATTTGCAAATCAATCTCTGTCATAAACTTACGACTTTTACTTAAATGTTTTACTTTGTTTTTGATAAATTATGATTAATCGTTTCTTGTCTCCAAAATTATTATTGCACAAAAGGCAGATGAATTTGTTTTGCAATTAAGGCGTCGACCCAAAAAATTCAAAAAGGACGGAAGGCAATCATTCTATTTTTCTAATCAAAAGACCCAATTTTGCTTCAAAAATTTGGGACAAGGCCCTCTCCCCTTCTGCTCATATCCATGCTTGTTTTGTTGCAAATTTTTTGTGTGTTTTAGGTTCTTTTCGCGTTTGTCCCCCCCACAGAGTACGCAGGAGGCTGGGCTTGCTTTGCTGTTTCGATTATGATGATTGGTTTACTGACAGCTGTGATTGGTGACGTCGCTTCGCAGTTTGGTTGTATTGTCAATCTCAATGACGCAGTCACTGCCGTCACCCTTGTTGCTATGGGAACTAGTGTGCCAGGTAAAAAACATTGACCTCTTGAAGTTGTACAATGTACATATTCACTTCTAACACTGAAGCAGACATAGTTGGCAATATGTAAAAAGCGGAATAGGTCAGTTATCGGTCTCTAGGTTCGTACTCAAAAGAGCTTAAGGCCAGTCGCAGATCCAGAGGAGCTGCCTACCCTAAAACCTGGAAATTTTTTTTTGTATTTTGTTGTATATTTATTCTCCTATCACGAAACAGCGATCAATGCGCTATACGAGCTCGCCTAGGAGTTGCCAGCCACCTGTCTACCACACCAAGATGGGGGAATCCCGCAAAGTGCTTTTGCCAACGACACAACAAGTAAACTTGGCGGCTTGTTCTCCACACTGTCCCTTTAATGCTGAGCACCAAGCAGGGAAGCTGTGAATACCAATTTTAAGGTCATTGGTTTGACCCGACTCTGAATTAAACCCAAGTCTACAGCTCCCGAGGCGGACGCTCTCACCACTCGGCCATCTGAGCAGTTAATAGCAATCATGTGGTTAAGCTTACTTTTTGTGTGAGATTATGATTTACAGATTTAGGCCTAGTTGTCGAATGTCCGCGCAAATTTTCAGTGCCATAA
Organism: Trididemnum miniatum; assembly: GCA_964006365.1. NCBI lineage: Eukaryota > Metazoa > Chordata > Ascidiacea > Aplousobranchia > Didemnidae > Trididemnum > Trididemnum miniatum. Next base: position 13,040,398 of record OZ023242.1, on the reverse strand, counting down.
AATGACATAAGTATTCGTCTCCTCCGAAACAGAAATAGTTGATCCAATCCTACCTAAAGCTCGTTCACTATTTTATCTAAAATTCTCTTTTTACAAGACCCACAACTATTTTCAGATACCTTTGCTAGCAAAGTCGCAGCAGTGGGAGATCAGTATGCAGACGCTTCTATTGGAAATGTTACCGGCTCAAACGCAGTGAACGTTTTTCTCGGAATTGGCATAGCGTGGACTATAGCGGCTGTTTACTGGGCTATAGCCGGAGAAGATGCAGAGGAAAAACAGTTCCGTGTAACTCCGGGCAATTTGGCTTTTTCAGTGACAGTATTTTCAATTTTTGCATGCATAGCTATTGCAGTGTTAATGATACGCCGTAAAACCAAAAGCATAGGAGCAGAATTAGGAGGTCCCAAAAAACCGAAGATCATAGGGTCATCTATCTTTTTAATGTTATGGGTATTTTACATTCTGCTTTCTGCTCTAGACAGTTATTGTGTCATCAAAACTTTCTAAATGCGTTTTGGGAAAAAAGCGAGAGTTCTATTCTTCGAGAGGATGAACAAGTACGCGAGTAGTCTTAAGTACGTTTTTGTAAACTTGGGTGTGACTCTCAGAAATGCAAGTCGCAGGGACTAAAGTTTGAAGAACATTTTTCGTGCCACAATTTAAGGCTCGGGTTTTTACTTTGGTTTGGGCCAAGTTGGGCCTCGATCACTGGGCTTTTCCCTTAACTCCTTTAACTTTCTAATAACAAGAAATTGCTGAGTAATCTTGGGCTTTGGGTGAATTTAATCACTTTTTGGGGAGATAAAGTTCAAAGGCAAACCCTCTTTATCATTTTGCCTTTTCGTACTCTTATCACGACGCCTAAGTAACCTTTTGAACAAACAACCACATCTATTGAAGCAAAAACGGCTATTATGGAAACTCGTAAGTTGCTCAGTGGTTTTAGGAATTGCTTTTTTTAAATAACTAAAACACTACAAAAAATAAGCTGTGCTTTGTCGGCACAAGTGGAACTGCGTTTTTAATAGTGTTTGTTGATGCCTTTTGCTATGCCTCAACTCAAGTGCCGTCTTGCATAGTTTAAAATATATCATTGAAATTTACGATAAAAAATCATCTGATTTAGTCCACTGTAAGCCAATTTACATGCACAATTTAAGCGGGTTAACCCGGTAAATCCAATCCGCTTTCGTCAGACGAAAACTTGCGTCGTTCTGCTTGAGAAAGCATGGCGAGTCGGAAATTACTCCTTTGCAACAGGTAGTAGGCTCAACCCGCTAAAAAGCGCGCTAAAAATAACACTAAAAAGCGCGTTAAAAGAATAGCTGTTTAACTAAAAAAAACTCCTAAACTGAAACTGAAGCGTGTAGCCCGCTTAATCAAACCTCCTCATGTAAATTGGCTTTGTACTGACAGTAACTGACATGAATCAACGTACGCAAATTACTCGGAAATCAGTATTAATTCAAAACCTTTTGGAAACAGTGTTTACTGTTTCGTTGGCCAACAGCAGAAGTGAATATGTTTGCGATTTTTTAATTACAAAGATTTAACCCTTAGGCAGAAACGTAGCCAGAAAGGGGGGAAGGGGGCAGGCCACACTTTTTGACGTACGAATATCTTTTTTAGAGATCGTTCATTATGGGCAAATAAAAACGGAGCCTCTAGTTCTCTAAATCCGGCCCTTTCCCTAAAATTTTTTTCACGGACCACACACCCCTTTCCTTAAGGCTGTCATTTTGAATTTGGAAGACTTACATTAAATTAAATGGTTAAGACATGCATGGGCGTACCCAGGGGGAGCGGGCTCCTCCCCCCTCAAACAGATGCACAAAACTTTCATGGTGCAAAGCTGATATACGTAATTGTTAAATTTAACTGGCATGACTTTAAATTGCGTCCCCCTCCTTTTAAATTCTTGGGCACGCCCCTGGCATGAGCATTTTCGTACATAACATTTCACGAGGGTTGTGGCGTCCCATGAGCACAAGCTTCAACCAGAGCTGCGAGCTCGGTCCTTTTTGCCGAACTCGAAGAATAAAAATCTTTGAACTCGAACTTGTAAATATGTTTTGAACTCGAACTTGAATTCACATCGGTTGAGTTCGTAGCCCAGGTTTTAACCTTCAAAATTCTGGTTTTAGAGAAGGGTCAACTACATTTAACTACAGTTTTGCTGCATTTCAATTAGCTTTTTAGCAGCTACACATAAAAAGTCTTGCCACTAATTACCTATTTATGCGATTTCTATGAAGTTAAAGTACATGTGCAGTTGATTTTATTGCAGTGTTTGATTTGCTGTAAAATTCTTTTGTCGCGTATTTGTAATACCGTATATTGAAGTATTTAGTAAATATTGTAGGGCTGCAAAATAGCTAGATTTTAGTAATATATAAAGCGATTTTGTCATATTTATTGCAAACTGGTGCTTCTCTTTGTATTTCTTTGTACATAATCGTTTCAAATCACACTGTTGAAGTTGTACTAAAATGATGCTTATTAAGCTTGTGAATTTAGGCTTCTGTGCTGCACATCCTTATTAGAACATTTCATGCTGTTTCGATTACTTTTAAAAACATCAATCAAAATGGTTGTATTTCACGATTAATCAGCCCTTGAAGTTGTGCGATATTTGATAAGCCACGGTTTTGTGATGCGTTAGTATTTCTAAGACTACATTAAACATGGGACGAAAATAGCGCAAGGAAGAAGAATGCTCCAGTAAATTCTAAAATTGGTCGTTTCGACCACATAGACTCTGCTGTCATTATCAGCGGTGTAAGCAAGGTGGTACAGTTTAGTACTGCTTGACACTGCTGATGATGACAGTTTTAAGATTTACTGTTGCCTTACTTTCCTCCTTTTCTTCAAGACGTTTCATATCGAAAAGTTACACATGACGTACTCAGACAAGTTACCTGAGGGTAGCGCAAAAATCTCTACACGATCAGGTACAATTTTCTTATGAGAATCTCAACAACAACGGCTTTGAACGGGTATCGAAAACCCAAGGGAGGTGTCCCAACCCCCTGCACATGCTACAGGTACCAAAGCAATTTCAAAGACCTTTATATGTGTACAAAGTGGCTTACCTGACAGAAAGTCCAACTCTATGAGGTTTAAGGGATGTCAGCAAGGGAGAGGAAGAGTGAACTTGACACTTCCCTGTTGTTCAGCTGGCACGCTTGTTGCCTACCCCATTATCTTCAAAATATTTAAACAACTCTATCTTTATTGCTTCGCAATTTGTTTTGTTTATTGTATTAGTGGAACTGTAATAATTATTTGAATAGCATGTTTACATTACGCATCGGATTGTTTTCACCATTATTGTGTGGGCCTATGTTCGCAAAGTATCTTCAATTGTTTTTTGTTTACACAGGCCACGCTTCTGAAACCCATTAAAACCGAAACAGACACAGTGTAGTTTGTTTTTACGTCAATAATCATTAAGCTAGTTTGTTTTTTATTGATCTACGTTGTGAACTGCTCAGCTAACCGAATGAGTCTGCCTCTGGAGTCGTAGACATTGGTTTGATTCCAAGTCGGGTCAAACCAATGACGGTAAAATTGGCATTCACAGCACCTCTGCTTGGCGCTCCGCATTCAAGGGACAGTGTGGAGAACAAGCCGGCAAGTTTACTTGTTGTGCCGTTAGGAAAGGCACTTGGCGGGTTTTCCCATCTTGATTGGTAGACAGATGGCCGGCAACATCTCAGCAAGTTCGCTATGGCGCCTTGATTGCTTTCTCGTGATAGGATTAATATGTAACTAAATACAAATTTCCACGACTTGCTTTCGTTCGGTTTGATTTAAAAGCACCTTTAACACATCAGTGTTGGTGCTAAAAGCAAAATCAACTCCACAAATTTGAAAGTGGCTTAATATACATTGTAGCGTCTCTTCCCTACAAAGCACATAAATCTAACTTACAAATTCTCAGTAGCCCAACTTGATTAATCCTTTATTCCTCTTTCCATGTTTTTAAACCCTTCTTTAATATTTTAGCACACTTTTAGTTTCGCTTTTCTGCCAATGTATGATTGTTTAGACTTCCTTTCTTCTACAACTGTCGTGTAATTTTTTTTTAGCAATTTTTGAAGAGCAATGCGTTCACTTTTACGAACAAGCTACAGGTAAATTGACAACCTAAAATTCACTAAACACACAAAATACTTTCCTTCAAAAGCGACCAAAGTTCTCGGTTGTCTGAACACGAAAACACGGAACTTTGCCCAAGCAATGTGAGTCTGACACTGTTTACTAACAACTAATTTAGTAACTACGCCAGTGATAACTTCAATTTAAAATTTATTTATACAAACTTATTTCACATTTCAAACGTTCCAGAATAGTAACTGGGATTCAAAAGCCAAAAACAAACCAAATTTCTTGTGCTACAAATGCAAATTCCGGACACTTAAGTGTAGTTTTTCCCAAGTTTAACATCGTGTAATGTCAAAAAACCGTCTCGTTTCAAATACTTCATTTTGAAAAGGAAATAGCCAAGCTGCTTAAAAAAATAGTTTAAAACCATTAAATATGAATGAACTGTGATTCTAGGCAGCGCCAGAATAAGTTTGACAGGCTTTGAAAGTTGGATAAAGCTACGGTCATTCTCTCCATTCGTCATAGACCTTTTATGTGCCCAACATGCCTAATGAAAGCACGAATAAATTCTTAAGTGGTTACAGTATTATGCAAGTGGCGTGAAAGACACTGAAGTTCATTGGTTCTCCATACCGCCACCAGATCAAACCGGTTTTTACTCGTTCCTTGCGAGTATTGACTTAACCTCAGCGTTTTCAGCAACAGCGGAGTTCATACGAGTAAAAATATATCATGAGTCCCAGCGGGATTTTTTCCTTTTACCGGATCCCGGAATTTTAAATCCATCTCCGCTGCTCCATGTACTGGAAGCACTCGAATCCGCACTTTGGACAAAATTGGACTTGTATTGATTTTTAAAATATTCTTTCATGGAAGACGCACGACCACCCAGTACTCCACCTTGCGATTGAGATTGACGAAACGCGGCAGTGGTGTTTTGTTTCACCGCTGGTTTGCTGAAAACGAAATTAATAACTGCGGTTATTTGCAAATTATATTGAATGCAAAATTCAACAGTAATTGAGTGAGACGGCGAAGTAAGCTTGCACTCTTCGAGCCAGCAGCCACCCGGTCAGTGGCGCACCCAGAGGGGGGGTTCGGGGGTCAAACCCCCCCTCTTTTAAAACCTTGTTTTTAAAGTGAAGTGTCTAAACTGTGCATGTGCAGTACGTACTGTTATTTCAAAACAGCTGTGAGCCTGTGACAGAATTTGCCCCACATCATGCTGAAGCCAAACCGGCTGGTAAGAGTAGTGGCAAGAGACATTGTTATCAGCACGGGCAGAGGTGGATCCAGGGGGGGGGGGGGAGATGCATACCCCCACCATCCATTTTGAAACATGTTTTTGATGAATACAATTTCTCCATAATTTCGAACCTTTTCAATAACAATAAGCCTCACGCCCAAAGCACGCAAAATCAAATATGTACAAACAAAATGCATTATATTTAGTGAAACACTCAGATTTAGGGGCAAAAATTTAATCAAAATTTGCGTAAAAATTGTTCAAAAAGTACTAATATGGCCACTACAGTACGTAAATTTTCAAAAATTTTCCGGGGAGCCTGCCCCTGGACCCCCCACAGTCGTTTTTATTCTCAATATGCTTCAAAATAATTCTTTCGAAAAAAAAATACGCTTGAAATATATGTGAAAAATTGGTGCCCCTCACTGAAAAAAATTCTGAATACGCCGCAGACATGAAAACACTTTTCAAAGGGTCTTTTACGTCTTTTTTGGGTCTAACGTCTTCGTATTTAGCTAACATTCCACCTAATTCAAAATTTCATCCCCATTACCAAAATTTTCCGGATCCGCTCCTGAGCTGTGAGTGTGGGATCGAGTTTTTTTAGAACCCCCCTTTGAAATTTGCTGGGTGCGCCCCTGCACTCGGTACATCTGTTAAATGCGATGGGATCCAGCCATAAATCGAACCCGTCACGTAGAATCTGCCACTTGCGCACCGTACCGCTGAGCAATGTCGATGACAAAGTTTACACTTTAATTAAAACTAAAGACCAATACACACTGGTACCCACTCTGCAGACTGGCTTAAACGGTCCAGAACACATTAATTACAGCACTTGAACACTAAAACAGCAGAAAAGTTGTTTTACCAGTTCCGATATTAAACGCGCTATGTATTAAACAAGCCGGTTAATCTGTCAAATGCCCTATTCCAACAACATAATGACTGTAAACAAATTTTGGACCACTATTGTTGTTGTGTTCACGATTTAGGACTTTTTGTCGTGTACCAGTCTTTGGCACATTTTGACATCGAATATCTCGGAAACTACAGTATGAAGGACATAAACACTTACGAAAACTTAATCAATAGCCTTGCAGAAAGTTAATCCAATTAGCTTTACAATGGCACAACTTTTATCTTACTACCATTCATAGTTAAGGAGACCTTCAAAAGAAATCGCTTGAAATATGCAAAAAATAAAGTTTGATGCGGGTTAGTAAGGGTCGTTTAGCTATTTAACGGTTTTGCATTAAGATTGAAATTCCTGCTAGAGCACATTGTTATGCAAAAGGTAGCACGTCGCAGCTTATCAGCTGTAATCAAATTCGAACGAATGATACAGGTTAGACCAAAATCTCACACCTACCTGGCTGTACTTGATCCTAAACCTGGCCTTTCTTTCAATTGAGTAACTTGTTTTCCGTCTTTATGCCGGTTTTTGCGGAATCGGGAATTTTGCATTGCTAATTGTAATAACGCTTCGGGAACTCTTTGCTCTGCATGTTCGAGATTGCGAACAAGATCACCGGCAAACTGACTGTCCTTGCCCGTGACCAGGGTATATGCGGTCCCTTTTTGCCCAGCACGACCAGTTCTGTAACAAAATGATGCTTAGGCGCAAACCAAACGCAAAAACTTCAATTGTCTGTTCTAGTTTTACAAGCTAGTGGTAATTTTATCGTAAGAAAGAGAAAATTTAACAGAGATTGAGGGAGACTATGGATCAAATGCAATCGGCTATTGCAGAGAATTGAACCTACTATGAAGAATCTGCAACCACAGAGCGATACCGTGATTTAGACAATCGTATTTAATGCTTAAACAGCACACGACAGTGCTTAGCGAAAGTAACCAATGACAAGCGCGTTTGGTGAAGCCGCAATGAAGCCAAAAAGTCCATTCGCTAAAATTCGTTTTTAAACTGCATCATTCCATAGGAATTCAAAGGCAAAATTTGGAATACTGTAATATTAAGCCGCCTGCAGCCTGGTTGGTATGCCTATAAACCTACAAACGTTTCATATGCACTGCACAATTTTCAATTTTAAAACACCGAAAAGGCACTTCTGAACACATCTCGCGTAAAAAAAACTAGGAAACCATCATTTTCTTGAAACTTTACGTAATTTGATTGCACAAAAATTGTCTTGCTAAAGAGCCTAGTCATGCTCACAAAACTAACTCACCTTCCAATTCTGTGAGTGTGGGTGTCAATATCTCTTGCGACATCGAAATTAACGACGTTTTTAATCGAAGGTATGTCTAAACCACGAGCTGCAACATCGGTAGCTACAAGTGTAGCGACCTAAATATCAAATAATAGCTTCAAGAACAAAAAAAGGACAAAATTGCACAAGTTTTTCGCGAGTTTGAGTCAACGAGTTTTACACAACAACTGGAACAAGATTATTTAAGTCAGTGCTTGCATAAGAAAGAAAAGGTATAAATGCTGATTTTAGCTCAGTTGTTGAGACATTGCTATCGCGGTACGGAAGGTCTGGGGTTCGAATCACCGGTTAATCAAAATGGACACATTTACCCTGTCCACATGTCTAATTTTAGTGAGCCCACTGTTCTTGGTTCTAGTTTCTGCATCATAATCAACTTTGTGATGTCATAGTCAAGAACGTAATTATGACATTAAAAAATTGATTATGATGCAAAACTATAACCGAGAACAGTGGGTCTAACTACAAGTGGACACTGGACAGGGTAATTGTCGCAAAAGCAAAAGTCGCAAAACTGCTCGCCACCGCAGCGACGTTTCTTCGCAGCTGTGTTGCCCAGGCGCTAGGCCATCCCGCCGCTAGCTTAGGCGTAACATCGCAAGTATAATGAAGATTTGACTTGATTTTTGCTTGAACAGCTCAAACCAACTGGCTTTTTTAGTTTCTCTTTTTGAAGTACAAACCAAAATGCTCTCATGCTCGTAAAAATGCATATAGAATAGATCAATAACGAAGGTCATTTTCAAATTATATTGAACTGAAAATTCAACAGTAATTGAGGGAGATTGCGAAGTGAGCTTGCGCTCTTCGAGTCAGCAGCCACCCGGTATATATGTCAAATTCGATCGGCTCCAGCCGTGAATCGAACCCGTAACGTAGGATCTGTCACGTGCGCGCGGTACCGCTAAGCCATGTTGCTGACAATAAACACAAAAAATTCGAAAAAAAAAACATTGCCAAGCTTCTTAAAACTATAAATAATGTTGAAAAGAATGTAAAAAAAATTAGGTAGGAAGCGGAGGCTGCAAATCGGACAAGATGGAGAGAGATCGCTGAGGCAATGAGGTACATCCGGCCACCTTCGGTCACGAGGAAAAAAACGGATGAAAAATTGGATGGATAAAAACACATCTGTTACCACAGCATCACTTCGCAATCATAGTAAGAATTTGCCTGAAATGGAATAAGCTGGTTCAAACCTGTTTTTTCTTGAAATTGGTGATCACTGTATTCCTATCAAATTGATTCATATCTCCATGTATCAAGGCAATATCGTAACCTTCGTTTTTTAGATTGGTGGCCAGTTCTTCAGCATTAGCCTGCAGAAAAATTAATAAAAAATTCGAATTTTTTTTGTACAAAGAAATATAGTTAACCGATAATTACTAAAAACTGACGTTGTCCCACCGGTCAGTTAGCGCTGCGGTAGCAACATTGCTATTGTGCGGGAGGTATGGAGTTCTATTCTTGGGCCGAGCAAATCGGAGAGTGTCGCACACGACTCACCACCGCTGCAACGCTTCTTCGGAGCTGTGTTGCCCATGCGCTAAGCTGAGGAGATGGGCTCCGCCACTCGTTATACGCTTTAGTGCAATACCACGAGTATAATGAAGATATTCTGACATTCACCTTTTTAGTAACGAACACCAGTAAGCTGCCTTCACTTGTGAATGGGATAATTCTACTAGTTAGCCATTTCCACTTCATTTCTGGATGTTTAAATACTTCAACAACCTGAAATGAAAAAAAAAACAATATCTTTGACCGCGAATCAAGGCAAAGATCTTATCAAAGGAGATATCGAGATCAAAATGTCAAAATTATCTACAAAGATATTAATTGAAAATTTGGGCAATGATGAGCCCATTCTCCGGCGTCGATCCTTTTAACGGAGTTGGTCCAATCAACCCCAATAAAAGTTCCCTTATTCTCTCTGTCTAACCTGCAGAGAAGGAAAATGCAAAGAGTTTGCACTATTTCAATCAGAAGCTTTGTCACGCAAAATCACTAACCATCGCGCAGTGTTTACAAAAACAGTCATAAATCCCAAACGAAGGTACAGTCCCTAAGAATATACAGGGTGTTCCAAAAGTATTGGGCACATTTGAAGTCCCCATATCTCCTTAACAATAAATGGTAGTAAGACAAAAATTGTTCCATTTTAAAGCTAATAACAATAAGTTTTAGTAAGGCTATTGATTAAGTTTTTTGTAAGTTTCTACATTTTTAATAGTTTCCGAGATATTCAATGTCAAAACCTGCCCGAGTTTTTTGCAACACCCTGTATATTTAATAAAAGTTTTATAACTGAAAAGGTTCAAAAACACTGATTTTGTTGCTGGTAACAGTCATCGTCATCTCCGTAATACGTTTCGACGCACCAATGCGTAAACAATAACTTATTATTACCTGGGTCACATCTGTGTTCGCTTCACCGATATCGCCTTGAACAATTCGCACCGGATCCCGCAAGATGTCGCGCGCGAGCCTTTCAATGCGCTTACGGAAGGTGGCGCTAAAGAGCAGCGTCTGTCGATCTGGTCGCACGTGATTGGCTATTGACCGAACCTAAGGTTTTGTTTAAAATTAAAAGCAACTGGAAACCCCTAATCTGCGAAGCGGGATTGGCAAAGTTTCAGGGTACGAGTTAATGCCTGGGTTAGGTGTAGACATGAGGGCTAGTGTTTGGAATAGGCGTCGCAGCACCGAATCGGTGACACCGAGTTGTTATTGTATTTCATCAGAGAAAACTGTACATAATGCACAGTCATTATTTCAGTATGATGATTAAACGTAGAATACCCACATTTTAGGTCTTTTTAACGTTAATGTGGAATCAAAATAATTTCATGAAGAGACATACACTGAGTGTTCTTGGAATAAATGTACTTAATAAAGCATCTTTATGGCTAGGTCTGGAAGTATTATTCGATAACCCAACTCTTGAATTGGGGATAGGATAGACCAACAATAACGTGAAATCCCACAAAAACTAATGCGTGTGACGCGCACTATAAATTTTGTATTTGTAGGAGTATTTAGTTGCATAATTATCCCCTTATCACAAAAAAAGCGATTAAAGCGCTATAACGAGCTCGCTTAGGAGTTGGCGGCTACCTGTCTACCGCTCGAAGATGGGGGAATCCCGATAAGTGCCTTTCCCAACGGCAAAACAAGCAAAGTTTAAAGTTCATCTTTTTAACGTTTGGTCATGAAGAATTAACAGACCTAAACAAAACATACTGATTTAGCCACAAAAATCACCTGATACTCGAAGCCCATCTCAAACATGCGGTCGGCTTCATCAAATACTAAGTACGTAACCCGCCGTAAATTAGTATTGTTTTTCTTCACGTGATCAATTATACGACCAGGGGTGGCAACAATAATCTGAAACAGACATAATAGAGCTCGACCGATATATCGGTGAGCCGATATTTATTGGCCGATATATCGTATCGGCTGTTCTCTACCGATAAATTATCGGCAGTCAACAAAAACGTTATATTTACGATTTTGCTAATAAATCACTCCATTGATCAGATTCTATCCCTTTGTATGGGCGAAATGGCGTAGCAAAAACGCTGCTTCGTATGGGCTCAGGTGCGGAATCTTCGAACCTGAAGTGTTTAGCTGACAAATGGTCCAACCTGCAGTTCCTTTCTATGGGCTCAGATTCCGAATTTTCGAACCCGATCAAACCCGAAGTCAGATTCCGACATTTTGCCCATACAATGGGAAGCATGCTGATCAATAAGGTGAATACATGCAAGGTTTTTCGGCGCTTTTGCGTGCGCAGTTGTGCACACATTCAAGCACGAAAACGAAGCTTTAGAAAGAGCGTGCACGCTCACTCAAATGACAAGTAGGACCTACAAATTTTCAGAGTATAAGCATATCAATGCGTGGAACAAAAATATGCCCAATAATTGTCTTTGACCTGGGGTAATACTTTTGACCTTTGTATACTACCGACCTTTGACCTGGGATAATTGTCTTCGACCTTTGACCTGGGGACAAAGGTCGAATAAACAAATCTCAACAGTTTTTTGTGCAGCCTAAGGCTTTTGAACCCCTGATGCTAGAGACTTCAAATTTTCAGGGATGATAGACCTTAATGTGAACTTGTGTCTCACAAATTTTGGGTGGTAGCGGTCAAGAGGTTAAAGGTCAATTAAAAAATTTAAAAAGAAATCTTTTCAAACGCCAATAACTTGTGAATGAAAACAAGTAGGACCTTCAAACAAGTATATGCATCTCGATAAGGGTAAAAAAATATTCACAGTAAATATATGCTTGTGACTTCACCTGGGGTCAAAGATCAAATAAGCAAATATGTTGTTTGAGTTATAACTATTGATTAAAAACAGATGGGAACTTGAAATTTACAGGATTGGTGTATCTTACCAGATTTTTTCATTGTACCAACTATAAACGCTCTATGTCACATGACTCGGGGTCAAAGGTCAAAAAATTGGTTAAATTTGCCAAAATTGTGCAGTGTAAGGCTTTTGAACCGCTGAAGCCAGAGACTTGAAATTTTCAGGGATGGTAGATTTCAATGTGAACTTGTGTCTAACAACTTTTGGGGGGTGGCGGTCAACAGGTTAAAAGTCAAAAAACAAATTTTATCAAAACCAAAGCAAGTCTTCAGATATCGGTTATCGGTCTTTAAATTTTAAATATATCTGTAATGGCTAAAAAAATTCATATCGGTCGAGCTCTAGACATAACAAACTATTATGCAGCGTAGCTCACCATGCCAATGTATAACAGTGTGAGTACTTCTATATTTTCTTTACAGAAATTTGGATCAATCAACGAAAAAAGCAAGCACAGTAAACACTCAAAGCACAAATAAACGTTTGCTCAGAATACGCAATTTGGCCAAGCTTTTTTAGAAGCATTAGCATTTACTTGCATATTTATTCTCCAATCACGATAAAGCGATCAAAGCGTTATGAGCTCGCTTGAGAGTTGACGACCATCTGTCTACCACACCAAGATGGGGGAATCCCGTTAAGTTCTTTTTTAAAGGCACAACAAGTAAACTTGCTAGTTTGTTCTCCACATTGTTCCTTTGATACTGAACGTCAAGCAGGGAAGCTGTGAATACAAATTTTTCAGTCATTGGTTTGACCAGACTCGGAATCAAACCCAAGTCTACAAGCTCCAGAAGTCAACTTATTAGCATTCAGCAAAATAAGTGACTAGTCAACGGAAAAATTATAATGATAGTTAATACTACATATGTCTTAAGGTCGTGTCAAGCGATAAAATCAAATAACCGAAGTAAAACTACCTCACAGCCTTCCGAAAGAGCTTTCTGTTGTTCATGCATGTTACCGCCTCCGTAACAACAAGCGCTTCGTATGCCGTATGCTTTGCCAAACCGCCGACATTCCAGATAAATTTGTTGGCACAACTCTCTTGTTGGAGCAACAATAAGACCTATGGATACAAGAGAAACTTTTTGGTTAACTAAATCACAAAGCGCATTTTGCTTCATATTCAAGGGTTACGTGGCAAGTTCTCTTATCGATTAAACACACATTAAAGTGGCGCAGTAAATGCTAAAACTCAATGATATGCGCTGAAATATTCTCCAACATCTATAATTCTTAAACTTCTCAAATTGCGACTACAGGTTTCATTCATTTTCGAACTTAAACTGTTTTCACTGGCACGCCACAACCGACTAAGTATGCGCGATAATTTTTTACATCTTAGTTGTTTTTTACTTTTTACCGACCAGGCGAAACAATGAGACTACTTTCATCGTACTATCGTAAGTTGCGTTGTCGCCTGTCGCAAGCAGGAGAGGCAGATATAGGTATTGCAATCGAAAAAATCAAACCTCGTGGCAATATCAACATCAAATCAAATCTGCATTATACTCGCGGTATTACGACAAAGCGAGTAAAAAGTGGCGAGGCACATCCATGCGGTATAGCGCTTGGGCAACACAGCTCCGAAAAAACGTCGTAGCAGCAGCGAGCCGGTGGCGACTCTGCGTTTGATCTGATCGACCAGGGATTCGAATCCCAGACCTCCCGCACCGATTATATTGCCTTAACAACTGAACTAACCGGCCGGGCTATTGACATCAGTAGCATAATTGCAACTAGTCTTACCAATTGGTCCATCTTTTTCTTTCAACACTGGTTGGTTCATTATATGCACCAGTAACGGCCAGACAAAAGCGGCCGTTTTACCGGAACCAGTTTTAGCAATGCCGATAACATCACGACCTCCAGAAGCACATGGAATACCTTGAGCTTGAATAGGAGTTGGCTGAATGTACTCTTGTTTTCTAAAGATTGTGGCAAATATTAAATGAGTTAAGTAAGAACAGACATGGAAAAAGGCTATGTGATTGGTAAATTAATACTACTAGAATGTCAATTTCCTGAATTTTGTAAGGTTTTCGAGAAGTCCTCTCTGGAGTAGGTTTGGCATACACCCAATTGACAAATTAAGATTATCATGATTAATTATCAGTGGGCAAAAATAAAAAGAAATGGAAATCCACGCAAAACTTAAAAACAAAAAATGAAAATGGCATTCCTCTTAAAACGATATTTAATTGGACAATTATGATAGCCGAACCATTACGAAATTAAAAACTAATCGCAACCACAGCATAGCAAAAACATAATTAAAAATCGAATCTTCATCATACTCGCAGTGTTACGTCAAAGCGAGTAACGGGTGGTGGGGCTAATCCCCGCGGCTTAGCGCCTGGACAACACAGCTCCGAAGAAACATCGCAGCGGTGGCGAGCCGTTAGCGACACTGAGTTCAATTTGACAGGTCTAGAAAGCGAACCCACACCTCCCGCGACGATAGCAATGGCTTTAATTACGACGCCAACTGGTAATTTAATAAATATGATTTGAAGCGAGAATGTGCTCATGAGATTCAAAACAATAACTTCCAGATTGCAGGCAAAATCTTGAGCAAAATTTACTGTACAAGCAAGTATAATGTTCGACTCACCTTATTACGGACAATAACTTGTCATCGAAGCCAAAATGGGCGAAACTTGAAACCGGTTTTGGGGGGGTATAACCAGATACAGTTATGTTAAGTTTTTCTCTTAGTGATTTAACTTCTGAATCCGATAAGCTTGTGATAGCCTCGTGCTCTTTGTAGAAATTTTTTTCGAAGTCAGGGTAGTCTATCTCAGAATGATATATCACGGGGAGAGGCTCAATTACTTTTTTACTGAGAGTTTTAACCTCAATTGGATTCCCATCCTCATCATATTCAATCACTTCATCTTCGTTCAAGAACATTCGGCCTAAACGCAAGGTTAAAAACCAGTCATTTTGAGGAAAATATGCTGCTCAAATCAAACCTGTAGCAACCCAAAATTAAAAGCAAATTTCGTCTATAATTTTACGCTTCTAAAAATCTGATTTTCAATACGGTTGCTAAAAATCCTTCACCAAATAGATGAAACAGGTCCCCCAAATCTTTTGTAGGCTTAACAAGATGCAAGCATCAACCAAACGGTGAAAAGGGGGAGATTTCATGTAGTGCCAAAAAAAGAGAATGTACCCGCGTTAGGATTTTCCTCCATGTATTTGTAATACAATTCTTCACTGTCTAGCTGCTCTAGATCTTCTCGAACGTCTTTAGGTCGAGATTTGGTGGAAGCAGCAGCCACTTCAGCTTCAACAGACTGAGTTGCAACCTATAAAGTACAATCACAAGGTACTAAATGCAAAGTTACCTTTCAAAAATTATAGCCGAAGAAAGGCGAAGATATTACGTAAACTTCTTCATTGAAGGAAATGGAACTATTTTTTGTTGATTTGGCTCATTGACTGAAATGCCGAATCTTATTGAACTGCGTAGGAGTACAGTTTTACAAGGATTCCAAGTTAATTGCCACAGTTTTATGGTGTAGAAGAGCTTTGATTCACAATTTCTTTCTGTTACGAAAACTCTGCGCACAGAACGAATTCACATTTGCTGCAAAAATGTTGTTGGTTCCTTTAACTTGATGATAACTTTCTGCATTCTGCTTTCTTCATTTGCTGTACGCAAAAAACTCGCCAGACAGAGACGGTGAAGCATCTTATCCCGGGAAGCTGAGATAGGAATTGAACCAAAACCTTTTGATCATTTGCATTTTCAACAACGACTGTCAAACACCCTTCTCTATTCTTTCTACAAATCCGAAATACTACTTGCTGCTCCTTGTTCTAACCCCAGGAAAACTAAAGAGTTGCACAAAATTGTAGCTACCTCATTTTCAATACCAGCCATGAAAGCATCCAACGGATCTTCTTCTTCGTCTTGTTTGTTTTTTTGATACATTTCCTAAAGTAATAGACAAAATGTGCATATTTTAGCATTTTTATTTAAAACTTGGAGGATGCTCTTAGCTTAAATTTAACACGGTTACTGTAAGTACAGGCCAGTTGGTCCAGTTGTTAAACACATGGAGTTCTGGGGTTTGATTCCTGGGTCAGTCACATCGGATACAGTGTTGCAAACACGGCTCAACACCGCCGCGACGTTTCTTTGGAGCGGGGTTGCCAAGGCGATAAGCAGCGGAGATGGGCCCTGCCACTCGTTACACGCTTGGACAATGGGCATAATACAGCGAGTATAACAAAGATTTGATGTTGTTGATTTGATTTTACTATAAGTTGAGGTACAATACATAAATAGCTGGGAATATCTTTTACGCAAACAAAGCCAAAACAAATCTGTGAATGCGGAGTCAGCAATGTCACTTTGTCCTTTTCATGCCAGCGGCTTTCTAAAATATGAATTTATTGCGAACAGAAGTCAATTAAAATAAGTTGTTCGGTAGGGATTTGCCTAATTAAAGCTAGTACACTGGACAGCCAGCAAAAGCATTTTTTATATTAAAAGTAGGATATACAGGTCTAATAAAAAACAATAATAAAAAACATACCTTTGGTATGCATGGTCGCAACAGCAAATAATTTCAATGATTTGCCAATCATATACAATGCAAATATCATAACTAAAACGTGCCACAATTTTTAGATATATACCGGTATATATATATATATATATATATATATGTATATATATATATATATATATAATTGAAAAATAATGATATTATGAGTGACAAACAATTTCACAGTTTCAGGAAACCCAAAAAATCTTAGGTAAAGCATAAGCTATTTTTGCGATGCATCCACAAACCATAAAATTAAACTAGCATTAAAATTTTCGTAGAATTGATATTTTTACTTTTTTCTCCTCTTCTGATAGAAATGGGCATGCAGCAATAATATCATCTTCTTGAGGAGCTACCTCCAAACCATCATTAAAATATTCATCATCACTGTCTCCAAGCCCCTGAATCAAAATCACTTTAATATCTACCAGTTTTTGTGGGTTTTAAGCCTACAATTACAACATCAAAAAATAGTTTATGAGGCCAAAATTAGAACCACGAAGGCACGAACCTGTGGACAGGATAATTACGAACTTATATAGACCAGTTGTAAGATTAGTTATATTTGACAAATGAACATTGTACTACCAGTACAACACTAAATAGCAAATTACAACTTATGATGCCTTACCTCTCCAGGCTTCCGCTTTTGACCTTTACGACCAGATGCTCCATAATTGGAAGCTAAGTTGCCTCCCATTACAAAGCTCATTTTTTTGTATCCTGCAACAAGATTCAACAATGTCAAGCTTAACATTACACATGGATGAAAAGTGGAACTCAATTTACCGGTTTACAACGTATTGTACATTTATTAGCTGATTATTTTGATGTATTGATATACGAGTACTCTAGTCACTTTCTCACAAAATTCAGGCTAATCACTGCTTTAGGACTACAAACCAGAACATACAAATGAATCCGTATGAAGTATGGCAGGTAAAATGGGTAAGCAGGAGTATATTTAGGGAGGAAGGGCATTGTGCCATGACCCCTCTCCCTTTTGACTTTGCCTTATAGCACAAGATCAAAAGTTGCTCAGTGGGCTGAAATATACCAGAATCTTTTGATGTTTTTGTAGCCCAAGGCCCCCTTTAACATTTCTCTCTACACCACCGTCCAGCGTGGGTGAGTAGCTTGTATATGATTTGATTTCTCCATTTTTATCCTTCTGTGATGAGAAAGCGATGCATGCGCTATGCATAGAACGAATTCAGACTCGCTTAGAAGTTGCTTTTGTTTTCGATTGAATTTTACTTCTGACTTTTTTAATTTGCTGCTTGTCAGACTCCACCACGCAGGAATATTATAATTATCATGAAGCATCTTATCCAAGGGTGCAACAACATGGCAAGGGTGGAAGTTAAACCATCAACCTTGCGATCATGGCCATCATAAAAACGACATTGCAAACCACTCGACAATGCTGCCGACTACAAATTTTGGTAATCAACATCTGGTAAACAACAATGAACATGGGGAAGTATACGTCAGCCTTTAGTACCATTTAGACAGTTGTTGGTCGCAACAGTGATTTCATAGCATAACAATGTCAAAGGATGGTGGGAAACATTTCAAGTTGCTCGATTGCTGTATAGGGGCTAGTATGATTTGAGCAGCCTTTCATAAAATGTCCACTTCAAAGAACTTCCTGTACGTCATTGCGTAAACAGTAAAGCCAGACCCTTGCATTGTTACATTTAAAGCAGGACTTCCCGCTGACATCAACAGGGAAGTCTCACTTTAAAGTGGACATTTTATATGGGGTGGCTTAATTCAAACGAGCGCCACTGTATGTAACATAAAGTAGCTAGTAAACAAATAAAGTATAATCAGTCATATGTATCTGTGGATGTTGATCACAGAATCAGCTGAAGCATAGCCACAATCTTAGGGGCTCTGAGTTATTAAGCTGCTTCATGTTACAACGCATGGTTTACTTTAGATTTAAAGCTGACAGAATATCCTAAAATGTCATGCGCAATGCAAGCATCCTCTTATCTTAACCTGTAATCAAATGCATGTCTCGGTTACACAATGAAATATATAGGGTAATTCCCACCCATTGCTTTAAAGTGAGCCATCCATTGTCACATACACTGTACAGGTAAGGTTGCTCTGTGCTTAAAACGATGCACCCAATCTTACAGTTAAGTTTAATAACATCACATTGCTGTCACAGCCATGTACTGGTATGGTATATCTAGGTTACCAGTTGAAGTAGCCACACAATGCAGTAGTCTACGGTAGAGGTTTATAGCTACACAATGCATCAGTAGTCTATGGTACGAATTCTAGTTCTAAGCTTTGCGCATTTTGAAAAACACTTACCTTGAGCATTATATTCTGAACTGGAACCAGAATTTCGGCTTGACATTTTTCACTTTCACAAAATCTAATACAGTTATACACCGGTACTGGTACTGCTTGTACAAGTAATCACTTTTAACTAAACAAATGTAAAGTTACTGGTACCGGTAGCCTAGGCCTATACGGACACTGTAGAGACTACTACCGTAGAGCATATTCTACCCATCTAGGCCTATAGTCTTGACTACTGTCAATAATAATACGGTACTGGTACTCCGCAGGCTAACTAGGCCTAGTTACCAATAAATCAACACAGAATAGGCTATAGATTAATAGAACTGAGAATATCTTAGAGAGTCTACTGGTCTAGACTCAAAAACCTACAAAAACAGACATTATAATCAGTCTAGGCCTATTAGATGCTAAAAATTAGACTTACAACTATTCAACTTGAGACTAAACCAATAGAACGAAAATACAATGATGATTGTCACTGTTCAGCTGTTCCCTCTAAGTTTTTAGCAACAGCAAATTTGCCCAAAAATCGATTTTAATAAAAAATTTGCCTAAAAATTTAGGGGGTTCAAAGAAAGTTTAAGGCAATTTTTGCCTGAGTGATTGGTGATGTGCAGTGATGACGAGTACAGTGATGTGCGAGTGACGATGTGCTAGTAGCACATTTGTGCCAGTGACGTCATTTCACCCCTGTTGAGCGACCACTTCCTAAGATGCTGCTTTATTCACACAAGCTCAGAGCTCCGTCTATCCTACCAACGGTGTATACCAGCCAGAGATGTCCGGAGTCGCTTTTTTTGGGATAGTGATTTAACGTATAATTTTTAGCGCTTCAGGGTCGTTTACGCATTCCACGCTCGTTTGCGCATTCCACGCTAACGGCGTTGGTAATACGTTATCTGCGCAGGTTACGTTCGCTGGAAGCGTAACCAGAAAAAATGCATTTATAAACGGTTACCGGTGACCAGTAGGTCAGTCGTCAGTTAACGATCTAGTCTACTAAGTAGCGAGTATAAGCTTTTTACTAAGAGATTAAATTGTTAATAAGGTGAAAAGGCTAAAGAAAGTTAATGTGTAGTCTAATCTAGAGTATAGTACCGATAGCTACCGGTATTTGATTTTCAAAATCAAGTTATTTTAGTGCTTAAATGACATGAACAAGCTACGGTAATCTACTGAATCAGTTTCTTGTAAACACAAGAACAATATCTGTAGACCCGCAGTATGCAAATAATAATGTGCCTTGTTTCAGGTACAAGCACAGTAATATAGACCTAGATTTCTTGTTACCAAGCTTAATTGTCAGTTTGTAGTTTATTCGTAACCATGATATGATATAGTTAAAGAAAGTGGAAAGTGGTTTTAATTTTTTAAAAAGCCATGGATGCTTCCGATTTCCGAATCAGATAAATACCAGTTCAATACAAAAGTGAGGAAATTTTGAATACACAGGTATTATATTGTAAATCCTAATCTAAGCATTGGTTGGGAATTGTGTGAATTAATTAATGCATCTAAACTAAATTGATCTGTAGATCTGTAATTAATTTATGTGATCTAGTCAACTATTAATTCTAAAGCTACCCATCACTCTCTATATTCTGCAATTTGTATTGTACAGTGCAGGCTGCTGCATACCATAATTTGAATTTTGCAGTTTGACGGAACTATGTTTAATGTTAAGTATGATTTTGACGTGATTTCTGAATCTTGCATGTAAATAATTTTATTCTTAGTGTGTCATGTTGTGTCTTGTGCACTGGTATGTGAATGCCTTATCTATCACCAAGTGTTTTTTCAAGAATTTTGTTAGACATCTCTAGTCTGTACACATGTCTAATTGTTGGGGCAAGTAAAAGCCATTAGTCATAGCCTATTCTTCTTGGTGCTACAAAAAGTTATGAAATCTGTAGTAATGCAGAAACTACTTTGTTTCAGGGTGTATTTAAGAAGTTGTAAGGTCATAAAAAGTCATATTTTCTGATTTAGGTCTTAAAATATGACCATTTGTTTTTTCTTTAAAATACAAAGATTAAATTCCAGTAACTTTGCACATGCAGTGTAAACAGGTCCTGCAGACATTAAAATTTGATAATTAAGTCTTGAACAATACAATATTGTATATACACTACATGAAACTATACTTCAATGCTTTACCTATTGATTATCTGCTCAAGACATTTGAACTTGAGTGATACTAATGAGTTGATGATTTTCAAATGAAATAGACATGTTTATAAATCATTGATCGACCGTGTTTTTCAAAATGTACTAAAAACACTTGCATTTGACTTGTTACTTACATTATGCAGTAGCAAAATATGATGCTCTAAAATAAGCTCATATATTGCCATATTTTTCAAAAAATAAACTTAATAAATGGTGCTGTAGTGTCTCGAAACGTGTCTCAATCTCTAGACACAATTTTTTGCAAAGTCTCGGTGTTGAAAGTGTAAAGTCTCGAAAATAAGCATGCCTCGCAGCCATATTTAAAAGTGTGCTTCAAAATTGATATCATCAGTCACTGTTCCCTCATTTGAGAAAAATGAGAAATTTTGGGCAAATTTTTTGAATTTTTGCTTGAGACTGCCTGCTGAAATAATCATTGTTGGCCAAATTTAAATCAAAGTGTTCATTATTTTGGTGTAAAATGAAAGCATCATACTCTGGAAGTCAAATTTAGGGTGAAAACTTGAATCAAACCTTCTTTAAACCCTTGAAAATTTTGGGCAAATTATTATTAAAATTTATATTTGGGCAAATTTGCACTTGCTGAAATCTTAAAGGGAACAGCGTCGTCAGTAAATTTTGCATTTTTTTGTTTTTCGTCTTGTGATATAGTTGCAGTTTTTTGGCTTTTCTATAAGACAGCTGCTATGCATGGCATGCCACATTTTGCCGGATGAAGATTTTCGTCAAAATGTCAAAAATTTACAGTTTAAAGATTCATGATCTTTTGTAAACGCCTGATTACAAAAATTTCGTCTCGTTCAAGTCTTGGTCTTATCTCAACTTTTTGCTCAAAATCTCTGTCTCATCTCGATCTTATGGTTTGAAAGTCTCATCTCTGTCTCGTATATTTTGGCCAAGACTCCAGCTTTTTTAATAAAGTCATATTTTTTGATTTTTTAGGTCATAAGAAATGGCTCTACTAATTGTATTTGAGAAGGTTCCATGAGCAGTTTTTGGCTATGTATACCAAGTACTGGCAAATATTGCCTTGTTCAAAAGATTTCCCATTCTTTTCTAAGTATGTATTTGTTGGTACAATAGTAGTTTGAAAAAGTTGTTTTCTCTTTACAGTTAATCTGATCCTTGTACCACATTAATTGTTTTAATTGTCCAGTTGTGAAGTCACATCTGTTTACGGTATCAAAACTATATAGTTTTGCTGATCGTTTCAAACTTTGAATGGCGTTGTATTTTGTAATATGTTCACTTTGAATTATGCTTATCAGTACTCCTATATTTTGTAGCCTTGATATCCAACTCAATACAAAATCCAACAATCACGAAGATGATTCAACAATTATTATCAGACCGTTTCTTCTCATCAAAAGAAACATATCGATTGAGCATTTGGAAGCACTACACTGATAAACAGTAAAGATGCAAGGATTTTTCTGTTCCACAAACGCCCTGTAGAGATGAATTTGTGTTAAACTTTTTTTGCTCGAAGTAGATTATACTTTGCCTTGGGCTTCCCAAATGAAACTTTAGGAAAGCATGTTTGTTTAAATTTCAGTAACAGACAATCAGCTATCAATACTTTTGTAGTTTGCAATTTAACATAACATCATAAGAATTAGAAATGAGTAAATGTACCAAAAATGAAATTATATTGCAGACCTACTTCAATGAAAATTGAATTGGGCAAGCTTGTACTGAATCATAACTACAGAATATTGATTTATAGCCTTAAGATAATAAACTTTAAAATAACAGCAAAACAACTATATTGATGGAAATTTTGTAAAGTTTAATTGAAAATATTAAGGCAAGAACAACTTGAAACATATTAATGAGATATTTGTGTTTCTGCAAATCCAGCAGAAAAAAAAAAAGTTGTCAGGCAGGCTACTGTCGCTGTCTGGGGTAAGGCCCCAGAAGAACTTGATTATATCCTTAGGAATGTGGTGATGATAGCTTCTGCTTAACTGTGTTGTGTTTGTATTGTGCAATATCAGGTAAATGCCTTTTATGTCTGATATTTTGGTGTATTATTTCTGTTTTTTTTTTGCATCATAACGTAATATGTGATATAAATCAATGGCGAAATTAATAATAAATGTTGTACTGTAGTAACACGTAAATTACATAGGATGCCACATTTTTTCTTCTTGCTTAGCAAATATTCTCTTTTTTGCAGTTGGTTATGCTGCACATTAGTATTTAATTTAGCAATTCAGGGTTGCATTCCTGGCGAGGGCGTCGCGCCCCATGCAGGGTTTTATCGCATGGCAGTGACTCTGTTTTGAGTTAAGACCATAAGTGCATGTGTATGGACGACAGTATGACACTTTCTCCTTGTCTTAAAATATATTAAAAAATGCTTTTCTTGTAATGACAACTTTGCTGTAGCATTGGCTGATGTATCTTTTATGGATGCTCAGTTTGGCACTTTAAAGTCGCAAGTTAATTTTCTTTGCTTGAATAAGTTTAAATTTTTCCTTGGACTCCCCCCAAATAAAATGCTATACAAAAAAGATTTGGTATTGTTGTTTTCCTGTGTTGCCACGTGCTTTTACTGTTAATTATTTGAAACCTACCAAAAGATTTGTTTTTCAAAGTGAGGGCATATGTTTCACCGCAGTTATTGTGTTCTGTTTGTAGGCTACTCAACGGCATTCGAACGCCCATCTAAATATAGGTCGCTTATTTGTCACACATATCTGGGCTCGCAAGTCACAACTGCTATTTCCTTGCAGTTAAGTATTCAACGGTTTTGTTGTTTTTCTTTCCGTGCACTGTTTAAATGCTATTACTTAAACATAGGTTCCGACACAAATGGAAATGTTACATTTAGTCGTAATATATGATACTTTTTTGTTGAATTTTAGTTATTAAAGCTTCATGTTTATCATGGGGTTCGCGCCCTGGGCTGGTCAAATCAGACACAGTGTCATCAGCGACTCGCCACCGCTGCGATAATTCTTCGTACTTTGAAGGTACGTTGCCCAGGCGGTAAGCCGCGGAGGCGGGCACCACCACTCGTTACACGCTTCGGCATAATACCGCAAGTGTAATGAAGGTTACCCGTCTTGTTTGCTCGCCAGTGAGTGCAGTGAAGGATCGCCGAAGTGCCGTGCAAAACTTCAATCCGCTGCAACATTAGTTACATTACTAATGTAGAGTTTGTGACTAATCACCGTTGATAAACCCTTTCAATATTCATTTTTCAGTCGTTTTTATCAATTTTGTCGATGTATTACATTTCGTAAGGTTATTTACTTGACAAAACTGCACATGATTGCATTATAAGTTGTATGTCAGTGAAATACATGCGCTTCTGAAGTTCTAACCAAAAATTTTAAAGAAGCAACTGGAATTGACCGAGTGGTAAGACAAAGAGCATTGGTCTCCGGCAGCAAACGTTGCGCGTTAGATCAGTAGTTCTCAATCTGAGGACCGCGTTCCCTTTGGGGTCCATGAAGCAGTTTCTGAGGAACCGCGCTTTTTTACGAGTGATAATGATAAGCTTTTTTACATGAAGCAGTTTTTACGAGTGCGTACCAGAAAGTAATGGCCCGGTAATAGGCTATGCTCGAATTGAGGGCGCATTTGGCCCTGAAATTCTGAAAAAACTTACCTATGAAGATGGCTTAATCAATGCGCGTATGATCAAGCTGCTGTAATTGTACATTCTTTCCTCACCCCCAAACCTTGGTCAGGCGCACGCGACCCTTTAATTAGGCTACGCTGCGTGTAGGCTAAGGTGTAAGCACCTGCAACATAGACTACTAATGCCAAAAATGAGAGAAGCCTTCCAGCAAGTAAGAGTGGGCCCTTGGCTTTTCAGTAACTTTGGCAGAAGCAGGAGGTTTAATCCAGCATGATTGGATTAGTTACGATATTTAAACTTTTTTTTCAATAGCCAATAGACTTTAATATTTGCATCAATTTAAATTAGATGGTCAACCTAGATATTTTTAAAAAGTGATATCTCCCTTTCTCATAAAAATGCACGACATTCGCTAAACCTTCTAAAAATAAACAATTCTTTAGCCTTTAAATCTAGCTGTTGCCTGCTTCGAATAAAACAAATTATTATGGTAACGACAAAGAATAAACTGCGACATTAATAAATCAGTACGTAATTTATTTTTGAATTACAGTAACTACTTGTTTTAATTAATTTTCATTTTCGGTATCACAAAAAAATTTAGGATGTGGTATAGTATTAGTATGAGGAAGTAGGCTTAGTGATCTCACTTAGGTTATGATGTATGAAAATACGTAAGTGAATTGCCATTACGCAACTTTCTTGTTAAAATTAATTGTCTTCGAAAGATTAGGTGAACTTATACGGTCTACAAATTGACGTTTTCATGGCATACGTGCAACTGTGCATCTTGAGTAAACCTGCGCTGTTTAGTTTGCTCTTTCCTGACGAGCACAAATTGTCTCATATTATTGGCGTAGCCAGGGGAGGGGGCACCGGGGCCATGGCTCACCCCCTAAATTTCCAATCCTGTGACACAAAAAAAAATCAAATTTGATCGCGATCTGCAGCGTATGTTGCGCAACTACTGTTTGATCCCCCCCCCCATCAATTTTTTTTCTATACATGAGACAAGGGCGTAGCTAGAAAAATAATTACTTAACTAGAACTTTGTAAAAGATGATATATATATAGGCTTAAGGAGAAAATACAAACTTTCGTCGTCGGGTCGTTGTATCTGGTTATTAAAGGTGGGTTTGAACTGAGTTAGAGATCGACACTAAGAAAAGCATATATATACGATTAAGTGATCTTCAAAGTTCGGGCGAGCAGGACCAGAGAAGGACTATACTTAGCGTGACCGATACGCTACGTTGTCCCACGCCACGTCGGTCACGCCGAATAGTTGTGCAGTTACTTATGTACGCAAACTCAAAATAATGATTAATTTATACCGATGGACCTCTTTAATACTGCTGTAAAATGCAACATCCACAGAAAACAAGGGCGTAGCCAGAAAAATAGTTAAGGGGGCTAAACAGTAGTTGCGCAACATACGCTGCAGATAGCGATCAAATTTGATTTTTTTAAGTCACAATGTTGGAAATTTAAGGGGAAGCCATGGCCCCGGTTCCCCCCCCCCTGGCTACGACACTGATAGAAAAGTATTGCACCACACAAACACCTCGATTAGTCGGTGTGTTGCAGGCTGCTCTACACATCAAATTTGTCAAGGTTCATTAACTGTTCTACAGAGGCCTTCGGCCTTGGCTTAGTCTTAACATAGAAGGCCTATGCCTACCTTTATATTCGAAGTCTTTTTCTCAGGATTTTGTTGAAGTGATTTATCGGTGCCGGCAGTGGATTTAGCAAATGCAGAATCAAGTTCCATGTTTAATAAACGTCGTAAAAGATGATCTATTACCAGAAAATGTTTATAGTAGGGGAAAGTCGTGTAATTTGGACCATCTAACGAAAAAACCTCCTAAATACCAGCCGCAAGACAATTTCTCGATAAATTTAATATTTTGGTAGCTGCTACGCTACACCACACCTACTGTGAGTGTTTGATACGACTGTCACTCAAGCGCATTGAGTTACTGCAATTTTAATTTTTTAACTGAAATGGGCCAAATTACACAAGCCTTGTGTAAATTGGACCAGTACAAGTAACAACCAGAAAAGCGAAAATCTTGCTTTGACGTATTAGTTCAACATTTATTATGCTAATCGAGCAAATTGCTTGACATAATTCAACATTTATCAGTCATGCAACCATTTAATTCACACTTTAAAGCACGGAAAAACTGCCACAAAAATTTAATGAACAAAAGCACACAAATCACAGTTGCAAAAACCGAGAATCTGTAATATTCTTCATGAGGCCATTCTTTGCTTGTACCAAACTGTATTCAGTCTTCATCATTGGAGTACCCACAGGCCAAGCAGCTATAGGTGATATGTTCTGTAGCAGTGTACTAATTACCCGAGGTCGAGGTGGTCCGAATTACCCAACAGAGGCTAATAAAATTAAACTATTACCGCTCCACATCTCCAGCTTCAAATTAAAAAACTAAACACGCCATACTTGAAGCACAAAACATACATCAATAAATCGCGACTACTTTGACAATTCAAAGAGAACAAGCACACTTTAATCAAAAACACATTTTCCCCTAAATAAGATCAAACATGCTTCTAAACTTTCAACTGCTCTAGAACTTAAACTGAGAGAACCAAGACTTCCAATTTTTTTCCAGGTTTATTTCATCCAGTCCTAACTCTAGCTATTTGATTTCTGTTTTAATTTTTTTTCTTTTTGGATGGGAAATTAGCAATGGGCCAAATTACACGATGGTCCAAATTACACAACTTTCCCCTACAAACAGAACACAATAACTGCGGTGAAACATATGCCCTCACTTTGAAAAACAAATCTTTTGGTAGGTTTCAAATAATTAACAGTAAAAGCACGTGGCAACACAGGAAAACAACAATACCAAATCTTTTTTGTATAGCATTTTATTTGGGGGGGAGTCCAAGGAAAAATTTAAACTTATTCAAGCAAAGAAAATTAACTTGCGACTTTAAAGTGCCAAACTGAGCATCCATAAAAGATACATCAGCCAATGCTACAGCAAAGTTGTCATTACAAGAAAAGCATTTTTTAATATATTTTAAGACAAGGAGAAAGTGTCATACTGTCGTCCATACACATGCACTTATGGTCTTAACTCAAAACAGAGTCACTGCCATGCGATAAAACCCTGCATGGGGCGCGACGCCCTCGCCAGGAATGCAACCCTGAATTGCTAAATTAAATACTAATGTGCAGCATAACCAACTGCAAAAAAGAGAATATTTGCTAAGCAAGAAGAAAAAATGTGGCATCCTATGTAATTTACGTGTTACTACAGTACAACATTTATTATTAATTTCGCCATTGATTTATATCACATATTACGTTATGATGCAAAAAAAAAACAGAAATAATACACCAAAATATCAGATATAAAAGGCATTTACCTGATATTGCACAATACAAACACAACACAGTTAAGCAGAAGCTATCATCACCACATTCCTAAGGATATAATCAAGTTCTTCTGGGGCCTTACCCCAGACAGCGACAGTAGCCTGCCTGACAACTTTTTTTTTTTCTGCTGGATTTGCAGAAACACAAATATCTCATTAATATGTTTCAAGTTGTTCTTGCCTTAATATTTTCAATTAAACTTTACAAAATTTCCATCAATATAGTTGTTTTGCTGTTATTTTAAAGTTTATTATCTTAAGGCTATAAATCAATATTCTGTAGTTATGATTCAGTACAAGCTTGCCCAATTCAATTTTCATTGAAGTAGGTCTGCAATATAATTTCATTTTTGGTACATTTACTCATTTCTAATTCTTATGATGTTATGTTAAATTGCAAACTACAAAAGTATTGATAGCTGATTGTCTGTTACTGAAATTTAAACAAACATGCTTTCCTAAAGTTTCATTTGGGAAGCCCAAGGCAAAGTATAATCTACTTCGAGCAAAAAAAGTTTAACACAAATTCATCTCTACAGGGCGTTTGTGGAACAGAAAAATCCTTGCATCTTTACTGTTTATCAGTGTAGTGCTTCCAAATGCTCAATCGATATGTTTCTTTTGATGAGAAGAAACGGTCTGATAATAATTGTTGAATCATCTTCGTGATTGTTGGATTTTGTATTGAGTTGGATATCAAGGCTACAAAATATAGGAGTACTGATAAGCATAATTCAAAGTGAACATATTACAAAATACAACGCCATTCAAAGTTTGAAACGATCAGCAAAACTATATAGTTTTGATACCGTAAACAGATGTGACTTCACAACTGGACAATTAAAACAATTAATGTGGTACAAGGATCAGATTAACTGTAAAGAGAAAACAACTTTTTCAAACTACTATTGTACCAACAAATACATACTTAGAAAAGAATGGGAAATCTTTTGAACAAGGCAATATTTGCCAGTACTTGGTATACATAGCCAAAAACTGCTCATGGAACCTTCTCAAATACAATTAGTAGAGCCATTTCTTATGACCTAAAAAATCAAAAAATATGACTTTATTAAAAAAGCTGGAGTCTTGGCCAAAATATACGAGACAGAGATGAGACTTTCAAACCATAAGATCGAGATGAGACAGAGATTTTGAGCAAAAAGTTGAGATAAGACCAAGACTTGAACGAGACGAAATTTTTGTAATCAGGCGTTTACAAAAGATCATGAATCTTTAAACTGTAAATTTTTGACATTTTGACGAAAATCTTCATCCGGCAAAATGTGGCATGCCATGCATAGCAGCTGTCTTATAGAAAAGCCAAAAAACTGCAACTATATCACAAGACGAAAAACAAAAAAATGCAAAATTTACTGACGACGCTGTTCCCTTTAAGATTTCAGCAAGTGCAAATTTGCCCAAATATAAATTTTAATAATAATTTGCCCAAAATTTTCAAGGGTTTAAAGAAGGTTTGATTCAAGTTTTCACCCTAAATTTGACTTCCAGAGTATGATGCTTTCATTTTACACCAAAATAATGAACACTTTGATTTAAATTTGGCCAACAATGATTATTTCAGCAGGCAGTCTCAAGCAAAAATTCAAAAAATTTGCCCAAAATTTCTCATTTTTCTCAAATGAGGGAACAGTGACTGATGATATCAATTTTGAAGCACACTTTTAAATATGGCTGCGAGGCATGCTTATTTTCGAGACTTTACACTTTCAACACCGAGACTTTGCAAAAAATTGTGTCTAGAGATTGAGACACGTTTCGAGACACTACAGCACCATTTATTAAGTTTATTTTTTGAAAAATATGGCAATATATGAGCTTATTTTAGAGCATCATATTTTGCTACTGCATAATGTAAGTAACAAGTCAAATGCAAGTGTTTTTAGTACATTTTGAAAAACACGGTCGATCAATGATTTATAAACATGTCTATTTCATTTGAAAATCATCAACTCATTAGTATCACTCAAGTTCAAATGTCTTGAGCAGATAATCAATAGGTAAAGCATTGAAGTATAGTTTCATGTAGTGTATATACAATATTGTATTGTTCAAGACTTAATTATCAAATTTTAATGTCTGCAGGACCTGTTTACACTGCATGTGCAAAGTTACTGGAATTTAATCTTTGTATTTTAAAGAAAAAACAAATGGTCATATTTTAAGACCTAAATCAGAAAATATGACTTTTTATGACCTTACAACTTCTTAAATACACCCTGAAACAAAGTAGTTTCTGCATTACTACAGATTTCATAACTTTTTGTAGCACCAAGAAGAATAGGCTATGACTAATGGCTTTTACTTGCCCCAACAATTAGACATGTGTACAGACTAGAGATGTCTAACAAAATTCTTGAAAAAACACTTGGTGATAGATAAGGCATTCACATACCAGTGCACAAGACACAACATGACACACTAAGAATAAAATTATTTACATGCAAGATTCAGAAATCACGTCAAAATCATACTTAACATTAAACATAGTTCCGTCAAACTGCAAAATTCAAATTATGGTATGCAGCAGCCTGCACTGTACAATACAAATTGCAGAATATAGAGAGTGATGGGTAGCTTTAGAATTAATAGTTGACTAGATCACATAAATTAATTACAGATCTACAGATCAATTTAGTTTAGATGCATTAATTAATTCACACAATTCCCAACCAATGCTTAGATTAGGATTTACAATATAATACCTGTGTATTCAAAATTTCCTCACTTTTGTATTGAACTGGTATTTATCTGATTCGGAAATCGGAAGCATCCATGGCTTTTTAAAAAATTAAAACCACTTTCCACTTTCTTTAACTATATCATATCATGGTTACGAATAAACTACAAACTGACAATTAAGCTTGGTAACAAGAAATCTAGGTCTATATTACTGTGCTTGTACCTGAAACAAGGCACATTATTATTTGCATACTGCGGGTCTACAGATATTGTTCTTGTGTTTACAAGAAACTGATTCAGTAGATTACCGTAGCTTGTTCATGTCATTTAAGCACTAAAATAACTTGATTTTGAAAATCAAATACCGGTAGCTATCGGTACTATACTCTAGATTAGACTACACATTAACTTTCTTTAGCCTTTTCACCTTATTAACAATTTAATCTCTTAGTAAAAAGCTTATACTCGCTACTTAGTAGACTAGATCGTTAACTGACGACTGACCTACTGGTCACCGGTAACCGTTTATAAATGCATTTTTTCTGGTTACGCTTCCAGCGAACGTAACCTGCGCAGATAACGTATTACCAACGCCGTTAGCGTGGAATGCGCAAACGAGCGTGGAATGCGTAAACGACCCTGAAGCGCTAAAAATTATACGTTAAATCACTATCCCTTTTTTTGAGACTCCAACCAGTGCTCCCATTGCGATTTTTTTAAAAACCCCAGATATGCCCTAAGAAAAACCTCAGATGAAAATATAAACCCCATATAGAAAATAAGCAAAGAAAACGTTTAAAACACGAAATATACTCGTACCATAAAATACTGTACCTTTCCCAACGGCACAACAAGTAAACTTGCCTGTTTGTTCTCCACGCTCTGCACTGTCCCTTTAATGCTGAGCGTCAAGCAGGGAAGCTGCGTTGAATACCAAGTTTAAAGTCATTGGTTTGACCCGACTCGGAGTCAAACCCAAGTCTACAGCTACTGAGGCGTACGTATTTACCACTCGGCCATTTGAGCTGTAAATTTTCAACTGTTTCTGCTTGTAATTAAGAATGTGCCGAGTCGAGTACTCGGCCGAGTATTAAGGCATTTTCATCACTCGGACTCGGTCGAGTATGGCATTAATTGATACCGGTACTTCGACGACTATTAAAGCATTCATTTTATGCGGCCCGCGGGCACTTACAGAAGTATAAACCTCGGAAATTAGAACATCTGCGCAGGGGCGGATCCAGAAAGTTTTTGTGGGGGGGGTGTGATTGTAAATTAGGTTGAATGTTAACTAAATACAAAGACATTTTGACCCGGAAACAGGCGTAAATTAGCTCTTTCAAAATGTTTCATGTCAGGGACGTATTCAGAATTTTTTTCAGGGAGAGAGCACTAAATTTCTTCTCTTTTTCAAGCGCAGTTTTTTCCCGGCAGAGTTAGTTTTAAGCAACTTAAGTAACAAAAACGACTCTAGGGGGGTCCGGGGGCATGCTTCCCCGGAAAATTTTTGAAAATTTGCATACTGTAATGGTCATTTTAGCGCTTTTCGAACAATTTTCAGGCAAAGTTTGTTCATATTTTTGGGCCCTAACTTTGAGTGCTTCATCAAATATGATGCATTTTTTAAGCACAGTATCGATTATGCGTGCTTAAGGCGACTAAGGTTTATTGTTACGAACAGGGGTGCAAGTCTATGTTGAGCATTGGGGGAGATGATTTAGCAAAATCGACCATTTTTTGATATTGGGAGAGATTATTTAGCAAAATTGACACGTCTGCAGATGTCTAATTTTTTGCCCAAAATGAAGTGATGACCAAAACAAAGGTTTGCACCCATGGTTATGAAAAGGTTCGAAATTACAGAAAATTTTTATTTATACAAAGCATAGTAGAAAATGGCTGGTGGGGGGGAATGCATCCCCCACATCCCCCCCTGGATCCGCCCCTGCATCTGCGGACGTGGTGACCTTTGTTTTTGCTCTTCACCAGTTCACCTGATTTTATGTACATATTTTGATGTCGTAGATACTGGGACTCGGATTCGGACTCGCCGAGTAATGTCGTGAATACTCGTTACTTGGCGAGTCCGAGTAATTTTCTTTGAGGCACATCCCTCAATCAATCAATTCAACTTTTATTCCCGTACGTCAAAAGTATTAAAATACACTGGAACAGTAAAATGAACGAATACTGGCTCGAAAAACGGAATATGCAGCAAAACGGAACATGCAGCAGTAGTAGTAGTTGTAGCATTTTTATTTTTCCAATATAACACAATTTAAAACGAGTCATAAATTCACTAAAACACTGGTCACAAAAAAAAAAAAGAAAAATTTTCAATATGACGCAATATAATTATTTTAGCTCAATATTTATTTAATGATAATTAATTAATGCAGCAAAACGGAACATGCAGCAAAACGGATTATCGTTGAAGCATGCCAATCGAAACTGACTGGACATGGCTGCATGATCGGTAGCATCACATTAACTCACACAAATTAAAAAAAAAACACATCAACAAAAACAAACCAACATCGTAGGCCTAACATATTTAAGTAGCAAAAGCATGCTGTAACAAGAAAGCAGATCCATTAATTTCCCACTCAAAATAGCAGCTTGTGACCCAACTGACCACGGATGGCTTATATTTGAAATTAGTAGCGGTGCTTAAACGATAATTAGTAGCGGTACTTAATTCCTATTTGTATCGAGTTAGTTGAATTTGTTTTTATGCGGTTTGTTTGAGAAAATGTTCTCTCTGCATCAGCTGAAGAATGAGATAGAACTGTCATGGTTGTCACGAAATATGATACTCTTCCCTATAAGCTAGCTTTACCCTGAAAACCCCAGTTCTTCGTCTGAAAAACCCAGAACTCAAGACAATCATAAAAAACCCAAGATCTGGGGGCAAAACCCCAGGCGTGGGAGCCTTGACTCCGACTCCAATCCTGCTCCAAAATTACAGAATCCTACTTCAATCCTGCTCCAGTTTACGTCAAAAATCAAAACTCCAACTCCTGTTTTCACTCCTGTTACTCGAAGAATTTTTGCAAACTTTGCAATCACAATGTTATCCAAACTTTAAGCCTATGTTAAAGTTCATGCAAGTGAGATTACTGGTGTTTAGAGACTGTGCGCGAACCGATGCCTCACAGCGAGCATAAGTTTTGACAATGTTTAGTATGCGTTACAATAATAACTTAAAGAAATCGTTACTCCGGCTCCAACTCCAACTCCAG
Source organism: Trididemnum miniatum (assembly GCA_964006365.1). NCBI lineage: Eukaryota > Metazoa > Chordata > Ascidiacea > Aplousobranchia > Didemnidae > Trididemnum > Trididemnum miniatum. Next base: position 13,006,389 of record OZ023242.1, on the reverse strand, counting down.
TTTTGACGTTAAACTTAACTCCGAGTCCAATCCGGCTCCAGAAAAATTTGCTTGACTCCGGCTCCTGAACATCTCTGATTCCAGCTTCAAGACCGTGTTCCATCTTTGGAGCATAATACTCGGAACTTCTTACTAGCTTCAACACAAATCATGCTGTCAGATAGATTGGGTGAGTACTGGTGACATCTTTAAACGTCAAGAAAACAAATAAAAAATACTTTCAATTACTTTGCAGCATGTTTTCTAAATTCTAATTATGTTTCATCACTACTTTGTGTACCATCCATGGGCGTCCGCAGAAAAAAATGCAGGAGGGGGGCAAAAACACTCTCGAGATGGCCATCTTAGTGAAAGCTATAGTCAGGTAAGTGTCAGTGATAGGGTGACCAACTGACCATACGTCCGGCATCGGCCGATGCCGTACGTGCAGAACTCTTCTTTCATGTTATTGTGCATTGTGCGGATATAAATCAATTTATGTGCCACTGGGCTTGACAGTCTGTTAAAACAACGTTCTTTTTGCATGGTTTTCTTAGCTCTTGTTATATGTGGTTGGTTTGATGCTTACATTTCAAAACAATCAAATCTTCACTATACTTGCGCTATTCCGCCAAAGTGTGTAACGACTGGCGGGGCCCGTCTCCGCTGCTTAACCTTCGAGGAAACGTCGCAACGGTGGTGAGCCGTTAGCGATACTATGTCCGATTTGACCAATCCAGGAATCGAACCCCAGACTTCCCGCACCGATAGCGACGTTCTGATCCAAAATGTCAAAATAAAAAGTAGTTGGAGCTCTGAGAATCAAACTTATAGCTACGTCCTACAAATCAGTGCTGCTCAATTTTTTTATTGCAATGTACCGGCAGCGCATGTTTCTGCCATCAAGGCGTACCAGTAGCACATCAGCAATAAGTCCAAATTTATTTTACAAGATACGATACTCGGTATATAGGGAAAAACCAGAATTTTTCTATACAAGATGCAAAAAGTAAAATTGGACATGCTGCCGTTGCCGCGTGAATTTGCTTAGTATACGTACGTCCACATGACGGATTGGTAATCGGCTGATTGGTGTAGCAGTAACGACATTGCTTTCAAAGTTAGAGATCTGGGGTTCGATATCCGACCTGTCAAATCGAATACAGTGCTGTTCACGGCCACCGCCAATGGCTCGCCACGTTTCTTCGGAATTCGAAGCTAAGTTGCTCACGCGCTAAGTTACGGAGATGGTCTTCGCCACTCGTTGCACGCAGCTTCTGGGTAATACCTCGAGCATAACCAAGATTTGAGATTGAACATCAATAAGAAAGACGCACAAAAACTTTTAACCGAATTCTTCAACTTATACGTAGTGTGCGCCTGTTTATCTTCCACCAGTCTATCCGATTGTGGTTTGACTGAAGAGTAACATTTGACACTAAGACACTTTTCTAGTCTTTGCGTCATGACAAAAGATAAATCGCCTCGTCTGTTGACCTGAATAGAATGCGATAGTATGTACTATTGCATACGGCCTTGAAAGACAAGAAAGTAACCTAAACGAATGGAATCATGCAGAGAACAAAAAATGAATTAAGTATCAAGCAATAACTTGTACTGATCAACGTAAAGTGATGCTCGGGACCTGTACAATTATTTTCTAACGTGCTTAGCACTAACCTTGGCAACAGCATGCCTAAACGTAAAACCAGCTTCAATGATGTGTGAAGGGTGGAGTTTCCACTCATTGAACGACCGGACTAATGTAGACAGCAGCATTTAGACAACTAGACAAACTCTTTTATGCTTTAATTCAGAGGTGGGCAACCTGCGGCCCGCCAAAGCATGTGCTAATAGCCAATTGGTTCCGAAACCTGTTTTTTTGCGATCAAGTTCAAACCCATTCAACACACGAACTGCTTGGAATGCTATTTTCTAGGCTGAGGATCTTGTTTTTCAAGTCATCTTTTATTTCAGAGACCTCTTTTTCACGCGACAGACCCTTTTTTAGTATTACTCCTGCCAAGAAGTTTTTTTTTTCTAAAAATTGCCGCCCGCTGGAAACCTATATTTATAATTTGTGGCCCAGTTTCACCAGAAAGTTGCCCACCCCTGCTTTAATTAAACAGATTATTGCGAAATGTTTTGTTATTTTATTCGCTTTGTAGTAAACTCATCTGTATTTTTCAACGTTTTGTGTAGTTTCTTAACTTGCATTTTTTCATGCGTATTTTTTCAACTTTTTTGGTTTTTCAGGGAGGAGCAAGTGCCCCCTCTTGCCCCCTCCCCCCCTGCGGACGCCCATGGTACCATCTGGTCTGGACAAAATTTTAAACCACCGATGCCGGTCCTTTAACCATAGAATAAGCATTTGCAGTTATACCGGCAGTCCCGCAGAGTTGCCCGGAACGAAGAATATTGTTCCTAATTCCATTCCAAACTTAAAGCCTTTGTTCCTATTCCGATCCGTTCCTAAATTTTAGAAAAAAACAATTTCTCATACTGTTTCTAATTCCATTCCACACTTGAAGCTCAGATGGCCGAGTGGTATAGATAGAGCGTCTGTCTCTTGAGCTGTAGACTCGGGTTTGATTCCGAGTCGGGTCAAACCAATGACGTCCAAATTGGTATTCACAGCTTCCCTACTTGACGTTCAGAATTAAAAGGACAGCGTGGAGAACAAACCGGCAAGTTTACTTGTTGTGCCGTTGGGAGAAACACTTAGCGGGATTCCCCCATTTTGGTGTGGCAGACAGGTGGCTGGCAACTCCTAAGCGAGCTCGTACAGCGCATTGATCGCTTTCTCGTGATAGGAAGATAAACATGCTACGAAATAAAAAAAAAACCTTTGTTCCTATTCCGATCCGTTCCTAAATTTTAGAAAAAAACAACGTCCGCCCATGTATTTTTAGCTGTATCTTGGCTGTATTGTTTGTAATAAAACAATTCCTAAATGTTCCTAATCTACAGCAATAGCAAAAGGTGTCATCATCCAGTTTATGATTATTTTTAGTGCCGGTAAATACCGACTATGTCAATACCAATATGAAAAATTATCATACTCACAGTTACTGTGCTCTCCAGGTTTTCAGTACATCATGATATCTGCAGAGACACTGCAGGTCACTATCCCTAACTGTGATCAAAAGTCAATAAAGAATCTACACCTATAGTTGCCAACTTTTTTAGCAAAAAAGTGAAAATTGAAACAAACAATCAAGGCGAGAGTTCAATAACATTTTTTGAAACAGTTAACCGAAATTCCTGTTCCTGTAAGCCACAAAAAAGTTCCATTCCGGCTCCTGTTCCTAACAAATCTATGAATTCCTGCCGGAACAAATTCTTATTCCGGTCCATGGACAACTCTGTAGTCCAGTAACTGACACGATGGCCGAGTGGCAAGCGTCCGCCTATGCCTCTGGAGCTAAAGACTTGAGTTTGTTTGATTCCGAGTCGGGTCGAACCAATAACCTTAAAATTGGCATTCACAGCTTCTTTGCTGGACATTCAGCATTAAAAGGTACAGTGTGGAGAACAAGCCGGCAAGCGTACTTGTTAATTGTGCGGTTGGGAAAGAGAACTAGCGGAATTCCCCCATCTTGGTGTGGTAAACAGATGGCTGGCAACTCCTAGGCAAGCTCGTATAACGCATTGATTGTTTTCTCGTGATGGGAGGATAAATATGCAACAAAATACAAAACCGCAATTCACACACGCGTGATTTATTTCGCCGCAACAAAGCAACAAACTAAAAAGAGTAGCCACAATGAAATAAAATACATAACTATAGGCCTATCGTAAAGAACAAAAACTAGGAGCCCCACAGGTAAGAGGCTTGCGATAAAACAAGACGTTTACTGTTCTTTCAAAAAAGTGTCTCTGTTACGACCCTGCATTTCCTTGCAGGGCCGTATTAGACTTTAAGGAACCCCCGGGATAATCTTTCTGGGGACTTCATGCTTTTTTTTAAGAACTGATTGTGACGTTAGAAGAAGACCTTTTTTTGAGGATTTGTTCTGTATTTATTTTGTATTTATTCGCATATTTATTCTGCTATCACGAGAAAACGATCAATGCGGCTGCGATCAATCAGGAGCTCGCTTAGGAGTTGCTGGCCATCTGCCTAACACACCAAGATGGTGGAATCCCGTCAAGTCCCTTTCCCAACGGCACAAGCCACAAGTATAAACTTGCCGGCTTGTTCTTCACATATTGTCCCTTTAATGATGAGCGTTAAGCAGGGAAGCTGTGAATAGGCCACCAATTTTAAAGTCATTGGTTTGACACGACTTGGAATCAAACCCAAGTCTACAGCTCCAGAAGCGGACGCTCTTAGCAATCGGCCATCTGAGTTGTTACTCGGCCATTTGAGGACATCATTTAGCTATCGGTACCTTTCTAAAATTTAGCACGCCCTTGGAGGGGGTCCCGAGGCTTTAGCCGCCTCAGCCCCAGAAGTCCAGCCCCTTTAATCCTTTTTCCTGCCTTTACCAGAGTCGAGCAGAGTAAAAAACGTAGCGAACTGGAAACTGAAGAAATAGATATAGGCCAACATGGAAAATAGATTTGAACAAGTAACCTAACGACGTAAAATTGTCTTGGTAATAGACATAACTCTACACCAGTGATGGAGTAGCCTACTCGAGTACCACTTTTGGGGTACTCGTACTCGAAACCCTTGGTACTCAGTTAATACTCGTACTCGAAAGTCAATGTACTCGGTCAAAAAAGCACAGAGTACACGAGTACATTTGGCTTTCGCTGGAAGTAACAAACTGACAAACAAGATGAACTTTCGATAGCAAACTGCAACCAATAAATCCCGTAAATAAATTGATGTGCCTTCTCGACATCCCAAACACTGAAAAAACATATTCGTTTATGTTTTTGCGACAAACTTTGAGCTGTTACAACTTAAAAATTGTTGAAACGGACAGTTGACTGAGCAAAAGCATTACATTCACAACACATCGCAAGTATCTGTAAGCAGCATACTCAGCAGTCATGAGAAAACGCGCAACCTCGCTGCCTATCCCAAGTACAATACGACCTGGAGTGCACGATAAAGGGTAACCGGTTAACATTTATTTCGACCTATAAGGTCTCATCAGGTGCACTAATCCCCGTAAGCAGATCAGTCTGCCAGCACACTTTAACGCCTTGGAGGCAGTGTTGCCAGGTTTAAAAAAAAAAACAAGCAGAAAATGAAATGAAAACAAGCCCAAAACAAGCAACTACTTCTGAATATAGCGGAATTTGGTCAGTACTACAGTTGTATTAACATAAATCACGTCAAACTATAAACAGCTAACCTGAACAGCTGAATCACGTTGGCTAACAAACTTCTGAATTGGTTTCAGTCAGTACTTTTCTGCTACTTTCTTGTTGCTCACTTACTTCTGATTTCAATTTAGATTAGTTTCTTCTCTTTCAATTTATAACTTTAAATAATTTAACTTTGTTACTTTAACAAATGCTGAAAAAACAAACAACTTTTTTACTTGATAGTATTGACAGAAATAATTTAGCTGTAATCACCTAGACAAAAACATTCTAAAATAACATCAGTCCAATATTTGTAATTATTCCAAAATCTTATTAAAGGAATTCTAACATTGTAAAACAGATGAGTATAGCGTGAGCAGTGAGCACTACACGAAAAAACAGTCTCAAAAATATACAAAAAAAGCAGGTCAAATAGAACAAAATTGAATAAAGCAAACAATATTTTGTATGACATTTCTAAAACTTACACGCAAGGTTTTCCAAATTATAAGCAAGATTTTAGCAAAAAACAAGCCCAAAAAAACGCAACCCGCAACTTATAAAAAACACCCGCAAAATGAAAAAAAAAACAAGCCCAAAGTCGAAGGAAAAACGCTAGGTTGGCAACACTGCTTGGAGGGCGGAGCTAGAAGCTAACAAACAAGCAAAAAGCGCTGCTTATATACACGTGATCGAGCATTACGTCATCGAGAGAAATGCATGGACAAACAAATGTCACCACAGGCGCGGGAACGCATTTAATAACAACGACAGCTTTTCATCACGTAAGTTAACAACTCGATCAACCGGCGCAACATGCTGCTAGGGGCTCGACAAAGTCGAACGGTAGACACATCCATGTCACCGGGGTTTGCAAAACCCATGCCTGGTGAACCACCAGGGGCTTAAAAACTGTTCTTTTGCTAAATTTGTAAAAGTACTCGTACTCGAACTTTTTTACGGTACTCGTACTGGAGTTCATTTCAATAGCAGTACTTGTCTCGCACTCGAAGTTTTTTGCGGTACTCGTACTCGGAAGTTGAGTACTCGACTCCATCACTGCTCTACACCCGGCGACAGGGATTCGTTCCTTCAGACGCAATGGAGCTATCTCTCAACTGTCGCTGCTCCCAGATAACCCTTGTGCAAGGTGTACCAGATCACCCTTGGTCAAGATGTATCTGCACGTATCAGCCTTCTAGGCCTTATCTGGATTGTTGAAGTTATAAAATAGAGGTTGTTGGAGACTGGCGTAATTTAATATTTTTGACTTTTTTGTTTTGTTTGTTTGTTTATTTAAGTGTGTTTGTTTTTCTTCTTGTACTGACATTTTTTGATTTCAAAAAAACAAAAAATACGGCACTCGTAGGCCTAAGAGGCAATTTTGAGGCGCAGCGACCACGCATTTTTTGGTATTTTATAAAGTAGTCCTAAACTCCTAATGCTTTGTTCACTGAAGCATGTTTTAAAGTACCGGTATAAGATCGTAATTATTTTTCGACCATAATTTTTTTCTTGTTTTTGTTTGTGTTAGCTTGGTCGTTAAATGAAATAAACTGCAGTAGGCCTTACTACTACAACTAGAACAAGATATTAAGGCTAATTAACGGAAAGTACTCGTATACCGAGATGAAGCATGAATAAAATTAAAACAATAAGAGAAAAACAAATCGAATTATGGACGATTCATTAAAACAAATAAACAATAACTATATCAATAATATACAAACAAATACGGTAAATAAAATAACAACTATCATGAAGTAATCACAAAACATATAGGTCAACATGGAAAACCTAAATAAGGTTATATGAAATTGGTGTGAAATCTGATGTAAGTACAATTTTGTTGTTATACAAAGTGTTGCTTGATGTTTCAATCGAAATATGTTTACCACTGAAGCGGTTGGTCGGTTTGGATTAGTGAAAGTTCTCTGCCAAGCTCGCTTCTACCTCTCCAGACAACTCCTTGTCTACCAACATTACAAAACATTACCCGAATATTAACCAGTGTGTTAACTTAAGCTTCACCTTATTCAAATAGAATAAAACAAAAATAAGAGATCAAACCATCAACAGGTAAAAGAAAGATCACTGTAGGCCAAGCGTGAAACTGCGTGCACAGCTCGATCTCACTCAGTAACTGCGGCGTCAATGATCGCACATTCAAAGTTTATATGATTGAAAGCACATGTAAAGTTTTGCGCGGCAGAGTGCGATTGTAGTTTAAACGTCGTCACAATGTCTTTGCGTCGCATTGTCGTGGCAGCAGAGTGCTCGCATGAGCAGGAGAATGATGCAATCTTATTGAAGTAGCGGCAATTTGTAGTCTTCTTTTAAAGTTGATATGTCATTCCAAACGGTTTGAAGGAAAAGAAATGTCGCACGATGGCGCTCCAGGTATTATAAGGTGTAGCAAGGCCTTGCTGCTGCTACACCACGTTTCGTTAAAACGACATTGTTTTTCATAGCGCGATAGGGCTGGTAGTTATAACTTATTACTTGGTAGGCAACCATACCGGTAAGCCTACTTAAAATAAATCGTGCAAATGATAATTGAGATTTAAAATGAAGACGCAGCGATCGGTGAGCCTGCAGTTTTGTTTTTTTTCATCATCGCGTTTTGTCTATATATCATGCTTAAAGTACCGGTAATAGGCTAACCATTTTAGATTTGACCAGTAACCCTAACCTCAATAAACCCCCCCATCCTTAACTGTCATCTACAGTAGGCCAACTTCCCTCGATTTTTGCGTTTTAATTTACTGTGGGTGATGTTATACAAGCGCGACATCAAAAGCATTTTACCTACAACATCACAGCGAAGGATAAAAAAGCGAGCTGTTTGTCAAATACGTTTTTGCATGATGCTTGAGCTCCGAGACCATTACTAGTATCTTTGCAACTACCTGGTTGCCGACCATATATTCAAAGCATATAAAAGGCTCTCTATATCGTATGTCTGTATGTTTCACAACAAAATAGACTTTTTCTTTTTGCCCTCTTTTGTATTTATTTTTTGTATTTAGTTGCATATTTATCCTCCTATCGCAAAAAAGCGATCAATGCGCTATGCGAGCTCGCTTAGGAGTTGCCAGCCACACTTCTACCACACCAAGATGGAGAAATCCCGCCAAATGCCTTTCCCGACGGCACAAGTAAACTTACCGGCTTGTTTTTCACACTGTCTCTTCAATGCAGAGCGTCAGGCTAGGAAGTTGCGAGTAGCACTTTTTTAAAGTCACTCGGAATCAAACCCAGGTCTACAGATTCCGAGGCGGACGCTCTTACCACTCGGCTATCTGAGCTGTTAGTTAAATCTTGATAGTGCATTTTATAGCCGACGACCTGGCATTGATGCATACCTTGAAAGACTGGAAGACTTTGGAGGGCACTCTAAGCCAAGACATGACAACACTTTCAGCGTATCTCCAGACTTGGAGGCTGAAGCTCAGCCACACTAAGACGGTAACGACGGCCTTTCATTTAAACAACCGAGAGGCGAAACGTGAGCTCAAAATCTTCAACAACGGCAAACTATTGCCATACTGTCCAACTCCAACCTACCTTGGTGTAAAGCTGGACAGGTCGCTCACTTTTGGTCATCACCTAGAGGCATTGCGCAAGAAACTTTCCACTCGCGTCACACTGTTGAGGCGACTTGCAGGCTCGGGATGGGGTGCAGGAGCCCAAACATTGCGAACAGCTGCCTTGTCCCTGGTTTACTCCACAGCTGAGTACTGCGCACCTGTTTGGTGTCGTAGTGCTCACACTCGGCTAGTCGACAGTGTTTTAAATGACGCCTTGCGCATTGTCACTGGATGTCTGCGACCCACTCCAACGGACTACTTGCCAATCCTCGCAGGCATCCAGCCAGCTGAGCTTCGCTGTCGAGTAGCGACACTCTCCCTGGTTAACCGCGCCACCCTTAACCCTGATCATATTCTACATGAGCAGCTGGTCGGGAAACAAAATGCGCACCAGGGAAGGCTCAAATCAAGACGCCCGTTTGTACCCGCTGCACAGAAACTATTGGATAGTCTGACCGAATCAGACATTCGTGCAGCGCAATGAATGAATTATGTATGGAACATGGAATACTTGAGAAGTGCATCAAGGCTTCATGCTTTTATTCCCAGGGCCAGTCCTAAGCCTCTTGGAATAGGTTTGCCCAGAACATCTTGGGTAAAACTGAATCGTCTGCGGACTGGCGTAGGGCGATTCCATTCACCCATGTACAAATGGGGTGCTGCTCCTTCACCGAATTGTGAGTGTTGTGCCTCTGAGCAAACTGCAGACCACATCATTTCTACATGCCCCCTACATCGTGCACCAAAAGGAATACAAGGTCTGTTGGTCCTGGATGATGACACCCGACGTTGGCTTAAAATCAACGCCGTCAACGTCTAAACCGTCGGAAGAGGATGCCCAACCACACGACGACGACGAGTGCATTTTAAAGATTTTACAGTGTTAGTTAGGCCACCAAACACCTTCATTATACTTGCGGTATTACGCCCCACCGCGTAACGAGTGGCGGTGTCTGTTTCTGCGGCTTAGCGCCAGGGCAACACAGAAACGTAACAGTGGTAGTAAATTGTTTGCGACAGGGTCAGTTTTGACGGGCTCTGAAATCGAACTCAAAACCTACCGAGCCGATAGCGATGTTTTTAACTACTGCCCCAACCAGCCATTTTTATTTAGCCCATTTGAGCACGAAATATAAACTTTTTTTCATTCATGAAACATACGCAGCGTTGCCCCTGCTCGAGTAAATTACCGCACAACTGGATATCATTGCGGAACGTATTGCGTACGTGATTACCGAGCACTTGGCCGCCATTTTGCATCTTACTTTAGAAAGTTTTCGTACATGCTTAAAAACAGAAATAGCGTTTGATTATCCGAATGAGTCATATTTGCAAACCCAAAATAAATAGTAAAATTTTCAATGATCATAAGGTGTATTTAAAAAATAATATTTAAGGGGCTTTTTGCATAGCGCTTTTTCCTTTAAGCAACAGAAAATAAATGTTTTTAACATAAATCATCACTTTGGATTTTCCATTTTCTGCGAACAAATCATAGATTGCTTAATTGAGGGAATGGCAATACGCTCAATAACACATTTAATACACCATGTTATCGAATGCATAAGCCTACAGTATCTTTTTTGACACAAATGCATAAGCGCAAGCATGTAGGCTAGGCCTATACGTAGCCTCACTGCAGACAGTTATCACTGTTTCGACCTTTTAGGGTAAATGTCGGTCACTCCAACTGCACTGATGAGACCTGAAAGCTCGAAACAGAATTCACTTTTGTTTATGTCATTTACTTCATTTCCGCATTTGTACGACTAAGCTGCAGGCCTATATATAAGATATTGCAGCTAGGAATGAGATGCATATATACTGTAGGCTGTTATTTATGTTTATCTTTTTATAACGAGTACACGAAGAAGGCAAATTGTATCTAATTTGCATACAAGACAAATTCATTCTCGCTCAATCGTTGCCGCTGTTTCCAAATTTTTGCTCGAATTCTTTTATTGCTTTTTAATTTAGCAGGTTAAGAATCTGTCAAACAGAAATTACCGCCTTAGATCATATTATCTGACGACGCAGCATTAAAGCTCGAGTACAGGGACGTGCCCCACTTTTCTAATGCCCAGGGCAAGTTTCTGAGAATGATGTCCCAAGGCGCTACTTAAAGAAAAGAAAAGATCTGCAAGAGGCGCCGTGTAAAAAAATGGCCTTAATGTGGCGTCTTCTAAACAAGGTCTTTTACCCTTAGATTCCTCCTCTACAGCGTGCTTCCTGTAGGCACGCTTCTACTTAAGTGGGAATTGAACCATTGACCTTTCAAACATGAACTTCATAAAAACGACGTCTAAAACCATTTCAGCATGCGCAGCCTTTGCTACTTCATTTTCCAAGTTTAAGCCAACATGTCAATTTTCGGGGATTGCAAGAGTTTACATGCTCTCCAAGCCCCTAAATAAGTTATATAGTGGATTTCATTAGTTTAATTTATAGTCTTTGATAATACTAAGAGATTATCCACTAGCTACTGTATCACTGCAAAGTGTAGCAAACTTGATCGCAGTTTCCAAGAATTTTGCATTCGGTATTTGTTAAAGTTCAAGTTGATAGGGCTGTTATAATTAGTGTTTGTCTTCAATAAACATCACAGGCTGTGGACGTGCAGTTTTGCGCGTAGTAACTTGAATAAACAAGGCATTTATGTGCCAGTGGACAGCAAAACGTGAGACCAACTACGAATGAATACACCGGTAAAAATTTACCGTAAAATTCGATGTTTATTTTGCCTTTTTTTGCGGCATTGTTTCATTTTGAGAAACTATTTTTTCTCTCGCGTTTCATTGCTATAAAAGGCTACGTGGTCCAAGATAAATCAGTCAAAAAATATTTGAAGTTGAATGTCAAAGCAACTTTGAAAGCTTTCAAATTTTAGTGAATTTACTTTGCAGCATAATGAATGTTGGAAAAACAGCTACTATTTTATCCCAAATGGTGAAAAAAGCAATTCCTACGCTTCCTGAACAACCTTTACGGCCTCAATTTCACACAATCTCAAGATGTTGCGCCACAATTTTCCCACAAAACAGCCCTAAAATCCTGCGAAGTCCCAACGTTCGATCCAACTTTTTAAAAGCCTCGAAAGCACAAGTATCATCTCCAGCAGCAGCAGCTGTTCCACGTGGAATAATGGAAGAAGAAACAATCACAATCAGTCGTCTGTGCACAATCCACGATCGTGAGAAGATGATCAACTTCATGAGTGAACTTTTTGTGACCAGAGAACCGCTCATGAGAAGTCTGGGAGCAACTCCGCAAAATTCAAGGAAATACATTGCTTATGGCATTGATGTAAGTTGTTTCGTAATTTTGCGAGTTATCAAGCCTTATTACTTTACTTTTTTAATAATCAAATGCATTTAAGCAGCAGTACAATCGTTACAAACCATTAAAACTGTCTAAAAAAATTCTAATCTCTCCCCTTTTTCCGCATTAAATAATTTTCTCCAAAAGATACAGCGAAACAACGCCTAAATAAGAAAGATGTTTATTTTAGCATTTTGGCGACTGGTTAAAGACAATTTTAGATCTGGATAAAGCTACTTTATATTTCAGCACTATTTGTTTAATTTTTTTCACTAGAAATTAATATTGAGATTAACTTGTTCAGGAAGCTTTGGAGCAAGAATCATCGTTTGTGGCCGTTGATGGAAAAACTGGGGAAATTTGTGGTCTAAGAGTCAATGCGATAGGGCCCGCCAGTGGAAACGAACTCAACGTAGATTTCGGGCCCAATATCAACGAGATACCAAAGGTAAGTTTTGAATAACCAATATACATTTGTTCAAATGAAAAGATTTAAATTACATTTTGAGTGGAAATTGCTGTACCTTTTTACTCAATATAACTGCAATTGCATGCAGCATTCTATCAATTCAAATCTTCATTATACTCGCGGTATTTCGCCGAAGCGTGTAACGAGTTGCGGGGCCCATCTCCGCCGCTTAGCGCCTATGCAACACAACTCCGAAGAAACGTCGCAACGGTGACGAGCCGTTGGCAACACTGTGTCCGATTTGACCGGCCTGGGAATCGAATCCCAGACCTTTCGTTCCGATAACGTGTGTCTTAAAAACTGAACTAACCGGCCAGTATGACATTCTATCATTGGATAAAAATTTTAGAGTTGATATTTAAATTAGTCAGATCATAAAATGCTGTAAGAGTTTTTCTACGTCGCCTATTAGAAATTGAAAATCTACTAAACGTCACGTCAAAGTCACTGTTTGTCATACGGGCAAATATAATAAAAATGTATCTGTCAATAAATCGCACAAAACAAAATTTTAGACGAAAAAGATAACGCTGAGGCTTCCGACTTATTACGTCAATTATATTTTTATTTGCAATCTAATTTTCTGCATCTTTTGCTGATAATGACGTCGTTTTTGAAACAAAATATCTCGCTTTCCAAATAACCATGAGTTCATAAAAACAATAAAGTATAAAAAGTACAAAAAAAACAAGAGCAATGGCTACAGTATATAGCCTATATTATAGAAAACGAGAAACGCAATAATGAACAGGAAAAGAGAGCTATGGGTTGTACAATGCAAAAAAACTTGCGTAAAATTATATGTCATTTTGTAAACTGAAGGTAAAGCAATACCATGCAGCTTACTTTGTTTTTCTCTGTTTTAATATCATTTATTTTTTTAGTTTTTGAATTATATTGAAAACGGAATGACGGATTTTTTGGAAACGGATCGCTTTATGCGCCACGTCGCCATTTGTGTCCGTCCATCATCTTCCCAATGCGGAATTGCCACTGATTTAATGCGTTTATCCGTGAAACACGCCCAGAAAGAAGAACTCCAGTACATCACTGCTATGTGCAGTTGGAAACTGCCTTTTAAACTAGCTACTAAAATGGGCTACAAACTAGCTCACCAACTTTCATATAAAGATTACGCCAGCACGCAATCTTTTTCGGCCCCCCAGCTTCAACAAGCTTTTCTCAATTTAGCTGCTAGTGAAGGGGAAGCGAGAATAATGGTCAAAAAGCTTCGATAAAACCCCAGACTTGACCTAGCGGTACTGCGCGCAGGTTGCAGATCGTACGTGACGGGTTTTATTTACGGTTAAAGCCTATCGCATTAGACTTAGGCTGCATACCGGGTAACTGCTGACTCGAAGAGCGCAAGCTCACTTCGCAGTTTCCCTCAATTACCGTTGAATTTTCAATTCGATACCCAGAGTTCTAAATCTGTCAAGGTTTGTGGGTGTGTTACAGGAACAAGCCAATTCGCGCCTAATTCGGGCTTTACAGATACAAATATGTGCAGTAAACCAAACTTTACTTCGGACATTTTTGGGCCTGTAGAGCTCAAATCAATTTAGTATTTCGAGCCTGAACCAGTCGCTTCGTTTGCAACTCTGTAACATCCCTACTGCTACCCCAAACACTGTTTTGGCCTCTAAATTATTCCTTTTAAAAAGTAAGATTTTAACAGTTTGATGGCTACGAGATTAGCGGTGAAAAAATCGTAAATTAAAGATATAAAAATACAACTTGAAATATTGCAAAAAATTTTCTACTGCAATATACGATGCAAATAATTATAAAGTTCTATACATTGTGAAGGTGTATGTTTAAAATGGATTATATTTTGCTTTTTCGGCGATTTTTGGTTTCTGCATGTTTTGTCTTGAATGTGAACGTTGCCGCCATTTTGTTTTCTGCGTTTGTTGATTTTGCAATAATATTGTTTACAAAACAATCACCGCGAGAATGAACTCTGTGCAGTGATGACGTAGAAGGAAAAATAATGACGTAGTTTTCAATGCTTAATCGTTTGGTGCACCTGTTTTTCATAACAAAAAGTCTAACAAATCTTTTTTGATCCGTTTGATAACTTACAGCTGTTGTTGCTGTTTACGTAAACATTGCATCATACGTAAACAGATGTTAAATGTTTGCAATAAAATTACAATTTTGTGTGTAATAAATTTATATCGCAGTTTATTTATTTGTTGCGTTCTCATGCTTATTTTTTTCATTGTTCTGAATTTTATATCGTTATTTATCGTTTTTATTAAACATGCATCACAATATATTATCTCTCTTGCTTAGCCTCAGTTAGGGCTCTTAACCGTCTGGGAATAGCCAGCAGTCCCTGGATTGACGTCTGGCGTCCCGTGTCCCGAACCGGGTCAGTTTCGTCCCGGAATTCGGAAGTTACTGACAATCCTTCGCACTAACGAGAGTTCACTGATGCTTTGTTCGACCGACCGGCGGTGAAGACCTTTACTTCCTTTTTTTTTTTCTAGAGAACGCTTAGCGTTAGATTTTGTTCCGCCAATCTGCATACGTGTTCCGGAACGGCTAAACCAAAAGTTGGAAATCTTAGTCGCGGTAGACCTAGAAGACTTCGTTTTTTTCGCTGTAAATATGATTATGTCAGGCCCACGGCCATGCAGGCAGTAGCGCGTGGTGGTAATATGAAACGAAATTTATTCTTGCTTCAGCTAAATGCAGCGAAGTCACGGATTTTTTGCTAAGATACAATATAACCAGAGCCGGATTTAGACCATGAGTGGTCCCAGGCTATTCGATTTCTCGTTTCTCGCCGGTGATCAATGATCGGCAATCGGACTCCATCTCTAAATAAATAAAGGTAAATAGATAAATAAAGAGGAAGTCGTCATGACTTCCCGTCCGGTAGGCCAGGAAGGACATTGCTTTTTAGTTGTTTGCTCTTCACCCTGGTCACGTAAGGAGTTTGACTGGAATGGTGACGTAGCCACACGAGTGGATATGCGTACCACAAAGGTTAAATTCTTTAAGAAATATTTATCCGAAGGGATGAGTGATCCTGGCAAGATCATTCGTCCTGGAAGATGAATGTTTCTTACCTGAGGGCGGCTGATGAAGGCTAATAGCCAGAAACAGCGCTGTCTCGCTCTACGGTAAATTAAAGGTTCTCATGGTTGAACAAAAAAAAGTCTTCATGGTCGACCCCCGAACAAAAAAGTCTTTCGGTAATCGTGTCGAGCCATTTCGTTCGTTCATGACAAAGCCCCAAGACTTGAGCATCCAAAGCCTGTTGGAAATTACTGCCTGCGCCGGATTTACCAATAGGCTAAGTAGGCTGGAGTAGGAGCCCGGGGCAGATCAGAGTGCGCAAGGTTACCATACTTTTACAGCGCAAAAGGAGGATAGTTTTGTTGAAGGTCATCATGTCCGCGGATGTCCAATTTTCCGCCCAAAATCAAATGAAGAGCGAAAAAAAGGTCATCGCGTCCGCAGGCCGTAGTTTTAGGTGCAACTTCCCAAAGTTTTCGTGTAAACATGATTTGACATGTTTTCACTGTTTAAAATACCGAAATGCTTAATTCGGCTCTGGGCTGAAGCCTACGGCCTCGGAGAAACAAGGGGTCTCGTCACGAACAAAAAAGCTTGATACGATTACCGAAAGATCTTTTTTGTTTTAACGATCGACCACAAAAACTTGTCTTCTTTTGAAGATTGAACAAGGCGACCTTTATTTACTTAGAGATGAACCCAATCACCGATCAATGATTACTAGCTGTATACCTGAAATCAACATAACCTATGGCCTCTCCTTGTGTAAATTCGATCCTCATTACGGCCCTGAATATAGAATTCAAGTCAAAAACTAAACTTTAAGCAATGATTAAATCTTTCGTAGCAAGTTAGACCACGGTTCTCGGACTGCATGAGCCACTTCGTTGATGGTGATAGCTAACACTTATTGCCTCAATAATTAAGTTTAGTATTACTTTTAAAGTAAACAAAAACTTCATACAAATTTGGGCAACGCCTAAAGGAAAGATTAACATTGGATCGTGGAAGATCTTAAATGGCAAACACAAATAGCAATTGAAGTATTCCAAGTTTGTTTGAAAAGGTATTGCTTTCGGAAACAATTAAACAAGGCAATAAGAAGAAAAATAACTTCTACAGCTTTCTTTAACTTCACACGTGCTTTGATCTAAAATTGTAATTATTAAATCCGGCAACATTTTTTGAATTCAAAAAATTTTTAAGTGTAATTGTGTAATTGAGGTTGAATTGCTGCATCGTTTGACGCTTTTCGGGCAAACTGAACATCCGCGAAAGTTCACGCAAGTTACGTTGCGTAATGGCGTATTTGCGGTGTTACTTTTGCTGCATTTGGAACTGATGATTATTGACCTTTTGAACCAATAAAAACAAATCAGAAGTAATTTTGGCTTTGAAACTTCATACGCAGTTCAAAGGGTCAAATACTTCTTTACACCAATGCAAAGCAATTGCTGAGAGGCAAAAAAATTAACTGTTAGCAAATCCCTCAAAAACATTGAAAAATAATCATTTTTTAATCCATGGGCGGTATACTGCTCAACTTTTGTTGCACTTAACGCAATGCGTTAACTTTGTTAGTTTATTAAGTTAACGCATTGCGTTAAGTGTTACAAAAGTTGAGCAGTATACCGCCCCATATTTTGGTCCATTGCCCCTAGCAGCAAGATTTCGAATTTGAGTTTATACTGACCCAGCTACACACATTTTTTGAATAGGGGTAGGGTGCATTATTAGGAAAATGGGAACTTCATAGTTTTCAGACGAGGAAAAAAATTGAACGTAGTTTTTGAAGGCAAAGGTAAACTCGGGATTCAACTTGTAATTGGCTCAAATCAACAGCCCACTCCCAAACATTCACAGCCTTCCTGCTTTAAGTTCAGCTTTGAAAGGATAGTCTGGAGAAATAACTGACGAGTTTACTAAACCTTCTGTTGAAAAGTGCACTTGCGAAACTTTATCACCGTTAGTAGCAGATACTCAATTCGCAAAAATCATTCACTTTTTTTAAAATTTTATTACAAAATAAGCAAATTAACAAGTTTTACGTACTGTAAATAGTGGTACAAAAAGCAAGATAATGAAGTTTATTTAAAGAATTTTCAGATGATTCCACATTTTTGTCCAGAAGTGTGTAGCAAAATTTATGACATTTCAAGCAAAAACAAACTGCTGTCCCAATTAAACAACTTGAGAACGCACTGAAATCATTTGGATAAGTTTCAAACTTCCATATGTGTGGTAAGCATCGCATAAAGGTGCGTTTACCGATATGCGACACGCGACAAAAATTATAATGCAAGTGAATGTATAAGATTTTTGCGTGAACGCTAAACAGTAAAATAAAACAAAATAGATGCGATAAAAAGTTGTCGCTCGTCGCATGTATCGTATCGGTAAACTTACCTTAATACTACAGTATTTCGGTGTAAATCACGAGTCAAACGAATCAAAAGCTATGGAACGTATTCCAGCCATACACAAGCATTAGGTGTTTGATAGCCTTTGTGAGGCACAACAAAAGCATACGGCGTGTCCACTGCTTTTAAGTTTGGCTTGAGGAACCGTAAAGCAATTTTGAAAGACTGCCAATTTTTATTACGTAAAACAAAACTTTCCACACTATTGTAGAAGCAGATTCTGAGAGATCGCCGGACAACTTTGAGAGATCATTTCGGTTTCTCAAAACGTCTTAAAAAAGAAAAACACTGAGCGAGCCCAAATGTTTGAAGAAACGCCTTTCAGTTTTTTCTCTTCGAAGCTATAGAGATTTTCTAAGCAATTGATTTTTTCATCTAGCCACAGTGTTTAGGGATGAATTCGGTTTATTTCTTCTAGGTACATTCGCTCGTACATGTGGATCATAATAAGACAGTGTTGTCTGCAATATATCAAGTAATATTAACAAACAAAATCAAATCGTCATTATACTCGCGGCATTACGCCGAAGCGTGTAACGAGTGGCGGGGCTCATATCCGCGGCTAAGCGTCTGCTGGGCACCACAGCTCCCAAGAAACGTCGCAGCGGTGGCAAGCCGTTGGCAATACTGTGTCCGATTTGACCGACGCAGGAATGGAACCCAAACCTCCCGCACAGAAGGCAATGTGCTTAACAACTGAGTCAACTCGCCGGTCAACACCAGCAAATACAATTCCCAAGCTCTTACGAATCGAAACCCCTTTTTCGTGGTTGAATTTTAACCCCTTTATTAATTTTCGCCGTCGATATTATACAGTAGACCCGCTTATTAAGCCACGGTTTATAAGCCCACCCGCTGAATAAGCCCAAAATTGACCGGTACGGAATTCCATTAATTATTCCTATAGATAAAAACCAGCTTAATAAGCCCAATTTTCGAACATATTTGCTTAAAACTGTGTGAAAACGCGTCGAAAGTCAAGTTTCTTTGTCTTACTTTCGACGATTTCACGCTTCGTTACGCTGCTGACCTAGTTCTTAATTCAACTGTTTCGTCACAGATCGTTTGTTTGTGCCGCACTAATCGTCACAGATCGTTATCTGTAAATGTTGCGTACAGTATTAATAGACTAAGCAACTTTTAGCCTTAGTGCGACCATATTCATTTATACGCGTGAGAGTGGCGAAAATTTGTCCCTCGCTTAATAAGCGTAAAATCGTACGGTTCGGAGGTGGGCTTGATAAGCGGGGACTATGATATTTGCTTCTTAACTCATAAGATTGTTTTTCATACCGGTGTGACTACAAGGGTAAGCCACGAGCTGTGCTGTTTCATTTTGACGGACAAAGGAATCAAACCCAGGTTTTTGTTTGATAGTCACCAAACACGATACTTTAAAAAAGCAAAAACCGGCGCTTGGTGTATCGGTTAAGAGCGTCCACTTGGTAGCCGGTAGACTGGGGTTTTATTCCCAGTCGGGTCATACTAAAGACTTTAAAAATAGTATTCGCAGCTTTCGCGCCAGGCGCTCGGCACAAGCGGAAGTGCGAAGGGTTTTGTGTATGTGTTGTTCGTCATGTTATGTCCCTTAACAGCGTTCAATCATTCGTGATTGAAAATTGTAATGGGCCGACAATTGAAAATGGCCTAAACAATGTGTGCTTGCACCCGCTGTCCCGTACCTTTACCTTTAAAAAAGCAAACCTTAGATACAATGTAAAAATAGGCCAGGTTACTCACAGAACGATGAGTTTTAGCTCTTTTTCCCCCTTCCCCATCTCGAATTCCTCGATACGCCCCAAAACCAGCAATTAGCATAACAATCTAAAAAGAATTCGATTAAACTAAATTTTGCAGATATACCGTATAAATTGGTAAAATCATACAATTAAAGTTAATCTATGTTTAAAAAATGACATGAGCTCTGGTCTATAGGACCAAAAATCTGAGAGTCTTTTTGTTTTGTTTTTCTATTTTTAGTAATTTTTTTTAAGTCAACGCTTTAACCTTTAATCACCAGGTATTATACCAAAGTATACTGTACTCCAGGGCCGCTACAAAAGGTGCAAGTTGAGCGCTGCACACGGGCCCCAGAACAAAAGAGTTCCACATTGCTATCAAGTTATTGAAAGGAGGGAAAGCTTAGTAGAGCACTGGCCACGGGTGACCCGTTGTAGGGGTCGCAGATTTTTTTGAGAACGTCTTTCATAGATCTATTTTTGAGGACATCTTTTAAGGATCTTTTTTGGGGCGGGGGCTGTGTTTGTTGCTTGCATCCAGGCCCCACCTGACGAAGTTGCGGCCTTACTGCCCGCCATGAACACTTACATTAAACGCGTTTTTCAAAAGAAGCGAAAGGACAAAAAATGCTATGACACCATGCGCCCCCTGCTGGCTGAACAATGCTGCAAAATAAACACCATCGGCGCTGTTGGACAATAGAGTATTGGGCACAGGAACACAATTCGTAGTATTTCCAATAAGAAGTTGATTAGTCGCTTGGAATTGCTGCAGAAACAATAATAAAATTGTTATGTAACTAAAAATAAACAAAACAAAATATACGTGTTTATTTTTGCGTTCATGCTGCATCGGACGGCGCGCAGGATAAAAAGGTCCGCGTTCGAGTTTTAGGCAGAGGGACTCGTTCGAAAAATAAGCTACAGTCTCCCCCACAAGCTGACCGTCACCGGAAACCCACCAACGCAGTCGCTAAGCGTTTGGGGAGGCAAATGGGGGCAGCGCACAGAAAACGTACTCGAGTTGGACCAAACTGCCGGGATCTAGCTATCGGGAACTGGAACGTTTCGTCACTGACAGGAAAAGAGCAGGAGCTTGTTTGCGAAGCCCAACAGTATCGCCTTGATGTTGTGGGAATTTCATCAACAAAGCGCCGGGGTTCTGGAACTGTCGAGTTGAACGATGGGTGGAAAATTTTCTACTCAGGTGTTGATGCAGCAATGTCTGCTCAAGCTGGTGTTGGCTTACTTGTGAGCCCCAACATAGCTGAATGTGTCGTTGACTGGGTACCACTAGGAGGAAGGGTTTGTCTTCTAAAGCTAAGGCTGCAGGAGCGATCTCTGTGTATATTGCAGGTGTACGCACCTAACATAGAATCACAGTACGAAGCCTTTCTGGAGGAAGTTGAGGTTGCATTGGCAAAAGCAACTTCATCAGAATCCCTTGTCCTTTTGGGCGATTTCAATGCACATGTGGGCATCGACAATGCAACCTGGAAAGGTGTTATTGGGCAACATGGTGACCCTGACATTAACAAGAACGGAAGGTGTTTATTGCAGTTCTGTGCCACCAATGGGCTGTGCATAATGAACACATTTTTTCAGCACAAAAGAATTCATAAGTACACCTGGTACAGAGACTCTCTGGGACAACGCTCCCTGATTGATTTTTGTATCGTTTCGGCGGACTTGTTTTCTACCGTGTCTGATGTCCGTGTTAAAAGAGGGGCTGAGTTGTCAACTGATCACCACCTAGTTGTCTGCACTTTGAAAGCTTTGAAACCCTTGAAAAAACGAAAGACTTTTCGACCACGAGAAACTTATCGAATCAAATGGGAATCATTGGCTGACAAAGAGGTACGAACTGCATTTGCAGACAACATTGCATCTAAGTTCAAAGAACTTCCGACCTCTACTGAAGACATTGAAACTGAGTGGTGTTTGTTTCGAACAGCAGTCATTACGTCCGCTACTAACTGTTGTGGACGTAAGCGTGTTGGAGGGACGAAGAGTAGCGAGAAAAGAACTCCTTGGTGGAACCAAGAAGTTAAAGAAGCTATTCGTGCGAAAAAAGTGGCCTATAAGGCCTGGCTTGCAAATAAGTCATCAGTTGAACTTCGTTCGCAGTACTCTGAAGCACGTAAGACGACAGCCACAAAAGTTAAACTGTCTAAGGAAAGGGCCTGGAAGGAATTTGGAGAAAGGTTAGACGATGATTTCAAAACGGCAAACAAAGTGTTCTGGCAGACCATTCGCCGTTTGCGTGGAAAAAGATCTCGAGCCGCTCTCTTTATCGAAGATTCAAATGGTGTGACTCTGAAAGATCAAGATGCTATTTTGAATCGGTGGAGAGAGTACTTTAGTGATCTTTTAAACCCAGTTGATGCTACACCGATACAAATTCACGAAGAACAGGTTGGGGAAGATATTCAGATAACCGAAGCAGATGTGAATGCAGTTATCAAATCATTGAAAACTGGAAAAGCACCTGGTGAGGATGATATCAGACCTGAAATGTTAAAAGCAATGAACATACATGGTGTTCGTTGGCTGACTCGTGTTTGTAAGGTGGCGTGTAGTACTGGGCAAGCACCAAAGCAATGGCAAACTAGTGTGATAATACCTATCCACAAGAAAGGAGACAAGAGAAAATGCACCAATTATAGGGGCATATCTCTCATCAGTGTCCCGGGTAAGGTCTATGCCAAATGCCTTGAAAAGAAATGCCGTGAAATAGTCGAGCCTAAGCTAACAGATGCTCAGTGTGGCTTTCGTCCTGGCCGAAGCACAATGGATCAGATCTTTGCCTTGCAGCAAATCTTTGAGAAGTCGTGGGAATATGCAAAAGAGGTCAATGCATGTTTTGTTGATCTTGAAAAAGCATATGATCGCATTCCTAGAGACAAGCTTTGGGCGGTGCTGTTGCAGTATGGCATTGATGGCCAGTTACTAACTGCCATTAAGTCGCTGTACATGCATTCCGAGATCTGTGTTCGTGTTAACAGTGCAACGACGAAACCTTTCAGAGTAAGTGTGGGACTACGGCAAGGCTGCTCTCTTTCACCTATTCTGTTCCTTATTTATATGGATAGAATAGTTAAGAACAGTGAGTCTTGTGGCGGAGTAAAGATCGGTGAATGCACTGTACAACGTCTGTTATTTGCAGATGATCTCGTGCTACTCGACTCTACCCAAAATGGTCTCCAGCAAGCTCTTGACAGGTTTTCGGATGCATGCTCTGTTGCCGGAATGAAAATCAGTACAACAAAAACAGAAACCATGTGCCTGTCCAGACAACCAAAGCAGTGCTCTCTCCAAATTGATGGAGTACCACTAAAACAGTCAGAGAAATTCAAGTACCTCGGCGTCTCATTCACAAGTGACGGCAGACAAAATAGCGAATTGGATATCCGCATCGGAAAAGCAAGTGCAGTAATGCGCCAGCTCCACCGATCTGTGGTACTGAAACGGGAGCTTTGCACCAAGGCAAAGCTATCCATTTTCAGATCGGTCTATGTTCCTATTTTGACTTATGGCCATGAGTGTTGGATCATGAATGAGAAAGTGAGGTCTCGAGTTCAAGCAGCCGAAATGGGATTCTTGCGAAGAATTAGCAGTTTGACCTTGTTGGACAAGGTTAAAAGTGCAGATATTCGTGAATCTCTAAACATCGAATCGCTGCTTCTCCGACTAGAAAGATCACAACTGCGTTGGTATGGACATGTGACACGAATGCCCCAGGAAAGAACAGCCAAAAAACTGCTCTGTTCAACACCGATTGGTCGAAGGCCTAGAGGTCGTCCCAGAACTCGATGGCGAGATTACGTAGAAGATCTTAGTTGCTCTCGCCTTGGCATCCCAGCAGAGCATCTATCCTTTGTTGCAGAGGATCGAGATGCTTGGAGGCTCCAACTTGAGCTGCTGCCCCCGCGACCCCCCAAGGATAAGCGGGTCCAGAAAATTGATTGATTGATTGATATTTTTGCGTTGTCAACAGTACACAAGAAGTCAATCCCCTTTTAGACAGGGAACTCCTCAACGGACTACAAACAGAAAAAAAAGGGAATTCGTTTATGACAACTTCTTTTTGTTTTCTAGTATAAAGGTGCGATCACCCTAACTGACACATTGAGACCTTTGAGACATTGTGCAGGTTTATTTTATCATGATATCACATCCGCACAAAGTCATTGAGACGTGATGTCATAATAAAATATACCTGCACAATGTCTCAAAGGTCTCAACGTATCAGTTAGTGTGGTCAGACCTTAACGTTCGTTGTTTATTGCGATTGTTTTATGTTACCGGCCGGTCAGCGCAGTGGATAAAGACATCGCTATCGGTGCGGGAGGTCTGGGGTTCGATTCCCGGGCCGTTCAAATCGAACACACTGCCGCCAATGGCTTGTCACCGCTGCGACGTTTCTTTGGTGCTGTGCTGCTCAGGCGCTTAGCTTTGCCGCGAATATAATGAATCGGCGTAACGCCGCGAAATATAATGAAGATTTTGGTTTTGTGTTATGTTATAGTTACGTTGGTAAATTGCTGCCACACACATAATAAACAATGCAGATTTTAACACACCAAGCTGGCTACTGATGTCTGCAATATGGTCGAGCGGAGTGAGCACAGGTTACAGACCCTACGAGATGGGTTCGATCCTCGGCTGAGCCGATCGCATTTGACATAGCTGAGTGGCTGCTGACTTGAAGAGCGCAAGCTTACTTCTAATTTTGTTTGCAGTTTGCATTTTACTCGAACGATTCTTAATTGGCACAGCCTCTCCTGGGCTGTGGCTTTGCTTAAACAAATAATCGTTCACCCAAATGTATTGTGCTTACTGATAAAGCCCAAGCTGTCGAGAAAAAGTGAAAAATATCATGAAAGTCGCTGATAAGAATAAAGGCGATTGCAGTAAATACGAGTTCTGCGATTGTGACTAAAAAGAACGCCGCAAGCCATGGTGTCATCCATCTATGTTCATTCTGAAACAAAACATAAATTTTGTTGTCAATTCACAAAAAAATCAGCCAATTCGGAAACAAAACGATAATTTGTGAAATGGCGCTTTGCAAGGAACAGCTCATGCGGGCACCACTAATCAATTTTCATCACATTGTATCACAATTTAACATTCCACAATGCATTTACATTGAGCGAACAGCTCGAATGGCCGACTGGTAAAAGCGTCTGCCTAGAACTATAGACTTCGGTTTTATTCCGAGTCGGGTCAATTAAATCAATGAATTTAAAATTGGTATTCACAGCTTCCCTGTTTGACGCTCAGCATTAAAGGAGCAGTGCGGAGAACAAGCCGGCAAATTCACTACAGGAACTTGGTGGGATTCCCCGTCTTGGTGTGGTAGACAGGCAGCAGGCTACTCTTGATCAATCTCATCGCTATCTCGTGATAGGAGGATAATTATGCAACCAATACTAGTAATACTAAGGTGGACAGTTGGATGGCTCTACCGGCCTGTAGCTGTGCTTCAAATACGATTTTCAACTTAACTCAGTTGCTAAGCGTATCGCTTTCCGTGCGTAAGGTCTGATGTTCGATTCCCGGGGCGGTTAAATCGGACACAGTGTCGCCATCGCTGCGACGTTTCTTCGGAGTGGTGTTGTCCAGGCGCTGAGTCGCGGAGATGGCCCCGTCACTCGTTGCACGCTTCGGCGTAGCAACGCGAGTTTGATAAATGTTTGATTTGATATTTCAATTTTCAAGATGCAGTTTTTCATTTTTACTTTATTTTTAATGCTGAACGTTTAGATCATTTACTAACTTTCCAAAGCATTTTCATATGAATCTATTGAGTATCGAACCCAGTTTTTTAAATCCTGAACCAGTCATCAATATGTTAGCCAACCCGTCAATAGCACTCATGTTTTACGAGTAGAGAATATAGCCGAGATATAGCCGTATTATCTAATTATCTACCTGGGATACAGAATAAACGTAGAGAATTGACAAAACAAGAAGAAAGGGCGCAGCAATAGCAGCAAAAGCATAAAACACTTTCGTAACTGAAAAAAAAAGAACAAAATGAACAAGCAGTGTAAATCATAACTCCGAAGCAAAATCCCAAAGCTAGCAAACATCTCATTAATTTCAGAAGTTAATGAAAGCTAGTGCGCACTTAGTGAAAGTTGGATCAGTTTTTTTCGAAGTTTGGCAACGTCGAGCCAAACGTTTTGAGGGTATTAATCGTATTATTGTGTATATAACGAAAGTTGATTTGAAAGATTAGACCCCAAAGTGCTGTTTCGATATTTACGGTCTCATCAGTGCAGTTTGCCGCAAGGTCTTTCTTAAAGCTCAAATGTTTAAACGAGAGTCAAAATCTGAAACATATTTCTAACTTTTAGATGCAAGACAGCACCCCAAATGAAGAGCTTCTCGACCGCATTTAAGTTGATAACATAGCCTAGTATCAATCACTAATTACTGAGGAAGATCGAAAACTTGAAACAGTATTTAGCCCAATATTTGTCGCTTTGTGGGGTATTTTTCGCAGCATAGGCTAGACTAGTAAGTACATTTTCTTTAAACCATTCGGAACAGACAGTTTGTTTTGCGAACTAGCAAACATTGAAACTGTGCAGCCGTTTCTGAATAAGCTGTAAAAAATATACAATACATAGTAAACAGAACGCTACAACATGGCTTTCTATAAATACAATATACTTCGAACAAAAGGCTACAAAAACAGTGTAAAGACGCACCTGTGGAGATTGGGGTTGCAGCGTACACGGCAAAACAAATGAGAAACAACGTTTCAACTGAAAACTGAATCTGGAAAATAAACAAGAGCACTGCTACAACGCTTAGAGCTTCCTCAAGCTAACTCTCCTTTTCTACATTGATGTTCATTATTTTGGTTAAATGCGAGTTGCTCGTTGAATCTCAATCTTTTCAAATTTACGTTTTTTTTGCCACTACTAACAGTCCAAAATCCGGCCTTTTCTGTCAGGCCTACAACGTGAAACTACTTTCAAAGATTAAAACCCAATTCACGGTTAACTTGAAAGGGTGAAAGGGTTCTCGCTAATTTCCAGCAAAGTTTTGAAAATGATCAGAATAAGAATGCGATGACCACAAAAAGTACAGAAATTACATGGTAGTTGCTCAGTTTTTTCCTGCTCCCCTGATAAAAGCTTTGTGGGACCCTTGATCTATTAAAGTAGACTACATCTTTGGTCAGTCGGTTCTGCTACAGGCTATTCACATTGCATGATATTTTGAGCAAAATTTAAGATGACATTTTGGTCCAAATTTTTGAACCCAAAAAGTTTCATGCATAACACATGCAGGCAAATCATAAAAAAACAGGGTGGAAGTGAATACTTGTTCGTGATGACGCCATCGTTACCATCATTTTAGGTAAAAAACAATTGCATACTGTAATATTAAGTTAAAAAAAACTAAATCTTCATTATACTCGCGGCATTACGCCGAAGCGTGTAACGAGTGGCGGGGCCCATCTCCTCGGCTTAGCGCCTGAGCAACATAGCGCCGAAGAGCGTCGCAGCGGTAGCGAGCAGTTGGCGACACTGTGTTCGATTCGAACAACTTGGGAATCGAACCCCAGTCCCCCGCATCAATAGCAATGTTTTGAAACTGAGCTAATCGGCCGGTATACCAGTATTTCTTACTGTACTTACAATTGAAAAACATCCAAACACAATTGCTGCGACTCTTGGGTTTTTGAACGAAAATCTGTATGCCCATTTGTTCATCGTTGTAACAATTAGAGCAGCCAATTAAAAACTGTAAACTCATTAAGCGCCGAATTAAAACCTATCTGTTATTTTATGATAAAAAAATCAAATTAACCCTTTCCACATGTTTGATTTTAGTGGGCTTCAGGCCTGCGGTTTTGATTCTAGTTTCTGCATCATAATCAATTTTTTGATGTCATATTCACTTTTTTAACTATGACATCAAGAAACTGATTGTGATGCAGATACTAGAAACAAAGATCCGTGGGCCTAAAACCCACTAAAGATTGAACCTGTGGACAGGGTACTTAAATTTCATAATAATATTCAAAAAGAATGATCATGATAAAACAACAAAAGTTTTTGAAACGTTTAGATACACTGTAATTAAACAGCGCTTTGCTTTGAAATATTTTTCGCTAAGTTTAACAAAAGGCTTACACGTTATCATCAGTGCAGTTAGTTTAACAGAAAGCCTGCAAGTAAGTTGGCTAAAATAGGCTAATTGTTTAACTTGTTGATAACATCTCTGCATAATATAGATCTCTGAAAAGCTTTAAATGAGTTTTTCTCATTTTTTAAGGACTAGCTCGCCTGTAACTCTCGAGCAGACTTAATTATTTTAGTTAAGAGCCAGAAAAATGTGTAAATAGAGCTTTCTTCTAAGTCTTTTGTCAAGTTTTCTCTCCAAAACCACACCTACTCTCAACTGCTTGTAAAGGTATGCATAAGTTTTAATTTAATTCAAATTGCTTCATAAACGCGCGCGTAATTTCACTGGAAAGCTAATTCTTGTAAGGTTAATACTAAAAACAAGCAACGGCTAGGTCTAACTCAAAGTGCAGAAATCACACCCACACAACGCCATAATTATATATTTCATGTTTTTGTTATTGCCAACAAGGTTGCTTTTGCACACCAAGACATATTCGTAAATAAAAACTAACAACGTTATGGCGCACTTTCTAAGACTGTTTAACCCGCGCGCTTTAAACGGTGTCTCAATTAAATCGATTTATTGCGACTAATCAAGCGAAATGACCCAATAAATAAAATACTTGCTGTACAACTAGCAATAACAACATTTTGAGTAGTTTATTTATTTATTGTAAAAGGTGTTCACAACTTCTACCGAGCGTCTACCTACTTAATTAACGTAATTGGAATAATTAGTTTGACCTGATTAAAATCTATAGCATTTGCGACAAGACTGCCTTATTTGAGGTTTGTAGCTTCAACGCAAACACGCCTACACGCTACTCAACTAACAAACTTTAACGTAGTACACCGTTAGCAAACTCAGCATGGTGACTTTTAGCATTCAATACCACTTTTTTCTGGACAGTACACTTTATTTTCAGCAACTTTTGGACTCTACTGATCTTGTAACTCATCGACCTTGTGTGTTTTGAGGGGCGTCTACGCATGTAACTAGACACAAAGAATTACTTCGTTACTATCAAGACTTTTTACCTCGATTAAGCGATCTAAAAATCAACGTAATTCTTTTCGTATCGCTTGAAGAGTTTTATATCTAACTAATGCTATCACTATCACAAAACTTTATGCTTCGTATGGGGCTGCCAAAACCTGTTACGCTGCGTGTGAACGCCTTTTAGTATTTGATAATAAATTCAAGCTCAAATTTCATCACTTTGATTTATTCTCATGTATACTCTTGTATTCGCTTCACGGGTCGGGTGAGCTATAGCTTCCTTGACTCGTGTCTCTTGTCTTCTTTTATTGTTCATTTGTTTAGGCTTGGAGTTTTACTTTTTTAAAAATTAATTGTTTTAATAAAAGCTAGATGCACTTGAAATTCCGAGAGCAAACTTTAGATAATAATTACACTACTGATACTAATTTTAACTTGTTTCTGACTTGTCGTACACTTAAACTATTTCTAGTTATTTGTTAAGCCGATTGTTCTACTACTTGTAGCGCGTTTGATACATTTACTCACAAAGAAATGACTACGCCCTTGAAGCACAAGACAGGCTATCAGATTTCTGTAATAAAAACTAAAGCAATACAACAATAGAGAACACAACACGGTTGCCAAGTGAAAAGGTTAACAGACATCACAAATGTATGATCTGCTTCCCGAAAGTTTGGTTTGTACGACGCCATGGGAAAAAGTAGAAGGTTCAAACAAAATTTTGCTCATGTCGGTTCAGGAAGAGTTTATTTGATTTGGCGTTTTTCAGAAACACTTTTTCCGATTTTCTTAGGTTTAATTTTGGGGGATTTAACCACACAGATGTGGAATATGGCAATGCGCGATTGTTAGACGTTTCAGGGGCGAAATATGAAATACTTCTAAGAAAATGGAATGGAAATATAAAAATTTGGTTGGCAATTTTGTAAAAGCATAAGTATCGAAACAACCTACTAATGCTTAAAAATTTATAACTAAAAATTTAGAGAGGCCTTGCGTCCCTTAGCCCCCAGATTTGCTAGTATGTTTGTTCAAAATAATTGTTCTAAGCAATTTTTTGAGCTTTTTCGGCAAACAGTTTTATCCAGATCGATTAGTGTTATTTCACTGGATATTTTGGCCCGTGATCGTGGGCAAATGGCAAAAAAGCCAACACCTACATATGATGAGAGCTAAAAAATTGCTTTATGCGTTTTTGAGTTTCTTTAGTGGGCTACCGGCTTAAATTGAAAAATCTTTCTTAGTCATTCAGGACTCTATAGCCTAAATGATAGAAATGCCATACATAATATACAGTAACAGTATAGAGAAAATAACCGATGGCAAAAGAATGAAGCACGGAAATTGAAATTGGCGGCGGAAGCCGAAGAAAGGAAATTGGCTGCCGAGGAACAGAAATTGGCTGCCGAGGAACAGAAATTGGCTGCCGAGGAACAGAAATTGGCTGCCGAGGAACAGAAATTGGCTGCCGAGGAACAGAAATTGGCTACCGAGGAACAGAAATTGGCTGCCGAAGCCGAAGAACGGAAATTAAAATTGGCGGCAGAAGCCGAGGAAAGGAAATTGGATGCCGAAGCCAAAGAACGGAAATTAAAATTGGCGGCAGAAACCGAGGAAAGGAAATTGGATGCCGAAGCCGAGGAAAAGAAATTGGCTGCCGAAGGTGAGGAAAGGAAATTGGCTGCCGAGGCAGCGGAACGGGAAGCGGAGAGAAAACACAAGCTGGAAATGGAAAAGTTGCGATTAGAAAGTGAGAGATTGAATGGTCAAAAGAGTGCTTCATCGGAAGACCAACAGGCGGCATAAAGCCAAGCATCTCAGAACGCGGTTGCAAGAACTAAAGCCCCAGTGCTTCCTGGCTTTGTGGACGGAAAGGATAATCTGGATAGCTACTTGCTTCGCTTTGAGAGATATGCCACTGTTGCCGGCTGGGAACGATCTGACTGGGCTGCTCGTCTAAGCCCATTACTTTCAGGCCGAGCATTGGATATCTACTCCGGATTGTCAGACGGACAAGCAAGGGATTATGATAAGCTACAAAAGGCTCCTCTACAGAGGTGTGGCTTCACGGAACAAGGTTACCGTGAAAGATTCCGAGGAGCTAAGCCGGAGGGACAGGAATCTCCTAGTCAGTTCATTGTAAGAATCTCCTACCAAATAACAATTAACAATCCAACTACTTCGATAAGTGGGTTGAACTAGCCGGTGGGGACAAAACTTTTAAGAGGGTGTCGGAGTTGATGGTGAGGAAGCAGTTTACAAACTCCTGCCCTAAGGATGTGTCGCTGTTATTGAAGGAGAGGAATCCTAAGGATTTGGAGGCGTTGGCAAAGCTGGCGGAGCAGTAGGCCTTACCCAAATGCCCTCGGAAAGAAGTTGTCCACGAAAGTGCCGGTGACAAAGCAGGATGTGAAGACCAGTTTTCCTTGAACTCAAAAAGACACAGTGAGATGTTTTGTGTGTGATGACAGAGGCCATAGAGCAGTGGAGTGCCCAAGCAAAGCATCAACATCACGGAATGAGCCGTTTGGTCATGGCCTCCGGTCTTATTGCTTTAAATGTGGGGCAATGGGACATGAAGCTGATGGGTGCAAAACAGCATTACAGCGCTCTCAACCTGGATCCAGAACGGGGGGCGTGGTCCCGGGGGGAATCCGACCCAAGCTCAACGAGTTGCATGCGCGATGCAAGTGCCACGGAGATGTTAGTTAGTTAGTTGCATATTTATCCTCCTATCACGAGAAAGCGATCAAAGCGCTATACGAGCTCGCTTAGGAGTTGCCAGCCATCTGTCTACCACACCAACATGGGGGAATCCCGCTCAGTGCCTTTCCCAACGGCACAACTAGTAAACTTGGCGGCTTGTTCTCCACATTGTGCCTTTAATGTTGAGCGTCAAGCAGGGAAGCTGTGAATACCAATTTTAAGGTCATTGGTTTGACCCGATGCGGAATCAAACCCAAGTCTACAGCTCAAGAGACAGACGCTCTATACCACTCGGCCATCTGAGCTGTTTAAAACCGGATTGGGAAAGAAGCCGGATTGGGGATGGAGACGCTAGAACTGAAGTCTGGAGAAAAGATTAAGGTGCTTAATGGTGCGTGTACGGCGGAAATTAAAGATAACTTACCTGTATTGTCGGGCAAGGTCGGAGGTAAGAAAGTGGAGGTGTTGCGAGATACTGGATGCAGTGGAGTAATTATTAGAAGAGAGTTGGTGGATGAAACGGATTTTACCGGAGAGATGGGACATAATTATCATGACGGTGGATCGCACAATTAAGCGAGCTCCCATGGCTAAAGTAGAAGTGGACACACCACTCTACGTCGGAACTGTTGAAGCCTTGTGCTTGCAGGACCCCTTCTTTGACTTAATCATTGGGAACGTGCCTGAAGCTAGAAGATCAGACGATCCAAATCCAGAATGGGGAGTGGTGAAGGCGGTGGTTACAAGAGCGCAAGCGCGGAGTGGCAAGAACCCCAAACCACTTAAGATGAAAGAAGTGACGGATAAGATGTTGATTAACAAGAAATATCTAATTAAGATGCAGGAGGAAGACCCCACCTTGCAGAGGCTAAAACAATTGAAAGGAACTGAGACTAGGAAGGGATATGTGGTTTCATATGAGAAGCGAGGAGAAATTTGATACCGGATACGTCAAAGGAAGGATGACGTCGGAGACCCCCGTAAGCAGATTTTGGTTTCGAAATCTTCAAAAGGAAGAGCAATGGGAGTGGCTTATGACTCTTTTTTTTTGGGGGGGACACTTGGGGGTGAAGAAGACGGAGGATCGAATTCAAACCAATTTCTTTTGGCCAGGTTTGCACGAGGATGTTACCAGTTTCTGTCGGTCTTGTGATGTTTGCCAGAAGACTGTCTCCGGAGGCTCAGCGCCACGGGCACCTTTAGGGGACATGCCATTGATTGATCAACCTTTCAAGAGAGTGGCAATAGATATAGTGGGACCTATAGCGCCGGCTAGCAACAAACGGCACAGGTACATCCTGACCTTAGTGGACTATGCGACAAGGTATCCAGAAGCTGTTCCGCTGAAGAACATCCATACAGAGACGGTAGCAGAAGCGTTATTAGACATGTGCAGTCGGGTTGGAGTACCAAAGAAAGTTCTGAGCGACCTTGGAACCCAGTTTACATCGGACTGCATGAAGGAGGTATCTAGGTTACTGTCCATCAGGAGACTTACGACTTACCCTTACCATCCCGCTTGCAACGGATTGGCGGAGAAATTCAATGGAACCTTGAAACGGATGTTGAGGAGGTGATGCCACGAGCAACCACGTCAGTGGCATTGTTTCATCAATCCCGTATTGTTCGCTTATAGAGAGGGGCACGGCAAGAAGCCACAGGGTTCTCACCTTCTGAGCTACTGTATGGAAGGACGGTAAGAGGCCCTGTCCAAATTTTGAAGGAGTTATGGTCTGATGAAGAAGAGGTTCCAGAAGTTACAACAAGTTACCAGTATGTTCTCGAATGGCGGGAAAGGTTGGACGAGACAATTAAGTTGGCTCAAGCCGAACTAGAAAAGAACCAAGGAAGAAACAAAAACTTGCACAATCGGAAAGCAAAGAAACGGAGTTTTCAGGTGGGAGATAAAATCTTGGTGTTACTTCCCACTGACCAAAACAAGCTTCTTATGCAAGGTCCGTTTGAGATCGAGGAAACCAAATGGGGAAACAATTACCAGGGGGAAGTCAACAAGAAGGTGAAGACGTACCACATCAACATGTTGAAGCTTTATGTGGAGAGAGGTAGGATTGAAGAGACTGCAACGCCTGGGCGTAGGGATATCCTAGGGTTAAAGGCGTAGCCAAAGAGGGGGCAAATGGGGCAATGGCTTCCCGAAATATTTTCAGTTACCTTTAGCCTACTTAAGTAATATCATTCGCTCGTTTCGGTGTAGGCAGGCAAGGGCTCACCCAGGGGGGCACCGTACCATGACCCTACGCCCCTACCACCCTTTGACCATAGTATCATCAACAAAATTTAAGCTTTTTGCATAAAATGTAGTCTTAATTGTGTCCGACTGGCGATGGTCCGTGGTACTTGTCGTTGCTTGTCATTGCTAGAGTATTTATCATCATAAAACAAGCCGGCTGGATTAAGCAGATAACTAAGATCCAAGTTTCTGTTACATGTTATAGGTACTTTTGCAATAAATAAAAGCATAGTTTTAATAAAAAGTGCGAAAAATTACATGTTTTCTTGTTGAAAAACTGCAAATATTCGTCAGCGGCTGGAGGCTTCGCATCCAGCCGCTGACAAATTCTTACGGTTTTCACATAAAGAACACACATTTTAGCACACTTTGTTATCGAAAAAGGACGTGCAGTGAGTGTTGTCACTATGGACAATTCAAAAATATTTTCACAGCGGGAGCGTATTTAGGGGGAGGCATTGTGACATGCCCCCCCCCCCTTTTGACTCTGTTTTTTTAATAAAAAGAACAAAATTAATGGTGCTAAGTGACTGAAATACGCCAGACTCTTTTGATGGTTTCCGTAGATTATGGCCAGAGACGGAGTTTAGAATGAGGAGTATGCATCCTCCAACTAGGCATTTTCAAAAATATTTTTGATGTATACAATTTTTTCCATAATTTTGAACCTCTTCAATAGCGGTAAGCCTTACGCCTTAAGCACGATTAATCGAAAATGTGCGAACAAAATGCATCATATTTGGCGAAGCACTCAGAATTAGGGTCAAAAAATTAAAACAAAATTTGCGTGAAAATTATACAAAAAGCACTAAAATAGCCATTGCAGCCGTTACTTTTCAAAATTTTCCCGGGGGAGCACGCCCCCGGACCCCCCTAGAGTCTTTCTTGTTTCTCAATCAACTTCAAGTTAGTTCCGCCAAAAAAAAAATACGCTTGAAAAAATGCGGAAATTATGGGCCCTCTCTTTCAAAATTTCTCGCTTCGCCACTACTTCGCAGCTTATGTGTAAAAACAGAAGCCTGGCTAAATAAGTGAAAGGAGGCTGCAACCATTATTAGTTTGAGAAATTGTATATTGAAAGTTAGGTTTAGCACCCTATTACAGAACTAATAAGGGGGCATGGCACTGTAGCCCCCCCTCAGCGTGCGCCTATGCACCCAGACCTCCACTACTGGGACAAGCCTAAGAAGTTTTGCCCCCCCGAAATTTTTGGCTGGCTACGCCACTGTTCAGGGGAGCCTCGGGGGGAAACCCAGGTGGGCTGCGAATGTGTCCAGGGGGTCATCCTCAGGCGGCTGAAGTTAAGCAAGTAGGGACAAATTTGGTAAGAGTAAAGAGGGATGTTGCTGAGGAGGTCAGGGTTAATGAGGAGGACTTGCTGGGGCTGGTGATGTTCCAATCGAAGGAAAGCATCCAAGATGTGTGCGTTGAGGCAGAGTTAAATGGTGAACAGCGGAACGAAGTTATGGAAGTTCTAAGAAGGTATGAGGAAATCTTTACGGAAATCCCAGGAAAGGCCAGCGTGATTGAGCTTAAGATTGATCTTACTGACGATCGTCCGATTAGGTGCAAGCCTTATCCTTATGCCAAGAGAGGTGAGATTCGGGAGGAGATAAAGAACATGATGGATACCGGAATCGTGAGGGAATCAAGCTCGCCCTATGCTTCTCCGCTGGTTGTTGTCAAGAAGAACGATGGCTCTAACTAGGGTTGAATTGAATTTGAATTTTGAATTTGAATCCGCTCACGAGTTGTGGATGAATTCGAATTTCGTTTTTTCAAATTCACTGAATTTGAATTTCGTTTTTTCAAAGTCAATGAATTTGAATTTGAATTTAATTTTTTCAAAGTTAATGAATTTGAATTTGTATTTCGTTTTTTCAACGTCAATGAATTTGAATATTTTGATTAAACATTCGACGAACTTTGAGTTTTTCCATTTAAACCTTACAAAGCAGACGAGGCAATTTGTAACTGGTTTATATCAATTAATGTTGCAAACGTTTCATAAAATTTATCAAGCCAACAGAAAGTTTATGATGGCAAATATGACGCTGCAAGGCGCTTTGAAGTTGTTTTTGTCCACAGTAATCTCTCTAGTGCACCTGCTGGAGAATGAACTTTACACTCATTGCTGGTATTTCATATCTTTAAAGGTCTTTATAGCATTTTAATTTGAAGTGAAGTTGCCGAGAATAAAATTCGTCTTTAGGTCAACAATTTTCGTCTTTTCGTTGATTGTTCTTCGTGTTTTCTAATAAAAATTTTGTTTTTTTGCATCTCGTACTTTCATTTTTACAGTCAGCTACACTTTTACTTTATTTTACGCTTTTCTTGAGTGAAAATATTTTGAACAAGTTGCTACTCGCTAAACCTACAGTATTTAAAAATATTTCTTGTTTCAAACGCGTAATTAATTAATTATAATAATCTGGCTGATCAAGTATGGAATTAGTAGAAGTGGCTGATGAATGGCCACACTGGTGAGTATAGGCCTACTGGTGACTAGTAAGTTGGATTGAATTTGAATCCGCTCACATAGTCTTCATGAATTTGAATTTGAATTTCGTTTTTTCAAAGTCAATGAATTTGAATATCGTTTTTTCAAAGTCAATGAATTTGAATTTCAAAATTAGAAAAAAAAAATGAATGGATCCGACTCTAGTTCTAACAGGATGTGCGTCGACAATCGAAAGCTCAACCTAGTTACGGTCGCAGATACAGCCAATGACTACGACCGACCACTTGTTTGGGAAGTTAGGAAAGTGCCAATATTTTTCCACTATAGAACTGAGTAAAGGATATTGGCAAATATCGGTCGCTGAGGAGGATATACACAAGACCGCGTTCGTGACCCCGGATGGCCGCTTGGAATGAAGAACTCTGGAGCAACGTTGGTTCATGGCATGAGGAAGCTACTTCAAGACACGGACAATGTCGAGTACTATATAGACGATCTGATTGTCTACACAAAGGACTTGGCTACTCATCTGCAGGTACTTGATAAACTTTGGGAAAAACTAAGACAAGCAGGCTTAGTTATTCAACCTACTAAGTGCGTACTTGGCTTGAAATCTGTCGAGTTTTTTGGACATTCCATGGGAGAAAATTGCATTTTCATCAACGAGGAGAACTTGGAGAAGATACGCAGTGCGAAGAGACCCACAACAAAGAAGGAGGTTCGATCGTTCTTGGGTCTTGCCAACTACTACCGCGACCACATGCCATCATTCGCGGCAATCGCGGCGCCACTAAATGACTTGACAAAAAAGGGACTGCCGGAAAGTGTGAGATGGGAATATGCTCAAAAAAAGGCATTTGTGACCCTACGCCAAAGCCTGGTGAGTAGGCCCATTCTGCGTCTGCTAGATCGCAACAAAACTGTTATTTTGCGTACGGGTGGGTCGAACTGTGGACTTGGGGCTGCGCTTGTGCAGGAATACGAAGGAATATTGTTTCCACTCGCGTAGGAAAGCAAGAAGCTGACATCTGCAGAGCGGAAGTATTCCACCATCGAGAAGGAGTGTTTGGCTATTGTGTGGGCGGGGAGTATCGAAATTTCGTCTGTAGTGTATCTGGCCGGTAAGCTATTCATTTTACTGACTGACCATCAACCCCTCACTTTTCTAAATGATGCCAAGTTTTGAAGCGTTCGAATTATGCGATGGGCATTGGCACTACAGGAGTACGACCAGTAGTGGTATTCAGCCGGTTCGCACCGGTTCCATAGAACCGTCTTAGGGAATTTTATTAGAACAGCGAACCGGTTAGCATTGTTGCTTATACTTGCACCATTAGTTGAAACAGAACTGGCTGATAATATATAACTTCTGCAATAGAACCGGCTGACGAAAAATTTGAATCCCATCACTGAGTACGACTATAACGTTAAGGACATTCCTGGCAAAGACAATGTTATAGCGGACTATTTAAGCCGCTTAGTGGTTGATTCTGAAAATTGTTAATTTGCCGTGTTTTGAAATTTGTTGTGTAAAGCAATTATGTAAATAAGTGATATCGTTTTTTTGTGTGTCTTATATTTTCCGTTGGATAATATTCTTAGCAAGGGGGAAGTGTAACGATATAACTGTTTAATATGTTTTTGTTTTAAATGCTTGGTCTACTGTAGACGGTTCTATACCGATGCGTTGTTTTCCGAAGTTTTATTCGTGAGATTGTTTCGTAAGGTTGCATTATGAAGTCATAGTTTTCTACTGACGTATTTTTTTCGTGAATATTCTGGACAGATCTCTCCATTACGTAATTTCGCAGGGTCACTAGTGACGCCACAATTGTGTTAACTATAGTCTGGTGTGAATTATTGCATGTCACATGATTTCTCTTCTTGTTTCTTTTTAAGAATGTTGTCGAACGTTCTCGAACTTAAATTTAGAGTAAAAGTAGGCGTGAATTTTCGAGTGTAGTTATTCGAGTGTAAATTTGATGTGCGTAGAGTATGCAATATAGTTGTATGCTGAAGGGTGTAGCCCTTGTTGTGTAGTGTTATTGAAGGTAGAAGTGGAGCTTGTGTTTATTGAAAAGTAGTACGGTGAGTACCGTAGCTACTGTAAGTGAGTTACGACGGGTCGATTATTATATTCGTTTGGTGAAGAAGGTCGTGTTTTTTTTGGTGAGGTCGGATCTAAGGGCGAATTAATTTCTACGGTTTATCATACAATTCTTATCAATCGTCCTGTCAGCGAAGTAATACGATTTCCTATTTCGCGACAGTGAAAAAGTAGGTGATACAAAATCAGTCAATATTGTTGCTTACAAATCATTTATTGCTAAATCGATTTCGGTTAATAAACCATCTTCAGTACCTTTTTCAAATAGAATCTTTCTGAAATACTTGATTTTATTTGAATAAGGTACTTTAAATGGTTTAGGTTATTAACTGAAATCGATTTATAGCAATAAATGATTTGTCAGCAACATTATTGACTGAATTTCAGACTTGTGATGTAACGCATACTTTGTATTTAAAATACAAAATACGTAGGCCTATCGGTATTTGATATACAAACTACTGTATTTTGTAATTGTATTTAAGTAGATCTATTTTAATACATGTTGGAACCTATTTG
Source organism: Trididemnum miniatum (assembly GCA_964006365.1). Lineage (NCBI taxonomy): Eukaryota > Metazoa > Chordata > Ascidiacea > Aplousobranchia > Didemnidae > Trididemnum > Trididemnum miniatum. Next base: position 12,967,379 of record OZ023242.1, on the reverse strand, counting down.
TATTTAAATACTTTTTACAAGAAGTACTGGTATTTTGTATTTTAAATACAATTGTTCCACGCAATGGATAACTAACAACGCTGAACAAAGCTGCCGTCCGAAATAAAAGCGCCGTATTTGGAACTTTGTTGATTTTCACTTTTTTCCAAACTTTAATAGTACTCGAAAAGCTATATCTTGCAGTGTTTTTGGATTTCCAAAATTCACTTTGGTTCAAATGTTTTTGGTTTTTCGGAAAAGTATTTTAAACTGTAGGCTATTTAAACACATTGTTAAAGTATTTGCATTTTGTATTTACTAGTATTGCCGAAAAGTATTTTGTATGTGTATTTAAATACTTTATGGTCAATCTGTTTTGCATTTGTATTTACATACATTTGAAGAGTATTTTGCCAAAGTCTGCTGCTTTTGTATTAGCCATCCTACTTTTCCACAATTAACCGAAATCGGTTTAGCAATAAATGATCCATTTGAATAAGGTGCTGAAGATGGTTTATTAACCGAAATCGATTCGATTGATTGATTTCTTCATCTTCATCCTCCTATCACGAGAAAGCGGCGGGGGCGCTATGCGTAGGATGAATCCAGACTCGTTTAGGAGTTGTCTTTGTTTCCACGTTTTACGGTTGAATTTTCTTCTGACTTCTTTAATTTGCTGCTTGCCAGATTCCACCAAGCAGAGATAATCATCGTGAAGCATCTTATTCAAGGACGCAACAGCGTGACTAGGTTAGGAGTTGAAGCATTAACCTTGGGATCATGGTCGTCGTAAAAACGACTCTCCGAACTACTGCGCCACGCTGCTGAATTTAGCAATAAATGATTTGTAAGCAACATTATTGACTGATTTTGTATTACCTACTTTTCCACAAACAATATTTGAATTTTGATGAAAATTGTCGATTGCATATCTCTGGACTGCTAGCGATTCTCCTCACCACCACAATGGTTCACACTCCGTTCAAAGAGTCCTGTTTTTTCCTCTAAAAATATAACCTGATCCAGAAGCACCCCTTGAAAAGTCGAAATGTACCCCCTGGAGGGTACATCCCAGTTTGAGAACCCCTGAACTAGACGCTGACACCTTTGACACATGGTGCATGTTTATCGTATTGTGACATCACATCCGCACAAAGTCATTGAGACGTGATGTCATAATAAGACTAAGGTCTCAGAGCAGTGTTGCCAATTTAGCTACTTAGTATCTAGATCTAGATACTTTTGCTGTCCCCTTAGATACCAATTTTTTCGTTTAGATCCTAGCTACTAATCTAGATATCTCCACAACTATCCAGTTTGTTTATTGTTTTATCCTTTCGCGGAAGAATGCCGGAAATTATTGCTTTAATTTTGTGAGCCGTTCTTCCGAGTGTTCAGCTAAGTACCGGTAGGCCTACTAGCCTACAGGTATAGTAGGAATCGTGTAAACGGTTTGTTTTTTCGAACATTTTTTAGCATTGTTAGCTCCATTATGACGAGTTATAGCCAACAAGCACCGGAAAAAGTGATAAATTTTTTAACCGCAGCGTAACGAAAATCAATTTTAAATAATTATGTAAAACGAAGCGCGTCCTAAAAAAAGACTACTAGGAGGGGCAGTCCTTTTTTTAGGATCCTGTAAACGGTTTGCTTTTTCGAACCTGTTTTAAACTATTAAGTGTTTTAGGTTTCGCCTCTACACAGTACACAATACACATTCGTCTTGTAGACTTTTGGACTATTATGGTGTTTTGTTGAAAAACTTTGATTGAGCACATGAGCAGTTAATTTTTTAGATTGTTTTGTGTAAAGTTGCATTGGAGTAAGCCTACAGTATTGAAAAGGATAGTATGCTGTGCACAAGATTCACAGATGCTTATGCTAATATATATAACCTACAATGTTAGTGCGTAAGTTTACCAGGAAGTTCATGAAACTGCTGAATTCAAAGTTCAGTCCATTTAAAACCATTATAGAACCAATTGCTGAAAGCTGATGACATGACTTGACTAGCAGATCCATGATATTTTTCTGTTTTGTTTATTTTCATTCATTTTTTGCTTGAATGTGTGGCTATGATGTGTTTAAAGGTGTTTCAATGTCACTGCGACTAAAATGTGTCTTCATTAAGCAGAACATTTCTCGAAAAACTGAATGTGTGCTATTATTAAATGCTGTATATGATTTACTTCATGTCAGACTCCGTAATATCGCTTGTTTTTTGTCGTATTAACGCACTTTTTGTAGTTAGATACTAATCTAGATACTTTTGTTGATTGATGTGGTTTAATAAAAAATCTAGCTACTTTCTAGATACTTTTGGTAGACAATCTAGATACTTGAGTAAATTATATCTGGCAACACTGTCTCAGAGTGATCGCACCTTGATTGAAGGTACTGGCACTGAACAGCAGAGCAGTGTACCTTAGGTACCGGTAGCTCGAGTGCTAGTTGATGAGCTGTGAGTGTAGTCTCGTCTAGTCTTGTAAGTTTTCAGAATAGTAAACTGACTAGAAGATTAATGTAGAATGAAAGCTCCAAGCTGCTTAGCCTAGGGTGGAAACTGTAAACCTTAGTAGCCTAGCTAGGCTATTTGACAGTTTGACGTAAGGGTGTCAGTTTCGGTGTGGTGAAAAGCAGAAATCAGATTTCTGTTTTGGTTTGTTTTCACAAATGTTGAAAATTTGGTTTCAGTTTTGCTGAAGACAGACTTCGGTTTTTGGGTTTTTATTTGGATTTATGTTTTAGCCAAGAAAGCTAGACTACAGTATTTATGGTAGCCAGTATTTACCAGTTTACAGTAGCCAAGATAACTAGACTACATTTGTCAGCAACATGGCCTAGCGGTACCGCGCGCAGGTGACAGATCCTACGCGACAGGTTCGATTCGCGGCTGGAGCCGATCGCATGTAACATATTCAACGGGTAGCTGCTGACTGGAAGAGCGCAAGCTCACTTTGTAGTCTCCCTCAATTACTGTTAAATTTTCAGTTCAATATAATTTGAAAATAACCTCATTTATTTATTTACGGTATATATATACATTGAATACAAATTGTGTAAGTGCTGTACTTCTTGGCGTTTTTGGTTTATCACAATGATGTCTAACAGCTCAGATAGTTGAAGGAGTGAAACAATTGCCTTGCTTCAGGAGTTGTCAGCGCGAGTTTGATTCCAACTTGAGTCAAGCCAAAGACTCAAAATTGGTAGCCTACTGGTATTCATAGCTACTCTGTTTGATGACGCCCTGCAAGGAAGGGACCACTGTTCCCTCTAACAGTTTAAGGTGCGAAATTTGAGAAAAATGAGAAATTTTAGGCAAAATTTTTTCTTTTTTCTTTTAGCTTGCATACTGGAATTGTGATTTTTAGCCGACTTTGAATCAAAGTGTTCATTATTTTGTTGCAAAACAAACATTTCAAACTTTGGAAACATAACTTTGAGCTGTGAGGCATAGACTAGACTAAATTGGTCAATCTTTTTTTAACTCCCCAAAAGCTTTGAGCAAGATTTTCTCTATCAAAATTTCTATTTGGGCAAGTTTGCACTTGCTAAAAACTTAGAGGGAACAGTGGAGGGGACAGTGCTGTTAAGGATGGTGATGACAACTTTTAAAAATTTAATATCCATATAACCTTAGAAAATTTTGAATAGGTTTTAGTTTCAGTTTTGGTTTTGACGTTTCAAGAAAAGTCGGTTTTGGTTCAAGTTAAGGCTTTTAAAAATTTGGCTTAACAGGTTTCACTCAGTTATATACAATTTTGTTTTCAAAAGCTTTTGTTAATACTGGGTTATCAGGTTTCTATTTAGGTTTGGGTTTCCACCTTCGCCCTTAGCTGTTCAGTGACTAGACCATAAAACTTAGATTTGGTCTTTTGTCATGCTTACTGTAACCAGCCTAGCCTAATGCTAAACTGTGAATAGCTAAATCCACTGTTTCTTGGCCTAAAAAGCAAAATATGAGAAAAAATGAGAAATGTTGGCCAATTTTTTCCTTAAGATTGTCAACTGGTGTAATGGTTTTGGCAGAATTTAAATTAAACTGTTTAATGTTTTGTTGCAAAATACGGTATAAAAGTTTCATACAGCATAGACTAGTCTAGACTACTAGCACTAGTCTAGTCATAACTCAAATGCAGGATCTAGTCTAACTTTGACAAAATATAAATCTGTTCAAATTTACACTTGGTAAAATCTAGGAGGAAACATTGGTATGATCTTGGATTTGGAAAATGGTATTTTATTAAGTTATCAGTTATCAATATTAGGTTCTGATATTCTACAGTAATCTCCCGGTTAAGTGCATAACTTGAATCTGAACCGTGCGTGCCAACTTATGGGGTAGGTGCAAACATAACAATTAAGTTTGGTTAGTTAGTACAAAATGCATTCTTATGTAACATAAGGCCTGTGTCAGCACTGATGGAGACTCTGACCATTAGGCTTGGGGCTTGAACCTACTGTTTCGAGAAAACAATGATGTCCTTTAAGTAGAGGATCAATTGTTGTGCCCCGACGTGCAAGATGAAGCAGGAACTGATCACAACAAACTGAAAAATTTATTTGAATTTTTTCAGCGAAAATTGAGGCATGTGGTCTTGGAAGCGAAGCACTAGTGAAAAAGCAACATGCATCAGCTGACAATTCATGACTTGTTTAAACTGCAGACTTTTTCATGATCTGTTTTGCTGTAAATATCAATACATTTCTGTTAAAAGTTGAATCTTGATTTTTCGACAATGTTTTGCGAACTTAATAAGGATGCAAACTTAAACGATTGCAAACTTGACCTGGAGATGACTGTATAGGCTATGTGGTAAGGACATTTCATTTTTACCATTGTATATTTTTTCAGTTTTAAGAGAAGTGCATTTGTTACCGTATCTGTTATTTAACATTTTTGGAAGTGCACAGTAACTTACTCGTATTTTACGGACCTTAAGGCGCACTTAAAATCTTTTTTTTTTTTTTTGCGAAAATTGATCGTGTGCCTTATAAGCCGGTGCACCTAATGTATGAGCCAGGTAGTGCTTTATGCTTTATTGCTTACACTCAAAACCAGTACCGGTACCCTTACCATTACTAAATGAGCATTAAATGGCAACCTGATGCTCCTTAAAAAACGTAACGTCTTATAGTCTGGTGCACCTTATATATGGAAGAAAAACAAATCAAAGCAATTTACCGATAGTGCGCTTTATAGTCGGGTGCGTCTTATGGTCCGTAAAATACGGTAATCTAAATATATTAGGTTCGGCATGGTTGGCGCGTCGCTTCATGATCGTGAGATTTGTGGTTCGACTCTCACTGAAGTCACGTTGTTGTGTCCTTGGATAAGATGCTTCACGACAATTATCTCTGCTTGGCAGTTTTTAACAAGCAGTAAATTGAAAAAAGTCAGAATCAAATTTTAAGCGGACGACTTGGAAATAACGGCAACTCCTAAGCAAGTCTGGATTCGTCCTATGCATAGTGCCTCTGTCGCTTTCTCGTGACAGGAGGACAAATATGAACAAATCAATCAAATAACTGATAAACAAACTGTTTATGGAAATGCTCCTGATAAATTACACTATTGGTCAGTAACTTAGAATTCTTGTATTGACTGGATGCTACTGTTAGTAGAATACTGTGTACACGTCTTGCATTGTTTGGGTGGTGTACATAAGCTATTGCCGTAAATTAGTTTGTCACACTCCTGTATATGTGTGTGGGTTTATGCTAATCCTATTTGTGTATACAGAAAGGAACATAGATCGCTTGAAAGAAACGCTAAGATGACTTCATAATGAATTCATTAATTTTGCAGGCCAAAGTGTTATTACTTGTAAGACTTTATTATTGTGATGTCGGAGTATTCGGAAATAGGCAACAACATTTCTGACTTTGATTTTGGTGTTACTTCCCTTGATGAAGATACTGAAAGTGAACAAAGATCAAGTGTGTCGACTTGCACTAGTATTGGTAGTACTGTTAATGAGAAAAGCAGTGAAACTTATGGAAATTTATCTGCTGTTCCAAGCATTTTAGATTCTGTCCCTTTCTCCAGTTCCATAGAATCTATTCCTGCAGCCACAGAGTCAAACACTGTTGGCACGTTCAGAGATCGATTTAAAAAACTAATACCTCATCGCCAAGCTGTTGATTTACCATCTCCTCTTCATTACAAACTTCACGAAGCTAATCAAAGATGGTGGAGTTCTTTACATAGTAAGCCAGAAATAATAAGTAAAGACATTCAATCAACTACAAAACGAATTGGAGTTCGTTTGGATAAAACCCAGCAGCTTGCTATTGCAAATTCAAATCAAACTAGACAAACCATAGCTCATCTCAAGGCATGTTCAACCCTAATTGATAATATTGCAAAAGATGGTAAAGTATGCTTGCCAGCACTTAAACTTAAGAGCTCTATTTCTAGCAGTTGATTTTCATAAAACAATTTTATTTTGAGACTGTGATTTATCTGTTGTAACCACTTTTCATTTTTCTTGTTTTTGTTTTGTATCTTCAGTTAGTAGTACATTTTCCCATACGATGGTGCAATAACTTGCTTAATATTTTCGGAGTTTGGTACAAATGATTGGTAGCGAAACTATGAAAATGATGCAGTGTTTTGAGGTAATTGGAAAACACTTTATCATTATGACTTTTATATCATCACTACGTAATTTTTGGTTTTACGTTATGCTGATGATGGCAGGTAAAGATATAATATCAAAACGTTTTGATGATATCAAACGTTTTCATCTTATTAAGATAAACAAATTTTTTTTCTCAGTTTTTAATCTTTTCACCGGAATGTTGTTATTTCTTTTGTTGCGTGTCTCTGAGTATGATTTCATTTGCATATTGCTCAACATATTATGCTGGCGTTTTATTTTAGTTCCGGTGGCTTAACAATAAGGTAACATGCAAGTGATTATTAAAACCTGGGTAAAAAGAAAATGGAATGGGCTTGATTGCAGCACTCTTTCTTGTTTAAAGTAGTTTGCTAATGTTATCTTTATTTGAGTTGTTTGTTTACTTTTTCATTAGTCATTCTTTTTGTTAGTGATCGACCAAGAAAGAAGAAGCCAAAATATTGATGATAAAACTCTTTGCATTTGTGAAAAAAACGTTGCATATCGGCAGTTTTTTTGCAGTTTTTTCATGTAGGTTTGCGGTATTTGAGTTTGTACTTCAGAAATGCCTAAAGTTTTTCTGAACTTAACATGATTACGTATAGCCTACGTAGGCCTATGCAACTCCCATATTCGTGTAATAAACTGATTAGTTAATTGCTCATTATTATTTATTATGTGCATTTTTTTTTTGGCAATCTGAAGTAGTAAGTGCCCTGTGCATTGCCGACAAATTCCAGTTTATATAGAAATTGATGCATTTTTAATTATTGCGGATGCAGTAGTTAGTTTAATTTGCTGCGTAAGATTTACCAGTGTGGTTGCTGTGAATCCTCTTATCCCAGTGTTTCTTAACCCGTGCCAAGCGGCCGAATCCTAACAACTTCGTGGCAATCTCAACCGAACCCTAGAAAAGGACAGCGTGACGTCCAATTTTCCTCCCAAAATCAGGTAAAGACCAAAAAAAAAAGTCATCACGTCTTCCGACGTTTAATTTTCCTTCCAAAATCAAGTGGCCAGCGGCCTTCTGGGTACGCCCCTGAAAGTGTTAGGATATTGAAGGACTTTCACCGAACCCCAGAGACAGCTCCGTCGAATACTAGGGATTTGGTCGCACCCCGGTTAAGAAACACTGTCTTATCCCAAGACGCTACTTCGAAACTTAGCAAAATTTAAAGATACTTGCGATTATACACGTTTTAATTATTTCCCGTTGCGTCACCGTCTCTCACTAACCTGACATTAGTTTTTAACTAAAGCGATGCATTATCATGCCGGACTTGCCTGTAGTCAAGGTTGACAATAGATTTTTGCGTGATAAGTGAGCTACAGTAATATTTTTTCCGATTTTACTGGTTTAAACAATTAAATATCAGAGCCTGAATTTTCAATTTTGAAATTTGCATTGTAGGTTTGATTTGTAAATTGAAGATTTCTGCTGTGCTGAGCCCAAATATACTATTTTTCCGAAAATGTGCATGTAATTTTTCAAAAGTATTATTGGTGAAACTAATAGAATTACTAGATTGATTGATTAATGCTGAGCGTCAGGCAGGGAAGCTGCAAATAGCAATTTTGGCGTCATTGGTGTGACTCGACTTGTAATCAAATTCGCATTTGCTGGCCGCGTCTCTTCATCCAATTGGCCATTAGATTCTGGTAACACGCAGTGCAAAATAAACCTCATTTGGACAGGTTGCTTTAGGAGCAAAAGTTGAATGAAAAAAAGGAGGGTAGCCACAAATTAAAAGGCAGTGAGCTCCTTGCTGTCTACGTTGTTTGTAATTCTAAGTTAAAAAAAAACAAACCCTTACTATACTCGCGATATTACGCCGAAGCTAGTGGGGCCCCTCTACGCGGCTTAGCGCCTGGGCAATAGGGTGGAGTGAAAAAATTTTTTTTTGGAAATCGAAAAAAGTGTAGTTCTCAAATCCTGGCAAATGGTCTAAAACTTGTTTAAAATTTGTTTTTGGGGGGTTGCCACCATTTTTCAGCCGCCTACCCCCCAAAATGTCATCGCGACAGATAATGCAGGGGGTAATTCTTATATTTCGGTAACCACTGGTCGGAGAGTAATGACATATGGCTCAAAATCTGCGGAAATACCATGTTTCTATCTATGCTAAGAAGAAACTTTTCTCTATTTTCAACACAAAAAAAGTTGCAGCCGAAAAACAAAAATTGCGTCCATTTTTGGTAATATTTTTGGAAAATTCATCTACGAGTAATTGCGCAAGAAGCACATTCGTTTAATCTTGACTGTAAAACTGATTCCTCTCATATAACTAACACTGTTTGTGATTTGATGTATCAATAAATGAACGGATGGTGACTTTCATTCTTGCTGAAACAGGGTGAGTGGTAACAATTGCCTCCAATCAGCAAGGACTGCACTAAGAGAAAGTAGCCAAAATAGGCGTTAAGCAAAGTTAGTGATTTTAGTAAATTGATTTTAATTAAATGCAAGATTGTTTTTAAATTAAACACGAAAAAATTGTTACATACAAAGGCTGAGTGGTGTCAAGACTGACTTCATATCAAAATAATACAATTTCTGGAGGTTGTCAGGCTTGCAGTTGCTGAAAATTGTTGCTGGTCAGAATCAAAATTGGCTAATTCGTAGTAAGCATTTGCTTCCAAGTTCAGAGTTGGTACATGGAACAAGCGAATCAAACTAGTGTTCAGCACATGGGGCCAGTCATCGATATTTGCACTTTCTTCAGCTACTTGTTCCGGTGTGCTAGCACTTTTGCCACTCCTACACTTCTTTCATTTTTATCATCATCATATAATCAGGTAACCCATGGATCCAGCAACATTTTCAACTTAGTTCAGAGGATTTGGAATTTTTCAAATAAACGTGTTGAAGAAATTAGGGTAGCCTACTTTGAGTGTGGTGCAACGGAATGGTTATTTTGCACCGCAAGATTACGCTTTGATTGCGATGTAAGGGGATGATAATGAAAATGTAGGAGAGGCAAAAATGCTAGAACGTTGGAAACAGGTAGTTGAAGAAAGTGCCAATGACGATAACTCTCCCCTTGCACTGAACAGCAGTTTGATTCGCTTGTTCGATGTACCAACACTGAACTTGAAAGCAAATGCTTACTACGAATTTGCCAATTTTGATTCTTACTTGCAAAAGCCTCCAACAATTGCAAGCCTTGCGCATACAGAAATAGAACAGTGCCTGAAGAAACCTCTGATATTGCACTACCTATATGTCATAGTCAATCTGTGGAGTGGCACGTCAAATTTGTTGCGGAAGCGTCTGCACAAGTTGAAAGATTTGATCAACGAAATGAGTCATTCGACAAAAAATTAAATCTCGCGAACTTACGAAAACGTTTGACACCAAAAAGCAATTCAAATAACGTGCTTTAGTAGCCTAAATTGTGTGACCTCTTCTATGAGCCGGATGGGTCAGAGTTGATCTCAAAGCAGATGATTTTGCTCTTACTATACCACATGGGTGCACCTCCGCACCCCACTTCTCGAATTTGTCACAACTGTGCCTTATGAGGTTGACAGCATTTTGGCTGCTAAAAACAGCCACTTATTTCATCTTGCATTATATTATTTCGTCGTGAAGTCAGTCTTAACGCAACCCAGCTTTTATATGGACCACTTTTTTCCTGTTTAATTTCGAGGGCTTGGAACTGCTTGGAGCCAGAACTGGCTATGTCCAAAATCATGGTTTTCCTTAAAATGCATTTAAAGTCTTACAGCTCATTATAAAATCAGAGACAACCAAAAATGCATGGTCAGTTTAACATGCTTACAGTGCGTGTAGAACTCAGCCAGCTTGGGAGCAAAAGCGCACCCACAAAAAGAGTAATTTTTTGGACTTAACTCATTTTCACCAAAAATTGACATAGGCAGTTCTGGCTCCAAGCCCTCGATTTAAAAACAATCTCGCATCAAATAAAATCAATTTACTAAAATCACTAACTTTGCTTAACGCCTATTTCAGCTACTTTCTCTTAGTGCATATGCCCGTGCTGATTTGAGGCAATTGCTACCACTTATCCTGTTTCAGCAAGAATGAAAGTCACCATCCGTCCATTTATTGATGCATCAATCACAAACAGTGTTAGTTATATGAGAGGAATCAGTTTTACAGTCAAGATTAAACGAATGTGCTTCTTACGCAATTACTCGTAGATGAATTTTCCAAAAATATTACCAAAAATGGACGCAATTTTTGTTTTTCGGCTGCAACTTTTTTTGTGTTGAAAATAGAGAAAAGTTTCTTCTTAGCATAGATAGAAACATGGTATTTCCGCAGATTTTGAGCCATATGTCATTACTCTCCGACCAGTGGTTACCGAGATATAAGAATCACTCCCTGCATTATCTGTCGCGATGACATTTTGGGGGGTAGGCGGCTGAAAAATGGTGGCAACCCCCCAAAAACAAATTTTAAACAAGTTTTAAACCATTTGCCAGGATATAAGAACTACACTTTTTTCGATTTCCAAAAAAAAATTTTTTACTCCACCCTACTGGTGGGCAACACAGCTCCGAAGAAACTTCGCAACGGTGGCGAGCCGTTGACGATAAAAAGGACAACTGAGCTAACTGGCCGGCAACACCACTCCCAATGGTGTACGCAGAGGCTCCTACGCGTGAGCGCCCCTCAGGCCTACTCCGATGCAGGGTAAAAGCATTTATCGCTTTGATTCTACTCCAGAAACCGTACCTTAATTTGGGAAAACTCCTTTGCACCTCCCCCAAAAAATTTTCACGCACACCCCTGAGCACTGGAATTTTAATTATTTGGTAATGATACGCTCACGAACGCATTGATATTACGTTTTTACCAACCTTAGTAATTAACATTCTTTTGCGGTGTTGCCAAATTAGTACATTTGGAATAGAAATGCCAGACAGTGGCGTCACCAAAGGGGGGAATAAGGAAACTAGTCCCCCCCCCACTTCTGCTCAGGCCCATTTTTGTAAATCGTGCAAATCCGTTAATATTTTTCTGGGGTAGGGTAGGGAGCAGACGTGAACCCCCTCCTGGCCTCTTTTAAAAAGTCACTAGTTAAGTGTCCAGGGAACCCAGAAGTAGCCTATATAATTTGACCACAAGCAGAGATGGGCATTTATCGCGATAATTTATCGGCGATAATTTTTTACCGATTATCGTTATCGTTCAAAATAGTTTGGATTTATCGATTAGGCCTACCGATATCGCTTTTGTAATATATTTTGTTATTGCCGATAAATTATCGCGATAAACAATTCTTTATGCACACAGTTTTCAAAATTAGGGAGTTGGCTTTATGGCAAAATTCACGGTGTCGATAAAGTCTTACGGTATTGCAATTTAAAAAATCTCTCTTTGTTTTGTTTAATGCCAAGACAGAGTTCTTGAAGTGCTCTCTTTTTTTGAAAAATCTAGAAAAACACTTTTGTAATTTGACTTAGCCTACAAGAAAAAAAACTTCGTCAAACACATTAAAAATTTACCGCAACATTTATCGGAAAAATTTATCGGCGATAATTTATCGATTACCGATATCGCTTTAAGAAATTGAGATTTATCGATATCGCCCAGGGCATTTTTGAAATTATCGATTGTCGTTATCGCTTTAGTACAGAAAGGTTTATCGTGCCCATCACTGACCACAAGATACTACCTTTTGACCATTACGCTTCTCATATTCTGCCAGCGCCATTGTTTTTCAACATTTTCAGGATTTTTCAATTTTCGTTTTCATTCTGTACCGTGATGCTGTAATAGTACACCATATGTTTCACTAAATTTGGTCTAAACCGGCCGGTTAGCTCGGTTGCTATGCGCACAGGCTATCGGTGCGAGAGGTCTGGGGTTCGACTCCCGGGTCGGTCAAATCGGTACAGGAGTGCCGCCACCGCTGCGACGTTTCTTCGGAGCTATGTAGCCCAATCGCTAAGTCGCGGAGATGGGCCCCGCAACTCGTAACACGCTTCGGTGTATTAACGCGAGTATAATGAAGATTTGATTTTGATTTAAATTTGGTAGTCTATATTTGCAGTGGTCTGTTTGTTTTAAAGTCCAACTTTGACGTTGTAGGCTACACTGTACTACAGAACCGCACTATTAGGCACGATAACCGAAGGCAATGTCAATTTCTGAACGATTATGCTTACTAGTATCCTATTTTTACTTCATAACTAAGTCCCCATTTCGACGAAAAATCCTTCTGGATATACACCAGAATGCACTAAATTAATTCTAAAACTTTGCAATTTTCTGGGAGAGGCTCCCCAGACCTTCCTGAAAGAGTCTAAATTTTTACAAGTTTTCGTCACTTGGTTTCTCTCCCCCCTCCCCCACTTATTTCGGGCTGGCGCCGTCCCTGATGCCAGCCAGACATGTTTTCGCGAAACTGAAGTAGTGCAGCAGAGTTGGTTAAGTGAAGTAGTTAAGTGCAAAATTGTAGAACAAGTCATCAAACTTTTTTGTTGTTTGGAGATCTGTCATCAAAGAAAAGAATATGAAACTTTGTTATTGCTACGCTGTCACATATCTTATTCTTCAGTTAACAAAGCAGCGATAAAATTCTTTTGAAGCCAAATAAGGGCAAAAAATGATATCATAGAAGATTTTTTCTCCTAACAACGTAACGTTAAATAGAGTTTAAAACAGCGCTTGTTAGACAAAATCTGAAAGCAAGGCTTACAACGATTCAAGCGACAAAGGCTGAACCTATGTCAAAAGCTAAACCATTTTTTAAATTTAGCATCAGTGCTGGTGAAAAAGGTGATCTTAATGGAGCTATAAAATAGTTGAAATATTTAAGACGTTCTTAGTCAATATCAACTATATGAGTCTTGTCTAAAGATTGCGTTTCGCAAAAGTGAGGCAAGATAAAGGAAAGTTTGTCTTTTTTACTCAAGCGTGCTAAAAATTACGGTAGTAAGCATTGCAGCTTTAAAAAGGACAACACGCTATTTTAAAACTTAGCCAGGAGCAAGATTTTACCAGATGTGGCAGTTTTAATGCTGTAAGCAGCAAATGTAATGCAATATAGTAATTTCTAACTAGCTTTCATTGAAAGCAATGCAATATCAGCTAAACAGCTTGAGTCAAGAATCCTATCATAGCAAATCTTTGGTGATAAAGATTCGACTTTAGGCCTACGTGAAGTAGTTAGTCTGTAATTTATAGCTAATCTTACTTTGCAGCTATTAAAACGTATGAGTTTTAAAAGTAATATTATTTGGAGTTAGGGAAACAAAATATTGATTTATTGTTAGTACGGGTAATTACACTCATATTTTCAGATCGAGTGGATGCATTTTTGTTTTCCACGAATAGGCCCAAGCATCACCAGTTAGATATGAGTGCGTAAATTATTCAAAAAGTTAGTTACCCTAATTGGGTGGAAGGCCAACGAGATACGATAAGCATTTCGTTGGGGAGGTCTAAATTACTTATTCTTTTCGTTTTGAGGAGTGCCCCCTCGCAAATGGCTAAAATGACAGCATATTCTGTACTCATCAGTTCTGCTTTAGCATTTTCAGTTTATAAACAACTTCCGCTATTTTTGGCTGATTGTTTGTTTTTGGTTCTTACTTGTTTATTTGAGCAATAAATTCGTCCTTATATAGCCAATTATCCTATGAACTTGCTCTGGGTAATGCCGTAATAGAAATTAGTCGCAGCGATAAGCCTGGATGACTGGGTGGGGCCGTATCAAATATCGCAATTTATAAAGTATTACTTTTCGCGTAATTATTGCACACAATTTTGGCATATTAATTCGTTCGGTTGAATGTGGGCAAAGAAGCTCGTATTTGCCCGAATATCCTTCGTTTTTGATTTATCGCAATGAAAAATGTTAGTAGTAAATCGTTCATTCTTTGAGATAAGGTTTAGACTTATGACTAAACGAATTCTTTTTGTATTATGTCATAAATATTTGATGAACTGGTTATATTACGTAATAACTCGGTGTTTTCGAAATATGACGGAATCGTTCAATATCCCAATGTTGCCACACTCTGGCGTAGCGAGAAATTTTACAAGGGGGATCACAAACTATAGGACAAAGGCTATCAAAAGAGCATGGCGTATTTAAGTCACTTAGCCATATTTATTCTTTTTCGCTTAATGACAAAGTCAGAGGGGGGGACATGGCACAATTTTCCCCTCTGAACACGTCCCTGTTGCCACACCTTTTTGAATTCTAGGTTAGGCTACATTTTGTTGTAAGGTTTTGAACTAAGGATGTGAAATCAATAATAAGTTACATAGTCATGACATTGGTTGATAAAACATGATATTGAACAGAGCACTTATGACATTGTTCAAAATACTTGCTTGGCCACCTACATTGAGTCAAGTTGTGGTCAAGTGCTATCATCAGTTGATGATGTAAAACGTGCGTATTGATGACGTTTCGTTTGAAACGGCGCTGGTACTTGTTGTCTGCTTTAGACTCAAATAACCCCCCTAGCAATAAGTATGACACCACACAACGATACTTCACAAAAAAATAAATGATTTTTGGTAAGGGTCATGGATCTATATTAAAATGATCTGAATAGTTGACATTTTTATTGTGCTTTACGTACCGGTAATAGTGATCTTTCCAAAACAAGCCCCCTGACAGGGCTGTTTTGAAGAATTCTTTTAGTTATCTGATTTTTCTAAATGTGCATTAGGCTAATAATGGAGCTAACGTCACATAGAATGTCATAGATACGTTGTTATTGACAGATTAAATTATAGTAATGTATTGCAAATGCGTTAAATTATGACATCAAGAACGAACGAAAGCAGTCAAGAAAAAACGAAGAACAGTGGCAAAGCGTCCATTTTAAACCTTTACGAAGAAAAATTATTTTACACAAAGGGGCAACCTCTTTGGATGAATTGGCTGGAGACTAAGGCTGATAAATCCTTGAAGCCAAAAGAAGAAGAAAAAATTAGAATTTCTAATCCTTTACCAAAACAAGTGGATCAAACCAACAACAACACTGACTTCAAAGTTACTAAATTTCGAGATATTCGATGTTGTGGATGTTCTTGTATTGGAAATGTTGGTTTAGTTGAAAAAACAGAAGAGATTTTGGATATTTTAAGAAGTTGCTCATATACGTAAGTATGATGAATTAATAGAATTTTAGTAACATAAGCTGTAGTGTAATTCAAGGTTTGCAAATAAATTTAAAATATACGCAATTGGGGGCATACACTGAGGGATCCTACGCGCGAGCCCCTTAAAGGCCTCCTCCGATTCTACCTTAATGTGGAAAAGTCTCTATATGCCTCCTCCCTTTTCATTTAAAATTTCTAGTTACACACCTTTTAGAATTAGTTTCTTCTGGTTCGTTGTAAAATGTTATTCCGCAAGGTGGAGTGCTAGATCAGCTTGAAAGATTTTTTCCAAGATTGTTGAAAACTGCGCTATGCACGTGGATCTGGCCGAATGGTGCTGTATTGGACTACGGGACTGCTTTCGCGGGCTCGATGCTCAACCAAGGTTTCTTCCATGATGCATGTCATTCACTAACATAAAAATCTAAGCTGCAATTATGTGGCATAAAAAAAGGTTGTTGTAAAATTTCGAATCTTATGGGTCTTTGGCCCCAAATTCTTTGCGACAGCTATTTGTCGTTCAACCATTCCAGTTAAAAATTGGAATCTATGAGATTTTGAGTAGACAGATAGGTACAATTTTCAAAAATTTTCTCTCAGCCAAGCCTGAGCTTATTGCAGGACTAAAACCATGCCAAAACTTACGATCCTTGAGCAGATGCGACACCGAAAGTAATTCGGCGAATTTTTTTCATTGTTTTTCATCTTTATAAAGGAGAACGAAAATGAAAATTTCAAACGAAAAAAGTTTTAACGCATATTTATACGATATTTTTTGTTAATTTTTCAAGAACAAGTGCAGTATGTAAATTTGCAGGTAGGTTAATCAAATATCCGTCAAAAAGGCGTGTTCTTTCGTATTACAACTTTTGTAGTCTCCACGCTTAAGATGTGCAAAGCTTTCACTCTCTAAGTTATTGATCCTCTCAGCTGCATGTTAATTGATTTTTTTATTGATTTTGCGTATCATTAGCTTGAGAATAAACATTCTGTTCATCCAAAAATGGAATAGTTCTAAAATACTTCATTCTCGTCTAGTCGCTCAGCATCATAATCAAAAGCCAACAGACGTGCAGACCGATCGATAACTAAAAACCAAAAAAAAACTATACAAAAACGCAATTATTTGGTCTAATAATTTTAGCACTGCTGCGAAGGCACCGTAGTCTTCAAGTCAAGCAGCCCCACTTTTCTATTGTATCCAAGTAGGGCTGTTTCAACTTCAATCAGACTAAATAGCCTTGATTTAAATTTTTAGTAGCTTTGATTTCGCATGGTTCAAAGTTATTGATTTAACATTTAAAATCATTGCCGGAAATACGTTACGGATGAAATTATGACCAAATAATCGTCACAATAATATCACGTGCATCTTAAACTTTGTAAATAATCACGGTCACAAAATTTGTCGAGATTTAGTCACCGACAGCGGCAACTGCGAGTGCCAAAGCTCCCACGCAGCGAAGAAAAAGGCGGTGAGTAATGGCTAAAAAATGCGAGTTGCGATCAGTAAGATTAGACGAGCGGCACTGGCAAGATAGCAGGTTGTAATTGAGTGAGGTGTTACCGTGAGAATAAAGTTGGCTTTAAATAATACTGTTGTAGTTGTTTTACTCGAAAGTGGTCACATTTTGTCGTGCTAAATCAAATTAGATGAAAATAGCATTACACTTACTGATAGTCAGATTTACTAGTATTACCTACCGGTACTAAAAAAGAGTAATTTTCTGAAGTATTTTGAGGTGACAATGCCGTTTTGGTTACACCGTTAGCCATAAGTTGGCCTTAATTTTGTATCTGCATGATGCGGCCTATTTCTTAAGTATTTTTAACTGTTACGTTAGAGTAGTAAGTGCCAGTTTTACGGCACAAAAAAAGTTCTACAGCTTGAATTTATTTCGTGGTTAGAAAGGTCTAACCAAAGACTTTGAAACTGGTATCTGCTGTTACTATTGCTAAACGCTCAGCGATTAAGTGTGAGCGCAAAGGATGAAATGAAAAGAGAACAATAATACGTCAGTGAATTCTTGACAAAATTTAGTCCTGGCGCTAAAAGACCTTGGTAGTTATAAAGCGTCATAAACCACACAACATTTTTTGTTGATTTTATTTCTTACTCAGATTTGGCTCCGGCACTTCCAAGTTTTTAAAAACGCTTTCGATTTCTGGTCGCCTGATGTGGAGACTACCCCCTCTATACGGTGCTTCCACTTAATCGTAGAGCTTTTGACAGTTTTATTAAATCGAAGTGTTAAAAATGGGTAGCTAGACATCAATTTGTCATTTTTACGTGTTACGTTGGAAAACAAATAGGTGTTCATTAAACCGTAAAGATAGATAGAGCTGTAGCTTACCAGTTTAGTATATCTCGTAAGCAGGTTTTGTTGTTTATTTACCGATGAGACTTGACTGAAAACGCAGCTTGTTAGTCATGTTTCAGCAATGTGGATAGATTAGTGGTCAAACTAGTCGCAGTAATCGGTGGTAAGCTGTTTTTAATTTAGTTAAGTTTAGGCCCTACGATACAAGTGATGGAAAATTAAATATCTAGCTGAGAGTTGTTTTTGAAATTTCATCATTTAAGGCAAAAAATGGGATATGCTTATTTTAGCTCTTGTACTATGCAGGAAAAGATTTGTAAAACTAATTGGCCCCAGAGTGTCAGATCTTTTCTTTCGGATCTAAATACATTTACTGTCTGGCGCGATATCGTTTTTTTTAATGTTATTTTCAAGAATGCAGCTTCGCACTAAACTAACAACTACTTTCATCCTGGTATACGTCGGGTAGTTGTTGAAGTATCAGTAATAACCGTGATGTAGTGCTGTTCAAGTGAGAGTGTAGCTAAAAAATTAAGTTTTAGTATCGGCCGCAGATCCAAAAAATCTCCCGTCGCTTTGGCATAGTGAACTTTTGCATTAATGGTTTCTATGTTTTTAAATACGAAGTGGCTATTTTTACGGGCCTGTAACATAGGCCGACCTTTCAACTACTTTTGTCCTCAAAATATGTTGCGGTTTTGTAATTGCAGTGTAATTTGATTTATTAACTTGTATTTATTTTATTTCAGTTGTGGTGCTAATTTACTGAACAGTTTACCTTATATTAAAAAGAAGCAAAAAGCAAATTATAGAACTGAGTTGGAACTGAAAACTTCGTTACAGTGCAAAAATCCAGTACAACGCCCTCGATATTTATCATATTTTGAAGTTCCTGCCGGCGAAAATCCTTTTCTCAATCACAAGACAGTAGTATCGTCTCAAGACCCAAAAGGAATTACTAGATCGCAATCTCTTGCTGCTTCCCCGACTGAATCCCCACCTTACAGCGTCGACTTTGATGCAAAAAAGGCCTTGGATACCAGGTTATTTGCAAGTAGTTTTAGTTTGTCAGATCGTCGCTGGTCGGATGATAGACCTAACAAAGTAGCCTCAAGAACTGAAAATATTCGACCACGCAATCCCTCAGTTGGTATTTTAACTGTTGAAAAAAGAAATATTCCTAATCAATTGGTGTATTCCTATCATCGAAGTTTATTAGCTGCTGGTAAAATGAAGCATCAAGCAGGAAAAAAACCTGTTCGAGTCCACCTGCTAACTGGAGAATCAATTCTATTGGTTTTTGACGTAAGTTTGTGTCTTATTGTCTTTGTATGCACTTTGGTGGAAAGTCGTAAATTTTTCTTAGCATAGTAAACTTATTGAGCTTAAAGAGCTCTGGCCTACCTGCTGTAGATAGACTAACTTGCGTGTCCGGTAGGCCAGGAAGGACATTGCTTTTTAGTTGTTTGTAATTAGCAATGTCGTTTTCCAATTTTTTTCGGCTATTTAGTGGTAGAAGCTGTCTTCGTAAACAATTGCTTTCATTCATCAATCCAATTGCTTTCATTCATCAATCCAATTGCTTTAAACTTCCCATGATCTTATCAGTGATTGTGAAGTGACAATTAAGTATGACCTGGCGTAGCTACAAAGCAAAAATTTTCTGATTCCGCCTTTTACATTTCAGCCGAAAGCTTGCGTCAAAGAGGTGTTTGAACAAATTTGCACAATGCATGCAATCAAAGAACCGCATTTCTTTGGACTATCGGCAATCGTAGGTAAGCACGTGACTGAAATACACCAATCACAGGAGTTTAATTCAATCATATGCCCTAAGACCAGCCGGTTAGTAAAAGGTCTTGGGTTTGATTCCCGGGCCGGTCGAATGGGACACACCTTGTCCCCATGTCTAATTTTAGTGGGCTTTAGGCCCACGGTTCGTGGTTTCAGTTTCTGCGTCATAATCAATTTTTTGTGCCACCGTGGGCCTAAAGCATACAAAAATTGAACATGAGGACAAGGTGAGTGTCGCCAAAGGCTAGCCCTCGCTTCCGTGTTTTTTCGTTGCTGTGTCGCCTAGGCGTAAGTGGCGCAGGAGGGCTCCGCCACTCATTACGCGCTCTGCGTATCTCGCGAGTGTTATGAAGATTTGAATTTTTTTATTGATCTAAGAATTTTTATTGGCTGGTTCCACTGCGCAGAATAAAATCGGTGTGATTTTGAATGCCCTGGTTTCACGATACAGCCAAATAGCCAATCGTTAAAGTTAGCAAATCAGTTTTGTCACTTTAATCAAGGATATAGATAAGGTCGTGCAGGAAGCTACTAACTTGCTTTTGTTTTGCCTGCCTGTAATTTAAAGAGTGCGCAACTGTTTGGAGTGACTCGACTTCGGCATTAAAACAACTCAAAAATTTACCCCTAACTCTTGGTTAGTTTTAGAAAGTAGCATAACAGTGTTGTTTTTGTTTTAGAAAATGAACATCGTTTTATGGATTTGAAACAGAAACTTTCCAAATACGCTCCAAAAGAATGGGGCAAGGAAATCCGCAGACGGGTAAGATTGTAAGGTGTTCTGCGATACAATTAGGTTGCGTTGCATCGGAGTCCAATGTGGAATAGGCACGAAATAGAGAGAAATAATATTTAAACCTGCAGTGTAAAAGGTTATTTGTGCCGGGGGGGGTGCTTATCTGCCGTCCCCTGGTTGTAGACCCCCATGAAATCGCCAAAAATATTTGACATTTTCCGAATTTTAGTGGGTTCGCGGATATAATTAATGGTGTGATAAATCGACAGCGACCGGTAGCTGTTTAATTTCGTCATCGATAGATCTACTACAATTAATATGAACTGATGCGCATTGCGTATAAGATTTCTAATTGAGATAATGCGATTATTCTTGATTGCCATTAGCAGGTGAAACTGGATTGTAGACTAATTTATCAAAATGGCTTTGTATTTAATCAAACTTTTAAAGTTAGCAGAAGTAGTTTTTACTTAAATTTTAACTGGAGTGCTTTCATACTTGATTAACGGTTTCTTGGCCTCTCGTAAGGTTAAACCTGTGATTACTGTGTTCAACTTGAGCTAGTTGTTCAAAGATCTTCTGTTTGTACTAGTCGAGTCTGTTAAGCTTTAAGCTAATCTTTTAAGAGATATCTTCGGAATGTTCTAACCGTTACGTATCAATGCATCTGCGCTTGCTTGCGCATTTTGCAAGTCATAGCGTGCCTATGCTTAGTGTTGCTCTACGGACCATTCGGACATGTTTGCAAAACCTAATAAACTGTTAGAAATTTAAGAAGTGAGTTTTGATGTGCTCTGTGAGTTCTCAGCCTTCCTCTCTATTCAAATACAAATTGAATAATCTGCTGATAGTGTGAACGTTTAACAGCTTGCTGAATTTATTGTTAAAGTTTTTCACCAATTTTGTAAAAATCAGACTGTGTAGATTTAGGTTTAGCCAAACCAATCACAACTTGAGTGCCCCTGCGAAATATAACGTAAACGATTGATATGATAACTTTTAAGGTGCAATCACACCGACCAAGACGTGTTTTTATTTGTTTTATTGTTACGTCATCATGCACGTATGTAATGCAGTGATAAAACAAACCAAAAAGGTCTGTAAGACATTGAGAAATCTTAGTCAGTGTGATTACAAAGAATTTTAATTTATGAATTGAACTTGAATCTGACCCACCAAGATCTTAGGCCAAATGAAACGATTCAAACCGACGCCCGCACCGACCAGTGACGTATCACCAGCCCAATGGACAATGGTTGCGGCGAGTCTTTACCTGAGACGCGGCTTAAACCACTCAGCCATTGTAATCGTAATTTGATGTCGGAGCAACCAAATTTCTCGTAGCCTATATACAGTATGTTAAGACTAACTCATCATCCTACTAGGAATGTCTGTTTAAAAATATCGACTCCCACGGAACCGGTTCCGTTTTTAGGATTCGGTTTAATTGTGACGAAAATTGCGCGTGATAAATCTTTTCAGACGTTACGCATAAACGCAAGTGCGCGTTCGGCCTCGTGTATGGGGCGCCGTTTGGAAAAAAACTATTTGTTTTGTGACCCATGTTTTTTGAGCTTATTTAGACCAAAATTTGTCCGATATACATATCGGAAATATCTTACTTATATATCCGACAAAATGTATGCTAAGTCGGACCAAAATACACGCGCAAAATAAGTCGGACAAAATAATATTTTTCCAAACGGCGCCCCATACTCGTGCTTGTGTGATCATGCGGTGTTCGTCGGAGGCCCTGAGTGTAGTATGCACATGTCTCGCTTGTACTGCCGTATTTTTTTCTTGCGTTTTTTAAATTTAAGAGAGGCGTGCCCGCTGTTAGCTCTATGATTACACCACTGCGTGTATATATGCTTCGAATTTATAGTGCTGGTATCCTTGTGCTGGCTATAAATTCACGAAAAATAAAAGAAATGGTTGATTTTTTTTGTTTTGCAGTGGTCGAGCGGCTGTGTTCTGGACTGATATCAAAATAGTACTAACGGCCATTTTATAGATTTAGGATTCAGTTAAGGATTCGAAAAAAAAAAAAGATTCGGAGTTATTCTAGAATACTTAATTATTATAAAATGGACATCCCTACATCCTACTATAAGCAGTCAGCTCATAATTCAGCTTCAGTGTGATTACGAGGAAATATCCTGACAGGTTTTACTTTAATGCATTTCTGCTTTTACTATATTACTGTTTTAATTTGTACGTTTCTGCTTTTAGACTTTAAACGATTAGCTTGCATATCGATGGGTTTTATAGTTCCAAGTTTTTGGATGAGGCTATCTAAACTAAATCCAAGCGTTTACGAGTATTACGACTGCTTAATTGCATTTTTTTCTTGGTCCAAGCTTGCGTCTAAATTTGGAAGCTTTTGTCGTTGGAGATTTAAAATTGGCGAGTATTTGCTATTATTGAGCATGCAGTTGTCTTTTCGCAACGATAGGTTTGGATATGAGCATATTGTACCGGGAATTAAGCAGAATTCTTAAATTGAGAGTTTGTTATGAAGCTTTCCTTTTCTTAAGGCACAATTTTTGTAGAAAAATTTACTGCGTAACCACTTCCAACGTGGATTGATTAATTGCGGCGCCTTCTCTGCGTACGCCTTTGAATAAGGCTCCTCAGTATGCTGCTTTTTAATGACTTACGTACTCACCAAGATTTTATACTGCTTAATTGCATTTTTTCTTGGTCCAGTCAAGGTTTGCGTTTGCTTTGTGGTTAGTTTGATGGTCATTTTGGAGCTGCTAACTGTCTTGCTCTTGACGTGTGATAGTCGCAAAAGGTGTCTTGAGAGCAATATATTTCTTATTTAAATGTCGGCTTAGCAATGCTTCAAGCCTGGTACGTATTATAGATAAACTAACCAACTTCTTGCTTTTTTTTGTGTAAGGGGTGAATTTTGAAACTAAGTTTGATGGTATCGCACTCTCTTAAATTCAGCAATAATTAGGGGAGACTGCAAAGTGAGCTTGCGCTCTTCGAGTAAGCAACCACCTGCTAAATATGTCAAATGCGACGGGTTCTAGCCGCGAATCGAACCCGTGACGTAGGGTCTGCCTGTGCGCGGTAACGCTACGCCACGTCGCTGACACAATTGAATTGAATTTTTTGCAGGCTAATTATAGAGCTCATGCATAGGCCTGTAGTCGTGTACCTACTGGCTTGACTAGCACTTACTTTATGACTGTTTAGTGAAGGTGTTTTAATTGTTCCCGTCAGTATATATGACAGCAATCGACACGTATTTGACGCATTTGATAACGTGGACGGTCGTAAACCCATTCTACCTTTTTGTTTGAAGAAGCTTTTGGCTTCTAACATTTAACATTTTATTACTGATTTTGGCAAGGTGCATTGTTTGCTTTGCGTCAAACTGACTACTGAACTCTAAAGCAAATATTTTCACTTGTTTAATGCGTTACTAAACCCTTTTGAAGTGTTCTTGCACACTTTTTGTTTGCTACTATGCATCAAAGTTTTTAATGAAAGTTGGCTTATTTAACAATAAATTGTCCAGATTAATGATCAATGTGTTGTAGTTGGGATCGCTTAGTAATAACCTGTATGCGAAATATACATATCTGTCACGGTTAAGTTAATAATTTTTGTAATGCAATATTAGTAAATTAATTGAAACTTAGCAAATGAATTCATATTTCAAAAATTGTTAAAAAGTTTGAATTTGCAAAAAAATATCATTTTTATAGATGTATGAAAAAACAGCACTTTAGCACAATTTGAAGCTTTTGATAACAATTAACATGTTGTTTCACCGACAGCAAAGGTCGTAAACAAATACCGGCAACCAGCAATCTTAGCAATTTATGTTTATCCACGACCATTCTGGCTAAATATCACAAATTCCGAACAAATTGAAACTTCTGCGCTTTTGCTCCATATCCACGACCATTCTGGCTAAATATCACAAATTCCGAACAAATTGAAACTTCTGCGCTTTTGCTCCATTGTAGCAATTACTACTTCACAGATTAGTCAAGTGCAGTTCTGTGGAATTTTATTTTAAGTATAAGCAAACTGAATCGTTCGGAATGCAATCAATGCCCTCCAAAATAAGCGCAAATTGACTTTGAAGTTGCCCTTGATGTTGAGTATATTTCGCAGCATTGCAAGCTCGTTGGTAGGTTCAAACGCTTGAAAGCATTATTCTAGTCCAGACATGGGCAAACTACGGCCCACGGGCCAAATCCGGCCCGCCGGTTTTTTCATTCTGGCCCGCCGGCATTTACAGAAACTTAAACTCCCACCATAAATTAAGCGGAAGACCTTTTTTTTCTTTGAGAGATCACGGATGGCAGTGATTTTCAAAAAAATGAGCCTCAACGGTGCAAAATTGAAATGAAAAACGAGGTCAAAACCTTTTATTTTGAAGATCACATTCGTACGTGGACTGTGATCTTCAAAAGAAAAAAAGGTCTTCACCTTGGTTTCCAATCAGTGTGCGTCCCGCGGCTTCAAGAGTTTTTCCAAATCTGGCCCTTTGTGTGAAAAGTTTGCCCACCCCTGCTCCAGTCCGTATTGCAGTCGTAGATTTCTAAATTTTGCTTTCACAACAGTAGCATTAATTCGCGAGGCCGGCAAGCATTAAATTGCATTTCGCTTCACCAACGGCTCGCCACCGTTGCGACGTTTCTTCGGAGCTGTGTTGCCCAGGCGCTAAGCTGCGGAGATGAGACCCAACATTCGTTACAGACTTTACCGTAATACCGCGAGTATAATGAAGATTTGATTTGATTTTGAGGTCGTTTGTGGTTGAAGATAGCGTTTCTTTTTTATATTTTCTGTAATTAATGTTTCGTTTGGACAGTTATATTAAAATTGAACTTTTTAGGCTTTCTGCAGTACAGATTAGTCTTTTTCAAATGAGGTAATAAGCTTATATTAGCTAATCGGATTTGCAGAGTGCAAGTGTGTGGGTTTGATTCCCTGTTAAGTGAGATGTCTAACACTTAATTCAAGCTGTTGTCGGTGACGCGTCTACACAGCAGCTTCTTTGGTTTCTGATTAAACGGATGGGTCCGAATTGTTTGTAGTGAAGATGGGCTTGGTAGCTTTGCAACAATGTAGCCTATCGTACAACTGGCTGTTTTGTTAATAATAATAACTGAGGATGTTTTCTAATTATACTGAACTGCAATTGAGGGAGACTGCGAAGTGAGCTTGCGCTCTTCGAGTCAGCAGCCACCTGGCGAATACGTCAAATGCGATCTGAAGAAATGAATCGAACCCGTCACGTTGGTCCGTTACCTGCGCGCGGTACCGCTAAACCATAACACCATATTGTGTTGTTATTGCCTTTTCTGAAATCTTTATTATGTTTACAGGGAAGCGACATGAGCATTCAACCATCATCTATCTTCACAGTTCAGTTTCAAGTGCAATACTTTGTGGAGCATCCCAAATTGATCTGGTAGGTTTTTCATTTTAAAAGGTTACACTACTAAAGTGGAATGTAGCTTAGTTTGTTCTTTTGTAATAACATACAACTTGGCTTAGCAAGCTAGGAAAGTGAGCAAGCCTCATGACATCATAAAAGAACTAGCAAAGCTCAAGAACAGTTTTGTTGGCGTTAAACCTCTTTAGTTTTCAGAATATGCTCTATTTTGTTGCTCTCGAAACAAAATTTAGGGAGTTGGTTTTACGTTGCTGCAAGCGCCTACAGTTTCACCGGTCTTAAGCAAACTAATTTAATGACCGTAACTGTTTATATCAGTTTGGTAATCAGTAATCATCGCATTTAATGCACCTCAGGCGTATACAATTCTTCCTGTATTGTTTATTTTGAACCGTTAATCAAGTAATCAGTTTTGTATTCGGTGTTCTCTTTTATTTGAGCCTTTACTACTAACCACAATGTACCTGTGAGGTTTGTTTTGGGAATATCAGCTGCCATTTTATGCTGCGAAGAAGTAGTATTAGTTTGCACGCTTTTCATGTTTACTTGTTCTACTTCATGGAATATGCAAATAGGAAAAAAAAATTTCCCTCCGACCTTTCAGCGAATGAGTTGGGCTATCTTCTTTAACTTTAGCGATATTGAACGATTTGTCAGCGACATGGACTACCGCGCGCAGGTGACAGATCCTGCGTGGCGGATTCGATTCACGGCTGGAGTTCATCATGTTTGACATATATGGGGTGGCTGCTGAATCAAAGAGCGCCAGCTCACTTCTCAGTCTCCCTTAATTATTCTTGAATTTTTCGTTCAATATAATTTAAAAATAACATTTATTTTATGTCGGATTGTTGGCATAGTGGTTAAAGACATGCTATTGGCGCGGGAGGTCTGTGGTCGATTCCCGGGCCGGTCAAATCGTATACTATCGCCAACGGTTTGCCACGGCGACAATCCGGTGTTGTCTAGGCGCTGTGCCGCAGGGATGGGCCCCGCCTCTCGTTACTCGCCTTGGCGTAATTCCACAAGTATAATAAAAATATCATTTTGATTTTTTGGAAAATTACGGGCAATTATTTTGGTTTGCACATACTGTTTTGAAAGGTGGTTTCGTAATTTAATGTTATTGATTTTCAGTTTTGCAAAGCCAGTTTTTATAATTTGAAATGGATTCGTATGGCATGGGGTCTTGTAGGGCAGTTTTAGATAAGTTAATTTTACAAAAACGGGCCTACTTTAATTATTGGTAAAGGTGTTTAATTGCTGACCAATATTTTACCAAGGGCTCTGTTTTTCATCCCTATTGTTTTTGCAAAACAACCTGGTTGGCCTTAAAACTAGCAAAATTTGTTCATTTTCACCTGAAAAACAACGTAATCCAACCGTATCACATGTTTTCTATTAAGACCAAGATTTCGTAAGCAATGAGCTTCTTAAGCGCATTTATCATGATGTAATGAGGCATTTTTAGAAACTTACTGTCTTGTTCAACTGCATTAAAATGAACAATAAATCTGTTCGCAAACTGGTGTTGACAGGCAGCTGTAAAACGCTGGCTCGCAATGAATTCGAAACTACTTTTCGCTGTTTCGCACGATTTAAAAAGTGGTTATAGCAATTCGGAAGAATTTTATGCAAGTTCAGCACTTGTATTTAAAACTGCTTCACGAAAACTGCTGAGATGTTACCTTGAAGAAGTTAATTTTGTATGGAATCATTATTCTACTTTTAGCCTTTAGAAGACTAAATTTAGCTCTGGCATACGACATTATAATAATATTTTGTTTTATTCCATTTTAGTTTGCCTTTACTTTGGCATAACCGCGCAAAGCATGCTTATATTTTTAATGTTACTTGCCCCGCAGGCAAAACTACTAAGTTTGTTGCAACTGGAGGCAGCCATAGCTCCTAAATTTATACGATACTGGAATATATGAACTGCAATGCCAAAATAATTGAAGTATAAGCAGTGGCGTAGCTAGAGGTTCTGCCGCCCGGGGCGGTTCAAAAAATTGCCGCCCCCAAATGAGCAATAATTTTTTAAGCATTAATCAGCTTCAAATGCGGTCATCTATTCTACATGACAAAATGTGCGTCAATTAAAAGCGCGCTGACTCGCAAATTACAGCAATGATTACGAAGCTAGTGTGTATTAACCGGGGTTAGTTAGTGTCTATCATTTCTGCACCGTCAACACAACAATAATACGCTAAAATAATATGCAGTGTCCGTGACGTCGCACCCAGGATTTGGCAATGGGGGGTTCATATCCGGGGGTGTGGGGGCTACGCCCCCAGCCGCCAACGAATTCAATGGTTTTCGCATAAAATAACACTCATTTTAGCACCCTTTTTTTCATTAAAAAGGGGGCATGCAGTGATGCAGTCACTATGGACAATGCAAAAATATTTTCGCAGCTTGTGTCTAAAAGCAGAGGCTTGCTAAAATAAGTGAAAGGAGGCTGCAAGCCTGCAACCCATTATTAGTTCGAGAAATTATAGACTGAAAGTTGGGTTTTAGCACCTTATTACATTGCCAAAGGGAGGGGGGAGGGGCATGGTGATTCAAGTAATGCAAAGACGAAGAAGAAAACAGTTCGCCATTGTGACATAATAAACATTAAAATCAAATCTTCATTATACTCCCTGGAATACACCGACGCGTAAACAAGATGGCGGCCCATTTCCGCAACTTTGCGCCTAGGCATTAAGCAACACAGTAAGATGATTTGCGATTAGCAAGTAAGCGATATAGCAAAGTATTGGTTGTTCAAAATAATTAGGAAAAAAAAATTCCATAAAGCTTATCCAAATTGCCGCCTCCCCCCTTGCTGCGCCATTGAGTGTAGGTTCTATTTTGGAATGCCAAACTTTATATTTAAAAAAGATGCACCAATTTTTTCAACGCGCAAACCATAAACAATCGCGGTTGAAACAAAAAACCTACTCTTTGCTATGAATCAGTGGTCTTCAACCTTTTATGCTTTGTGGCCCTCATCTAAAGACTCTCAACACCAGTGGTCCCATATTCAGCAATAAAACTTTTTGTCAGTTTGTTATCCATAGTAGCTACAGCAGGCTGTAAGTGGTTAATTTCCATTAGTAAATCATGCGCTTGTGGTCCCTGGTTGATATACCATGGCCTCTTAGGGGAGCAAACGTGTAGTAAGAATAAAGAAATACATTCAATTCCGCTTTCTTAAATTAGGCCAACCAATGTCATGAATGTGTCTATTACTTGCTGAGATTGGTTGGTTTTTTAACATCAAAAAGGCGCGATCATCTTGCCGTGTTTACAGCTACAATTTCAAAATGCGTTTAGTTCCTCGTGCACAAAGTTGTTTAGAAAATGCAATTTTAGCCCAAAACTTGCAACACATTGCACTTGAAAAGGGTTGGTTCTTTTCTAAAAATTTTTGGTAGGTTCCTTTGCTCTTAATCTGTTTCCATATTTAGCGACATGGAGTCTCGACATCATTATTATCTGCAATTGAAGAGAAATGTACTTCAGTCTAAAGTTCCTGTGCAGGATGAAGTTATTTTTACGCTTGCTGCTGCTGCATTGCATGTAGACATGGGACCATTCGATCCTTCACAACACAAAGAGAAGTACTTTGACCCTCATGACTATGTTCCGGCTTGGGTGAGTAGCTTACCTTTGAAAAATAAATTTACATTCGAATTTTTAAAGTTCAATTACCAGTTAGTTAGCTCAGTCGTTAAGACATTGCTCTCGGGCGGGAGGTCTGGAGTTCGATTCCCAGGCCGGTCCAATCGGCAGAGTGTCGCCCGGCTGCAACGTTTTTTTCGGAGCGGTCTTGCCCAAGCGCTAAGCCGCGGAGACGTTTCTCGACACTCGTTACACGCTTTGGCGTACTTCCACGAGTATTATGAAGTTTTGATTTGGTTTGATCTGTAACGTTTGAATGCTTCAAGTGTTGTTATGTGTTACAATTGTCATACATTTTGGTTGCTTCGTATTTGGCATTTACCATACTGGCAAAGTAGTCTAGTCGTGGTGGGTCCTTTACCTGGCATAGATATTATTGGTGACTGGTGAGGAACGATACCACGTTTCTGAGGGTGATGGCGTTTCGCCAATTTTGCAGCATCTGACGATTTCCTAAGATAGTGTGCAATAAGTTAATCAACTTTTAGCCTAGCTTTGTTTATAAAAATTGCTAAAACTGGCTGTGTGAATTCTACTTAAACTTGAATTTGAGTTTCCAGTGCGTGTTGCTTTTACTTCACACAAAGATATTGAACACTTTGATTGAGATTTGTGGTAAAGACAGATTTTAGTTGACACTCTTTTGCAAGAACTAGAGAAAATTGCCCGAATTTTCTCATTTTTCAAATGTCGCTCCCTGGAGAATACAGTGGCGACCACTCAACTGACATGTGCATTTTTAAAGACATACTTATCAATATTAATTTTATTTATTTATTATAGTTCTTGAAAAAATGGGATGAAAATTACCTGTGGTTACATCTACCCGCTTTGCACAAAGAACTTCTAACCACATCTCCCTTTCAAGCTCTAGCTGACTACATCAAACAAGCTTCTACTATTGATGACGTTCCCGTTCATTACTACCGGCTTTTTAAGGTAATTGTTAGGTTAATTAAAATGAATAAACAACTTTAGGGCCGTATAAGGGGATAGGCAATGGGGGCTATAGCCCCGGGTTTCTCCGATGAATGGGGTCCTCTAAGAAGAGGGACCTCCGTAAAATAAGCCCCGAGGGCCGGGGATCCCAAGGTCTTAATGTGGTTTTGATTATGACCAGTATGTTTCTAGTCACATTGATGATGTTATTTGTATGTAATCATATGATTAGCCAGATGAAATAATTCTACTTTGTCCTCAATTTTGCTCCACAAACAGTCTATTCAACATAATTTTGTTTAAATTTAAGCGACGTAACGCTAAAAGTATCCAATTATCAATTTACTTCTTGTCTTTGTGCTTAACTTTCAGCAAACAACAAGATTCTCGTTTTACTCTTGGCTGCTTCCTTTTTAGTGGCTTTAGACACATCTTGTAGTTTGCGTATGTCCTTTTGTTGTTTTTTTTGTCTTGTGACTTCTAAAAAAGCTTAAAATTTCAGCAAATTGTCACGTTGTTATTATTTTTTGACAGTGGTTTTATTGTGTTAGCTGCAGGGTGTCAATTTTTTCTCAAAGCCAAGAAACTAGTTTTCTAGCTTTTTGATAAATGTGGAGATTTGGGAAAGCTGTGCGTGAGGTTGGGAAATAACAATGCGCTTAGTAGTGATAAATCCTTTAACTTCGACCCATTTTCTTTTTGAGCAAACACAATCTGACAACTATCGTCATTATTATATCACCGACTTGTTGGTGGAACGCGTCAGAGCGAGCTAATGTTACCCATAATTCTGTCGCGCCTACTATTTCCTAAATGCGGCTCCGGGTCCCTATTAACCTGATTATCTGTTGCGTTTGCGGCCACCTACTTAGCAGAGAACGTGTCTTTTTTTTTTCTAAGATATTACCTACCCGCATAGAAACTTCATAATTTTTTTTCTTTGTGAAAGTGGTAATTTTACCGATATATGCAATAAACCCATTGTTAAGGACATGCACATTTGCATGTGACACGGTAAATCTGGGATGAAAATAGTTTAAGGGGGAAAATATAACCGAAAATTGGCAACCGTAACACTGAGCATATGGTAGCTTGATTTTAACACCTGCTTGTGTGCACGCACCCCTGTAAGAGCCGAGGGTTCGGTTAAAAAAATGCTTTGTAATTTAGCTGTGACTGCGCATCATTTTTATCCAGCCTTGCGTGGTTTCAATTTTTATCATGTAGTACGGCAACTTTAAGATTTCTCATATCTGAATTAAAATTCAATTTTCTGTTCAATGTATTGGTATTAAAATTTGAATTTGCGGCATTCTCTTGAAATAACACTTAAGTTCTTATTCGTTATTAGATTGGTCACACGTTAACATAAGTGGAAGAAGAGATGGAAAAGTTGACATAAGAAAGCTTCTTTTTTACTTAATAGTTAAAAGCTAAACGGCGTAGATAATGTTGTTTCAAGCTAGCGTTTTATCTTGAAGAGCTTTTTACCCAGATTGACCAATTATTGCTTTGCTTTCGCTTGTTTTCACAGTTTCGAAACTAGTTTTTGGTCTTTGAAATCTTCACTTGGTTTGTTAGATAAAGTTGGTTTTCAAAAGACCTATTTTCTGAAAGAGCGTAACGAAATTTTTAGACAATTTTGGTTTTTACCAAATTTTTTTAGCTTGAAGTCTCCATGTGAAATAGGAAAGCAATAAATATTCCGAAAAAACTTAAAGTGTTAAGGAAAATAAAAACATTTTTTGTGATTTTCGTTTCTGTAGTTGTTAAATTTTAGAATTAAACATTAATTTGGTTGGTAGAAAGCATGCAGCCAGAAAAACTGAAAACATTTTTTATTTTAGTACTTGAAAAAAAATTTTTATCAGTTATTCTGGTTTTCATGTTTTCTACCAAAACTGGTAAAAAGCTGCAAACCTTATGCTCTAAAATTTGGTTCGGTTTTAAACGGCTTTAAAGTGACTAAATCACTCAAAATTTTACACATTTTAATAAAAATCATTTCCAGTTTTCGGGAAGAATCTGAAAGGTACGTGGTTTCGATGTAACAAGTGTAGCGATGAACCTTTAGTTATTTGGAATCTTGTAGTATCTATTATTTCTTTTGTCGTATTGTTTATTCACGTGCCAGTATTGTAGACTTCAATTTTGGTTACGTGTGGCTTGCTGTCAATGAGATTTTTCCACTTGATTGAAGCAGCTGCTGTCTATCAAATGAGCAGTCATGTGGAA
Organism: Trididemnum miniatum; assembly: GCA_964006365.1. Lineage (NCBI taxonomy): Eukaryota > Metazoa > Chordata > Ascidiacea > Aplousobranchia > Didemnidae > Trididemnum > Trididemnum miniatum. The sequence goes on along the minus strand of OZ023242.1, from coordinate 12,934,561 downwards.
CGATTTTTGAATTATATGTCCGTTGAAATGATTTGTTTTGCGAAATAACGCGTAGTTTACCAGGTGATCTAGAGTAAAACAGTAATGCTGTAAAGTCATCTATTGTGATATTTTGATTGCCGAGTTATGAAAACCTGTAATTTGGATTAAATCAACGAAATCGCTGTTTTCAAATGGAAGAAATAAAATTTTATGGTGACATCCTGAAATTACGAGCCCACCTATACCCAGACCACATGTTCGATTTTGGTGAGCTTTATGCCCTTGGAATTTCTGCATCGTAATTAAAATTTTGATGTCAAAATTACTTTTTTCAATTATGAAATCAATAATTTGATTATAATGCAGAAAGTCGGTGTGCTGTCGCCCCACGAAAATTCGACATATGACAGGGTAGTATTGTATTTTGGTGTGAATCTATTCACCGTTTTGCTGCTAATAGATCTTACTGCCGTGCATAGCTGCTTCGAAACGAAACCAATTATCTTGTGCAGTAAGTGTACATAATGTTAATTCGGCTCATCAAAAGATTACGACAAATTTTGTTCATTTTTTGTGGGATATATGCCAATTTCAAATCAAAAAAAGAGAAAAAAATATTCTAAATCCTATTTATTATGGACGAATGATATCTTTCGGGTGAAATCGTTGTCCATTAGGCTGTTAATTTTACCGCTGACGAGTGACTACATTATTCCGTCATGTTAATACATCACAAAGACGTAATCAAAAGTAGTTTTCCAGTAATCTGAAATTCAAATCTTCATTATACTCGCGGTATTAGGCCTACGCCGAACGTGTAACGGGTGGCATGCCCATCTCCGCGGCTTAGTGCTTGGGCTACGCGGCTCCGAAGAAACATCGCAGCGTTGGCGGCGCTGTGCCGATACGACCCAGCCGGGATTCCAGCCTCAGAACTCCCGTACCGATAGCAATACCTGAAAACTTTAAGGTACTGTTTAGGTTTGACTCAACATTGTGTCTGAGATATTTTTCAGACATGAAATATTGCATGATAATGACGTAATGCTGTATTTCGCCAAGTTTTTGTGTAGTCGTTTCAAGTAGCTATTGTGAAAGCATTTAATCGGACTGAGTAATACCGTTAAAAAAGGGCTGAATAGCGGGTAAACGGTGGGACTTTTACGCTGGTTGTTTCAATATAACCCAGATCAGCTTCTTTAAGTGATACTGTGGTGTGCACTGTACACACAACAGCCTTGTTAACTTTGGTGAGTCAGATAGAATAAAGCCGAGGGCTGTTTTGTTTTACGCCACGTCGCTTCCACTCAACGTCGCTGTCAAATTGTCGGGCACATAAAGGAAACGATGTTTTCATACTGATAACCTGTGCTCTGGCTTTGTTATTTAGTTTTTGCAACTGTTAAAAACACGCTTTAGTAGGAGATTGCCAGACATCTGACAAACTTTGGCAAAATGTCTTGTTACTAATCCTAGTTTAGAGTGAAATCTCATAGCTTTGATCTGGAGTTAAAATATACGAGAGAGGCTGCAAAGTTAGCTTATGCTTTTGGAGTCAGCAACCATCCGATATATGTGTCAATGCAATCGGCTCCAGTCGTGAGTCGAACTCGTCACGTGATCTGCTATTTACGCGCGGTACCGCTATTCCATGTCGCACTGTCGTTTATTATTTGAACGATAAATATGTTTTTTTTTTTTTCAGAATAAAAAGGAGACGGATCCGTCAGTAGTAATGGGAATTTTTCACCAGGGAGTTCGTATCCATCATGTGGCCCCTCAGCGTCTGGATGGCCCCCATTTGCTAGATTTTGAATTCCCTTGGAGTAAAGTTGGTCGCTTATTTTTTGCTGTGAGTAATTACGTAGCGGTAACTAACGTTATGGTACGAGCAGCTACCTTTTACTAATAGTTTCGTATAAACCGTCTAACATTACATTTATTTACTAGTTTGAAATTTGCCAGACGTCACAACTGCCGAAGTAGAATGCTCTTGTGGTACGACTCCTGCTCTGTGCTACCGCTTTAAGAAGTTTTCCAGAGTTATTCGCTTCGAAGTTCTAAATAATGTTTTTGGCAAGCTTTTTTAATGTTAATGATCGAATGGTGACAGCGTCCATCTCTGTAGCTGTAGACTCGAGTTTGATTCCGAGTGGGGTCAAACCAATGACTTTAAAATTGGTATTTACAGCTTCCCTGCTTGACGCTCAGCATTGGAGAGACAATGTGGAGAACAGCAAGTTTACTTGTGCCACTGAAAAAGGCACTTACCGGGATTTCCCCATCTCGATGTGGTAGACAGATGGCAGGCAACTCCTAAGCGAGCTCGTTATGCAGGGTGTTCATAAAGTTCTGATACAATTTGTCATATATTTATCTAATAAATTGTATCAGGACTTTATGAACACCTTGTATATCGCTTTCTCATAATAGTAGAGTAAATATGCAACTAATTCCAAAAAAGCAGATTGTGTCTACTTCGATGTTGCAACATTGAGTTTCTTGCTTTTTCATTGTTCAAAAGTTGTTAAAACATCGTTGTCGACACGTACTCATTGTAGTTGAGCTAAGATTAAAAACTGTTGAGTGATGATTTTGTAACAACGTCATTGTTCTTTGCTGTCTCTTTTTCCGTTTAAAGGTGTGTTTACGGATACGCGACAGGCGACAACGCGACTATCAAATTTTTTTTTCATTTTAACGTTGAACTTTGGCGCGACAACGCGACAAAAACCATACAACATTAACGAATTGCACGGGTACAATTTTTATCGCTTCATCGCTCGGTATCAAAAAAATGTTTGAGGTTACCTTGGTTACCTTGACCACGACAGTGAGACAATGCACGTTGGATTGTTACAACATCATTAAACAATCAGCTTGCTTGACGCACCCTAGCAGATTTTATATCGCAGGTTATCGTAAGCTAATACAGTTTGCAATGGCAGTCGCTCTGTCGCATATCGGTAAACGCACCTTAAAAGTTTCTTGCTGGTATCCTCCCTTTTTTTTTTTTGTAACAACGTTTTTGTCTGAAACTTATCCTGATTAACAGATTAGTAAAAAGTGTCACAGTTTATCAGCAAGTTTTGATATTAAGGAGAAATGTTTCATTTTGACGAACCGAATTTTTAGGTGAGTTTTTTCGGTTTCGTAATTCAATTTTCTCCTTTATTTTTGCCGTTTTCACCTGTTTGATGCAATTTTGCTTTCGAAAGCAAATAATTCTTGCAGATTTTAAAATCTAATTTTATTTTATTGTGTTTACACATGACACATAATAACGTTATTATGCTTTTCTCCTTGCCGATAAAACGAAACCACTGCAGTCATATGACAAAAATTTTAAATTCAAATTTTGATTATGACCTGCACTGTTTTTTCGTGTTCAGCAACACAGCTGGTTCAAACTGGTAGCTTGTGATTTGTCAAAAAACGATTTTTGTTACTGCTTTTAGTGTTTTGTACCTGGGCTTCGAACTCGAAAAAATATTTTTTCTGAACTCGAACTTGAACTCGAATAAAACTGTTCGAGTTCATTAGAAAGATATTTAAATTGTTGAAAAGAAATAAAAGATCACTACGAAATATAGTTTGTTATTTAATTGTGACCACAACACTGACAATTTCGATGGTAATAAACAGCTGAGGTATAGTCTTGAATCTACTGCACGAGCGAAATATTTTTATCTTTTTAATCGCATGAGCTCCGGCGGTGGAAAAGTTGCCTCGATTTTGGATATTTATCTGCTTGAACTCGAAAAAGCTTATTTTTGTCGAACTCTAACTTAAACTCGTAAATAGTTAAATTAGAGAACTCGGACTAAAATAGGTTGAACTCGAATAAAATTCGATCGAGTTCACAGCCCTGGTTTTTACCAACTTTGTGGCAATGAAAATAACTAATAAACATTAAAATCGAAAGAATCCTGAACCTTCCGTACCGATAGCGATGCCTTCGGCAACTTCGCCGACCGGCCATTCATTGTTTTAATTCCTACTATATGTTCACCATCTGCCCACATTTAGTTCGATTCATTGTGGTTCGATGTCTGTTAAAAAAACTACTCCTTCGGGCAAAATAAAATCTTCGGAGGTATTTAATTTTTGTTTGCTGAGGTTGGAGCTATGCGGAACGTTTTTTTTTGTGAACTACTTATAAAACTGCTGATTTTGCTTTCTTGCACCACTTAGATGAGAACGTATGGTACGAAACAGATTCACATTCTGCCAAACTTTGAAGTGATCTCATTTTCAGGTTTAACGCATATTTTAATGCGAAAATTCTTGCTGAAACCGGCTTTATGTTGCCACAATCCGGTTACAAAAAATTATCCGTGGTATCATGTCTAACTTTGCACTCAAAAAACATGATAGCTGGATTAAAGTTAAGCTTTGCATGTGGTGGTAATGTGGATAGATAGGCTTGATAATATTTTCGTTTTTAGGGAAAACGCTTTGAAATTTATCCTGAGGATTTGCCGTCAAGTCGAAAGTTGGTTTATTTCACCGGAAGTAGGTCACGTTCGAAATATCTCTTACGTCTTTTACGAGATACACATTCCTTGTACATGAGTCTAAGTCCATTTGTTGATCATATGCGTAAAGTAGACGGCAAAAATGGTAAGTCATTAAATCAGCTTTTTTGTTCTTAATGTCTTTAGTGTCCATTATCTTGGTTGCGTAATGTATTTTTCTTGCTTTTGCGCTTAAGTTGCTTTAGTTAAGCTTATGCTGTATTGATTTTTAATGCATATTAATGCGGAATGCACTCCTACGTTGCTATTAGCTGCACGGTTTGTCTTGTTTACGAATTGTTTTTGCGGTTATTTTGTCTGTGAGAAGTTGTTAGTTAACCTCAGCTGAGATATTGACTTAACCTTTGAGCTTCAAATTATTGGAAACGATGTTGGTTGATTGTCAGTGGTGGAGATAGTAAAGTGGAAGAAATAGTGGTAAAACCACTGAAAAAACAATTATCTTTCGATTTGTAGCATATTCAGCATGCAACATTGCTGTCAATCTTTTACTTTCCACCACAAACAATGCAAAACTCCCTGCGTATGTATAACAAGTTAGCGGTACCTCTCTCGAAGACTGAGCGCTTTGACACCACAGCTAATATGTGATGGAATTGCTGCAACTATAGCTTTGACTGAGTGTAATACATTTGTTTTGGCAGCCACAGGAATCAAACTTAGGTTTGTGTCTATTGAGGCGTGACCAACGCCACAGGCCAGCTGGCAAAAATATGAAAATGCTCAGCCCTTAAAACAGGTACCAGAAACGACTGGCAGCACTGTACTACTGTATATGAGATCCGCTCTGAAATTAAACTCAAACTTTCATTGTTGGCTGCATGTCGTGATCCCTAAATAGCCTTCTCTATTTCATAGATCGAAGAAAGTATCGTGAGTCATACATCAGCGGAATGAATTTAGACGAAAAAATGACGTCGATTGATGAACGATTGGTGGGGAGTTTGGACAAAAATTTCGACTTGCACTGCAAGCAGAGTGAGTGCTCTAAAGCGGTGATCCTCAACTTTCTTGTGGCCTCCTAGACTGTGGCACTAAAATACCGTGGCCCTTTGAGTGTAATTTTAAAGGTCCCGGTCTAGAATCAAAAATGTTTTCATTTCTACGCTCGTGGCCCACCTGGGGGGCCGCGGTTGAATATCCCTGCTCTAACGATTTAGCGACCCGAAAAATATCGCTTCATACTACGTTAATAAAAGTTATAAATTTTGAAAATCGGTGGAACAAGGAGAAGTACAGTAGGACATCATGGATATGTAAAATGTGTTTGGGCCCTATAGCACTTGCTGACCACAATAATGGCGTTGGCGTTAGAAGCTATTATGATTGAACGTATGGGCTTTTGCAGGAGGAAGGCATTGTGGCTTGCTCCCCTCCTTTGACTTTGCTTTTTAGTAAAAAAGAGCAAATTAATGTTGCCAAGTGACAGAAACATGCCCAACTCTTCATAGCTTTTGTAGTTGATGATCCCACCCCCACCCCCTTTTAAAATTTTCTCCCTGCGTTGCTGATTGAACCCTAGGATAATGTTGGCTTTGCTTTTCGAAGTCTTCACTAGACGGGGGGAGCATTGGCATTTTGTAAGTTGCATCTCATCTTTATTTCGTGTTTTGGTTTTTAACACGCTTATTTCAGGATTCACAGTTGTAACTACTCTGTCCACTTGTCCAATTTTGTGGGTTTTAGGCCCACGGTTGGTGGCTCTAGTTTCTGCATCATAATCAACTTGTTGATGCCATAGTTAAAAAAGTGATTATGTCATCAAAACATTCATTGTGATGCGGAAACTAAAGGCAAGAAGCGTAGGTCTAAAGCCAACAAACATTGGAGGTGTGAGCAGGGTAGTAGTTTTGTAAATTAAATTAGACCCGCAATCTGTCGCTTTAAAAGTGTATAATTGATGCAATATATTACAGACGGAGGACATTGCCTGTTTACTTATCAGTCAAGTTTAAGCAATGGCAGTTCGCGTACTTCAGGAATTGGCAGTGACGTCAAACACCGTTCTGACGACGTCATTGAGGGTGAAGATGGTGAGAATAAGTTGAAATATCACCAGCATCATTTAATTTTGGTGTTAGCCCTTCGTCATAATGTCCATTGTTGATTTTCTTAGGTCTATCTAAGCTCGGTTAGGCACCATGAATAGATAATAACAGTAACTTTAAGTTATTACGCATTGGTCTCAGAATTGAGCGTTACCGGTACGTTGTGGGAGACTTCGAAATGTGAGCTTGCGCTTTTCTACTCAGCGTCACCCGAAAGATACATCAATACAATCCGCTCCAGCCGTGAATCGAACCCGTCGCTAAGGATCTTCAACCTATGCGCGATGCCGCAAGGTTATGTCCCTGTGAGAGTTTGGGTTTTGTTTGACATAAAGATTGACTATCTTTCGAAAACACAACGCTTTAAACTTCGTAACATTTGCAAGCAACTCCTCAGCTGTGAACTACTTTAGAAAAAGGCTAGCTTCTGTTTATGATGTTAAAATTCTTTTTTTTAATTTTTGTACTTGTATGTACTGTAGGTTTAGTAAAAATGATCCCTTGTTTTAGATGATGCCTTTGAAGAAGATAACGCTACGGCAAAAGTCCTCAAGCCGTCTAGTGGCAACTCATCAATGACGAAGAATCAACACTCGGTGGCGTTATGTAGTCATACTTCTGCAGAAAAAGTCGCAGAAAAAACTTGCGTCCACAGAGGCAAAGAAACCCTTTGTGAGTTTGATAGCATATTGCTGCAAAGTAGGCCTTACCAGTTCTTTTCCTGTTAGACCCGTGTTCCCCTAAGCAGCACGGATACCTTGCGCTACAAATCGATTTTGAACTTGTGTTTTTCTAAAACTAAGATTAATTCTACATTTCCATGTATATGACTTCTTTGTGAATCTCCGCGAAAACCTTGTGGCCTTCGGAATTGGCTACTAAATCTGACTACCGATTATCCATCTGGTTGAACGACAAGGTAACTGCTTAGACAACAACTCCGAAGGCCAAGTGGTTAGAGCGTCCGTCTCTGTAGCTGTAGACTCGGGTTTGATTCCGAGTCGAGTCAAACCAATGACTTTAAAATTGGTATTCACAGCTTACCTGCTTGATGCTCAGCATTAAAGGGACAGTGTGCAGAACAAGCCAAAAACTTTACTTGTTGTGCCGCTGGGAAATGCATTTGACGGGATTCCCAGGTTTTAGAGTGGTAGTCAGGTGGCTGGCAACTCCTTAGCGAACTCGTTATAGCGCTTTGGTTGCTTTCTCGTGATAGCTAATAAAAAACATGCACTGTTTGATTTGAAAAAAAATTTAAACTTTCGGCTCCAGGTTAAAATGTTGCATCCTCCCTCAATTAGTAATTTTGAGATTGTCTTTGATGTTACAGCTGATGCTGACAAGGATGACAATGAAGATCAAGGAGTTTCGATTGAGGACGCTTCTCCAAGAGAGGAAGTGGCGGCTCCTGCAACTCTTTCCCTTGAAAGCGAGACTTCGTTGAAGGAGCAAGAGGAAATTCTTCTTAGTACGCACACTATGACGTCAAAAACAGCAACTTTGAGAAAAAATTCTTGTTCATCTGTCACACAAACTGTTACGGATTCAACTCCCGCTAATTTACCATCCACATCCGCATTTTGTGACTCTGCAAAAACCCTCGAAGATACAATTGCATCTATCCTCTATGATTCTAATCTTCAGCCTCCCTCTCCTCTGGATGAAAAACCTTGTACTTCCAGTGGAGTTGCTACTTCTTTGCCAGTTGAACGAAAGTATGTATGGTTGGTTAAGTTTTGAGATCGTTTTCCATGTAAAAGGATTTTGTCATATCTATGTGTGTAATACGTGCGATTGGATTTAATTTTTTAATGTGTTTATTTTCAAAACATTCAAAATCAAGTGAAGTGCACCGGCACGGTTTTTTCGAACATCTTAGCGGCAAATTTATACAAAAAGTTGGTCCGATCAAAAAGTTTAGAGGATAGATTGGAATTGAATTTTTAGCACAAATTTTTGACAATGTATGTGGACAATGGCAGAAATTTTTAGTTAAAATAGATTTTTATTCTACTGAAATTTAGAAAATATGGTGAATATAAATTAAAATAGTTAATTGCAGTGATTTTTTTTATTTAGAAAGAAATCTGTCGATACAATGGCGAAGACAAATGGCAGTGTTCAGAAGAAGGATCATAAGCATAAAAAACATCTTCCCAAGGCAGTCTTGGATGCGTCCGTTGTCCACCGTTCCCATAGCAACGACTCCTCTATGCAGGATAGTGGCGTTAAACCTCGATCCAAAAAAGCGGATCCTTTGCGACATCGACGTAATAAATCCGTGCATGATGCTGACTCCTCCAAGGATGAACCCCCCTCCGGAAAACATTTTGGTGCGCCCCTGACGCAAAAGAAAAGCGTCGAAGACCTAACTGCGGCTTTGCAGCCTCCGTTAAACAAAACTGAACGCCATCTCGACATTGCGAAAGCAGTTGGATTGGATAAAAAAGCGTTGACTCCGCAAGTAGAATCCGCTCCATGCATTTCCAACCACATGTCTTCTTACTTCGATAAAGGACCGATCATAGCTGTGAACTGGAGCAAATATAACGGTACTGGGGCCAATACCGATAATTACCGACAAAAATCGAATGGATTCAAGACTTCTAGCAATAAAGAAAATCGAAACGAACGACGCCGGTCCGATGTACCGAGTCTTATCGGATTTGAACCGAAAAGGAACGGGCACAAACCTGGATCGGCTGGATTTACCCCCGGGAAAGCGGAAATGCTTTTTCATCACGGTAAAAATCGTTGCCGTCCGGTATCGCATCATGTTTATCCAGAAATCGATACATCGACTGTACCGGATAGCAACACTTTTCATGAGGCGATACCATCTTCGATTCATACGCCAGTATTCATCGATAATTTTAAAGAAGTGATAGTGTAAAAAATTGCTCATTGTTCATGCACGAGTGGTTTGCGCACGAAAACCAACCAATGGCGTTGCAGAAGATTTACAAAAGAAAGAGAAAGTGGGAGATCGGAGTGGTAGCAATTGATTTTAGAAAAGCGACTCTGACTTATTTACACCCAATTTTTATACCTGTTGAATTACCTGTTTTTAATAGATTTTTTTGTATTTATTGTGCAGTTTTGTTTGTATGTAATAGCACACCATCAGTAGATTTCGCAGAAGAAGCGACACGTATTTCCAGGAACAAAGACTTGACGATGCGTACATACAGGGCCGGTTTTACTGATAGGCTAGGCAGGCTGAAACCTAGCACCCCGTCATGAACGATGAAAAAAGCCCTTGGTTTAGAGATCCACTATCAAGACCTTTCATTTATTTGTTTTTAAATGTACCATCAAGACCTTCGTACATTCGTAGAGTTGGGTCTGATCATTGGTCACTAAGGCTTCAAGGCCTCTATCATTGTCTGAATCAAGCTCTGCATACATGTTGCAAAGTCTAGTTTGTTTTTATGTGCGGTTTTAGTGTACGTACATTGTATAGCAATAAGAGCAAGGTCTTTAAGTCGATACATATGTAATAATTATGTATAGTATACATGCGCCTCGTTTTTTTGCGTCCACTTTTGCTTTGCCTTTTATCACGCGTTTAGCTGTGTCCGCTGAATTAAATATATAGCGAAGAGACGAGTTTCTTAAAGTAGAGCTCAGTTTGAATTACTACAACATGTAGGAATAACATTTACAAGTGGTTTTGCCAAGAGGTGCTATTTAGACTTTCGTCAGCCGGTAAAACTACAAAATACATTTTCAGTCGATTTTATTTCGACTAGCGTTACAAATGTAGACAGCAATGCTTGCCCGTACCATGAGACGGTTCTATGGGACCGGTTGAATTCCATCACCGGTTTGCCCAACTCTATATTTTTATAACTAGTCATAAGTACCCTGCCCACATGTCTAGTTTTAGTAGGCCAAAGTGCACGAGCTTTCTGCTTCAAATTTTCGGATGTCCTAATTGAAAAAGTGATCGTGAAATCCAAAATTTGTGATGATACAGATACCTGTGGGCGTTTGACCCACTGTAATTGGACATGTAGACAGAGGAACTTTCTACAAATGCTCTTTCGTTTTTGTAGAATCAATATTTTAATCGTTTTTTATTGTATTTTAACCAAAAATCAAGTGCTGCCTTAGTTTTACTGCCTTAATGTGAAAGGCTGCGTTGCAAATCGAACAAAAATCAAGTCAAAGGAATCACTTTTTTGAATCGGACTTGCCAGTGTCATTGTTGCGTGTTTAGTGACATTTTTTTACTTTCATGTATGTGAACTCTTTTGTCACGCGTGTAATCAAGTCGCAGTATTTCAATAAATTTGCATCTGAATATCGCGTTTTCTCTTAGTGTGGAAAATTACAACTAATACCAGTGAAACCTAAACAAAAATATTAACCAGCTGAAATTTGACGTGATGGTCAGGACTATACCTTGAGCCACCCAAATAAAATCTTCGTGTTTTGACGTGGGACCATCCCCAAAATCCGCATTTCAAAGTCACCTAGCGTCAGATGGCGTTCATTGTTTAGCACCCCGAAAGCCCTGCTAACAAGTATCACGGCCGAGTTGTTGGTGCATTGGGCTACGAAGCTGGCTTCGCGGGTTCGATGCTCAACTAGGTCATCTCCGTGATGCATGTCCTTCACTATCACAAAAACCCGAAGCTGCGTTTAAGTGGCTGGGACAAAAAAAAGAAACAAGTAACATGAACTTGTATCTTTCGTTAAGCTTTTGTTAGTTGTTGGCTTGGTTCTCCATGCGTGGCCTCAGTGGAAACTTTTTCGAGAGGGAGTAGCGGATGAGGCGTAACGACCTCGCTTAGGAGTTGCCGGCGTTTGTCCCACTGTGAAATGGGGAATCCCCTTAAGTGCCATTCTCAACGGTGAAGCAAGCGAACTCGCTGGCTTGCTTTTCACATTGTTTTTGTAATGCTAAACCGAATCGACCGCGCATGAGGCAATCATGCTATCCACTCGGCCATGTGGTCGGTATTTAAGTTGCAATCTGGGAAATGGCCCTGCGCTGACAACAGTGGCGCACGCAGGGGGAGTTGGGGGTCGTACCCCCCCTTTTGAAACCTTGTTTTTAAAGTATAGTTTACAAACTGTGCAAGTGTAGTACGTGTTGTTATTTCAAAACAGCTGTGACAGACAGAGCTGGAGTCTCGGCCAAAATCTTCGAGACCGAGATGAGACTTTGACATCACGAGACCGAGACTTGGAGCAAAAAGTCGAGACGAGACTTGAACGTTCTGAGATCGAGACGAGACCCGAGACTTTTGGAATCAGGGGTTCTCAGAAGGTCGTGAATATTTTAACCGTAAATAGGCCTACATGACATTCCGACGAATTTCTTCATCCGACAAAATTTGTCAAGCCATAACAGCTGTTTTATAGAAATGCAGAAAAAACTGCTACTGTGCCACAAGACGGAGAACAAAAAATGCGATATTTATATTTCCTGGTAGACCGTAAGGTCAACTCGCAGTCTCCCTGCGCATTGTTTTGTTTTTGTTTCTAATTTTGTATTGTATTTTTCTTGTTGTTTAATTACTAACATCGCAAAAATAAATTTGATTGATTGGTGATACAAGATAAGACCTGAGCCATCCTGTTTCGGGTTACGTCCCTCATCAATGATAACAATCATGGAGGACCATGTCGAAAACCACACAACCAAATTATTCAATCTGACGTTTGGGCGTTCAATACAGTGAAAAGAACAGCAGTTACAAAAGAGAAGTAAAGAACAGGCAAATTGGAGTTTGCTTATAGATTAATTCCAAGAAAAACAAAGACAAGATTATAAATAATGTTGCTGCGGATAGAAATAGCAATCCACGACCGGTTTCGCTCTCATTATGAGCTCGTCAGGTGAATATAGCTAATAGAAAGTTGAGCAAAAAGATACAGAAACATAGCGAAAAAAGACAAAAAAAAAATAGATGAATAGTACTAGATAGGAAATAACAGATGGCTACGATAGCAACTGACGGCATTTTGAATGCAATCAAAGTGACGTCCAAATCAACTGAATACGATAAAACAAATCTTTTTCAAAATCAGCTTGCTGCCTGCTGAAAATGAATGAAATTATCCTCAGATGTTCATAGAATCTAACCCATCCACGCCATGGAAAGAAATAAACATTCAAAAGAGCAAGATGAAGAGATTAAAATTTCCAAACAGAATAGGCCTTACTGCATCGCCAATCTCAACAAAGCAACGAAATATCTTACAAACAACTTTTCACATTGCAAGTGGAAATTACGCGATCATCATTTTTAAAAAAATGTCAGCGCTAGTGTACCAGAGAGCTCAAACCATCTATACTACTCAAACCATAAAAACAAACCATTAAGAGCTAGCTCAAACCATTAAGACAAAAAATTGTTTACTGATGACATTTTTTGTCTTAAGACAAAAAGAATTAGGCTACCTAGTAGAAAAATAGGTTTTCAACTTAAGGGTCCTTTGTCATTTTTACTAGGGTCTCGAGAACTTTCGATGTAGGCCTACAAAAAAACGGCCGGTTAATTGGTGCGGGAGGTCAAGGGTTCGCGTCCTGGCCCGGTCAAATCGGACACAATTTCGCCAGTGACTCGCCATCGCTACGATATCTTCTCGAACTTCGAGGCTGTGTTACTCAGGCGCTAATAGCCGTGGTGATGGGCCCCGCCGCTCGTTACACGCATCGGCGTAATACTGCGAGTATAACCAAAATTTGATTTTTTTTTGCTTGGAAAAAATATTCTTGTAAAACTTATTTTTGAATGCCGATACCGCTGACTTTAAAATTTCATTTCCAGAATCATGAAATTTCCATAAGGAATCGTGCGGCTATCATGCGTAGCAAAATGGGTTCTGGTGTGGAAAAAGCCAAAACCACGGTTTTAGAATGACCACTTAAACCAAAACAAGCAAAATGAAAAGGTTTTCTAGCGGAAGGGTTGCTTTGTTACATATTTTGTCTGATTTATATTTTACTATTTCTATTTCATTTTCCACACTAATCCTGGTGTTGAGCGCTAAGCTGGGTGGTTTTAGATAAGCCTACCTTTTTTTGAGTCTTCGGTATGACTAGGCCGAGTATCAAATGCATGTGCTTAATGGTTGAAACAGACTGGTTTCTAGATGTGTTGCTCACAAAAAGAAAGCAAAAGCCTGCAATTCTACAGGCCCTAACAACGTAACAAAATGCTAACAAAATGTGGCCATTTGTTTTTCCAAAGTGCGAAATCATGCACAATTTTTTACTTTGAATACATCAAGTACGTATTGTTGTTGATTGCGTATCAAAGACCTGATAGCTGTTTCAAAGTCAAAGTTACTTCATGTCTCCGTCGAGACATGATCATTGTCCAAGACTTTCAAGGTCCGAGACCGAGACGAGACATTGGCATAGCGAGACCGAGACGAGACCGAGACACTCAAAAACGAAGTTGCCTGACGGTTGTGAAAACTTAATAGCTTGCGTAAACTACATCGCTTTTCAAAATGAAATAAGCTACCTTTTGCTGATATAATTCGCTGGATTCGAGGGGAAGATCTAAGGCAGCTGAAGCCACCACTAAGTTTTTAATTATGCTTGTTAATGCATTGGAATAGTACCTAGTCATTCGGTATATGAAAACGTACGAAATTGCCTGTGCGTTTTTTAGGTTTCTAATTCATTCAACAGCCCAGATGGCCGAGTGGTAAGAGCGTCTGCCTCAGGAGCTGTAGATTCGGGTTTGATTCCGAGTAGGGTCAATTCAATGACTTTAAAATTGGTATTCACAGCTTACCTGCTTGACTTTCAGCATTAAAGGGAGAGTGCAATAAAGGGAGAGCATTAAACTACAATTAAGCCGGCAAGTTTGCTTGTTGTGTTGTTGGAAAAGGCACTTGGCGAAATTCCACTATCTTGGTGTGGTAGACAGATGACTGGCTACTACCAAGCGAGCTCGTTATTGCGCTTTGATCGCTTTCTCGTGATAGAAGGATAAATATTAGGGCAGGTCGATTTTGAAAATCAATGTGGAGTAAAGTACCAGTAGTTTCATATAGCATAAAAACTCACTTGTATGAAATATCAGCCATATCCAATGAGAAATTAAGTAATAGTTTTTTATTATTTTTGGCAATATTCTTGTTGCCGCTAGATGGCACCCGACTAAATTTTAATTTTTTTGAGTTATTTGAATAATTTAAAGGTTATATTTCGTAAATATTAATTATATTACATTGCGGTATAAGGCAATTGGATTATTGAGCAACACAAAACAAAACAAATGAAGAAAAAAACGAGAACAAAATCACAACTCGCAGTTCAGTTCTTCTTAAGACTGGCAATGATTGTCTTTTGACGTAAATGACGGACGTAAATTGCGGCTCAAAACTTTGGAAATTATTCCCTTGTGACGACTTTCAAAGCCGTATGAAATGCGTGAAGCTTCCGACACGAGTTTGACACTTCTCTGCACGCTTTTTGAGTGTTAAGGAATTAATATTCGGTTTGAAATTATTGGCAGTTAGTTTGAATATCTTCCAGTGGCGTAGCAAGAAATTTTAAAAGGGGGGGAGCATAATTTCTACATTTTTCGTTTTTTTCGTGCGTATTGTTTTCGGCAGAACTAATTGGAAGCTGATTGAGAAACAAGAAAGGTTCTACGGGGGTACGGGGGCATGCTTCCCCGGAAAAATTTTGAAATTTTACATGCTGGAATGGCTATTTTAGTGCGTTTTGAATAATTTTCAAGCAAATTTTGTTTAAATTTCCAACCCTAATCCTGAATGCTTTGCTAAATATGATGCATTTGTTCGCACATTTTCGATTATTCGACTATGCGTGCTTACAGCGTAAGATTGTCGCTATCGAAGAGGTTCGAAATTGTGGAAAAATTGCATACATCAAAAATATTTTTGAAAATGGCGGGTGGGAGCTGGATCCATACCCCTCATCCTTCCCTCCCGGCCATAAACTACAGAAACCATCTTTTTTACTAAAAGGCAGAGTCAAAAGGGGGGGCCATGGCACAATGCCCCCCCCCTCAATACGCTCCTGATTTTTTTGTTTAAAAGTTCCTGCATAAGTGGTGGGTCAGCACCTCATTCGGAAGCTGGTAACCTTTTAACTGCTGCTCAATCAACCGATGCCATTTGAAAACTGCCTTTCGGGCCAGCTTTTAGTCGTTGATCCCCAAGATAAGCTCTTTCTTCAAGTGGGACTTCTAGATATGTAGGGCAAAGGCAAAGAATATGCTTTTGTTGGCAGCCCACAAGCTTGCAACAGACTTCAACATCATTGCACGACACGTTTTCCAACCAACAAGTACAGGCAGATACATCAAAAAGTTTGTTTAATTTGTTATTAAGATTACTTTTCGTCCGTACTTTAGCGTGTTTACTGTTTACGGTTAATATTCTTCACCAAATTCAGTAAGTCTTTTACTTTTCTGTGGATAGCTTTGATAGAAAACAAAGGAAGTCGAAGATTTACTGCCTACCACATCGAAATTAAGTCATCACTGATGCGTGGAATGAAATCCCAAAGAGATAGTTCAACTTCAGTCATGTTAAGATAACAATAAAATTGAATTATTGTTTGTTAAGTGCTGGGTTCGGTTTTTGTTTATTTATTTGTATCAGACACAAAAAATCGGTCTCAAACATTGTTAAAACCGCATGGTCCAGAGAAAAATAAAATAAACAAAAAAATACAAAAGAAGAAAAACCTAGCATATTTACAAAGAATCACACTCAAAAAGACAGACAGCGTTTATGCAGCGTAGGCTACACAAGATTATTGGAATTGGTAAAAAAGACTGAACCATAATCACACCCTAATGACATCACGGCTTGAATAAACTTGTTAATTGCTTTAACATCGCGGCTTTAATATCAAAGAGCATATTCTTTGCCTTTGCCCTACACATTTATAACTTTCACGTGAAGAAAGAGCTTGTTTTGGGGATCAACGATTAAATGCTGGCCCGAAAGGCAGTTTTCAAATGGCATCGGTTGATCGAGCAGCAGATGAAAGGTTACTAGCTTCCGAATAAGGTGCTGACCCACCACTTATGCAGGAACTTTCGAACGAAGATATTCAAACTTTAACTGCCAATAATTTCAAACCGAATATTAATTCCTTAACACTCAAAAAGCGTGCAGAGAAGTGTCAAACTCGTGTCGGAAGCTTCACGCATTTCATACGGCTTTGAAAGTCGTCACAAGGGAATAATTTCCAAAGTTTTGAGCCGCAATTTACGTCCGTCATTTACGTCAAAAGACAATCATTGCCAGTCTTATGAAGAACTGAACTGCGAGTTGTGATTTTGTTCTCGTTCTTTTCTTCATTTGTTTTGTTTTGTGTTGCTCAATAATCCAATTGCCTTATACCGCAATGTAATTTAATTAATATTTACAAAATATAACCTTTAAATTATTCAAATAACTCAAAAAAATTAAAATTTAGTCGGGTGTCATCTAGCGGCAACAAGAATATTACCAAAAATAATAAAAAACTATTAATTAATTTCTCATTGGATATGGCTGATATTTCATACAAGTGAGTTTTTATGCTATATGAAACTACTGGTACATTACTCACATCAATATTCAAAAATTAGTGAAAAATCGACCTGCCCTAATGAGTATGCGACAGAATACAAATGCTATACAACCCTAAATTCGACCGTGATTACCATTACGTAATCTTGCACAAAGGCAACTACTATTTAAGTAGCATGGATCGTAGATTTTAATGAACTATACGTATTTACGTCTTACTTAAAAGACAAGTTAGGCTCCCATGAAAAATCAAAAGTTTAAAATCAGTTCCAAAATATACGTCTGTAATTTTAGTTCTATACGTAAACCGATTGTTAATTCCAAAAATGCGTCTGCCTTGAGCGTAAAAGTAGCGTAACGTGCTGTAAATATATTTTGCGAATTAAGAAACGTTAACGCAAAGACCTAATTGCAACGTTCGATGCTAAATATAACTCGTAATTAATGCAAATCAAGTTATAATGCTTTAATCACAAAATAAGAGCCAGTAATATTTGATATTTTCGAGAAGTTTCGATTTATACCTGACTCATAGTCAATTTTATTCCAATAATTCTTATTCTTATTTGATTTTTATTTGAATAAAATTCGCGTAGCAATTAGAAATTCTATTTAAATAACATTGACAATGACTTAAGCACACATCGAACGTCTTGAAAATTTCAAACATTACGGGCTCTTATTTTTGTAATTAGAGAATAGAAAAATTCCGTAAAACGTGTCCGAGGTTACAACGCAATTCGAGACAAGTTCATAATACATAGGAAACCCAGAAAATATGAAACCAAAATAAAGCTGAAGAACCGAAAATAAACCACCATAGCGATTGTCGTATGCAGATAGGGAGTCGTATGCAGTTAGGGGGGAACCCTCGAAATTTTAGTTAGACAAATTATAGCATCGGTAGGCCTACTTCTATTTTTCTAACGTACAAAACCGCGAAATAAGTGTTTTCAAATAGTAACCAATTCCAAAAGATTTCTGGATTCGCTGTGGTACTTTTTGTTACGGGACGTCTAACAATGTTGACCAGTGGCGTAGCCAGCCACAAATTTCGGGGGGGGGGGGCAAAACTTCATAGGCTTGTCCCATAAGATTTTAACCTGTAGTTATGCTATAACTTGTACGTAGAATTGTTACTTTCAGTATAATTGCACTGTCTTGTTAATACTACTGATGATGACAGCAGAATTTATAATGCGGAAACGTCTTTTTTTATTTGCGACTTGGCTGAAAGTAAAGCGGAGAATTTCGGCTACAGCTATAGGTGCAACAAAACGCATCAGTACATGAAATAAGTTATGAGTAAGTGGTGGTTTTAAAAGTAAAGAAATGGCCACAATACATCATAGTTTTTACGACATTCGCTTTTGTTAATTGCGCAATATGAAATATTGTATTTCATTTGTGTTTTAAATGAAGATTACGTTGCAATCATACGATCATTGCTGTACAGGCGAGAGTTAACTAAGAGAAAGAAGTCAACAAAGCAAGAAAATAGCCTTGGTAAAGTACCTGCACAGCACAGCCAAAAACACTGTGGGGACTCGCTTTAAGAAGGTTAACACAGTTTTCAATTTTCATCTTATTCAATTAGCCCAGGGGATTTATGAAATGGGGGGAAAGCATTTTTTGCCAAGACTTGTAATTCATGTAATTTCGTTTTTGGCCTCATCTTTTGTGAAATGTCGTATGATTGTTTTTTTTATGATCTCACTGAATTGTCGTTCGCATACAACATTGCTAGGACTGTTTTGTAGCCTGCCTCACTTTATATATGCCAAGTCATTTCATTTTCTGTAAACACTGTATTGCTTTATTAAACAAAATATGTCCCATAAAAACAGCTATTGATGAAAAATGTTATCAATAAATATCATGTTAATGTTTTGCTGGGATTTGGTTCTTGAAGCTGTTTGTCACAAAACTTAATCAAAGCGTTGACAATGGCTTGAGAAATTGGTCAAAGCGTCCGCATAAGCATTTCAGCTGTTCATAGGCTGTTTTGCTTGTAATAAAATGTTTTTTTGACAATTTCAGTGATTTCATTTCTTGTCATTGCATTTTCAAAAAGTTATGCTTTTGGAAAACCGACTTTCTGCTTCACCTTTTTTAAAGATCCAGTTCTTGCTACATTTAAAAGTACAACTGGGCATATATTTAAAAAAAACACATTTTACTTTGGTACTGTGAGACGTTTTCCTGGCGGTTTTCCAAAGTTCGTGCTTGGAAATATTTTGGAAAAACATCACAAAACTGATTTAAGTGCTGAGAATCCTGAGATGATTTTTAATTTCATGAATAGGTGTTGTGCGTGTCATCACAAAAAAGGAACATGATGAAACAGCCTGGGAACATGATGCGGCTGTCTCGACTTGAAAAGTTATTGCTTAATATGTAAACAAAAGCCTCATTGATTTGAGATTTGTGAATGAACGATTTGAATAAATGTATCATTAATCTGCACTAGATAAAACCTGAACCACTCTGTTTCGGAATTGCGTCCCTCATCAGTGAGTAACAATCAGGGAGGACCTTATCGAAAATCACTCAACAAAATTACTAAATCTGTGCCTGTGCATGTTACGTAATCTTGATTTTTGTAATTGGGTTCTGCACTTCAAGCGCTTTCTGCCCTTCTGATTAGCAAACTGTATATAACCTTCGATTTTGGTTGGCATTTTCACGTGCACATGGTGCTTCGTTGTCTTAGCTAATTGTGTTCTGACCCACGAGCGCTTTTTGCTTCGAGGTGCTTCTGTGGTTTACGTAATCTTGGATTTTGCAAGTTCTGGACCTTGAGCGTTTTCTGTCTTGCCGCGCCCCTCTGATTAGCAAACTGTATATAAGCTTCGATTTTTGATGGTTTATTTAGAGCTAGTTTTGGCTCTCGTAGTTGTGCACCTGATGAGTCTGGAAGGACGAAAAAAATTATAGTCGGTTACTCTTTTTCGTGCACAAAGCGTTAGTGTACACCCGGTCCATGTCGTGCTTGCATTGCTCGGTGTCGCATGCAATCATTAAATCTCTTTGATTTACATATCTTTGCAATTTTATCTCGACTCTATTAAATTTTAACAGTTTTTTTGGTTATTTTCAATTGTTACGGATTTTTTGTGACTACAAATTGTGTTTGTGATTAAAATTCTTGAGACAAAGCTACTGTGGAGCTAATTCAGAACGCTTTTGAATTAATTGCTTGAAACAGCAACTGCAAGAATGTATTATGAAATCAATGTGGAAAAAACGTATCATTTGAAATAAAAAAAAAATCAAATCTTCATTACACTCGCAGTACTACGCCGAAGCGTGCTGGGAGTATAGGTGGTGGAACCGCGGGGGGGTGGAAGGGCCTCGGCCTCCCTACTTATTTTTCATGGGGTGCTCTGGGGGGCCCTAATTGACGTCTTTATTTTTACGAATACCTTTGCATGAATGTATTTGAAACTTAATAGGCCTACCATCGAAACTGAAACCCAAAAAGGAGCTTAATGCCAGAGATGTTTTCTTTAAAATTTTGTTCGTAGGGTGGTGGGAACAGAAAAAGTGTAATCTTTTTATAGCAAAAAATAACTTGCGGTTTGTAAATGTCAAATTAAGCATCTTAACATATATAAAGGGAGCCAGCGATTGGTAGCGTTTAAGCCAGGGATTCTCCACTTCTTAACCGTGGCACTTGGCCTACCGAAGGAACCACAAAGCACAAAGTGATCTCTTGGGAGCCACGATGGTAGGAATCATTAATGAATTATAACAGACCGGGATTTTTAAACTTACACGCTAGCCTATAATGGCCACGGTTTTTTAGAGGTGCAGTCAAGAGGCCACGCCTCAGAAAAGATGGAGAATCACTGATTTAAGCTTTCGGTACGGAAAAAGCATTTTACAGTACGTTTTGAGACGAGGCGAGGTATAGTAGTTGTCGTAAGTGCCGTTTATAGTAAACGATAGCAACTAAACTCAAAAGTAGGCCCCTCCACCAATGTATTGTATACCCTACTATCTGCGCTGACTTTGCAGACAGTCACTCAAAAGAAATGTAGCCTACTGTATTTGTAGTGTAATATTTCATAATGCGAGGGTAGGGGCTAATTCTCGGGGAGGTGGGAGCTGTGCTTTTTTTCAGATTTAATTTTGACGTTAACAACTAGCCGTAATAAAACAAAAGCGGCAGATTGTGCAAAATATCTATAGCATAGTTTTTATTTTTTTTCTCAATGTACTGTATTTAAATTTTTTAATTCACTTTGTTTTGCTGTGCAGTGCTAACCCTGGCAATTCTCCGCAAACAAAATTGCTTTTTCTTGTCAGAGGAAACCATTAAAACGTTTCGATTCTACAGCAGTTTTACGTGTGGCGATACGATTGATGAAGTTCTACTATTTCTCTACGCATCATCTTATCGGTGTAGGATATAACGTTAATTGGAGTTGAGTTATTGATCATCCCAATTTTATCTTTTCGTATGCTCCAAAAAAGCTCATTGCTCTCATCGTTTCCGTGACCGTCTTCTGAGCGCCACACAGCCACAGTTGCGCTCTATTTTTTAATCCTTCGCTTTACCTATTGTGGCGTTCTATTAAAGGTGGTGTCCAGTTTAGAGCAGTCATGGTTCCCGACCTATGGGTCGCGACCCTAAATGGGGTTGCGTGGTATTTTAAAGGGGTCGCTAGTACCTGCTTGGCACCGGTTCACTTGCTAGGCACCGGTTTGCTAGTACGTTAGTACCCGTATGCGCCTTGGTGTGTGTCACTTTTCATTGAGCCCTTTCTTTCGGATTTCTTTGTAGCACAACATTATTGCGTCAGAATACAAAAGCTTAAGATGGAAAAATTTATTGGAGTCCGAGTTCCAACGTAACTGTCTAGATCTCGAAAAGCAAGAAGCCATACTTGTGCAAATGCGTTTTCCGCTTCTGTGGATGCTGGGATGCAAATGCATTTTTAAAATCAATATTTTTGATCTTAAAAATGACTCATCTGCTCGCGTTCTATACCATAAAAAGTCACTCTCCCAATTTTGGTGTGAGATGTATGATTCATACCCACACATTTCTAAGCTGCCTTTTTAAGTATTACTGCCCTTCGCTACGACGTATCTATGCAAGAGTGGTTTTTCTGCTCTTCTGCATATGAAAACGAAATAAAGAAATAGAATGAACGTCATGACACTGGCCCTGTCTAACACGCAACCTCGAATTCACGATTAGCTGCATACTTTCAAGGTCAACCATCGCATTGATTTGTCAATAAATGCAAGAAAAACATTTTATAGTGCCTATTTTTTAATTATGCAGTGAGGAACGAATATAAATGGAGGTTGCGGTATGTTTAAAAATTTTTAAAAGGGGTCACCAAGACAAAAAGGTTGGGAACAACTGGTTTAGAGGAATGAGCTATATTTTTTGACTAGCTGGTCAGAATTCTGAGAAAAAAAAATATAACAATTTTATTGAAAAAAAAAAACTTATAATAGAGTAAACATTTAGCCTTTAAAGAAAAAAAAACATCTACCATAACACAGTTACTGATAAGTAATCCAAAATTCAATGCGGAAAATCAGATGACACGTCCCAGTGACGCCATGCTCGTCATTTTCAACACCTTCCCCTGTAGTGGCATTACATTACAGGTGGTGTTCAATCAGAGGGTGGCGCTCGATTTTTCAATCCTTCCCCTACAGTGGCGTTCAAATTCAGGCTTTACGGACGGTTATAGTATTTACAGTAGCTGTTGGGGTTGCTAAAACAATAAATTTTAGCTACACAATTAGGCCTCTCTTGTCCACATGTCCAGTTTATCTGGGCTTTAGACCAGGACTTCCCAAACTTTTTCGCTCGCGACCCCTTTTAATCTCCCAAAATAATTCGCGACCCTTTACGGTTAAAATGAAAAATAGCCTCTCGCCAGCAGAGTTCTACATGGCGTCGCAAACCGAAGCGATGAAATAAAAAGATGCATCCAGCCGTGTCACGTGATACCGATGTGACAAAACAAAACAGTTTATACATTACTCATCTGCTGCCTCACTATTTGGTATTAACCTAGAGATAGGAACCTTTCTACAGCTAAGTTAAGAATGATGTTTGCACAATTACACCAGTTTGAAAGTTTAAAAAGCTTAACAGCATACTATACATAATACGCGATACTTTGCGTAAAATTTGTATACTCCCTGGGAGTCCCTGCGACCCCTAAAGTTTGTTACGCGACCCCTCGCGGGGTCGCGACCCCCGGTTTGGGAAGCCCTGCTTTAGACCATCGGTTCTTAATTCTAGTTTCTGCATCACAATTAAGTCTTTGAGATCATAATTTATCATTATGACATCAATAATTTATTAGGACATCAAAAATTTAATTGTGATGCAGAAACTAGAAGCAAGAACCGTGGGTCTGAAGCCCACCTAAGTTGGATATGTCACATGTGGACAAGCTAAATATGGGTTGTAGGCGAAGAAAATCTGGTCATTGCTTTAGACCTCCCCCCTACACTTTAGAAATGCTTGCGCCATCGCTGGCTATTGGAGTGGCGGGACCAATTTACGCGGCCTAGCGCCTGGGTAACACAGCTCCGAAGAAACGTCGCAGCGGTGGCCAGCCGTTGCCGACACTGCGTCCGATTTGATCGGCCCGGGAATCGAACCTCAGACCTCCCGCACTGACAGCGATGCGCTTAACATTTGAGCCAGCCGTCCGGTTTCGCGGTCATAAAATATAAAAATATTACTTTGTCAATGCTAATCTATCGAAAATTTGGCAATGAAACAGAGTGCCTTATATTGGTATCAGGTCCTCTCAGAATGAAAATGATGGAAATAGAGCCATTATGAGACCCACCCCAGAAACGGGCGTGTTCTACAAAATGTGAAGTTATTTTTGGAAATTTACCTACATTATTTGACTCTACAGTCAACTGTACCTCTTTATGAGTTACCGTTTCAAAGCAATCGCAATATGTAAAAAGCAATTTTTTTGTATTTAGTCACATTATTTCCTCCTCCTACCACGAGAAAGCGATCAATGCGCTATTCGTGCTCGCTTAGAAGTTACCGCCATCTGTCTACCACACCAAGATGGGGGAATCTCGCTAAGTGTCTTTCCCAACGGCACAACAAGTAAACTTGCCTGCTTGTTCTCCACACTGTCCCTTTAATGCTGAGTGTCAAGCAGGTAAGCTGTGAATACCAATTTTAAAGTCATTGGTTTGACCCGACTCGGAATCAAACCCGAGTCTACAGCTCCAGAGGCAGACGCTCTTTCTACTCAGCCATCTGAGCTATGTTAAAGTTAATAAAAAGTTCCATTTTGTTCTGTTTTTACCGTCGCTAGATTCCTTTGAGAAATTAAATCGATTTTAGTAGTAAATAAAGGGAATTTTCTGGGTAGTTTTAGCATGTAGGCTACTCCATAAAAATATTATTAGAAGAACCTTCAAGGGACGTGGTTACTGGTTAAACTTCACTGCTATGTTTCCATCTTGTCTGTGTGATTCTTGTGTAAACAATTCTATTGTAGTACGTCGTCAAAGAACAAAGAATTAGACACAAGAAAAGCCTGCGATTTTACAATTTTCCTTCATACTTTGACGAAGCAAGTCATTTCAAATCTAAGAACATCTTTTTAAAATAAAAATAATTTTTTAAAATTTTGCTCCAAGGGAAAAAATACCTAAAATCTAGAATATTTGAACTATTTAACAGCGTTTGCTTGGTAACGACAAGACTGGAGTTTTATTCCAAGTAGGGTAAAGCCAGGGATTCTTCACCGCGACTCTCGAGTGTGAGTGTTCTTTGTGTACCCTTTGGGGGACACAAGCGTATAGAAATACATACATTTTTGTTTGTAGGCCGGTAATTTAAAGTTACACTTATAGTGTCACAGTCAAAGGGTCTCTGACTCACAAAAAGTTAACAATCACGGGGTTGAGCCAAAAAATTTTCGAAAAGCATACGAAATTTTCCCGCAGGCACTTAGCACCAGTTGGAAGTGCAAAGGGCTAAGTGTATGCTTCTTTCGGAACATGGTTGGTGGAAATTTTTGAAAGTTGCCTTACAAATAAAATAGCCAATTGTCTGCTATTTTATTTTTATGTGTGTTGGTTGCCTTTCATGCTCGCCAACATCGTTCGATCATTCATAATTGATTTCTGTAATTGGCTGTCGTGTGAGAATGGCCTGCGCTATTTGTCCTAACACCCTCTGTCCTTTTACACAATATCTGACCTACGCAATGTTAGGTCATGAATTATGGCTTATTGTCGCAGTTACAGTCAAACTTTTCACTTGTGTTTCAATTACTGCCTCATTTCCGGAACGAAAATTGGATAAGTCTCATCCAAAGTTATCTATTTTGAGAATTTGAAAACAAGAACACATTCTATTTCAGGAAATACCGTATTTAAAGGGAAAGAACAAAAAGGTGAATGTTTCATATACAACTTTCCGTAGCAATTTAAATGTACCTTGTACTTTCGTCTGGAATAACCAGGTAAAATTAGTCGTGATTATGGATATAAAAGCACAAGACCCAACAGCATCTTCTTATACTTCAAAAGCAACAAGCATACTTTAAAAGAAAAAAGTAGAAAAAGAAAAGTATATCGATACACTGCTCTACCATGTCGAAAATTACTGTTACTGTTACGGTAAGTAATGTAAGCAGCAAGTAACGTACCTGCAGTGATTATAATCACAGCGTTATAAAACAAAAATTTGAAAAGTTGTAATTTTGGGAACCTACTATGTGAGAACAAGTCAATTTGTTGTGGACGAAGAGCTTGGAAGCTTCCCACGTAATAGGACTGATTGATTTACGGCGAATAAAGTCATCATATCTCATACTATGATGTTGAAAGTTTGATTGTGGTGCATAAAACCCCCTTGGGCTTTTTGGCCCACCAAAATCAATAACTGGGCCGGAGAATGTCAGGCAATTTAACACTGAACAGCAAAGAAATTTTTGTTTGGTTTGATTAAATTTTATTGATTAAATTTTATTGGTTTAAATTTTAGATAATTAAATTTTATTGGTGTGAGTCAAATAACAAAAAGTTTTTGTTTTTTTGCATTTATGTGTTGAGGCTTAAATTTTGATTATTTATTGAATCGTTTTGTTTTTCTTCCTTTTTTGTGAATTTTAATATTGATCTTGCTCAGTTTTTCTCCAAAAGATGCAGAAATTCAAAACATTTTTTGCAGTTTTTAAAAGCGTTTTATGTCTCTAGTCAGGATCGTATGTAAGGGGGTGACATTGTGCCATGCCCCCTTTTTTTACTTTGCCTTTCTGTAAAAAAGAACAGATGCTGCTAAGTAACTGAAATACATCAGACTCTTTTAATGTCTTTTGCAACTTATGCCCTCCCCCCTCTTAAAATCTCTCGCTACGTCTCTGCC
The DNA here is from genome assembly GCA_964006365.1 of Trididemnum miniatum. NCBI lineage: Eukaryota > Metazoa > Chordata > Ascidiacea > Aplousobranchia > Didemnidae > Trididemnum > Trididemnum miniatum. The sequence continues at coordinate 12,908,075 of OZ023242.1, read as the reverse complement.
TCTATCTCCAGCGAGATTTTCAAATTAATAATGGATTTTGGTATTTTGGGGTCCTATTAAGTCCGTTTGGGGGCTGCAATATTCTCCTTAAAAGAGCCTGCATTGCAGGGTAAAACATCCTTTACTCTACGACTACCACAACAAATTTGAACTATTTGGGACAAGCCCAGTTTTGTATAAACTGTACGAAATTCACAGCGATAAGTTTTCAACATTTAGCCCTTCATATTTCTGTAATTGGTCACTTGCATGGATTTGCCATGAAAGCTTTAGATTATGTGTTAACACTTACAGTATAACTTCGATTTCTTTTGTTAGTCAGTATTTTAAAAGCTTTATTTTTCGATGTGTTGTATCCATTTATACAATTTAGGTTTATTCTTGAAAACTTTAATCCATTTTTGACAAAAAAAGCAGCGCTACGTTAAAACAACTTAAAAAGCTATTTGCTACTTATTGTATTCTATAAAGAAAGCATCGTTCAGAGGACATGCTCTTTAGCTATTTATACTTAACAAATTTATTGTGCGATGAATAGAAGATCATTCAACGGCTTAAGTTAGAGCTGCTTAGTGCTTATAGAAGTTAAAAGGGCTGAAGCTAAATGAAACGCTGCTGTTACGGCCGCGGCAGAATTAAACGCTGCTAGCTCGCTTGTAACCTGGAGCACATGTGGGGGGGCATTAGGCCATGTCCCCCTTCCTTTTGACTTCGACGTTTAGTAAAAAAGATCAATTAAGTCTGTAAGTGACTGAAATGTAGCTTACCAGACTGTTTTATTGGCTTTTGCAGTTAATGGCACTCCTTTTAGAATTTCTCGCTACGCCGCTGCTTGCAGTCTCCTTTTTTTTAGTTAAATTTTTATTTTGTAGGCTAACTGAAAATAATTTTAGTTATAAACGTTATTTTCTGCTGAAAATAGAAAGTCGTCACTGATAAATGTTTCGACATTATCGAATAAATCATCAAAAATTTTAACTGCCTGCACAAAATTCAAAATGAAAAAAGCAAAGTTTAAGACTAGAACGAGTATAAAAACGTGTTTTATTTATTGTTTTTAGATTCTGAAGTTTTAGCTGTCACTCTAGAAGCAGCATGTTAGGAGTTTTTATGCATACCACTTGGTGATTTGTTGTTTATGCGGTACTCGTACTTTGGCGCGTGCTATCAAGGTTCTCTGTTTAATCAAACTGAAAAAATCAAATCTTCATTATACTCGCGGTATTACGCCGAAGCGTGTAGCGAGTAGCGGGTCCCATCTCCGCGGCTTAGCGTCTGAGCAACACCTCTCCGAAGAAACATCACAGCGGTGGCGAGCCGTTGGCGACACTCAGGCCCGCCGAGAGGGGGGCAGAAGCGGTCACTGTCCGGGGGCCCGGGGACACAGGGGGGCCCGGGGTTCAAAATTGTCTGGTTTAGAACGCAAAATTCATCAGCTCAAACTACGGCCTGCGGATGCGATAATGTTTTTTTTTTATTTCGGGCCGAAATTCGAACATCTGCGGACGCTATGACCTTTTTTTGCTCATCACGTGATTTTGGGGCACCACTGACCAAAGGGCCTAAACGAAATTATTGCCCCGGAGCCCGAAATTTCTCTCGGCGCCCCTGGTGACATTGTACCCGATTTGACGGACTCAGGAATCAAACTTCAAACTTCCAGCACTGATAGTAATGTGTTAACAGTTACAGCATTTAAAATTTTGTTAGGAAACTTTCTGAGTAGGTTTTTATGTTTTGTAGATTTCGATCACTTTTTTGATTTGTGTGGCCACTGTCATATCCGCTGATTGTCCTCAAAATGCAAGTCTTTCTGAACTATTGGGTGAAAAGTCAATCGAGTAAATCTATGCATAACCTATCATAATATGGGATGCTCCAAAAGTCTTGGATACATTTTGACGATAAATATCTGGGAAACATTAAGGATATAAAAACTTACAACAAACTGCATCAATAATCTTACAAAAAACTCAATGTAATTAGCTATAAAATGACCCAACTTTTATCTTACTGCCATTCATAGTTAGGAGATATGGGGACCTTAAATGCGCCCAAGACATTTGGAATACCCTGTATAATAAGTTTGCGTTTATTTTACATTGTTCTTGTTATTCGTATAATCTGCACCTACTGTTTCCCAGCCTTTTTTCACATTGGGCCACCACGGCGGGTAGATTGAATGACCCTACCAAATGTTTATCCTTTTTGTAAGATGACAACTATAGAACTGGCAGAATTTAAAACATAATAGTAATTCTGTTCACACGTCGATTTTATGGGTCAAGTATTCTTCGGCTAATTGTAGAGACTGTGGGCTGACCACAATCAAGTTTTTTAGCGATTAAAGTGAAATTGCGATTGTGAAATCAAAACAATATTTGTGACCCAAAAAAACTTGAGAACCGAGTAACTGCGTGTGACAGTGCAACCATCTCTCATAATTCGTGTTCACAATTGCTTCATGTTTATGTGCGTTCTTAATGAAATACGTGGGCATGAGCCTTTATTTATCCCAACTCAAAGAAAACCACTACCACCTTCTATCTGCTCTTATTTATCATTATGACACAATAAGGGAGTCGTAAATGCAACATATTCAAAACATAATGCAGTAAATTGGAATATTTAAGTGTAGGTCCGATTTGTCCCTTCCGGGTCGTGGAAGAGCTCAAGTTGGAGTTTCAATGCATCCCGATGTTCTACTCATTTCATACGATCTTTTTTGTTTCAGATACCAGTACTTACAAGACAAAGAATGCAGGATCTTAGAAAATAAAACCGACAATACCAGTTCTGAGTTGATTTCTTTTTGCATTATTAAATTTAAGTGTGAAAAAATTCGCGAGCCGCGAAAGTTTAGAATGGTAACTTGCCCAAAAAGATGTCGAAATGTTCGGAAACTTATAAGCAAAGCTACTAGAAGATCCTATCATTTTAAAGGCAAGTCTTTTTCTTATCGAATTCCAGTGATCGAAAAAGATGGGAAAGATAAGTTTGTAAAACTACCTATAACTTGTCATTGCCGATGGATAAAGATATAGAATTAAAAACAAGAAAAAAGATACTGAATTTTTAAAAACATGTTTTTGTTTTGCGAAAAATGTATTATTTATATTTTTATGACTACTGCATAGTGGGGAAGATTTTGTTGGACTTGTATACCGGGCATCGTAGTCTAGGCTAGCTAGGCTAACTCAAGTTCTGCGCTGCTTGTTCTTCCGGTACGGTAAAAACGGAGACAGAAAAAATCTACTCTCCAATTTTTTATTTTTTTTTTTATTTTTGACGTTTCGCTTGGCAATGAACGCCAAGCTTCATCAGAAAATACAGTGACCTGGGAAGGAAATCAACCCAGGTCGAGAACAGTAAAACGTATAACCCAGGTCAAGAACAGTAAAATAAAAAAAAAAATAAAAATAAAAATAAAAAATTGGAGAGTAGATTTTTTCTGTCTCCGTTTTTACCGTACCGGAAGAACAAGCAGCGCAGAACTTTTTATGACTACATCATTTTTTTACCCAAAATTTTTTACTTGAAAGAAAAATTAAAGCAAAATGTATCTTTGTCAATCAGCGTTGTTTATACTGCAGATTGTTGTATTTTTTACCATAAATGTGTTTACCTTTAAACTTTTTTGAGTTATTTATTGCAAAAATTGCTATAATTTTGCCTTTTAAGCTAACAGTACACTTGCCTTTTGATATTTATCGAAGATTGTTTTACATCTTTTGTTAGTGACTGCTTTGTTGTAACTGTTGTGTTTTATCTCTGCTTTTGCATTTGTATCAACACTATTAATTTTGTCTTGGCACCGTATTTATGCAGTAAAGTATGTCTCTTTTTAGTAATTAAGTTATCACTTGTATATCATTTGTTTTGATTTTTTAATAAATAGTGCAACTTGAAAAAGTTATAATTTTTTGTTTTTTTTGTTAAAGCTTTAGGAAAAGATAAAATCAGACAGAAAAAGATTGTGAACAATACCTTTGCCTTACCGGTCAGTCGGCGTAGTATAGTAAAAATATCACTATCAGCGCGGAAGATCTGAGATTGGATTCCATACCGGTCATATCAGACATATTTACCCTGTTCAATTTTCGCTTCTTAATTGTAGTTTCGGCATCATAACGATTTATTTATGTCATGATAAGCAAAAAGTGGTTATGGCTTCAAAAAATTCATTACGATGCAGAAACTAGAACCAAGATCTGTGGACCTAAAGCCCATGAAAATTGGACATGTGGACAGAGTAAAGATATTCATCTGCTCGCACCGCTACCACGTTTTCTCGCAGCTGTGTTGCCCAGGTGCTAAACTGCGGGATGGACTCCACCACTCGTTACATGCTTCGGCGTATCACCGCCATTATAAAGATCTGATTTTTTATATTTGACGTCTTGCCTATACAGTGCAGTTGGCTAATGACAAGCAGCAATAAAAGATAAACATATTTTTGGCGTGAAACGGTGTAGTCGCATGGTATATTACGTAGGCCTACTCACATAAGAATTTTGTAATGGCAAGGTAGGCCAATAAACCCAGCTCTTTAGTGTAGTTCCTGCAGCATATTATATAGCCTCTACATTACGCGGTTGTTGCCAGTTTAGATGGCAACTTTATATACTTATTAATTGTTACCCAAAACTAATCCTATTTTTCATACCATTTCTAAACTAGTTAGGTTACAATTACCCTGTCTACAAGTTCAATTTTACAGGGCGGAAACTCCATGGGCTTTTATGACATCAAAAATTTGATCATGATTCAGGAAGCCTGTTGGCTTCTGCTCCACTATAATTGGACATGTGGACAGGGTAGATGTTTCTGTGTTTTGAGAAAAACATTTTATTTAAGTTTCATTCTTTCATAAAGGATTAAACTATATGCTAATTGCAATGGCCCAATATATCTAATTAAAACTTGGTCAGCAGAAATTATCAAAGAGCTAAGCCTAAACGCAAGTGAAGAGAGAGGTGAAGTTAGATGATAGACAGGATTATTTTATGTCGTGCAATGGTAGGAACCGTGGCAGTGCATGGCATTTCGAGGTTACTCACTATCGTCACAGTGCAATTGGACTAACACGGAGAGACCCAACCTAACCCAGACAGCGCTGTCCCGCTCTACGGTAAGTGATGCATTGTTACACCATCATTGCTGTAACGAGCAGCTGACCAAAACTTATTGCTTTCATTCCAATTTCAGAGAAATTACTGAAAGAACCTTTTTGTTGTGTCACACCAGGAGTTTAGGTTTAAGCTAACTGCTCTGAAGGCATAGAGCAGTTTTAGACTGAATTTCAAAGCAGTTAAACCCTTGATTTCATTATGGACCAGCGGTTAGGTTTAGATTCACGTCAGACCCGGCGGCAGGGCAGTCGACTTAGAGGGGCCAAGAGTTTATCAGGGGAGGGCCAAAGTTTGAAATTAAGTTAAAAGCCGCTGTCATCAAAAAAGTAGGCTTGTTGATTGGAGGGGAAGCATGTTGATTGGGGAGGCCAGGCTCCCGAGCCCCGACTTTGCACCGGCCCTGAATTATGTGGTAGCATTGAAAGCACGCAGAAACAAGATGATCAGTCAAAAGGAAAATTATGATGACACATTTTTGCAGTACGGATTTACTAATAGTTGTAATAATGGAGTAGAAAAAAAAAACTTTTTGTTTAGTAGATAAGAAAACTTTGTCTGCGGAAAGCATGAAACCCTCCAAATTAAAAAGACATTTTGAAAGTAGGCCTACCCATAATGGGGTCTCGTAGAAATATTTTTTCTAAGCGGGGTCATAGAACATAAAAGTTTAAGAAGCCCTGCGGCTAACGGTCCAGTTCTGTTGCTTTTTTCTAGCATTGGGCCGCTAACGAGCCGCAAGACCATTATTGAAAACCCTTCAAATTTATATATTTTTAATGATACGCTCAAGCGATTTAATTTTGCAAACTAAAGCTTTCTTTGTTGTGTAACTTGTGCTTAATTTTTTCTCTGCAACTCGAGGTTAATAGCGGTATTGGACCTGTGGTCTCTTCCGTGTCTTTTTTTTTTTCTCACCGTCATTTGATTGTTTTTTTTTCTCTTTCTTTCCTTACCCCATTTTAGCTTAATCGGGTGTTGCGACCATGCCTACTAATTCCCTCCTCTTCACATTTCACTATTGCTAGCATGTTACGACGTTAATCGTTTTGTTGCTTCTTCCCTTTTCTGTATCCGCTTGTAGCTGAATTGCTGTGTTCTATTTATTTTGACGGTGCAGAAAGAAAAAACGCAAGGTACTACTAGTGATGTAGTCAAGACCCTGATAGTCGAGACCAAAGCCGAGATTTGGAAAAAATTCGAGACCTAGACCCGAAACCAAGACTTGAAGAAATCTTCGAGACTGAGATCGAGGCTCGGTGGGTTTGTTTGAGACCGAGAGGAGACTTTGAGACCCAAGTTTTTAGAAACAAAACTTCTTCGCATTGACAATCCTTTTCAGGTTTTTTCCCTTAGCAAACAGCCAACCGCAATACACTAGAACGACCATAAACCAAAAAACGAACTTGGGCCACGTGCTATTCACAAGCACATGAACTGGTCACGTGCCATTCACAAGCACGTGACGGCGCAGCTGAACTGGTCAAGCGCCCGTCTTGAAAGTAGAGTGATTCCCGTTCGATACCAAAACTGTGTTTAAACTATCGCAGTGGTCCAGCTTGCACTAACTACAGATTAGTAACAGAACCAAAAAATTTTGAATGGCACATTATTGCAATCAAAAATAATCACGAAACACAACGGGAAAAATGAATGCAACCGCAAAAAGTAGGCCCAGGGTTGGGAATCGATACCGAAAAAAGTAAAGAAATAATTGCTATTCGATAGTTCACCAAAAAGTAAAGAAATGATCGATTTCGATTAGGTTTAAAAAAGTAAAGAATAATATGATGATTGATATTCGATATTACGCTGAGCATTTAGCGGAGTACGCCAAGCATTTTTTGTGAAGTCCTTACATTCATGCGGTAACTTACTCTAAAACGACGAACATAATATATGACATTATTTTTTTTTTTTATTTTTTTTATTTTTTTTTTTTTATTGTTGCAAAAAGTAATAATAAAATGGGTATCAACATAAAAACAACACTATACTATTTTCAAAGTCTAATACTTATGGAGTTACAAAATAACGTCGTTAAGCACATACAGGTACAGTAGTAGCACGATTCAATAGATATTCCATTTTCGAAAATGTTTTTTCAAATCCCCATTACGTTTAGCAATCAAATATTCTGTTTTTTTTTGCAAATTAATGGTACTTATAAATAACATGATATTTGGTTTGGTTTTTTCAATTTTACATCTATAAATCAAAAATCTTGCATTGAGTAAAAAACAATTAATCAAATCCGTCTTAGTACAATTTTCTAACTCTTGAAATCCAAAAATCTTGTTAAAATTGCAAAAATTTATGTCCCGTTTGAAATGACAGCATATCCAACTAAAAACTTCATGCCAAAACTGATCTACAACTGGACAAAAACAAAATAAATGCAAAATTGTTTCAATGCTTTGCGCACAAAATGAACAAAAAGGCGAATCCACAATGCCAAAACCATGCAATTGCACATTAGTTACAATAGCTCTTAGATTTAATTTTATTTGAAAGGATCGTAATTTAGTTTCAGTAGTACAGAAATAATTATTGCAATAAATCGTTCTCCAGTTGATTGCTCTACTATCTATACACAAATCATTTAACCATCGAGTTTGCTGTTTTATCGGTCCTTCGTGATTACCAGTTAAGTGTAAATAAGCGTTTTTAGTGGAAACCCAAGTATCTAGAGATTTTTGTTTCACAATATTTAAGAAATCAACATTTGTATTATCAATCAGAGTAGACGATGCTCTATTTTCCCAAATTTCCGGTATAGCCAAATACAATGTTACGTAATCCTTGTTTGTTTGAGAATCGGAATTAATTGAAAATTTACAAACAAGATCCGAAAAGCGCATATAATTGCCATTTCCATCAAGCAGCTGTGCATGAAAATAAATACCAGCATTAATAAATTTTGAAATGATTAAGGGATTACGCTTATATTTTACGTTTTTATTCAGCCATAGAAATTTATTTTCTTCAGTATTGTAAGGAATTAGCGTTTTAGCTGCCTGAATACCCATCTTCAAAAAACGAAACGGAATGAGTTTTCGCAGTAAACGATGTTGCAAGGTCAAATTAGAACTTAATACGCATTGTAATATACAATCACTAACACAAGACTTCTCAACGTCCTTCCACAAAGGCGCAGCTGAGTCATTCAAAAAAGCTTGCATGAACTTCCAATGCAACGCTGTTATAAAAGCTGGTAAATGTAACATATTTGCACCACCTAATTCAACACTCGAAGTAAGGTTTACTCTGCTAATTCTTTCCCATTTGGATCCCCAAATAAAACTATAAACAATTTGGTTCAAAGATTTTAAAAATGGTGGAAAAATATGTGATGGAATCATGGAGAGTTTGAACAGCAATTTCGGAAAAACGAGGCATTTCAAAATTGTTATTTTACCAAGTAAAGTGAGACCTCTTGATTTCCAAAGATTTAAGATGGTTTGCAACTTAGGACAGTATCCGTCAAAATTCAATCGAAAAAGCTCATATTTATTGCCTTTCGGCTTAGTAGGAATGGTCAAGCCAAGATATTGTATAGTATCATCAGGCCATTGCAAACCAAAGTGAGACAACGGCTTTTTTTGCCAACGTTTGCTAGCTCCTATATAAAAGGCTTTAGATTTATTCCAGTTAATGGTGCAGCCAGAGAACGTAGCGAATTCGGTAAAGATAGCAGAAACTATTTCAAATTGATTTACTGTTCCATCTAAATATATGATGGTGTCGTCCGCAAATAAGGAAATTTTAACATTAGAGCTTCCTAGCTGGAGGCCCACATATTGATTACTAGCTCTTAAAGCACTTGCTAAACATTCAATACAAAGAACGAAAAGAGTCGGCGAAAGAGGATCACCTTGTCTAACACCTTTATGTACCGCAAATGAATCGGACAAGAAATTATTGTTTGTCAGTCTGCAAACTGGCTGGGCATACAACGTTTTTATCCAGTGTAAAATGGACGATCCAAAACCATATTTTTCAAGCACTTGGTAAATAAATTCCCATTTAAGGGAGTCAAACGCTTTAAATATATCAACCGTTAAAACTGCACCCAAAGTATCGTTCAAATCAGCGAAATCAATGACATCAAACAAAAGGCGAATATTATCGCCGATGTGTCTGCCTTTGATGAAGCCATTTTGACCGGGTTTAATCAAAGTATTTAAATGACTTTTCATTCGATTATTGATGGCAGAAGCGATTATCTTATAATCAACGTTAAGCAAAGTTATAGGTCGATAATTTGATGGTAACAACAAGTCTTTTTGTGGCTTTGGGAACATTATAATAATGCCTTCTTTTTGCGTGTTTGGCAGTTGCCCCTTCTCGTAAGAAAAGCGAACACATTCTAAAAAAAAAGGTTTCAAGTCATCCCAAAACGTTCTATAAAATTCAGCAGTAAAGCCATCCGGCCCAGGTGATTTGTTGTTAGACATAGCGTTCAAGGCAGCATGGCATTCCTGTTCTGATATAGGAACAGAAATATTTTCAGTTTGATCTTTTGACAAAACAGGCAAATCAATATTAGACAAATAATTGCGAAGTTGAATGCTATCAACATTGTTGTCAGTACTTGAATAAAAAGATTTGAAGTACTGTGTTAAAACTTCCAAAATAGCTTGCTGTTCTGTCACCAAAATTCCTTTTGTGTTTTTAATGTTATTTATTGATTTATTCCCCCTTCGAGATTTTTCTAAATTGAGAAAATATTTTGTATTTTTTTCCCCAGATTCAACCCATTTTGCGCGGCTGCGAATAGCAGCCCCTTTTGCTTTTTCCTCAATCATGCTATCAAGTTCATACTGACAAGACTTGATGTCAGCAAGCAAGCTATTTAGGTCATTCGAGGTGCAGTTGTTCAGTGCATCGTGCAGCTGCTGTAAATGCACGCGCAGCAAATTTTGCCGATGCAAAAACATCTTTTTTCTTTTAGCACTAAATTCAATGATGTATCCTCTAAGCACACACTTTAAAGTGTCCCATTGTAAGTGCGGATTGCATGTATTTGGAGGATGATTAGTTTGGAATTCACCGATAACGGTTTTGATTACCGAAATAAAATTTTTGTCCAGCAGTAATGAGTTATTGAACTTCCAATACCCGGTACCTTTATGAACAGCTTTTAGAGATAATTTAATTTGCACCAGTTTATGATCAGAATGCACACTTGGTAAAATGGAAGCGGTTTGACTGTCGGTAAGCAACGAATTGGATATCAGGAAAAAGTCTAGTCTAGATGATACGAAAGGGTTGTTTTGAACTCTCGTAAAAAGCTTCTTGGTCGGGTGCAAGGAGCGGAAAATGTCAGTAAGGCCTAAAGTTTTCATATTTGTATTAACAACATTACTGGCCTTGTAATTAATGTGCTGTGATGAACCTCCCAATTTATCAAGATCATTATTTAAAACTAAATTAAAATCACCACCCAATATAACATCTGAGGTCGAAAAACTTTGGAGTTGATTAAATAGGTTTGAGTAAAAGGTAGGATTATCAACATTGGGTCCATATACATTAGCTAGGCAGAAGTTTCTGTCATCAATATTGATATCAACTAGTAGCAAGCGACCTTGGTCATCAGTTTATATATCGTTAACATGGTATTGCAATCCGCACTTAAAAGCAATTGCAACACCTTTGGAACGAGTAGTCCCATGATTCCATAAAATATTTCAACCCCATTCCTTCTCCCACAATGTTTCGCAAGCAGAATAAGCATGGGTTTCTTGCAAAAACACAATGTGAACTGGACTAGATTTTAAAAAATACCAAATTGACTTCCTTTTGATGGCATTACCCAAACCCGCAACATTATAGCTAGCAACAACCAAATCCATTATAAATTAACAATAAAGGAAGTAACAGTATATTAGACCTATGGAATAGTAGCACAAACAGTATTCAGCGGGAAAAGATGCAAAGCTATTGTATATATTACAGTGTCGTTTCAGAGGCAATTAAGCTAGTACATTTTCGTTACACCCATATCTATGTCATATTCAAATTCACAGCCGCATTCACATAGATATGGAGTCGTACCGGTAAAAAGTTGCACAGATTTTCGAGAACAATCACAATGTACAGTTTTATAATGGCATTTGACGTTTTTGCAGCAAAAAGCCAAGCCTTGACCGGGCAATTGATTATAGGATTCGCAGTTGCATTCCATAAAGAGTTTGTTGCATTTTCCGCATTGGATAATATTTTCGTCGTCTATTTTATTAACAGGCACAAACGACTCACAGCAAGAAAGGTACAACATTTCTACAGTGCAGGCTGGGCATGGAAATTTTGTGGTATTCGGGCAAACACTTCGATACGAGTCGGCATTATCTTCAGATGCGCAGCATGGTTTGGCAATAAGGTTATCGTTATGACAGTTCCAACAAATAAAATGCGACTCGGGGTTGACTAATATATTTTCCGACTTACAACTTTGACAAATAATAGAGCTTCCACGCTCCCACCAATCTTTTGGGACATGAGTCTTGTCAGCAGGAACGTCCACCTCCATCTGTTCTTTGCTTAGCTGTTCTGGTTGCGACAAATCAAGTGGCTTGTTGCTGGTATTAAAGCATAGAGAACCCGCCGCGCAGCTCAAGTCCACTGCAGCCTCGGTCCTAAATTTGTTAGCTTTGCGTATTTCGGTATTTTTCTTGCGTTTTTTGCTTGGGAAGGCATCGGTTTGCAGTTGGTCAGGACTGCTGTTTTGAATAATGTTTTCATCCCGCTGAAGTGACGGGAAATTCTGCGCTCGCTTGTCACAATCTACTTGCTTATGCCCAATTTCGCCACAATATTTACAAGTAAACTTTTGACCTTCATAAGTCACATAGAGCTCGTTGCCGTCTATTTTAAAATAGCTGGGTATAGGATTTTTTTCTAAAACATCTTTTTGCATAATAAGAATTCTTACGCCCGATACTAGGCCATCGCGACACTTTCTTTGTAAAACCTTTATTACAGGTCCAAATGCATTTTGAAAAGCTGATTTGATACGCTCGTTTGGCATGGGAATGGGTACCCAACCTACTACAACGTTAACGTTATCCTGTTCGTATAATTTCACGAAAGCAACTGCATCCACTTTTTGAAGTATGTCATATAGCTCTAGTACATCTTTTCTTGTTTTGCAAGTAACGTCGATTGTACCTGCTTTCATTTCTGCAACTCCTGTCAATTTCAGTATAGAGTACTGTAACTGTTTGAGGAAAGTAATTGCTTCTTGTCTTTTCATTATTTGTTTATGCCTAAAATTCAAGCAGTTGGGTCTTCTCGTTTTAGATTCAAAGCTGTGAGAAACAGAATTACCTTTCACAGTTTGGGCGTAGCTGAGACTTTGCATTTTCTTGCTGCTTACAAGCCAACTCGAATATATGACATTATTGATGCGAAGGAACTTTGCTATTAAAAATCTTTTTTGTGAGTGTTTTTTTTGGCACAAAAAAACTTTATCAGCAAAAACATGGTAATGACATACCGACGATTATTTTAAATTTACTAAAGTGAGATCAAGTAACCTGAAAAAGAATCGAATAAGGAATATCGAATTGCGCCGAGAAAAAAGTAAAGACAAGATCATATTCGATACTCATTCAAAAAAATAAAGGCTCTAGTGCATTCGATGAACAAAAAGTAAAGAATATCGCAAACGAATATCGATTACAATCGATTTTTCCCAACCCTGAGTAAGCCTATACCAAGATCAAACAATAAGACGGTGATTGCATTTTAAAGCAACCAGCATTTCTAGATAAACTGAAGATAGCCGCGATCGATGAGGTTTCATGATCAAACCTCCAGTACAAAAAATAGAACCGATGACGCTGGCACAGAAAGAACTTGAATCGCGAGTTTGTATAAGGCAGGTAGTTGGTTTTCCATGGTTTCCCAAAATTCGAAAATATTTTCGTTAAAATGTTCACCATCGTTGATTTCGAGATACTTCAGCTACTGGAACCGAACACTTGTTGATCTTTTAGAAGTTGTTTCACTTGGAATTTTCGAATTATTTCTCAAGGGACGTAGAGTGTTTCTTTGCTAAGCCGCTTCTTCCTCCGAGCGTCCACAATTCGCCAGCTCAGATGTGCTTCCCTCCACGTTCATATTATCGATTAAATTTTCGGCCGCTCGGATAATCTTTTCTGCAAAAATTATATAGTCTGCTTACAATTCAATTTCAATTGCGACAAAAAATGCGTCGATTTGACGGTTATCTTGTTGTATTCTGCAAGGACGGACGTAAGCTGAAGAAGATCACTTGCCGCTTTTATGGATTTCTAGTCGGATAGTATGCACATTGCACAAGCCTACAGCTAGAAGCCGTTACTTAATGCTTCGGATCTATATCAAATTTCACTTAAGATTTCTTATTCGTCGCTATTGACTCTCTGCTGAATTAAGCCGTGTTTAGCATCGCCTGGTGCAAGCTTGTCACACAAATTAAGTGCAGAAAATAATGTGAATAATGAGACGGAAATAATTAAACAAGATGTGTTTAATACAAAAAACGATCAAAACTACAGTATTGTTAAAGATATCACTAAGGCAACATCTCGTTTTATGACTTGGAGGTTCGTCAAATATGACTGTTAGATAAGCCATTGAATTTAGACTGGGTTTACAATAACAACCACCATACTAGCACCCTCCAGTGCCATGTGAATAATTCAACAACTTGGAATGCAAAGTGCCATCAGGTTGAGACGTGCAATAGGCTATATTAATTTAACTTCGATTTGGAGAGTGTTTCAAGATTAAACTGGTTCACTTCGGCAAACAATCGTTAAAAATATTTATAAAAAACAAAAAACATACAAAAGCACACAATTATTTATTATCCGCCATTACAACCTAATAAAGTCAGTGTCGTAAATCAATCTTTCAAAAATAATGCGATAGCTTACCGTGACTTGTGGCATTTCTTCTTGTGCCGAAAAAATGAAGAGGTTGTGCCTAAACGATCACAGATTGTTGTCGGTGTTGAACAAAACTTGCATATCGCAGAATGTTTTTATTTCCTGCTTTTATCGTCGTACTGTTTATGATGACTTTATTCAAATTTTATTATGGCCAATTACGAGACATAATGCAAATTGTTTCAACGTAAATAATGAAATAATACCTTACAACGAATTAACTATAACTGAACACAAATGTCACTCGTATTACAAAGATATTCTTATAATATGTATCACCAAGATATTCATATAAAATGCATGTTACATTTGCTTAAGTTTTATTACCAAACCGTTAGTGGACCAATCTAAAGGAATGCGAAACGAGTCGCTAAATCAAATTAAAATAAATGCTTTCATAAACTCACGGCTTAGTGCATGGGCATTGGGCAACACTGCACTAAAGAAACATCGCAGCGGTGCCGAGACGTTTGCAAGACTGCGTCCGATTTTGGCCGGACCAACAATCGAAACGCAGATCTCACGCTCCGATTGCGGTGTCTTTAACTACTAACGCCACTGACCTGTCGTTTAAATGTAAAACAAAGCGGGCTTACTAAAGCCAAGGATGTGGTAGCGGAAGCGGTCATGTTTTAATGGAAGCGGAAGGGCGAAAAGTATGCCGCTTCCGCTTCCACATCATTCAAAAAAGCATACTGTAAATAACTTAATAGATGTTGTTTTATTCAATTTATTAGATATTATTTCACAATGCTAGATTCGCTTGGATGCCAGATCTCGTCATAGGCCATTACTCTTCGGTTGACTTTCAGATAGTTTTAAAGTAGAATCGCTTTTTCTTTCAGCTTTCTTTAAATTTTAAAATAAAGCTACTAATTTATCAATAGCGCTAAAAGCAATAGTTGACTCTTTTCCAATCAGGCTATAATCATGTCACGAAATAGATGGAGTGCTGTCAGAAGCGTATTTAAGGGGGCATTATGCCATAGCCTCCCCCTCCTTTTGACTCTGTATTTTTGTTAAAAAGAACAAAATTAATGGTGCCAAGTGACTGAAATATGCCAGACTCTTTTGATGGTTTTTGTAGCTTATGGCCAGGGGGATAGGATGAAGGGTATGCATCTGAACATAAACAGCTCAGACGGCCGAGTGGTATAGAGCGTCTGTCTCTTGAGCTGTAAACTCGGGTTTGATTCCTAGTCGGGTCAAACCAATGACTTTAAAATTGGTATTCACCGCTTCCCTGCTTGACGTTCAGCATTGAAGGGACAGTGTGGAGAACAAGCAGGCAAGTTTACTTGTTGTGTCGTTGGGAAAGGCACTTAGCGGGATTCCCCCATCTTGGTGTGGTAGACAGATGGCGGTAGCTCCTAAGCGAGCTCGTATAGCGCATTGGTCGCTTTCTCGTGATAGGAGGATAAATATGCAACTAAATAAATAATCCTCCCACCAGGCATCATCGAAAATGTTTTTAATGTATACAATTTTTCTACAATTTCGAGCCTACACCCTTACGCCATAAGTAAGCATAAACGAAAATGTGCGAACAAAATGCGTCATATTTGGCGAAGCATTCAGAATTAAGATTAAGAAATTAAACAAAATTTGGCTGAAAATTATCCAAAAAGCACTAAAATAGCCATTAGAGCATGCACATTTTCACAAAAAATGACATCACAAAAAATGCTAGGACATCACAAAAAATGCTTGGCGTACACCGCTAAATGCTCAGAGCATTAACGAATATCGATTACAATATTCTTTACTTTTTTAAACTACCATCAAAATCGATTATTTCTTTACTTTTTGATGAACTCTCGATAATCGATTATTTCTTTACTTTTTTCGGTATCGATTCCCAACCCTGCGTTTTTACATCCCTGGCTAAAGCAGTTGCATTCAGATAGTTATTTTAACGACAAGAGGGCTGGTGGAATGTGCGATTGTGCTTTCATAAACAAGGCATTAAAATGAATGATTCAGTAACCTGGTGGTTTTATTACACGGCAAACATCGTAATGTGTAACAAATACCTGAGTTACAGTATTATTTTTTATCAATACTTTATTTCTTTTGATACTACCCTGAAAATCTTCTGGAGTCACGCGTCTTCCCCATTCGGTCGCCCATGTCTATACTCTGAAGCATAACACTATCCACAGGTTTATACTGCAAGCTATTTTAATCTTCACTGGACCTAATTGTTACTCCTAACGTTTGATATTTACAAAAAAGCAGAGCTAAAGTAGACTAAAGCTTATGAGTCTGCAATCTTAACTGTATCATACTGCAAAAGATCTGTTCAACAGAATGAGACCGAAAACAATTACTTTAAGGTCTGAGCCGTCCCGATTAACCTTCCTTGACCAAACCTCATCGCACTGCCATGCTGCCGCTTCAAACTCGGTCTACGTGACGAGAAGCTTAATACGCCAAAAATCATTGTCAACAGAATTGCTACAGCGACTTCAGTATAATGCGCTGACAAAAAATCAAAATCTAGGAGGGCATTGATCCCTGCCCAGCGAGTGGAAGTCCTTCACACTATCCCCCACACCACCTCGTTGCCTTGAACTCGTAAAATTTTTGTACTTACACTTTCTTTACGCATCACGTGACTCTCAAAAACGCTGTAGCGGTTTTGTGGAAAGTAATTTTTCGCGTATTTAGCTTCTCGTGTCTACGTGCAAGGGACCTGAACGAGAAAAAGGTTTAAAGCATTCACTACCAGAAAACAAAAATGTAGACAGTGGCAATTAGCACCTTCAACAAAGATCAACATCAAGTATACCGCTTGAGCGGCTTCTTCCCTCCATACTGTTTTACATCACGCCTTTCACAAGTAAATAACAAAGATAATAATAAATAACAGGTTAAGAAGTTTTCTCCCTCGACTCTATCTGAGTTTTTTCGAAACTCAAGTATCTCCCACTGAGTAGCCAATTATCAAAAATTGAGGTTTTATTGTAAAATTTTGTTTCTCACGATCTCAGTAAACATTGACCGAAATAAATGAAAATTGACCGAAATGAATAAATAAAGAAGATTGTTGGAAAGCAATTAAAAAGGTGTTAAACCCTAGAAAGTCATTCGAAACTTTGTTCGCGTTCCTTGCATTTAGGGTAAAGTGGTGCAAGACGCCCATTCGGGGTAATACGCCCACCAGCTATTTCTTAGCGACCACGTCATAATTGCTATAAATATACATTGAAAAGGAAAGCTATCCTGGTACCGAACATTTGTAAGAAATTAGGTTGCAGGACGTGGGTACTTAAGTTTTAAGTCATAACGTTCATTTTAGGTGGCAAAATTATAATATTTTAAAAAGTTTAGGAATGGGTCAGCAAAATAGTTTATTGAATCTAGCAAAAAGAAATAGTAAGTTGTTTCAAGTATTTCAAATAGTTAGAATTGTACATAGATCAGCTATCAACGTGAACAGTCTGAGCTGTTAGTAGCCAAAATCAATTCTAGCGTTTGGGGAAAGACGCCCATCAGGAGCCGAGAGCAGAAAGCCCACATGTGCGTTTTACCCCAGGAAGCGCATATTGCCCCCTTGATAAAATAAGAAGACAATTAAACTTTTATCGTACAAAATAACAATAATTGACAAGGCAAAGTTACAATTTCGTAAAGCCAATTATATTAAATTTATTAGATATCACGCCTATTAGGCTACCTAGTGAATTTTGCCTCTTTTCTCTGTAAAGACGAACTTCTCCGAAAAAAAGCAACAGCGAAAAAGAGCAAAGGCTTAGCTCTAAAAAGGGCTTGAGAGTTGAGACCTCTTGCTCCCCTGGACCCTTCAACGGGTACGCTGCTACTTGTGCCAAAATTGGGCACTTGAAGTTTATATTACGAAAAAACCTCTTTAGTCTATTTGTCCCAACGACCATATCAATGTTATTGTTGAAATTCTATAAGGACTAAAGCAATTGAATCGATTTTTGACATTTTCATTTGTTTGAATGCTGCTCGTGGTGCATAATTAATGCCCCATTGCCCATTCGCAAGCCTAAATGTTTTTCGTTTTGTTGACCATTTCTGAGATGTAGGCTAGCCTAGAGGTCTCAAAATCGTTTTTTTTTTTTTCGTTATTCTTTGTTTCAATAATCTTTAATAGAAATACAAAAATTGCCAATAAACATTGTCTTTTTTATTAATTATCTTCAAATTGCGGAAAAACAAATGTTTTTGAGACGCATAGGTAAAACCCCACCGGTGGGTGTTTCGGCATTTTGGGGTGGGCGCATTACCCTATCCCATAGTGAAAAACGCTAGATTTTAGATTTTTTTCAAACCTTAATAAATTAGCTAGAGCGCAATTTTTTTCAAAAATGATAGTTGGAACAGATAGCCCTGAACCCTAAGATTAACCAAAACTAAAATTAGATTAAAAAACCTTGTATTCTGGGAGAGAGAGCAAAAGTCGCTTAAGAGGGGCTCGCTACCCCACCTTACCCTAATAATTAAATTCAAAATTTTACTCCTACGCCTAACCAAAATTTTGAGTCTTGAGACTTCTCACATTTCGAGACCATGACTTTTCGAGGTTGAGACTCGAAATCGAAACTTGAAGTTCATGTCCGAGACCAAGACCGAGACGAGACTTTCAAAAATGTGTCTCGAGACCCGAGAACGATCTCGAGAACTCCATCACCAACTAGTACTACTACAGCTAAAATTGGCGAGTGAACAGAGCGTCCGCCTCTGGAGCTGTAAACTTGGGTTTGGTTCCAATTCGGGTCAAACCATTGACTTTAAAATTGATATTCACGGCTTTTTTGCTTGACGCTCAACATTAAACGAACAGTGCGGAGAACAAGCTGATAAGTTTACTAGTTGTGCTGTAGGGAAATGCTGTCGGTGGGATTCCCCTATCTCATAGTGGAGGTGTGATCGGCAACTCCTATAAGCGAGCTTGTTGTAGCGTTTTGATCGCTTTCTCGTTACAGGAAGGTGCATAAGCAACTACTGTGCATGAAATAAATGAATTAATCGGTATAAAGATTTTGCTAAAAGAAAGGTAAATCACCGGAAAAGTCCCTCTACTTGCGACCTGCAAATGCTACTAAGTTATTGTTTCATTACGCAACTCCCAGTCGCTCATGCATGAAAGACAAGCGTCACTGGCTTATTTGAAAAAGGATCAAATGCACAAACGAAAGTACAAGAAACAAAATTAGCCGAAGTACCTACTGCATATTGACTGGCAACTAAAATTGTAATATTCGAAACATTAGTTAAGTTATTATTTATATCTTTTACGGTATGGGATAATTATAAATAATTACAACAGTTACATCAAAAAGAATAATATTATTATATCAAGGAAAACACCGACATCGATTTCTTCTATAAAAGAATGATTCGTGTATTGGATATTTCATTCAAGTTCGATTAATTGTTATTAGTAAAAGCCTTATGCTAGTTTTGCCATTGATACTAAAGCACAGCACAATATGCAGCTGTTAAAATATCTTGCATTTGGTGCAACGGTGAGTTATTAATTGTTTTTAAATCTGTAATTAAGCAGTTGGAAACGAAAAAATTAATATAAAAAATTCAAAATAAACAAAAAAAAATAAAAATTCAAAATAAATGATTTTTTCTTACTTGTTTGCCATGATAAAATTCAGTTCGCTCAGCAGCGAAAAGCGCTTTTTAAGAACTTTGCTTTAAAATTTTCCGTAATTTTGCTGGAAGAATTAATTTTGCTTTAAAATTTCCGAAATGATTTATCGCATTCGTGCATTACTGATTATTATTAAAGACACGCTATCGGTGCGGGAGATCTGGGGTTCAATTTTACGGCCGCTCAAATCAGTCACAGCGTTGCAAACTGCTTGCTACCACAGTGACGTTTCTTTGGAGTTGTGTTGCCTAGGCTCTAAGACGCGGATGTGAGCCCCGTCTCTCGCTACACGCTTCGGCGTAGTGCTGCGAGTATAATGAAGATCTAATTTTTTTGTAGATATTCATCAGTTTACTGTTATCTTTCTCCTCTGCAAGGTCCGCAGAATGTCCGCAAAACATAACATTTTCTCTGTTTGACAAAGCCTTGAAATGCGACGGATTCACAAATACAGCCAAGTAGGTGGAGACTGGAGAGTATAAACTAGAGCTGTTTGTTGGCCGTATACAGTAATAGTTATTGATGCTCAAGTATGCTTGAATACGGAGACAATGTTTGAGACAACTCTTAATTATACTGCAGGTTTGCAGTGGAAGGGAGCCTTGTTGGTTTCATTGTAACACCGTTCATCTTGGTGTAGCAAATTGAGCGAAGTGTAGCCAAAATTGTCAGAGAACAAACTCTACATTGGTTGCGCATGTGAAACCACTTTCAATGGTGAATTTAAACCGGTCAGCCGCAATGCTAAAATTGCAAGTCAGGTCCAGATTGTTGGCCAGCTGTTTTAAAAGAAAAAGAACGGCGTATTTTTACATTTTGTATGCTTAATTTTTGTGAGACGTGCTTGTTTTAGGGATCACGTCAATTAACCGTGAACAAATTAACCGGCGACAATTGGTTTTGAACAACTGACCGGCAACAAATTGGCCGATGACACAAATCAACCGCCATACACAAATCAACCGCTTGTTGTTTCTAACTAAAGTTTTTGCTAAAATCCAAATTTTCTGTGTGCTTGACTGGCTCGAATGAGAATCAAACTTTCGACTTGTTGTTATGATGCTCGTTCTTCAGTGTTGGCGTACTTTGTCTAATTCGAGTGTCACCTTTGAAAACTCCGCATTGTATCTTTAGGCATTTTCAAGCATTTACACGCATTTGTTTACAGGCATTTACAGTTAGGTAAAGGCATTTCTATTTACGTAACTTTAAAGCTAGATGCTGACACTTTAAAAAAAAAACTGATTTTAAGGTCTGTAAATGGCACATATTATCTCTTAGAAAAAAAGTCTGAAAATGGCAGATGTTATCTCTGAGAGAGGGAAGAAAAAATTAGTTTACCACAGAACACCTCGAGAGAGGGAAGAAAAAAAGAGAAAATATAAGGATCTGGATGCGCGACTTAAAACCATTGTTGAAGATTTTGCAAACCGTGACATATTAGATTTTCTCAGAGGCATCGCCCACGACCTACAATTTGTGCAATAAACTTCCTTATTTGTCAAATAACAGTTAATATAAATTTTAGTCACCTTAATTATGTAGTGCTATATGTGTTGTTTTTTCAGTCTTTTTGTTCTTCATTTAAATAAACGGTGTTGTTTTTCATAATAAACGGTCAATTTAGCAAGGTTAATTTACCTCCCGGTCAATTTACGTCACGATCAGTTGGACCCGGTTAACATGTTCGCGGTCAATTGCGCCCGGTTAATTGTCGTGGAATCCTTGTTTTGGGAGAGTCACAGGGGATAGCAATTTCAAGTTTACTATAAATTTTTTAACACCTCGATCTTGAGTTTTATAGCGAAGCCAACCAAAATAATTGGTTATTGATGGGGTCTGGGCAGCGTCTAACCCTTCGACAAATGAGTGTTGAATACAGAAGGCGTTGCTGTCTTTTCTCGGGACATTAGCGTCACTTGTCCGTACTAGAGCAGTTGTGTATTTTCAGTCGAAGAAGCGGTTTTGATGTTCAAAAATTTACTTGTTTTCGCACATTTTTTATCAATTGTTTCTGTTTAGGTTTTTGAGAAATCAAAAGTGCAAAATTCATGGAGAGAAGAAATATATTTCTGGAAAAGATATGATGACTTCTTATTGTGAATTTGGACTAATGTGTGATAAAATTGCATTTCCAAGACCTATCAACGTCGTAGCCTGCGATAAAAAGTGCAAAAACCTTCCCGGAATGAAGAAAAAAGGTCGATTTGAATACGAAGCAAAACCTTTCTATTATAAAATTCGAGTACATCTGACCAATGACAGCTTCGACTTTGTGAATCTCCCTGTGTCTTGCCATTGCTGGAGGATAAACAAGAATGAAAAGGGAAAATCAAAAAACTGCTGGGGAAAAAGAAAGCATAAAAAAAAAGATAAGAAACAGAAAAAAAGCAAAAAAAGAAGAGAGAAAAACTCTACTTAAAAAAGAAAAATAAAGGCACGTCAGTCCAAAATTTTCGAAACCGGTCAAGCTTATCAATCATCATTGTTCGCAGAATCTTGTTTTTAAAAAAGCGTGTCAGACAATTGTTTTTGTAAAATTCTGTAATTTTGGCCGCCATATTGTTCCAGAAGTTAAAAAAATTGTAAAATTATTTTCGTAAATCTCCGGTATCAGATTTTTTCGATAAGGATAGTTTTGTTTGCGCGCAAACCTATTTTTGTGGGCTTTAAAGGCAATAGATTATTTGCTTAATATTAAATTTTTCAACATCGTGATAAGAGAATGGTAGATCTACAGGACAAAAAAAGAAAAAAAGTAACCTGACTGTAACGTAGGCCTACAAAGCTAATGCAGTTTTGACCAACAAACAATTATTATCTTTTTATCTTTATTTCAAAACTTTGCTGTAGATTACTTTATCTGCGATTGCACGATTCAGCAACCACAGAATTTCAGTATCATGGAAGTACTAAGTTCAACTTTGTCTTTGTTTTCTCCTATTTATACCGTATTTATTTCTTTTTTTATGTTACTAAGTGTTAAACTGTGATTTTATTGTTTTTGATTTTAGCGGGCTTAAACTGTCAAATTATTTATTTTTTCCTAAAATTTTTATTTTAGTATTATTTATATAATCAGATTGCGACTTTTTTTGAAAAAAACTTGTCCATCATTTTATTACTCGCATGATGTTTTATTTTGAATATTGTGCATGGTTTTGTAAATAAATCATATACCAGAAAAAAATTGGTTTTTATATAAAACTTTGAAAAGTATTTATTTATTTTAGAGACAGTAAAGTTTATGCGCTTTGTATTCCATCTTCAGCATACAACAGCAGTGAATGAAGTAAAGAGACAAAATTAAAAACGCCGCAGCCTGCGTAAACCAATTAGTGTAGGAGGAGTTAAGTAATGCATTTTCAACTTCCCAAAATTGAAAACACTGAAAAAAAATCTGTAGTATGAAATTGTTAAAAACACACTCTAGTCCAGGGGTGTCCAACCTTTTTGACCAAAGGGCCACATGCAATTTACGAATGATTGCGCGGGTCACTTGAGTGTTTACTGCTAAGACAGACAAACCTTCACACTAAAACGCTCATCTAGAAATGTGTATTATCCTCTTTTACAATATTATCATAAGAACAATAAACATACCAACGGTAGGCCTAAAGTCAACAAAGTTTTTAGCATTGCTTGCTTTTCGTTTCCTATTTGACATATTCTATGTCACTGCAGAGTGAAAAAGATACAGCCAAACCTCGGTTATCGAACGATTCTGTTCTCGACTAAGTCGATTTCCGACCAAACAATTCGAGATTTCTTCTTCGTTTTTATTTTCCTGTCACGAAAAAGCGACCGAGGCGCTATGCATTGGACGAATCCAGACTCGCTTAGGAGTTGCCTTTGTTTCCAAGTTTTCCGCTTGAATTTTACTTCTGACTTTTTCAATTTGCTGCTTGTTAGATTCCACCAAGCAGAGATAATTGTCGTGAAGCTTCTTATCCAAGGACGCAACAACGAGGCTTGGGTGGGAGTTGAACCATCAACCATGCGATCATGGCCGTTGTAAAAACGACGCTCCGAACCACTCACCCACGCTGCCTACTATTTCTACGTCTCAGACGTCGAACATAAATTGGGATCACGAGTTCACGATCAAACTTAGCCTATCACTGAATACTGATTCTTGAAGCGCAAACACGATTGTGTGGAAAGAATGCGGACGTAACAATATGGGAAACGTGAAGCAAAACAATTTGCATTGTGGTGGAAGAAAATCAATTTGAAAGAAAGCAAATCAATAAAATTAATGCCAATTTCTCGGAATGCAAGATTTCCATAAATTACGTAGCAATTAAGTTGATAAGATTGGTCGTTTCGAAAAACTCGCTTGGACCATTCAAAACCTTTCCGCGGGCCACGGGTTGGACACCCCTGCTCTAGTCGAAACATCATTTAAATTTTTTGAAATATTTTTACTTTCAAGAAGTAAAGGTTGAATTTTATTCTGATGTAGGAGGTTCACTTTGCTTACTGAACCGTCAAGCTTTGTGTTTGAGAGCTCCATGCACGCTACTTGAAATCAAGTAAATATTTTATTAACCTGCTGATATCCTGCAAACTTCAGATTATTATTTTGTGTACAAAGTTACCGATAAAGTCTATCAGCTGCTTTTTACCTAAATATAAACTAACGACATAAACAAGGGCCTAATAAATAACATTAGGGAAAAACCACACAGCACACCAATTAGAGAAGCATACTATACAATCCGAATCGTTTTTCCGAATTCTTTACATCAGTGGTATTTTTTAGTATTTAGTTGCATCTTTATCCTCCTATCATGAGAAAGCGATCAATGCGCTGTATGAGCTCGCTTAGGAGTTGCCAGCCATCTGTTTACCACACCAAGATGGGGGAATCCCTCTAAGTGCCGTTCCCAAGGGCACAACAAGTAAACTTGATGGCTTGTTCTCCACACTGTCCCTTTAATGTTGAGCGTCAAGCAGGGAAGCTGTGAATGCCAATTTTTAAGTCATTGATTTAACCCAACTTGGAATCAAATTCAAGTCTATAGCTCCCGAGGCGGATGCTCTTACCACTCGGCCATCTGAGCTTTAAAATTTTCAGTTCTCAACCTTTTTAGATTACGGATCGGTAACATTTCAAAATAAATTTAGCGAACCGGGAAACCTCGAAAACCGAATCAAAATGTCGTACAACCCCATAGCACACAAGCATAAATGAATCAATGAGAAACGTTTGCTGCTGCTTTTTGTGTTTTAAGCGGTAAATATGGTTATAATTGTTACGAACTATTATGCGCGCACGGCCAAGTGGGTAATAGTAATAAGCGCACTTTTAAATTGAGGAACAAAATTAGAATTTATTTTGACGCATCGTTAGGCAAATAGACGTGGACCGACGTTTGAACGAAACTGATGTTTATTTGACGTCATTCACAAGCAAAAAATTAACTGGAAAACACGGTATATTATTTGTATACCGCATATAGGCCTACAGAATGATAGAGATCAAGGAGGCTGCGAACGCATCGTTAGACCTTCGAATCTGCAGCCACCTTTGAGAAACACTGCTGTAAATTCTTGAGCTGAGGTTGAATTGTTTGGTCAGCGACATGGCTTATGAACAGTACCACACGTGAGCTACAAAACCTTTGTAGCGGGTTCGATTCTTGGTTAAAACTTTTTTCGAAAACCAGTTGAATCGAAGAAAGCAAGTTCAATTCACAGTCGTCGTTGACGCGCTGTTGAATTTTCTATTTAATGTTTTGTGAATAATCACAGCTAATTATTCATTTTATAAATAAACTGGTAGCAATCTTTTTAAAAAGAGTTATTCCATTTGAATTTCTCATAAACCAAAACGAAACTTGATGACGATTTTGAGAACGAAAAAACAAAACTTGTGAACGAAAAACTAAATAAGCTCACAAAGATAAACCTACATTTGTGACGAATGAACAATAAAATCGGTAGTTTTCTTTGCTGGAAAGTATAGATTCGGTTGTCATCATCCGCAGCCTTTCAGTCTACTGCCTGTGATACGCTGATGAGGATGACAGCTGAATCTATGTCGCCGAAATGCTTAGTAAAGGACAATTTCATTGGCTTTATTTTTGCTGCAAGAACGTTTCTGTAATGAAGGAGAATGCAAGTTTTAAATTAACCTAGTACCTTCCGCATCACCAAATCAGCTCGGGGCAAGAGAAACAGATACTAAATCCAATGAATGAAAGTAACTTTCGCATTGGCAGCACTTAAAGGTACAGTCAGATACGTTACCGCTTACCAACAGGTAAATCACCGTGGGAAATCACCGTCTTCGAACTTGGTTGCAGTTTGCTGCAATGAAGCTCATTCTTTATTCCAGCAACTGCAAGTGCATTCTTTCCGAATGGGAGTAGAACACGTCACTATACGCAAATTAAGAAACTGCGTTATTACCGAAAGCACGAACAAAGGAGACTGAATATGCAAATCAAAGCACAGAAGTCGAAATTGCGTAGTGTACTGTGCACCAACACAAAACAACATAAATAGAAAACTCAATGCCGAAACATGATTTAATGCACTAATTATAAGCATTTACGACATATAAACTAATACCTCCTTGGGGAAATACCGGACCATGATTCTCGACTATAAAATGTGACTTCTTTATTCCGATTCAGTTTAGTTTGAGGAATATTCCGAAAAAATTACTTTTATCATTTGATCGAATATTGATAATAGTCACTATGCATCTGTTAAGAGTCTCATTTGCTGTAGGAGTAAGTAGTTGTTATAAATTAAACTAAAATAATAATAATTTAAGTATTAAATTGGTATAAATTTTTAATGGCGGTAGGTTTTCTTGTCACTATTAATTCTATACCTTAAAGAGGAAAAATAAAGCCACTGTAATTCTCAAAACTGGACGTTTTGACAACACAGATTCAGCTGTCATCATCAGCAGCGTAAGCAAGGCATTACAAAACTGAAAGTACCGTACTAAACTTTCCCTTTTGTACTGCCTTGCTTACACTTCTGATGATGGCAGCGGAATCTATCGAGTCGAACCGTTCTGTTTTGAGATTTACTGGGGCATTATTTTTGCTCTTTGAGCTGTTATCGTACCATTTTTATTGTATTCTATATCATTTTTGCGAGCGTTTGTGTTCATTGTGTTGTAATGGTTATAGGTTAATAACAAGGAAAAAATTCACACCAAATTTTTGAGGATACGGCATATTTTTTCCTCAAAGTTTAGGGGCGTGTTCCTTATCTAACATTTACGCTTATAGCGTAGATTTAGACTAAATTGGTCAATCATAAGGAGCAGAGTATAGATATTACAAAATACAAAACGAACAGCGCAAATAAACTTTTTTTCATAACGTACTCTCGATGCAAAAAATGATTCTCAAATCAATGTTTAACTTTAAATGCTCCTTAGGCCAATATCAGTCAAGGCTTTCCGATGTTTTTGGTTTTGTTCATCTTTACCATAGAGTTCTACACTTCATTCACTTTACATACAAAAATATAACCAAACTATAGACTGTTTCAAAAAGTGACCTTTAAAAATACGTCTTTGCCAGTCGTCCTCTCAAAACAAAAACTACAGTACTATTACTCTGCTTCTTGAAATATTTTGGGGGAGAAATTGTAGACTTTCCATCTAGTTTTTATATCCCTTTTGTTGGTATGCCCTTCAAGAATTTTCATGCACCTTGAGTGCACCATTCTCCCTTTTAGGAAGCACTGGGCTAAGTAACTTCTGTTTGATATTAAAAAAATGAAATCGTAACAAAAAAACAAGAACAACTGGGTTGTAATAAAAAATTACTGGGACACAAAATCGCAAAAATACAAATAGTTGTTGTTATTTCATTTTTGCAGATTGTTTTTTCTTTTTTGTTTTTTGTCTCATCAAAAGAATGCGATGGAGATTTGAATTGGAGGAAGCTATTCAAAAACCTAATGCACCGTCGAACTACCATACGGTGAAATAACAAACCATAGCTTAGCATATACACTTGCTTAAAAATGATCAAACTGTAAAGATGTAATCAAAGGCTTAAATTTTGCCGCCAAATTAGTCGAGGTACTGGGTTGATAATAATATTCAAAATTGCTGCATCGCCTCATGCTGATAAGGCACTTGTGGATTAGCTTTGAAACGACTCAACTAAAATTCGACTAAAACTGTATTTAGGTAGTGGCAAGTCCAGAAATGGCGATTAGCCTAAGGCTGCAAGTCGGGTTTAAGGTCGTCTTCTAAGGGGCATAGCCTTGAAGCGAAAAGGATCCCCAGTGAAAAGGATTTCGCTGATAATGCTTTCACAATTCTTTGTACAGATTGTTTTCAAAAATATTTCGGCGAAGCAAGAAAACCGAATAAGCCCTATTTATTTAGAAAAAATATTGAAGTCGAATGAAATCTACATTATGCTTGTGGTATTACGCCGCAGCGTGTAACGAGTGATGGATCCATCTTCGCGGGTTAGCGACTGGGCTTCACAGCTCCGGGACGTCGCAGCGGTAGCAAGCCGTTGGCGATACAGTGCCGATTTGACCGGCTCAGGAATTAAACCCCAGACCTCCCGCACTGACAGCGCGTGCGCTAAGCAGTGGCTTGTTTGACCGGATTAAAGTTAACATTTGCTTATCCATTCACCTTCTACGCTACCTTCTTAGTTGAAAACGCGCAGACTCTCCCAATCGACCTCAATTGGCATTGTTTTTAGTAAATTTTGGCCTAATTCATAATATGTTGCAGGTATTTGAAAAATCTGGGTTGCAAGGCTACTTATGCCAATACCACCGAGTTGGTTACTGGTCTTTCTCCTCATTGCAAAGTTGAGTTGGATTGCGATGGAATTGAACATCATCCTATTTTTGAAGTTGTTCTATGCATGAAAAAATGCACGGGAGTAAAAGGAAGAAGATGCTTTTCGCAGGAACCTTTTGAGTATCCAATCACCATAGCTGAAAAAAATACAGCGATTCCGAAAACTGTCTGGCTGCCCATAACATGCCAATGCAAAAAGAATGCTGTCAAGGCGTCGACTGTTTTTGCATAAGCTAAGTCAAGTGTTGATTTCTGACAAAAAATAATCAGCTAGCATATTCAGTATAGGCTACATTAGGGGTGGCCAACCTATGGCGCATGCGCCATACGTGGCGCAATGGCTACTTAAAAGTGGCGCAACAAGCCACTTTTACTCACTAATTTTTTGTTTATTTTTTTTTTTTTTTATTTGCCCACACGGGTATTTTTCGGTGGAAAACAAAACATCTGAGAGCGTGAAGACCTTTTTTTATTTTTTGCTCTCCACCAACATTGTCAGTGGAAAACAAGACGTCTAAGGGCATAGGCGCACGCAGGGGAGCCACGGTGCCATGCCGCCCCCCTCTTTGGCCCTGTAATAAGGTAATGAGGTGCTAAAACCTAACTTTTAGTCTATAATTTCACAAACTAATAATGGTTGTAGCATCCTTTCACTTATTTTGGCAGCTTGGCGTAGTGGTTTGGAACGTCGATTTTACGACGACCATGATCGCAAGGTTAATGGTTCAACTCCCAACTTAGTCTCGTTGTTGCGTCCTTGGATAAGATGCTTCACGATGATTATTTCTGCTTGGTGGAATCTGGCAAGCAGCAAATTAACGAAGTCAGAAGAAAATTCAACCGGAAAAACTTGGAAACAAAGACAACACCTAAGCGAGTGTGGATTCGTCCTACGCATAGCGCCTCCGCCGCTTTCTCGTGCTAGGAGGATAAAGATGAAGAAATCAATCATCATCATCAATCAATCATTTTAGCCAAGCTTCTGATTTTAGACATAAGCTGCGAAAATATTTTTGCATTATCCGTGGTGACTGCACTCGCTGCACGCCCTTTTTCGATAAAAAAAGTGTGCTAAAATGAGTGTTTTTATGTGAAAACCGTGAAAATCCGTTGGCGGCTGGGGTTTTCACTCCCAGACTCCCGGTTGTGGCCCCCCTTTTCCAAATCCTGGGTGCACCACTGTCTGAGGGCGAGAAGTGAAGAACCTTTTTTTTTGCTCTTCACCAATATTGCACGCCCTTGTTTTAAAGAACTGAAAAGAAATGGATGCTAGATGTGGCGCATCTAAATTAAGGGTGAAAAATATTGGCGCATGGAATCAAAAGGTTGGCCACCCCTGGGCTACACGGTTTATTTTCATTTGTTTCTTATATTTGGCTATGTTTTTTTCTCTTCATGTTGATTTGTAAAAAGGTAATAAATTATTCACAGAAGAAGATAATACTGTAGTTTGCTTCGATGTTTTTTGTTAGTCCATTCCACACTTGCATTGCATCCTTTCTGCATGATCTAATGAATTTTTATACGCTTATGTAGCCTACCGTGGAAAAAATTAAAAAAAAACAATCTTTTTCTCCCTGGCCTATACATGTTGATATTGCCATGGAGTGATTATAGTCAGCCTATCGCATTATTTATTTATTTATGTATATGTTGTTTTTGTTTTATTAGAAACATGTAACCAGAATAATTGAAAACGTTTTGGTGTGTAATTTTTGGGATTTGTAGGCCCATGAACATAATTACAAACGGTTACTCTCGCTTTAGCTCAGTTGCTAAGCGCACGCTATCGGTGCAGGAGATCTGGGGTTCGATTACCGGGCCGGTCAAATCGGTACAGTGTCGCCACCGGCTCGCCATCGCTGCAATGTTTCTTCGGAGCAGTGTTACCCAGACGCTAATCCGCGGAGATGGGACCCGCCACTCGTTACACGCTTCGGCGTAATATCGCTAGTATGATAATGATTTGATTTGATTTTTGATTTACTCTCGTTTTCACATTTCTAGTAAATTTTGAGTTAGGTCCCACAATTCTTCCAAATGTTCCAAGATCTGAAGTTGCAAATGAAATTAGAAACTCTATTGATTGGAGAAATCTGAATCGGCTGCACCGTTGCAAAAAAAAAAAATGGATTGGTGCTAGGTTGAAGGTTCCATTGAGAAAATGAAAATCTAATCTACTTCCAATCAGGGCAAATCCAGAAACGTTTTTAGGATGGTCTATAAAGCATCAAAAAAATTCTTATCTAATAGTTTGGTGTGTTTAAAAGCATCGAAGTATTTGCATTTTGCTGCATATTTATCCTCCTATCACGAGAAAGCGATCAATGCGCTGTACGAGCTCGCTTAGGAATTGCTGCCAGACAGTGGCGTAGCGAAAAATTTGAAAAGGAGGGGGCCATAATTTCCACATTTTTTTCGGCAGAATTAATGTGAACGTGATTGAGAAACAAGAAGGGCTGTAGGGGGCCCGGGGGCATGCTTTCATGAAAAAATTTTTAAGATTTACATGCTATAATGGCTACTTTTGTGCTTTTTGTACATTTCACGCAATTTTGTTTAAATTTTTTGACCCTAATTGTGATCAGTGCTTCGCCAAATATGACGCATTTTGTTTGCACATTTTCGATTAGGCGTACTTAAGGCGTAAGGCTTACCGCTATCGAAAATTCAAAATTATGGAAAAATTGTATACATCAAAAATATTTTTGAAAATATGCATACCCCTCATGCCCTCATGCATACCCCTCATGCAAACCCCTGGATCCTTCCCTGGCCATAAGCTACAGAAACTGGGGCATGGCTTCCACGGCGTCCTGTGAGTGTGGAGCAGAGAAACAGACCGCAGACCATATTACACTGTAACATGTTGTTCCATACACCGCCATCCAAATGGGATTCGGGGTCTGCTCACTGCGAACGAACGAGAGTTTGGCAAGGTGGCTGTTTGATACGTGCCCAGTAGGATGGACCAACAAAACCCTACCTTCTTCAATTTCGCTATAACTTGGCAGAATGGTGCATTTGGGTGAAAAAACTGATGTGCTAAAATTTTTTCGAAATCCAACAACGTTTGACGCCCTAGAAGTGAAGCTAAAAAATTAAATTCATTAAGCTAAAAAATCTTGCAAAAAAAATTAATTTCATCAACAGTTTTTAGTTCGTAGAAACCAACCAAAAAAAACTTGGGAAATTTTACGTTCCTTGTTGCTTGGTAAACAAAAGTCTTCATTCACTAATTCTCTCACTGTAAATGATGCAATAGTTGATGAACCTGTGGATATTTCTGAAAAATTTAATACGTACTTTGTAAATATAGCTAAACGTCTAGCTGACAAACTTAAAGCTACAGATGATACCAACTTTTTGTCGTATCTAAAACATCCAACACTCTCAATTATACATTTAAACCCTACTGACTCATATGAAATTGTCAGTTCGATTAATTCTTTACAACTTAACAAGGCTAATGGTTTTAATGATATTTCACCATATTTTTTAAAAATAGGTGCTAACATTTGAGCATATCCCCTCACTGACCTTTTCAACCATTGTATCTCGCTGGGTATATTTCCTCAACAACTAAAAATTGCTAAAGTTATTCCTGTCTACAAAAGCGGTCCTCCTGATAATGTTGGAAACTATAGGCCTATCCCCCTGCTTACATCGCTATCAAAAATTTTTGAACGTCTTATATTTAAACGTATGATTTCGTTTTTTGATAAAAATAACACTATAATTTCAACCCAATTTGGTTTTCGCCATCATCATTTCACTAATCATTCTATCTTGGAAATTATCACTAGCTGTTATGATTCCCTGCAACTCAAAAATTTTGTTAATTTGATGTTTTTAGATATTAAAAAGGCCTTCGATTCTGTTTCTCACTTCAAACTACTAAAAAAACTTGAACATTACGGCATAAGAGGCGTTGCTAATCAGCTCCTTGGGTCTTACTTGACGAATAGAAAGCAATTTGTTAGCATCGGCAATGTCTCTTCATCCTTAAAATCCATCAATTTTGGAGTTCCCCAAGGCTCTATATTAGGCCCTTTTTTATTTCTTATATATATAAATGATCTTCCCAACTGCCTGAAAACTGTCCCTAGGTTCTTTGCAGATGATACTGTCTTGATATTTTCATCTAATAACTTACAGAATTTGCAACTTCTTGCTCACTCTGAACTCTTCAATGTGGCTGACTGGATGCTAATGAATAGCCTCACCATTAACCCTACGAAAACAATTTCTTTTATTCTTTCACCTTGTTCCCATAAATCATTTCCCGATTATAACTGTTCATTAAATGATGTTGAAATTCAACTATCTCAATACTGCCAAATATCTTGGAATTATTCTAGATGATCGCCTATCATTTAAAACACATATTGATTTTCTTGTAACTACAATATCGCATTCAGTGGGGATTATGATCAAACTAAGACCTTATTTGCCAACAGAAACGTTAACTACTTTGTACTATGCGCTTGTGCACTCTCATATTCTATATGGACTACCTGTTTGAGCAGCTACGTAAGATACTTACCTTAACAAATTAAGGAAGTTACAAAATAAAGCTATAAAAACTATTACTAAATCAAATATTAAAAATAGGATTACTCCCCAATACCGCCACCTTGGCATCCTTAAATTAAATGATTTATATTCGAAATTGCTAAATTTATGTATCAGTATGTTCATAATATGTTACCCTCGCAATTCAATAATTATTTTTCGTTTACACATAATATCCATTCTCATGAAACTCGTGATTCAACTTCCAAAGCTATGACACTCACACGCTATTCTACAAATCGTAATCAAAACTCCATTTAATACAAAGGAGTCAAAATCTGGAACTCTATACCTAATCATTTAAAATCATTTTCATTTCAAAAATTTAAACATGAATATAAGAAATTTCTTTTGGACAAATATAGTTAACCTATAGACTTGAACGACTAATGATATAAATTTTTATTTTCTTTTTTTTTCCAAATTTAGCTGTAGTTTGTTACGAAAGGTTGCTGCTCGACTCGAAGACCACTAGGTCCCTTCGCAGTTACCTGTTGCTGCTTTACGCATTTCCAATGGATGGTGATTAATCGTACCGTAGCGTGATTATTTTGTTTGTTGTGTTTGCAACGAAATAAACTTGCTGACAGACTGACTGACTCTTCGGCTGGAAAGACATTAAAGGAATTATACCCTTCTTTGATGCATGTCACCTGCGTTGCGCACTTACCACATAACTGCGCTATGCGTGTGCGTGCTCATTTTAAAAATATTGAAATTAAAGACTACATTAACAAACGATTATCCAACTCTGATTTAGAAACAATAATAAACTGTACCAACTTGACGATTGACCCAACAAGCTACGCACTATTGCAAAAAGCCCAGCCAACCTCTGCTGCTGTTGAGAGGTCGTTTTCTATGCTCAATAAATTACTGAGAAAAGACAGAAATTTTGATGTTAAGAACGTAAAAAATATATGATGCTGTATTACTATAAAACGTCCTTGCAATTATACTGCGTGGCTTTCGTTAAAAAAATCTTAGACATACTGTTAGTGTACAGTACAGTTGCGATAGTAACGCAATTTTTGTATTACACACTAATTGATACCGATACACACAATGGCTCGTTATCCTAGGTTTTAACGTCATGCGTCGCTTTGTTGCATTAGCTTCAACACTGAGTAATTGAGAAAATGTTCGAAGTAAGCTACCTTTTTCTTTAAAAACTTGTGTAAATTGCAGATTATAAAACATATTTAATTAATAAAGCGCAGCAAGACATAAATAATACGCGGAAGCGGTTGAGTCAAAATAAAGTCAAAATTTTACTAAAATAAAGTCAAAAATATATTTTTTAGGTAAAAAAAATGGCCCTAGTTATCAGGCTTGTTTTTGAAAGCCTATTTTAAACTTCGGCAATCTTAGCCTACATATCACTTACACTCAGTAATCGATTTAAAGGGTATGCCATCCCCTCGGAAAATATAACACCATCCCCCTTAAAACAGTTTAAGGTAAATCATTTCCCTATAGATAATGACCATCCGTCCTTTACGTCAGCGTGAAAAGCTTGCACCCTTCCCCTACGCCCCGTACCGGTAAGTGTTTTAACACATCGAGCACTTCTTTCGCTATCGCAATCGCGTTTTAGAACTAACTGCTTTCTCCTGTTGTAAGCAGCGATAATTTATTCGCTATGCATTAATCGATGTTTGTCGATTGCTGTTAATTTTCTAATCGAAGACATCACTTGCGGCGCTGCAGGTTTTGGGCTTGATTCCGGGGCCGGTCAAATCGAACGCAGTGTTGCCAACGGCTCGCCACCGCTTCGACGTTTCTTCGAAGCTGAGTTGCCCAGGCGCTAAGCCACACATATATGGACCACGCCACTTGTTATACGCTTTAGGTAATACCGCCGGTATAATGCCGATTTCGAGTTTTTTGACTTCAAAAAGGGAGCTGTGGCATCTTACGCACCACCAGCACAAAAATAATCACGATTAGTTGGGTTATATATGAATCGGAATGTGCAACAATAACGGCTCCAGAGCCTCACGAGTATACTTACAACGAACGTCGTTCTTTCGACCATTTAGCTTCATAGTGACGCATAAAAATGCCACAAAGCTTTAACGGCATGAAGGTTTTTCTGCTGAATAATTACCGGTAATTGTAGCGTCTTTATGATGTCATAACGCTTTATTATTATTCAACAGAATCATTTCAAGAGAATTGCATGGATAATGTTGCGTTGACTAGAGGACAATAATACTTGAACATCCGGGCGTAATTTGAGAAAAAGTGAGTTTCACAAAGATGACGAAGGACGTAGAGATTTTTCAGTGAAAGTAATACAGAAGCGGTTATGTTAGAAGTGAGCAATTTTGCGAGTAATGTTTATATGCGTACTGAAGACCATAAATTGGCGGTAGAAGTGAAGTGGTTCCCTCTATACAACTTCTCGGCAAGCTTACCGCCAGCATCACTTCAGGTCTACGGTACGCTCATCTTTATAGGTAATCACCATATTTCAGCTTGGAACATTTATTTGGCATACAGCAAGTTTTTCGAACTCACTCTTGTTTCTCGAAATTGAAATAGAAAAAAAAAAAGAGAAAAGATTTAAATGCAGCTTAAGACAGTGAAGCTCAACTGCTATATACTGCAGTGTTTTTTTCTAGAATAAGCATCCTAATACTTCAGGAAACGTTAATCGTTTGTGAGATATGATAATGCCACAATGCGTTATCCATATTTTATAGAAACATTTGAATAGGAGAATTGCATTGATGCTTGTAATGTTGAGAAGACAAGAAGACCTTATTACTTATACATGCGGACTCTGTTTGATCGAGAAACACGGAGCTTTACGAAGACGATAAAACATCATTAAAACTTTCGTTTCAGTGGAAGTTAGTTGCTGCTGCAGTCATTGAGGTGAGCGAGAGTGCGAGTATCATTTAGCGTTTTGTAGTCCGTTACAGTTGTAGAAACAAAGAGAAGGCTAACCGTCTTTGCGCTCAACAGTTCGCGCTCTCAGAACTTGTGGCAACTATACAAAAGCGCTTTCTTTATGAGAATTACGTTGACTTCGTTTATGTAGATGCTGCCGAAGAAGTACAAAGATTAACTTTGAAAATGTGCTGAAGAAATCGCTTGTTGACGATGTCAAAACA
Organism: Trididemnum miniatum; assembly: GCA_964006365.1. Lineage (NCBI taxonomy): Eukaryota > Metazoa > Chordata > Ascidiacea > Aplousobranchia > Didemnidae > Trididemnum > Trididemnum miniatum. Next base: position 12,871,869 of record OZ023242.1, on the reverse strand, counting down.
AAATTGACGAATTAGAAAATATCGAGATGGTCTAGTGACAAAGCCCAAGTTCTTTCAAAGGGTTATTAGCGGTATGTTTCAATTCTACTTCGAGCGCAGTATTTAAAGACATCGCTTTCGGTGTCGTAGGTCTGGGATTCCATTCAAATCGTGCACAGTGTCGGCAACTGTTTTGCCCAGACGCTATAAGCCGCGGAGATGGGCCTCGCCACTGGATACACGCTTCGGCGTAATACCGCGAGTATAGGCTAATAGAGATTTGTTGTCCTTCTATTTTTGAAATACGTTTTTCGTTAGAGATTAACGACTCTCCCTTCTTCGGAGGGCACATTGTTGCCATCAGCAAATGCGTTACGGTTGCCGTGTTTTCGCGTCATTTAACTGCTCAGATGGCCGAGTGGTAAGAACGTCCGCCTCGGTACCTGTAGACTTAGGTGTGATTCCAAGTAAATCGGGTCAAACCAATGACAATAAAATTGGTATTCACAGCTTCCCTGCTTGACGCTCGGCATTAAAGGAACAGTGCGAAGAACAAACCGGCAAGTTTACTTGTTGTGGCGTTAGCAAAAGCACTCAGCGGGATTCCCCCATCTTGGTGTGCTAGATAGATGGCCGGCAACTCCACCTAAGGGAGCTCGTACAGCGCATTGATCGCTTTCTCGTGATAGGAGGATAAATCAGCAACAAAATACTAAAAAAAAATGCTAATTTTGAGTGGTAGTGAAGTGCACTGGTTCTCAGGCAGAAATGCAATGTGTTCTATTCTCGTTGATATTGTGACGAAGTGCTGATAGCCCCGCTACTCGTTACACGCTTAGGCGTGATACCGCTAGTATAATGAAGATTTGATTTTTTTCCCTTTATTATAATAGCTATTTTGCTTGTTTGTTCTTTTGTCCCGGGTTCCAAAAATCCTCACAGCGGTACTGTTAATGGTGGCCCGATAAGTTGAAAGACGAATCGATTAATTGCCACCACCTTGGGGATCTCCTTAAATCAATTTTTGTGCGCCAAGAGTTTGTTGGTTTTATTGATTTTACCGATTTTTCATGGTAATTAACTGGCCCTTGGCGCAGTGGTTAAAGCTAACGGTAACGGTACCGGAGGTTTGGGCTCGACATGCGGGTAGTCGAGTCGCACGCAGTGTCGCCAACGGCTCGCCACCGCTGCGATGTTTCTTCGCAGCTGCTGTGTTGCGCAGACCATACGCTAAGTCGCGGAGATGGGCCCCGCTACTCGTCACCCGCTTCGTCCCAAAGCCAAATTTCTCGCTGAAGAACTAAGTCGTTTTTCCTCGAAAACTGGTCATGGCGTGGGAGCTGAGCAAAGGTTCACTGTGCCTGGTGCAGTAGTTTGTAGGCTTGCAGAATGCCTGATTTTTGCGGCTAATGACGGAGTGTTATTAATGCCTCATAAACACAATGTATGTGGCGTCATAAACCGAATTATAAGATCACAATTCCATACCTAGTTAAGCCTTGGTCATAAGTTTGCTACGACACTGGAATCATTGATGAGGTAAATTTACACAAGTTGCGGCCGTTAGCTCAGTTGCTAAGAGCACGCTATCGGTGCGGGAGGTCTGGGGTTCAATTCCCGGACCGGTCAAATTGACGCAGTGTCGCCAACGACTCGCCACCGTTGCGACGTTTCTTCGGAGCTGTGTAGCCCAGGCGCTAAGCCGCGGAGATGGACCCGCAACTCGTTACACGCTTCGGCGTAATACGGCGAGTATAATGAAGATTTGATTTGATTTTTGATTTGCATATGAATAGTAATGTTTGGAGCCAGATCAAAACACGTCCTGCTAGCTTAAAATCAAAGTTTCGCATTTATTTTTAAAGTTGTCAAACTAATTAATTAATGTTCGTCACCAAATATGAGTGTTGAGTCCTTGGCAGGTGGAGCTTTATAGAAGGTAACAGTGAGATTGAGAACTTACATTGATCACTAACAAACCGGCGGGTTGGCTCAGTTGTCAAGATATCGCTACCGGGGCGGGAAGTCCGGGTTCGATTACCGGGTCGGTCAAAGCGGACACAGGGTCTCCAATGGCTCGCCACCGCTGCGACGTTTCTTCGGAGCTGTGTTGCTCAGGCGCTAAGCCGCGGAGATGGGCCCCGCCACTCGTTACACGCTCCAACGGGATAACGCGAGTATGATGAAGATTTGATTTTTGAATAAAAAATTACTATGTACCGTTTTGCAGGTTAGAAATGACTGGCTGCTTCCGTTTTTTCTGTTGTGAAGTGAAAAGCAGCTTGACAAATCGCTGATGATGTAACACGTTGTTGCAAGTCAATGCTTGACGATGCTTTATAACTTCTATTGTTCCGGTGAGGTTATATTTGGAATGCTTCATTGGTCGCTATTCTCCTTTAGTGGTTTACCAACTCGGACCAATGTGGGAGAAATTGCTGGTACTGTGGTGTTTCTCGAAGACATTAAACAAATGCATTCTGCTGTTCAAGCCAAACCCAGAGCCCGCAATCTTGCACTGTTTGAAATTCAACGTTTATGCAAAGTGGCTCCTGACAATGATTTTTGATATAGGATAAATGTGTCTTTGTTTTTGTACAAGAGTTTATCTAAACGTCCGAAACGTGACATTCCTCTTTCTGTTTCAGATCTTAATTACACATTTGCCATACTTCCTGGTTGATGATTTTTTGCTACACATCAAGGCATTTGTTGGTTGAAGAGTCTCAGTAACGCTGCGTTTTCATGGGAAAAAGCTATGTTTTATTAAGAAGAATAAGAGGAATCGCTGATAGAAATGCTTGGTGGCGAAGTTGTTGATAAAAAATTCGAAAGTCACGTTGGGGATATTAGAGATTGAGAGAAACGAAAAAGTATATAGCTTCAGTGGAATGAGATGGTTAAACCTGTTCTGACAACAGAGCTGTGTGTTGCAAAGTGATGTTGAACTTAATGTTGAAGAGCAAAGAGAGAGCCGCCGAAGAAAACATGGATATAGCAGGTGGAAGAAAAACACGTGAAAGCTGATTTGAATTTATAAAATGTATGCAGCCAAACCAATTGGAGATAGAAAAGATAGAGGGAGAGAGAGAGACCGAGAACAGTGTTGTTGAGGTTTATCGGATCACCTACGCTAGTTGTGACAAGATCCAATTATGGAAAATCATCATCATTTTTACTTGAAGAAGTAAAAATGGTATCTGTGGGCGGTGTCACAATGGTAAGCAAGCAAAGGACCGAAGTTGTGATGAGCAGTTGAATCATTTCAATAATATCATGAATGGCTAAAACAAGCATTGTTGAGATGGTTTGGTGGAAATTCGTGAAGAAAAAGAATGGCGATGCATTGATTGAAGCATCGGGATATAAAAAGCTGATCAGCGAAAAAGTAACAAACATAATGATGAACGTGGAAAACAAATAAAGACGACTACATGCGTTTGGACAATGCCCAATTTTGAATTTAGAGTGAAAAGCATGTTTGCCAATGATGTTGATCGGGACGCCATCACCTCTTTTTGACGTGTACAACACCAGATAAACAGATTACTACTGCATGAAGAACGAAGCTTGCGGATAATCAATCCACGCTTTTATGCTATGCTATTATATCAAGGAGCGACAGCGTTTCCAAGTGAAATTTAAAAGAAAAGAAATAAGACGCCAGGTAACAAACGAAGACATTCGAAAAGAAGACAAAAATAGATATGAAGAGAAGAAAATAATACGGCTAGTCGTGACACTCAAAAGAAAACTTAAAAAAAAAAGCAAAAGAGATTGCAAACAATTGAAAAGAAGCAAGCGAAGACAGAATAATCGCACAGCAACATTGAATACGAGGTGTGTGTTGCCTCGTTATAGCAGGCTCAAGAATGACTTGAAGCGAGATGTTCTATCGAATCACGTCATGATAGCCACCATGATAGCGATGCAAAATGAAGAATCAAAACAGATGTGCTCTGGAAAGAGCGAGGTGCGTGCGCCAACTGAGAGTTGTAGATGGTCAATGTAAACTTTTCTGAATAGATATCGTTTTGTCTATTCATCTAATCATTTGACCGAGCGTAGGAAAGACTCTGAATATATAGTTTGCTCTTTGCAAGAACATAATTAGAATATTTGTATGCGGAAAATAGCCAGAGTTTTTAAATGACCTCATATTTGGCAACTAAACCTCAACAACAATTCCCGTGCTACACCCGGGGTAGAATAGGGCAGCCGGCCACCCCTCCGTGTCGTAAGAGGCGACTATTGGGGCACCCAACCAAAGCCATCAAATGGTGGGAAACCTTGTTTAAAAGTTCTTAGTCAGGCATTTCAATCATTTCCCGAAAGTCCAAAATCCTTGTTCTAGTTCATCAATTTCAAAAGTCACTTTTGGGCACTGACCGTAGCTTTCCATGCAGGTCCTGGCATTTTTCAGAATCCGCTACAAAGTACTTTAGCTTTTTCATGCTATAATTACGTCACAACAAACAGTTAGTGCTGTGAAAAGTTTGGCCTGTTCATGAAAACCTATGATTATTGTCATCAAAAACCATTTATACCAGTCTACATTTAAAATGGTAGCCTATACACATGCATCGCTGATTTCATTGGCATATTGATAAAGGAATTCTTCAAGCTCCAATTTTAGAAAACGAAACTAGCCGAAAAACGTCTTCATCCTTTCAACAGAATCAAACACTTCTAAAAATGACTATGATAATTGCAACAGTTACGGTATGGTTTGCAGGTTGTGCGTGTTGCATACACATGATGGTGAGATGATAATGGTGATTTCTTGAAATGGGGCAAGCACTTGCCTGGTGTGTGAGGTGCGAGAAAGCTGATTATCATCTTGATGGTCGGTTTATCAGTTGACTAATTTGGTATCTTTAGCTCGAGTCATGTGTTCAATTGCATATGGTTATGTTCCTGGGTTAAGTGTTCCGCCGATTTGTATTGTTTGAATGTGATAGTACTTGTTTTGTTTCGAGCTGTTGATTACGGAAGCTGTTTTAGCACGATGCAAGATTAAGTCGATTATATTGTCACGTATCTTCTCATTTAATCATTGCTTTCCTAATAAACCGAATTATAAAAAGTTCAAAAGCAAATGTTCCCTAAAAAAGTTTGTAAACTTCTAAGATTTTTTTTTATTATTAGTGTCGTTTGCAATTTTAGAAGGAAAATATTAAAAAACTTTAAAAACCACTGACGCCCTACAAATTCCTAAAAAATCAGAAAAAATAAAAGGCGTTCAGTAAATGGGAAAAAAGACTTCAAAAAAAAAGATCCAAAAAAAGTTCATAAGCAATAATCTTCCCAAAAAAAGTTTGTAGTCGTATTATTTTCTAGTGATATTCGCTATTTTTGAGAAAAAACATTGAAAAAAAATATTCCAAAAAGAAAACATTCAAAAAAAGTTGAAGAACAAATCTTTCCAAATAGTTATTGTAGATCTATTTTATTATTTTTATTACTAATTTTTTTGTTCGTGACATTCGTTACTGTTTCATTAGATCTGTTTCGGTCAAGAAGACCAGGTCAGTGTCTGCGTTGTTGCAGCCTACTGCGTGATTGTAAACGCAAAAGCAAGTTGGGAATCGGAAACGTGCAAAACAGATCTCCATGTGATTAGTAAGTTAAGCATGCTAAGAAGCAAAGTAGGCATACTATTCGCGATAGAACTACCTCGCATCGTTGAACCTTCTTTATTTTTTAGTCTGCTGCTTCCTATAGTGACTGTTACTGAGTCGATTTGCTCATCTGGGCAAGTTTGATTGGCTTACTGGCTAAAGTCTTGGGGTGGGGTTTGTGTCGAGGCTGAAGCGAGGCACCTAATGTTACTCGTTCGTTGGCAATGGAGGGCTGTTGCGGGAGGCGTTTGCATGGACTCTTCGTTCTGTTACTGGTCGGACTGACCAGTATCTATACCTAATGCGTCGTGGTATGAAGAATGTATCTCCCCACGCCCCTGTACTTCTTGGTGTCGCGTCGTGTTGTGAGTAGATATTGACGCATCTGATCAGTCGCAAACTTGGAGTTGATGCGGATACTTCTCAAAGCAGCACTCTAGCGTTGATGAGCGGCTTTCAGGTGGTGCTTTGTTTTGGCTTTGGTGCGAGTCTTGCTCCGAGATGGAGGTCGGTAGGTTAGTTGGACGAGTCTGGATGAGTGGAGAGACGAGGTTTCAGCTGCTACGGGCAGTAGTAGACAGTAAATTATTGCGAAACTTTTTAGATCAATTCGTTTCCATACGCTTTTTTGCTTTAGCAATCTAAGGAGGCAGCACAGCAGTCTAGAAACAGCCTACGAAAAATTGAAATCAAAATCAACCACAAAATACAAATCCTCGCAAAACCCTTCGAAAAAATTTGAAAAAGAAAAAAGTGCTTAACGCGCGATCAAAAAATCTCAATCCGAAAATATCTAAAAACACTGTGTAACTTTGGATTAATTGTGGTGATGTGTAGATAACTGAGTATGAATAGGAAGTTTTGAGCTGTGACTATCAGCGAAAACTTACTGTTGTAAAACAGGTGTTTAGTGTTTTTGGTATGTTTGCGTGTAGAAATGGTGAGAGGCGAAACAGACATTGAAATCTTGATGAGCAGTTCCAACTGTGATCAGGAACAGAATCGTGAAGTGTGTTTACATGTGAATGATAATACAAGATGTGTTTTCTCTGATGAGAAATGTTGAGTTGATAGCTGATGCGTAGGTGCATAAATGACACTGGATGTGCATGAATGAACTCGAGTTGTAGGAATTAGATTGTCTGCTGGTATTTGATCAGTTGAAACAGTGCGTTTGTAAGGTGGAGAATAAGTGTGCTAGTGAATTTTGTTCGAACAATCTTGGAATGTTTTTTCGAAGAATGAATTTTCCAGCTGCCATGAAGTAACAGATCACTTGGTCTTAACCGATCGATTTGATATTTTTTGGTACCAAAACCCTAAGAGTTCCTTTGCCTTTGTCTCACATTTTCAATTTAAACCAAATCTAGCTGAGCTGCTTATTAAACGCAATTACTCTGAGTCGCATAGGTGACCTGTATGCAGTGAACATTTTGTTACTGATTAGTTTTGTTTTTTGATTTCGCCAGTCGCTCATCACTAACACCGTCATAAGTAATCCAAGTCGTTAAAAATAAATGGAAATTTCAAAACTACAAAAAAACACTAACAAAATTTGTTGAAAACCCAATAAAAATAAATCAAAAAAAAAAAACTGTGATCAAAAAAAAAATTCAAAAGCAAAAAGAACTATACAAAAGTGTGTAAGTTGTGACGTGTGTAATGTTATGTTGTCGTTGTGCTACGAATTAATTGTTGTTTAAAAAACAAAATTAAAAACGAAAAATGTGAATCCACAAAAAAAATGCAAAATCAAAAACTCAAAAAAAGTGTGTAAATGGTGACGTGTGTAATTGGTCCGTTGTCTTTGTGCTCTATTAGTGAAGAAAAATCAACAAAAACATGTTTACAAAAAATTAAAAACTAAAAAACAATCAAAAAGTGTGTAGTTGTTTTTCTTGTGTGAAATAATGCTGGGACATGTTTGTATTTAGCCCTATCTAATTTAAAACGAATAACAATAATCCCGAAAAACTTAACGACTTGTGTATTTTGCGATCTTGCCCGTTGCAAATCAGCATAAGCATTTAAGCAATCATGAAACGTGTTTCTTGGTCATTATGACTCAGAGTTTATGTGTACGAACACACCAGGTACTGGCGTTTGGTGTAATTGCTTGCTCTCCAACTTCGAAGACCCACTCTAGATTCATAAAAAGTCAGAAAAGCAATTAAGTAAGTCACAAAACATGAATTATTGAAATCAGTGATGCTGATAGTTCGGCCTGATGAAGATTTTTCAATTTATCTAAAACAAGAGCGCAGCGTCAAAAAACTTAAATCACGTATCTTTCACGATCAAAATGTGATTGTGACCTAAAACAATTGGGCAAAGCAAAATCCATAAAAGCAGAAATAAAGTAATGTAGTATGAAGTGCCCTTAGCTAGGTAAAATAGCAATTCTGAATAACTATGCTGAGGTTTTCCATTAAAATCCACTACAGACTAAACCAAACTAACTCCATAACGAAGGCCTACAACCGACCTTTCAATCTTCCGTCTATATAAATATTTTATAAGTTCTGCAAAGCTCAAAGAGTCTACTCGGTACACCAAATTTTGCCGGATTACCATTTCTGGTCCTGGCTTATTCATTTCAATTTCCAGTTTACAACCAATAAAAACGCTTTCGGGGCAGCCATTATCTTGTGATTCTGGGAGCTGTAACACAACCTGTTTGCTTGCTTGTTTAATTTGTATTTTTTATTGTGTTACCATTCGATTGCGTCAAAAAGGCACCTGTTATTTTGTGGAATAAACTTTTATTGGAAAAACACTTCGTTCAATTGTGAGTAGGATAATCCGTCGGAATTCTCATCGAACTAAAATGTAACATTGATACTTGTTTTGTGAGTCTTTTTTATTTTTGTTATTGGCATGTTTATCTTATCGCAAAAAACTGACGAAGCGCTGAACGAGCTCGCTTAGGATTTGCCGGCCATCTGTCTACCACACTAAGATGGGGGAATCTTGTCAAGTGCCTTTTTCAACGGCACCACAAGTAAACTTGCAGAGGCGCATCCAGGGGGTGGGACCGCTGGGGTCGCCCCCCTCCGCTGAAATGTAAGCTAATATTTATCCGCAGTCAGCGAAACAGTGAAAACAGGACATCTGAGGACGAGTTCACTTTTTTTTTTGGTCTTCCCTTGATTTTTTTGGGGGTAAATTGGACGTCGAAAGACATGAAGACCTTTTCTTTTTGGTCTTCACCGATAGTTTCTGTAAAACATGTAAACAGGAAATTGCGTCCCCCTCTTTTCAAATTTCTGGGTACGCCCCTGGCTTGTTCTCCACACGGTCTCCTCAATGCTGAGCGTCAAGCAGGGAAGTTTTGAATATCAATTTTTATGTCATTGGTTTGACCCGACTTGGAATCAAATCCGCAAGCAGACGCTCTATCCCACTGGGTCATCTGATCGGTTTCATCGACAAACGTGTCTCCTTCTTGAAATTGTTAAGTTTCACAAAATCAATACAGTTTTCTCGGCATAGTCGTGCAAATTCCAAGAGACCTGTGGTGCTGGTCGTAGGGTGGGAGGTTTAATTACAAGCTAGATCAAATCAGTACCGGTAACTTAAAAATTGTAAGAGTCCTATTCAGAGCTTTTCCGCTAAACGTTCTGTGGAGCAGAAGCCGGTAAGTTTGGAAGTTTGTTTGTTGTACCCTTGGGGAAAACAATTAACGGGATTCCCTGACCTTCGATTAGTGGACAGGTGGACAAGCACCGCACAAACAAACACAAATATAGCAATTATGGAGAACTATCAATGCAATAGAGATGCTTATAGTAAAATTCTAACAAAAAATGTGGTAAGTTTTATAAAACGCTTTGAATAAAATCTCGTTGCGTGCCATGACTGGTAGCTTACTCGTGCCGGAGTTGCCGGCCCCTGCATCTTTTTATCTATGTCAAGATTTTTGCGCAAGCACCAACTTAAATTTATTAAACATTTTTTGATTCTGTTTAATCAGCGCTCGCCATGGTCTGAGGTAACACCCGTAGGTAGCAGGTCTTTCAAGATTGGTCAAGAGTTCGCATTTGGCACCTTTTAGATGGCTACTCACTGGTCAGCCCATGTCAACTTTGTTCAATGACAAAAATATTTGAGTAATATGCGAGCGGCAATTCGAAGTTTCATTATTTTCCCAAAACTCAGTTTCATTACGATGATTCTTGTATTGATTGACGGTGGATTTTTATGACTGAGAATCGATTTATGACGTCATATTTGGGTTTAATTGTAATTTATGATCAGTGATCAATCATTCAAGTCAATCGACTGGAGAAGGGGATTTGCAGTCAGACGTCAAGACGAGCTTATCCGAATAGATGCAGAAGCTATTGAATTGATAGAAGCTGAAAAGTCAGTTATCTATCACTGCAAGGAATAGAATTGGAAGGATATTAGACCTGTAAACGAAATATGCCGAAGTGGCCGAATGAAGTTATGATCGAAGTCAAAAGTTTAGTTCGTAGCCAGGCCTAAGTGTGGTAGACTGAAGACAAGGGTTCTAGTTTGGGGATTTGTCTTGAATGTGGATGGTTGTACAGCTGCTTTGATGACAACAAAGTTGGTCAAGGTCAATTGAAGTTGTTTGCGCATGGAGTTGGCAGAAAGCTGGCGTATCGGGCTACGTACCGGTAGCTGGCTCTCGGGCTCGATGCCCGACTAGATCATCTTCCATGATGCTTGTACCGACGTTGTACCGGACCAGTATTTAACTGATATAAAAATTACTTCAACAAGTCGTCATATCGGATGCTCAGATGACACACAACTGCCTTTGCTACAGGTAACCGGTAATGAATTATAATATGTAACGGTAGACTATTGTTGAGAGGAATTCCTGACGGGGTCTACCTTAATTCTAATTTCTCTCCGACTTTCAGTTTCTTCGGAATTATTTTCTTTGGATATTTCCTCTCGTCGTTTTTTTTAGGGTTTCTACAATCAGAGTCGGTTACCAGTGCTCCATAATAAACTGATAACTGATTCCGATAGTAGTAGTAGTGAGTTTTTATTGTCGGCCATGAAGTGACAAACATCGATAAAACAAACCATAGCGAGGCAAAACAAGACAAGGAAACAGCGACAAAACGCTATACCGGTAGCTATGTTAAATTTATAATTTGCAGCCTCAATCATGCGGTTGCGGTCAGCTTTTGCTTACCGGTACCTTACCTGCAGAGTTTAGGTTTGGGCAACGATAATAGGCTTCCAGGTTTAGAAATTTGCCCAAAAGGTGCATCATCATCTAGTCGAGCCATTCACCCCGAATTAAACCTACCGGTAGCCTTGTAGTATTGACTATGTCTGTCGATAACCTAATAGGGAATTCAAGATTCTGTTCCTTATTAATCTTTGTTTTGGAAGACCTTGTGATCTTTGTAATTAGAAGTTCTTTTCGTTCTTTAATTTGTAATCTTTGTAATTAGAAGTTTTTGAAGTCTTTGTGATTAGAAGACCGTATCGTCATTAGAAGACCGTATCGTCATTTCGTTGTCTCCCTGTCATGGTGTATCATTTAATGTACGTGTTGCATTTTGTATACCTGGCAAATAAAAACTTGATTGATTGGAAGCTTATTTTAAACTTCGGCAATCTTAGCCTACATATCACTTACACTCAGCACTCGATTTGAAGGGGATGCCATCCTCCCCGTAAAAACATAACACCATCCCCCCATAACATTTTAAGGTGAATCATTCCCCTATAGGCCTTAAGTAATCACCATCCCTCCTTTGCGTCAGCGTGAGAAGCTGGCACCATTCCCCTATGCCCGGTACCGGTAAGTGTTTTAACAACTCGAGCACTTCATACACTATCGCCATCTCGTTTTAGAACTACTGCTTTCTTATGTTGTAAGCAGCGATAATTTATTCGCTATGCATTAAGCGATGTTTGTCAAATGCTATTTATTTTCTAATCGAAGACATCACTAGCGGCGCTGCAGGTCTGGGGCTTGATTCCTGGGCCGGTCAAATCGAACGCAGAGTTGCCAACGGCTCGCCACCGCTTCGACGTTTCTTCGAAGCTGAGTTGCCCAGGCGCTTAGCCACACTCATATGAACCTCGCCACTTGTTATACGCTTTGGGTAATACCGCCGGTATAATGCTGATTGCGAGTTTTTTGACTTTAGAAAGAGAAGCTTGAACGGCATGAAGGTTTTTCTGCTGAATAATTTCCGGTAATTGTAGCGTCTTTATGATGTCATAACGCTTTATTATTATTCAACAGAATCATTTCAAGAGAATTGCATGGATAATGTTGAGTTGACTAGAGGACAATAATACTTAAACATCCGGACTTGATGAGAGAAAAAGTGAGTTTCACAAAGATGACGAAGGACGTAGAGATTTTTCAGTGAAAGTAATACAAAAGCGGTTATGTTAGAGGTGAGCAATTTTGCGAGTAGTGTTTATATGCGTACTGAAGACCATAAATTAGCGGTAAAAGTGAAATATGGTCACTCTATACAACTTCTCGGCAAGCTTACCGCCAGCATAACTTCAGGTCTACGGTACGCTTATCTTTAAAGGTAATCACCATATTTCAGCTTGGAACATTTATTTGGCACACAGCAAGTTTTTCGAACTCACTTTTGTTTCTCGAAATTGAAATAGAAAAAAAAAGAGAAAAGATTTAAATGCAGCTTAAGACAGTGAAGCTCAACTGCTATATACTGCAGTGTTTTTTTCTAGAATAAGCATCCTAAAACTTCAGGAAGCGTTAATCGTTTATGAGATATGAAAATGCCACAATGCGTTATCCATATTTTATAGAAACATTTGAACGTGTGGTATCTTTGTTTCTAACGTTATGGAGTGCGGAAATTCAAACGAATTGATGGATTGATTGATTTGAATAGGAGAATTGCATTGATGCTTGTAATGTTAGGAAGACACGAAGACATACTTACTTGTACAACCGGACTCTGTTTGATCGAGAAACACGGAGCTTTACGAAGACGATAAAAAATCATTAGAATTTTCGTTTCAGTGGAAGTTAGTTGCTGCTGCGGTCATTGAGGTGAGCGAGAGTGCGAGTATCATTTAGCGTTTTGTAGTTCGCTACAATTGTAGAAACAAAGAGAAGGCTAACCGTCTTAGCGCAAAACAGTTCACGCTTTTAGAACTTGTGGCAACTACAAAAGCGCTTTCTTTGCAAGCATTTAAGTTGACTTCGTTCATGCAGATGCTGCCGAAGAAGCAGAACGATTAACTTTGAAAATATGCTGAAGAAATCGCTTGTTGACGATGTCAAAACAAAATTGACGAATTAGAAAATATCGAGATGGTCTAGTGACAAAGCCCAAGTTCTTTCAAAGGGTTATTAGCGGTATGTTTCAATTCTATTTCGAGCGCAGTATTTAAAGACATCGCTTTCGGTGTGGCAGGTCTGGTGTTCCATTTCTGGCCGGTCAAACCGTACACAGTATCGGCTACTGTTTTGCCCAGGCGCTATAAGCCGCGGAGATGAGCCCCGCCACTGGTTACACGCTTCGGCGTAATACCGCGGGGATAATAGATATTTGTTGTCCTTCTGTTTTTGATATAAGTTTTTCGTAAGATCAGCGACTTGGTCTCTTCTTCGGAGGGCATATTGTTGCCTTCAGCAAATGATTTACGGTTTTCGCGTCATTTAACAGCTCAGATGGCCGAGTAGTAAGAGCGTCCGCCTCGAGAGCTGTAGACTTAGGTGTGATTCCAAGTAAATCGGGTCAAACCAATGACAATAAAATTGGCATTCACAGCTTCCCTGCTTGACCCTCAGCATTAAAGGAACAGTGTGACGAACAAACCGGCAAGTTTACTTGTTGTGCCATTAAAAATAGCACTCAGCGGGATTCCCCCATCTTGGTGTGGTAGACAGATGACTGGCAACTCCAAAGCGAGCTCGTACAGCTCATTGTATGCTTTTTCGTGATAGGAGGATAAATCAGCAACAAATCACTAAAAAAAATACTAATTTTAGGTGGTAGCAAAGTGCACTGGTTCTCAAGCAGAAATGCAATGTGTTCTATTTTCGTTGATATTGTGACGAAGTGCTGATAGCCCCGCTACTCGTTACACGCTTAGGCGTGATACCGCTAGTACAATAAAGATTTGATTTTTTTTCCCTTTATTATAATAGCTATTTTGCTTGTTTGTTCTTTTGCCCCGGGTTCCAAAAATCCTCACAGCGGTACTGTTAATGGTGGCCTGATAAGTTGAAAGACGAATCGACTAATTGCCACCACCTTGGGGATCTTAAATCAATTTTTGTGCGCCAAGAGTTTGTTGGTTTTATTGATTTTACCGATTTTTCATGGTAATTAATGGGCCCTTGGCGTAGTGGTTAAAGCTAACGGTAACGGTGCCGGAGGTTTGGGCTCGATATCCGGGTAGTCGAGTCGCACGCAGAGTTGCCGACGGCTCGCCACCGCTGCGATGTTTCTTCGCAGCCGCTGTGTTGCCCAGACCAGTCGCTAAGTCGCGGAGATGGGCCCCGCTACTCGTCACCCGCTTCGTCCCAAAGCCAAATTTCTCGCTGAAGGATTAAGTCGTTTTTCCTCGAAAACTGGTCATGGCGTGGGAGCTGAGCAAAGGTTCACTGTGCCTGGTGCAGTAGTTTGTAGGCTTGCAGAATGCCTGATTTTTGCGGCTAATGACGGAGTGTTATTAATGCCTCATAAACACCATGTATGTGGCGTCATAAACCGAATTATAAGATCACAATTCCATACCTAGTTAAGCCTTAATCATGAGTTTGCTGCGACACTGGAATCATTGATGTGGTAAATTTACACAAGTTGCATATGAATTGTAATGTTTGGAGCCAGATGAAAACACGTCTTGCTAGCTTAAAATTAAAGTTTCGCATTCATTTTTAAAGTTGTCAAACTAATTAATTAATGTTCGTTACCAAATATGAGTGTTGAGTCCTTGACAGGTGGAACTTTATAGAAGGTAGTGAGATTAAGAACTTACATTGATTACTAACAAATCGACTGGTTAGCTCAGTGGTCAAGGTATCGCTATCGGGGTGGAAAGTCCGGGTTCGATTACCGGGTCGGTCAAAGAGGACACAGGGTCGCCAATGGCTCGCCACCGCTGCGACGTTTCTTCGGAGCTGTGTTGCTCAGGCGCTGAGCCGCGGAGATGGGCCCCGCCACTCGTTACACGCCCCAACGGGATAACGCGAGTATGATGAAGATTTGATTTTTGAATAAAAAATTACTATGTACCGTTTTGCAGGTTAGAAATGACTGGCTACTTCCGTTTTTTTATTGGGAAGTGAAAAGCAGCTAAGCATATTGCTAATGATGCAACACGTTGTTGCAAGTCAATGCTTGACGATGCTTTACAACTTCTACTGTTGCGGTGAGGTTATATTTGGAATGCTTCATTGGTCGCACTATTCTCCTTTAGTGGTTTACCAACTCGGACCAATGTGGGAGAAATTGCTGGTACTGTGGTGTTTCTCGAAGACATTAAACAAATGCATTCTGCTGTTCAAGCCGAATCCGGAGCCCGCAATCTTGCACTGTTTGAAATTCAACGTTTATGCAAAGTGGCTCCTGACAATGATTTTTGACATCAGATAAATAAGTCTTTGTTTTTGTACAAGAGTTTATCTAAACGTCCGAAACGTGACATTCCTCTTTCTGTTTCAGATCTTAATTACACATTTGCCATACTTCCTGGTTGATGATTTTTTGCTACACATCAAGGCATTTGTTGGTTGAAGAGTCTCAGTAACGCTGCGTTTTCATGGGAAAAAGCTATGTTTTATTAAGAAGAATGAGAGGAATCGTTGATAGAAATGCTTGGTGCCGAATTTGTTGATAAAAAATTCTATTGTCATGTTGGGGATATTGGAGATTGAGAAAAACAAAAAATTATATGGCTCAAGTGGAATGAGATGGTCAAACCTGTTCCGACAACAGAGCTGTGTGTTGCAAAGTGATGTTGAATTTAACGTTGAAGAGCGAAGAGAGAGCCGCCGGAGAAAACATGGATATAGCCGGTAGAAGAAAAACACGTGAAAGCTGATTTAAAGCTATAAAATGCATGCAGCCGAACCAATTGGAGATATAGAAGACAGAGAGAGACCGAGAGCAGTGTTGTTGAGGTTTATCGGATCACGTACGCTAGTTGTGACAAGATCGAATCATGAAATTATCATCTTTTTAACTTGAAGACGTAAAAAATGGTATCTGTGGGCGGTGTCACAATGGTAAGCAAGCAAAGGACCGAAGTTATGGTGAGCAGTTGAATCATTTCAATAATATCATGAATGGCTAAAACAAGCATTGTTGAGATGGTTTGGAGGAAATTCGTGAAGAAAAAGAATGGCGATGCATTGATTGAAGCATCAGGATATAAAAAGCTGATCAGCGAAAAAGTAACAAACATAATGATGAACGTGGAAAACAAATAAAGACGACTACATGCGTTTGGACAATGCCCAATTTTGAATTTAGAGTGAAAAGCATGTTTGCCAATGATGTTGATCGGGACGCCATCACCCCTTTTCGAAGTGTACACCACCAGATAAACAGATTACTACTGTATGAAGAACGAAGCTGCGGATAATCAATTCATGCTTTTATTCTATGCTATTATATCAAGGAGCGACAGCGTTTCCAAGTGAAATTTAAAATGACGCCAGGTAACAAACGAAGACATTCGAAAAGAAGACAAAAATAGATATGAAGAGAAGAAAATAATACAGCTAGTTGTGACACTCAAAAGAAAACTTAAAAAAAAGCAAAAGAGATTGCAAACAATTGAAAAGAAGCAAGCGAAGACGGAATAATTGAACAACAACATTGAAAACGAGTTGTGTGTTGCCTCGTTATAACAGGCTCAAGAATGACTTGAAGCGAGATGTTCTATCGAATCACGTCATGATAGCCACCATGATAGCGATGCAAAATGAAGAATCAAAACAGATGTGCTCTGGAAAGAGCGAGGTGCGTGCGCCAACTGAGAGTTGTAGATGGTCAATGTAAACTTTTCTGAATAGATATCGTTTTGTCTATTCATCTAATCATTTGACCGAGCGTAGGAAAGACTCTGAATATATAGTTTGCTCTTTGCAAGAGCATAATTAGAATATTTGTATGCGGAAGATAGCCAGAATTTTAAAATGAAATCATATTTGGCAACTAAACCTCAACAACAATTCCCGTGCTACACCCGGGGTAGAATAGGGTAGCCGGCCACCTCTCCGTGTCGTAAGAGGCGACTATTGGGGCACCCAACCAAAGCCATCAAATGGTGGGAAACCTTGTTTAAAAGTTCTTAGTCAGGCAATTCAATCATTTCCCGAAAGTCCAAAATCTTTGTTCTAGTTCATCAATTTCAAAAGTCACTTTTGGGCACTGACTGCAGCTTTCCATGCAGGTCCTGGCATTTTTCAGAATCCGCTACAAAGTGCTTTGGCTTTTCATTGCAATTATTACGTCACAACAATCAGTTAGTGCTGTGAAAAGTTTGGCCTGTTCATGAAAACCTATGATTATTGTCATCAAAAAGCATTTAAACCAGTCTACACTTAAATTGGTAGCCTATACAAATGCATCGCTGATTTCATTGACATACTGATAAAGGAAGTTTTTAAGTTCCAATTTTAGAAAACGAAACTAGCCGAAACACATCTTCATCCTTTCAACAGAATCAAACACTTCTAAAATGACTATGATAATTGCAACAGTTACGGTATGGTTTGCTGGTTGTGCGTGTTGCGTACACATGATGGTGTGATGATAATGGTGATTTCTTGAAATGGGGCAAGCACTTGTCTGCTGGTGTGTGAGGTGCGAGAAAGCTGATTATCATCTTGATGGTCGGTTTATCAGTTAACTAATTTGGTATCTTTAGCTCGAGTCATGTGTTCAATTGCATATGGTTATGTTCCTGGGTTAAGTGTACCGCCGATTTGTATTGTGTGAATGTGATCGTACTTGTTTTGTTTCGAGCTGTTGATTACGGAAACTGTTTTAGCACGATGCACGATTAAGTCGATTATATTGCCACCCATCTTCGCATTTAATCATTGCTTTCCTAATGTGCTTTGAGGCAATGAATCTGTTTTACGCTTCAAGTTTGTTGAACCTATCCTTTCCGTGCTGTCTCCTATGAATTTGTGCGAAAAACAACCCAAACAATCACAAGCATGTAGTATGCGAAAAAAAGCAGAAAACCGAAGAGTGTCTGGTAAATGAGCAAAAAAATTTCAAAAACAAAACATCCTAAAAAAGTTCAAATGCAAATGTTCCCTAAAAAAGTTTGTAGACTTTTAAGATTTTTTTTTATTATTGGTGTGGTTTGCAATTTTAGAAGGAAAATATTAAAAAACTTTAAAAACCACTGACGCCGTACAAATTCCCAAAAAATCAGAAAAAATAAAAGGCGTTTAGTAAATGGGCAAAAAGACTTCAAAAAAAAGATCCAAAAAAGTTCATAAGCAATAATCTTCCCAAAAAAAAGTTTGTAGTCGTATTATTTTCTTGTGGCATTTGCTATTTTTGAGAAAAAACATTGAAAAAAAATATTCCTAAAAGAAAACATTCAAAAAAAAGTTGAAGAACAAATCTTTCCAAATAGTTATTGTAGATCTATTTTATTATTGTTATTACTATTTTTTTTTGTTGGTGACATTCGTTACTGTTTCATTAGATCTGATTTGGTCAAGGAGACCAGGTCAGTATCTGTGTTTTTGGAGCCTACTGCGTGATTGTAAACGCAAAAACAAGTTGGGAATCGGAAACGTGCAAAACAGATCTCCATGTGATTTGTAAGTTAAGTATGCTAAGAAGCAAAGTAGGCATACTATTTGAGATAGAACTACCTCGCATTGTTGAATCTTCTTCATTTTTCAGTCTGCTGCTTCCTATAGTGACTGTTACTGAGTCGATTTGCTCATCTGGGCAAGTTTGATTGGCTTACTGGCTAAAGTCTTGGGGTGGGGTTTGTGTCGAGGCTGAAGCGAGGCACCTAATGTTACTCGTTCGTTGGCAATGGAGGGCTGTTGCGGGAGGCGTTTGCATGGACTCTTCGTTCTGTTACTGGTCGGACTGACCAATATCTATATCTAACGCGTCGTGGTATGAAGAATGTATCTCCCCACGCCCCTGTACTTCTTGGTGTCGCGTCGTGTTGTGAGTAGATATTGACGCATCCGATCAGTCGCAAACTTGGAGTTGATGCGGATGCTTCTCAACGCAGCACTCTGGCGTTGATGAGCGGCTTTCAGGTGGTGCTTTGTTTTGGCTTTGGTGCGAGTCTTGCTCCGAGATGGAGGTCGGTAGGTTAGTTGGATGAGTCTGGATGAGTGGAGAGACGAGGTTTCAGCTGCTACCGGCAGTAGTAGACAGTAAATTATTGCGAAACTTTTTAGATCAATTCGTTTCCATACGCTTTTTTGCTTTAGCAATCTAAGGAGGCAGCATAGCAGTCTAGAAACAGCCTACGAAAACTTGAAATCAAAATCAACCACAAAATACAAATCCTCGCAAAACCCTTCGAAAAAAATTAAAAAAGGAAAAAGTGCTGAACGTGCGATCAAAAAATCTCAATCTGAAAATATCTAAAATCACTGTGTAACTTTGGATTAATTGTGGTGATGTGTAGATAACTGAGTATGAATAGGAAATTTCGAGCTATGACTATCAGCAAAAACTTACTGTTGTAAAACAGGTGTCTAGTGTTTTTGGTATGTTTGCGTGTAGAAATGGTGAGAGGCGGAACAGACATTGAAATCTTGATGAGCAGTTCCAACTGTGATCAGGAACAGAATCGTGAAGTGTGTTTACATGTGAATGATAATACAAGATGTGTTTTCTCTGATGAGAAATGTTGAGTTGATAGCTGATGCGTAGGTGCATAAATGACACTGGATGTGCATGAATGAACTCGAGTTGTAGGAATTAGATTGTCTGCTGGTATTTGATCAGTTGAAACAGTGCGTTTGTAAGGTGGAGAAATAAGTGTGCTAGTGAATTTTGTTCGAACAATCTTGGAATGTTTTTTCGAAGAACGAATTTTCCAGCTGCCATGAAGTAACAGATCACCTGGTCTTAACCGATCGATTTGAAATTTTTTGGTATCAAAACCCTGAGAGTTCCTTTGCCTTTGTCTCACATTTTCAATTTAAACCAAATCTACTGTAGCTGCTAATCAAACGCAATCACTCGCATAGGTGACCTGTATACACTATACAGTGAACATTTTATTGCTGATTAGTTTTGTTTTTTTGATTTCGGCAGTCGCTCATCACTAACACCGTCATAAGTAATCCAAGTCGTTAAAAATAAATGGAAATTTCAAAACTACAAAAAAACACTAACAAAATTTGTTGAAAACCCAATAAAAATGAATAAAAAGAAAAACTGTGATCAAAAAAAAATTCAAAAGCAAAAAAAACTATAAAAATGTGTATAAGTTGTGACGTGTGTAATGTTATGTTGTCGTTGTGCTACGAATTAATTATTGTTTAAAAAACAAAATTAAAAACGAAAAATGTGAATCCACAAAAAAAATGCAAAATCAAAAACTCAAAAAAAGTGTGTAAGTTGTGACGTGTGTAATTGGTCCGTTGTCTTTGTGCTTTATTAATAAAAAGAAATCAACAAAAACATGTTTACAAAAAATTAAAAACTAAAAAACAATCAAAAAGTGTGTAGTTGTTTTTCTTGTGTGAAATAATGCTGGGACATGTTTGTATTTAGCCCTACCTAATTTAAAACGAATAACAATAATCCCGAAAAACTTAACGACTTGTGTATTTTGCGATCTTGCCCGTTGCAAATCAGCGTAAGCATTTAAGCAATCATGAAACGTGTTTCTTGGTCATTATGACTCAGAGTTTATGTGTACGAACACACCAGGTACTGGCGTTTGGTGTAATTGTTTGCGCTCAACTTGGAAGACCCACTCTAGATTCCATAAAAAGTCAGAAAAGCAATTAAGTAAGTCACAAAACATGAATTATTGAAATCAGTGATGCTGATAGTTCGGCCTGATGAAGGTTTTTCAATTTATCTAAAACAAGAGCGCAGCGTCAAAAAACTTAAATCACGTATCTTTCACGATCAAAATGTGATTGTGACCTAAAACAATTGGGCAAAGCAAAATCCATAAAAGCAGAAATAAAGTAATGTAGTATGAAGTGCCCTAGCTAGGTAAAATAGCAATTCTGAGTGACTATGTTGAGGTTTTCCATTAAAATCCACTACAATCTAACTCCATGACTTATGCGTACAACCGACCTTTCAATCTTCCGTCTATATAAATATTTTATAAGTTCTGCAAAGCTCAAAGAGTCTACTCGGTAAACCAAATTTTGCCGGATTACCATTTCTGGTCCTGGCTTATTCATTTCAAAGTCCGTATAACTCACGTATAAGTTGAGCGAATCATTCGTTACATTGTTAAGCGGCAATGGAGCAAAAATGTGTCCAAAAAGACAATCGCCTGCCTATCTTTCGTAATGTAAAAACGCTTGAAAGTGTTACAAAAAAGGTCATAACTTCGGTTATGCTTGTTGAATTTTAAAAATTTTAACTGCATCATGAAGCTCTTGACTTACGCTATCGTTTAAAACAAATTTCAAGAAAATTGGTTGTGTTTTAAGCACTCTACATTGTAAATAATTTAAACAGAGATAAAAATTTTTGTAGCGGTTTTTTGACTAGTAGCATTTCTTGTCATTTTAAAACATAAATATAGGGCAGATTTGCAAAGAGTTAATCTGATTCAAATTAAATAGGTTCAATCACAAAAATTTAAACTTCAAAATCAAATCAAAGCTTCATTATACTCGCCGCATTACGCCGAAGCGTGTAACGAGTTGCGGGGCCCATCTCCGCGGCTTAGCGCCTGGGCTACACAGCTCCGAAGAAACGTCGCAACGGTGGCGAGTCGTTGGCGACACTGTGCCAATTTGACCGACCCGGGAGCCGAATCCAAGACCTCCCGCACCGAAAGCGTGCGCTTTGCAACTGAGCTAACAGCGTAGCTATTGGTCGTGGTTTTTCAAACCCTTAAAACTTTTTCTCTAGCAAATGATTGCATAAATTGTTTTAAACCTCATGTAAAATAAGGCTTCACTACATAGAACTAAATTTTTACAACCGTGTTAGGTTGGTAGTGTGGTTGTTAACTTCTGTCGTGCTTCACCCTCGGGCTTTGGACCATTTGTTAAACGAAAAATTCAATAATCAAAATTTAAGCGAGAAAAATATACCGGTATCTATTTTACTTTTCGATTTTACTGTTTCATATCCATTAACATAGGTCTACGTCGTTTCACGGCCGCAGCTTCTTGAATTTCAAACCTCAAGCTATTAAAATCAAACATTGTGGGCCAGAATAAAATTAACTAGAGGCTCGTTTTACACATGGTCCAAGGGTGAATCATGATAGAAGTTAACAACCTCACTCCAATCTGGTGAATCTACCATGGTTGCAAAACCTAGTTCTACGCGCGAATAGTGAAACCTACTTTTACATGAGGTTTAAAACAATTTACGCAATCATTTTCTTGCAACAAATCTTTGAAGGCTTGGAAAACTACGATCAATAGCTAGGCGACTTTCATATTGAAATTCAAATTTTTGTAATTGAACCTAGTTTAAATCAAACAATAACTTTTACTTTTTGCAAATCTGTGCTATATTTATGCATTTAAAACAGCAAGAAATGCCGCTAGCGTAAAAATTGCTTCAAAAATTACTAAGTATGTCCAAATTATTAACCATTTAGAATGCTTAAAACACCATCAATTTTCTGGAAATTTGTTTTAAACGATCGCTAAAATCAGGAGCTTTACGATGCAGTTGAAATTTTTAAAATCGAACGAACGAAACTAAAGTTATGACCTTTTTTGTAACACTTTCAAACGTTTTTACATTATAAACGATAGGCAGGCGATTGTCTTTTTGGACACATTTTTTGCCCCATTGTCTCTGCTCCATTCCTGTCCGCGCAACTTATACGAAGTTATACGGACTTTGATTCATTTCAATTTCCAGTTTACAACCAATAAAAACGCTTTCGGGGCAGCCATTATCTTGTGATTCTGGGAGCTGTAACACAACCTGTTTGCTTGCTTGTTTAATTTGTATTTTTTATTGTGTTACCATTCGATTGCGTCAAAAAGGCACCTGTTATTTTGTGGAATAAACTTTTATTGAAAAAAAACTTTGTTCGATTGTGAGTAGGATAATCCGTCGGAATTCTCATCGAATTAGAATGCAACATTGATACTTGTTTTGTGACAGAGATGTACACAAACCGGAGTACCGGAGTCGACTCCGGCAGGAGTTTCAATGTTTCAGCCGGATCAGGAGTCATAAGTTTCCAATTGTGGCAGGAGCAGGATCCGGAGTGAAAAATTAGCGCATTCTCGTGATATTTGTTCAAAATTTGCCATAATTTGGTTCTGATAATTTGCTTGTTTTGTGCAGTTTAATTCTACCAATATATCGGTATTGATAAATAATTACAGCCCACATTTTGCATCTTGCTGAGCAGCCATGGTATACCTAAAAACAAAACAAGTTTATTTAAACGAGTTCTTCTGATGTTAGCAGCATAATGCAATCACTTGGCAAATAAACTGAATTAAAAATTTAGTTGCGGGTAGTAGGCCTACCAGACGATAGACCACACGCGGCAGGCCTAGTCTAACCGACTAATTATGACTGTGTATGGTTTGGGTGAGGGGTACTAGTACTAGGGGTAGTCAGCTAAGCGATGTGGAATTATTTATGTACCGCAGTTTAGTGTTTTAATGCAGACTACAAACAGACAAAGCAGTTTTGCAGTGAGCCTTTGTGGATTGCAGATAGGCTGACTTAGTCCAGCAGCTACTGAACCAGCATTTCTTCACTGTACAAAAGTTCTAAATTCAAGTTTTCCAGAAATTTTGAAAGTTACTGGGTAATTGTATAAAATTTTTTGTTGCTCCTAGAGTTACGATAAATTGCTTTGTTTGTATCATATAGCCAATAGTTTTTGAAGTGACCATGTTATGCTGATGATTGGAAAAGTAATTGCCAGTTTTTTGTTAGTTTGATTTTTAATGTATTGAACCATCATCAAGTGACATGGCTGAGCGGAATTGGCGTTGGGCTTTGAAACCAAACATTACGGGTTCAAATCACGACTTGGCCGACCACATTTCACACATGATTGTGTGGCTGTTTACTTGAAGAGCACAAGCTCAACCTAGTCTTCCTCGTCGATCTGTTCTTTCAAGTTCAGTTTTTTAGCATAACTTCTTAGTTATTATTATTATATACCTTATTATATTTTTATTATATACTTACAAACCACTGAGCAGTTGCAGCGCTGCGGTAAAATAGCCTTCTGAACTATTTGTCTATTTCCCTTTTTAAACAGACACTTTTGCGTAAAAACAAGAGTCGAACAGGAGCAGGAGTATAAAAAGTAGTCGTTGACCAAAAGCAGGATCAGGAGTCTGGTTGGTGAAAACAGGAGCAGGAGTCCAAAAAAGGCGACTCCGTACACCTCTGAATGACAGGGTCGAGGCTATGATAGACGAAGTTTTCTGGTCTGTAGAATAAGATTTGAAAAAAAAATTACCAAAATCACGCTTGATTTACAGGGGTACACGTCTATGTAGAGCATTGGGGGGATGATTTAGCAAATTTTACCATTTTTGGATATTAAGGGGGATGATTTAGCAAAATTTACCATTTTCCGATATTAGGGAATGAAATTGGATCGTATGGGAAATTTTCCACTTCCATGAAAAATATTGGGGGGGATGTTGCCAGGTTATTGGGGGGATACATCCTCCCTATTTCCCCCTGGATTTGCACCCATGTTGATTGAATTTCAGAAAAACCACTGCAAGTCACGAGACAAATCTTACCTTACAGACCAGAAATCTTCGTCTATCATGATAGACGAAGATTTCTGGCTATGACCTTAGACTCGACTGAATGACAGTGGTCTTGCACAGTGTTGCCAGATTGGAATTATTTGTTCTAGATCTAGAACTAAAATCATGCGCTTAGAATCAAAATTTTCGATTTGGAACCTGGTAGTACATTTAGAACCAAAGTGATGCTTTTGGAACGTTCCAGAATTTTGGATAACGCAAATGCGAAATCTACTGTTTCTGGCATGCGCAGGATTAAATCTACTTCTTCCAACTTTAGGAAAAGAAAACCTTTTTTTGGCTCATCACACTATTTTGGTCGAGAAATCATTTTCAAGCATAAAATGTTTTCCAGAAAGAGAGAAAAGAGCTCTCTCTCTTCTGATGCAACTGACAAAAGTGCGCGGCCTCGACATAGCAATTTTGACCGACAGCGGGCGCGCACCATTGAAATGGAAAGGATGTTCCAAACTTATCCTGTGTTAAATAAAAAAAAAATACTTTTATTTTATCATAGAAGTTTGTCATGCAAGTCGTGGGTTGATCTTCGCGACGTTGGTTTTTCTTAGTTAAGAAGCTGTTGCTGTTTCGAATTTTTGAAAATCCTTGATACGGTAAAGACTAGATTAAGTCAGACAGCCTATTGAAATTATAAGGACTATGATAGCGCTACTCAGACGTCAGAACTGTAGTCAGGGCCGAATTAAGGCGGGGGCTGATGGGGCTGCAGCCCCAGGCCCACTGAAAAAATAGGCCCCTCGACTGCAACGTAGGTTTAAGAACAACTCAGTGATTTTTTCATCAATCAACTGTTTTACAGTATTTTAAAGTCGAATACGAACTACCAACCTTTTATTGAATGGCCTAATCTATGCAGTTTAGGACAGCCCTAGGAGAGTGATTCAAGATTGTATCAATGCCAAAAGAATATACTCTTGAATTTAAATCACAAGATGTGCGGCAATTAAACGAAATCAAAAAAGACTGATTAGTGATTACTAGGGCGATTCACGGTCAACAAAGTCAATTTTTTTTTGGATGTAGAAAATAACTCTAAAAATGTGGAAACAAAATTTCACGGTCGTAGGATCAGTGTTTATGAAGTTATAAAGTCAATAAATGTCAATTTTTTGTTTTTTTGGTCAATTTTTTTTATTAGGTCAATTTTTGCTTTCTTGCTTTTTTTGCGCGATTCTACTTTATAGCCTACTTAAAAAGAGATGACTTAGATAATTTAGAGATGGAGGTTCGTTACTGTTGGTGGTACCACGGAGGTGCATGCTGTCGCCTGACTGTTACTGGTATTACAGTTTTACACATGCTTAATTTATTCATGTAATGTTTGATGTGATTTGATTGATTTCGATTGTAAAGATCTGTTCAGACAGCTTTGCAAGATTGCAATCTTAGCAAAATTGGATTATGATGAAATAAGCTTTTCGATGTGCTTTCATTTCTTACATATTTTTGCCGCTACGTGCAGGTAGTCAAAAACATTAGAATTGAAAAGACAATGCATTAGTTATTCGAACGTACTTTAATGTTACACAGATAGCAATACAGCGAATAGCAAAACACTTGAATTATATGTGCGTACATTATTTATAATCTAAGCGCTAACTGAAGTGACTTTGGTGTTTTTTTTTCTTGTGGACTGATTCTTTCATTTCATTGTTTCGTTTGGTCAATAAAGTCAATTTTTTGATAAAATAAGGTCAATTTTTTGAGATTTTTTGGTCAATAAAAAATCGCCCTAGTGATTACCAAAACGAGTTTGTGAAATTCGGTCCTACTTCGACTTGCGAGATTCGGACCAGTGCAGCGTCACCAACCCAAGGGCTGACTGGCTGAGGCATTCATTCGAGCAGGAAACAGGGTCCAGAAGCTACCGGTAGCTTTGAAGTTATTCCAGCCCCCTCCTAACCAATCGAATCTCCCTATGTTGTGAGTCAAAATTGCAGAAACCGAAAAAATGCCAAAAAATATGCATGAAAACATTCTTCTACAGTATAACGTACAACGATTTTGACGGTTTTCGAAACAGAATTCAGGATGAATAAATAAAATGGTTATTAATATAAATGTTTATTGCTGCGTAAATTTTGCAGCAAATCACAGTCAAATACTATCAATAGCCTAGCATCGGTTACAGCGTGTTATGTAACGTTTTATCCTGTGGCTTAACAACTCACATGGCCGAGTGGTAAGAGCGTCCGCCTCTGGAGCAGTAGACTTGGGTTTCATTCCGAGTTGGGTCAAACCAATGACTTTAAAATTGGTATTCACAGCTTCCCTGCTTGACGTTCAGCATTAAAAGGACAGTGTGGAGAACAAGCCGGCAAATTTACTTGTTGTGCCGCTGGGAAGAGCACTTAGTCGAATTCTACTACCTTGGTGTGGCAGACAGGTGGCCGGCAACTCCTAAGCGAGTTCATTATAGCGCATTGATTGCTTTCTCGTGATAGGAGGATAAATATACAACTAATACAATACGATACAAACTAAAAGGAAATCAATCCAAATCTTCATCAACTCAAGATTACGCTGAAGCGTGATACATGTGGCGGAGGGGGTCCATCCCCGTAGCATATAGCGCCTGCTGAGCGACACAGCTCCGAAGAAATGTCGACGTTTTAGCGAGTCATTGAGATTTATGATTATTTTGTAATACCGGTAATTCATTGACAGCAAGGTAAATTAAAGATAGTTTCACACGAAATGCCGTCCGGTATATCGTACGGGTACGCAAAAAAAGACGTTAGGATACGAAATAAATGGTATGAAGGAGGTTAAAGTAAACTTTGCATGGCGTGGGGGAAACTAATCGTAAAATTATTTACAAAACATCAAGTAGAAAGCATCTTTGCAGGAATTGGGGCTCTGTAGCATGACATCTTCTAAAGCTTTGTACATGCAAAATAGGGCGTTCTGTTTAAATTTAGAAAATATGGCTTTTGAATTTGTTTAATACTGGTATGTAGGCTACATATTTCAGCAGGTCTTCGACTGACGGGGACAAAATAGGCCCCTGACTATTAGATAGCCCTAGGCCTCAGAAACCCTTAATCCGGCCCTGACTGTAGTGACTACTTGACTAGTGATGGTAGCATTGCGATACTCAGGTAGTCTACCTACTGAAACAGGCCAACTCGACAGCCTGCCTAGATTAAAGCTGAATGTTTAGTTGCCCTATACCCAGGTAATGAGTTTACTAAAAACGGACCTACCCATATACTTGTCAGCGCGAAACTGCTCGACAGGTTTCTTTAGCTAGAACTAAATGTTTTTTTAGTTGCAGTAAATTGATGTGATCTTTAGGGTTATGACAAAAAAAAGGTCTGACCTGCTATGGAAAAAGATGAACTTGTTAACATGTACCGTATCATGATATTGATAACGATTGTTGATAATTTTGAGAAAAACCTCCCCCACCAACAAATATTTTTCACCCCACCTACCCCCATTTTTGAAGTTTTGTTTTAGATTTTATGCTTTATTTTTTTATGACATCTTTTTTTTAAAAAGGTTTAATATTAATACGTAATTATGAGCGGCATCTGTCTATGGTGTTTACTTTAAAAAACTTCAAAAATGGGGGTAGGTGGGGTCCGAAATATTCGTTAGTGAGAGATTTTTTCAAAATTTTCAAAAATCGTTATCACTACCATATGATACATATTAGAAAGTTCATTTTTTGCCATAGCGCGCATGCTAAAATTCTAAAAAAACTTTTTTTCATAACCCTAGTGGTCATGTGCTAACCTGTTGTTATCAGTTACCGCTACGAACTAGAGATGTCGACCGCGCAGCGCAGCTTGCGCAGCCGATTTTATCGTTTTTTTTGCAGCGTGCCGCGTAGTGGAGTAAAACGTCTGCCGCGTAGTGGAGGCGTGCCGCGCAAAGTGTATTTCTATTTTCAAATACTTTCATAAGATCTTAAATATTTTCATAAGATCTTAACAACATCCTAGAAGACTGCGGTGTGCAGCGCGGTGCTGTACTAAAATTGTTCAACAAATTGCGGTTGCAGCGCAGCTTGCGAACAAAAAACACTGGAGCAGCGCAGCTTGCGGACATAATTTGTGTGTCCGCGACATCTCTACTACGAACTATATATAGCCTATTTCAGAGTTTAAAGTTAGCCTAAACTGCTAAAGGGTGAAGTATAGACAAAGAGGCTTTAATTCTAATATTTTAATATTTGAAACTATTTAGTACCTTTTTGAGGTCCAATCTGGAACCTCTTGCTGAAAGCAATCTGGCATCCCTGGTCTTGCAGGAGTACATGAAAAAGCAAAATGAGACAAGCGCAAGCCTGCGAACCAACATTCGTTAGCTGCTTAGACCAACGCTGCACCAAGCGTTAAGAAAAACATAAGCACTATCCGTTTAGAAAAGTCAGTTAGTTGCATATTTATCCTCCTATCACGAGAAAGCGATCAATGCGCTATACGAGCTCGCTTAGGAGTTGCCAGCCATCTGTCTACCACACCAAGATGGGGTAATCCCGCTAAGTGCCTTTCCCAATTACACAAGTAAACTTGCCGGCTTGTTCTCCACACTGTCCCTTTGATGCTGAGCGTCAAGCAGGGAAGCTGTGGATACCAATTTTAAAGTCACTGGTTTGACCCGACTCGGAATCAAACCCGAGTTTACAGCTCAAGAGACAGACGCTCTATACCACTCGGCCATCTGAGCTGTCTGGCGGAATTAAGCGTAATAGAAAAGAAAATTAAACCAACTGGCTATGCAGAAGTTGTTGAAATGTGAAAAAGCAAAGAGAAGACGAATAGACTGAACTGCTGGACCAGAGTGTAAATAAAAGAAAATAATACCGGTACTTGTTAAGTTGTTACAGAGTTACCGGTAGAAGTGGTTAGGCAGAAACTTGAAATACAGAAAGTTGGAATAGAAAAAAGCAGAAAAGTTCACATAAGTTTCTGTAGGTACCGGTATCGGTTCTGTACCAGAGAATTGTAACTGCTAAAAGGTGTAATCACTCTATGTCTTTTGAGAACTGGTGTGAGGTTACTGGTGTGAAATGCAGCTAAAATAGTTTTGACATTGTGTTTGGTCACACTGTTTCATTTTGTTTTCAGTAATGTGGGCACTAGTATTGGTGGAAGCTTGTTTGAATTAAGTCGCATATTATTGTCTAACAGGTGGATATATCACGAGCACAAGGATCTCTAGGGTGCTAGTGATTTACCCTAACCCCAAACCATGGCTTAATTCAAACAAACCCCCACCAAAATCTAATCTTTATAAATGTTTTTGGTTGTTACAGTGCAAAGTGAAAGCTGCTGACCATTAACACCTTGTGCAGCTGTGGAAGATACACTACCCGTATCTATATAGGTAGGCTGTAAGGACAATCAGGTTCATCGTTTTAGAACACAGCGATACTGCTATTCTGTATTAGACTGTTAGACTAGTCTTGAGTTGATGCACCGCTACTTGCTTGGGCACAAGCACAATCACGTGCATTTTCTGCATAACAGCCAAAAAGTTAAGTTTTCTGTGGAGCTGTGTAAAGTTAGTATATACTGCGTAGTTAAATATTGGGGGTTTGTTTGAGTTATGTGGTGGTTCAGGGTTAAGGGGGTTCAAGGTTAGGATTAGGCCCTAACCACTATTAATGACACACTAGCGCCACTAACGGTCCTTGTGCTCATGAGTCATGATATATCCGCCTGTTATAAGATGAGGTTTAGGCCTAATTCAAACAAGCTCCAAATATTGTATCTTTAAAAATAATAATTGGAAATGTTATCAGGTTATGGTACCGTACTTTGCATAAACTATTTTTTTGGAAAGTGGATTTTTATGCAGACATAAAAATTTGTTTATTTTATTATAATGATTTCCCATATTGCGTAGTGGTTTTGCAAAAACATTGCCGTAGTGATTTTTTAAAAAAGTAAATTTTTACTTTTTATTGAAGGATGACTTCCTCTGTGCTGACTAAATATATACTAACAATGACTGCAAAATTTGTGCGATATTATCGGAGAAACCAAATTGGGAAATATTCTACACAATCAGGGTCATACTTTCAATCGCGCAATCTACATTACCTAATGTGTACTGCGCGATTGCTATTAACGCAGATGTATTCGTTTATTTATTTATAAATTTTATGATCGTTTTTGGTTTGCGTGTTGAATAATTTTTGTGATATATGTTATCTTAAGTAAAAGCAAAAAAAGTTTACTGCAAAAATATCGTCATAATGACGTCAACGATAGTAAGGAATATTAGTGCTTCACTTTGTAAACTTAAGTTTTGAATTTTACCTTAAAAATTTGCAACTGTTGGGTTCTGCGCAAATAGGAAAAAAATTTTTACTGCGCAATTCGGGAAACAACTATACCCCTTGTACTGTTGTACTAGAGCATGACTAAGTAACAAAATAAACCAAAGCAACAATGAACAAGTGTTATGGGTCGGTCAAAATAGCATACCCACTTCGTTTTTTAACTACCGTATATACCCGTGTATAAGGCGACCCCGTGTATAAGTCGATAGGCATTTTAAGACAAGAAATTGCATCATTAAAGGTATTACCTGTGTATAAGTCGACTCCGCAATTTGCGAATATTTTGGAATAATTACTAGTAACTTGAAGCACAAATCGGGTAGCTGATTGAACAATTTAACACGTGCATTAAGCAATCACGTGTTTGCTACCGTATACCGTGTACTTTAACATATTTGTGTATTGCATGTATGCCAGTATTAATGATGTATGGTAATAATGGAGTTTTCTTTTCATACCACGTACAACTCGACTCAGCAGCAACATGTCCAAAAACATTACCCGTGTATAAGTCGAACCCTGAAATTTTACCTTAAAATCGGGTCCCAGAAACTCGACTTATACACGGGTATATACGGTATATAGTTTAAAGACTATGCGTCGGTTGCCTACCCTTGATTTATAACAGAGGTGACGAACATGCGGTCCGCTAAAGAATTTCATGTGGCCCGCGAAGCATTTAGGTGAGACCTGTAGTCGTGGAATTTTCGATAAAAAGTGTTTTAAACATTAGTGTTTTTTGTGTGAAAACCGTAAAAATCCATTGGCGGCTGAGGGCTCCGCCCCCAGACCCCCTTGACCTCCGGCAGCTGGGGGCTACCAAGTACTGACCTCTCCCTTTAAAAAGTGCTGATGCTCACACTTCTGACTGACCTAAAGAATAAGGAAACAGTTGGCTTAATGGCTTTAGGGGCCCTAGCAAGCATTCCAAAAACTTACTACGGGGGCCTTGCAAGTGTTTTTTGGGGGGCCCAAAGTTGGGCTGCTACGGCACTGGACGAAAAAGTTGTGCGGCTCGCTTACTCAGAGGTAACTGACAAAGTGGCCCGTGATAGCATATAAGTTCGTCACCCCTGATTTATAATATAAAGCTCGTATAATCCTGTGGTTGCACTGCATTCGTATTCACAACTTGATGATTTGTTTTTAGAATTTGATGTATTATACTGGTACTTAGCTTATGAATCAAACTAAGTAATGAGCGTAGAAAAGCTAATAGCTGAAGCATTTGCATTGGGAGATGAAGTTGGAAAGGATTATTTAACTGCACATGATCTAAAAGTTGCCATGCTTTTTCTTTTTGGATATAAGCCATCAAAATATGAAATAAATCAGCTTATGAGATGTGAAAAGTTGAATGATGATGAACACAAAATCATGACTTTTCAAACTTTTAAAAGCATTATGTCAGCAAAAATGGCTTCCGAAGATGAAACCCAAAAAGTACGTGAACTGTTTTGTATGCTGGATGTAAAATGCCAAGGCTATTTAACTCTTGATGATATACAGTCTGCTTTTAAATCGGTTGCTCCCAATTTATCGCAGTCAAGAATATTATCTTGCTATCAGGAAATGTGTAATCACAGTGATGCAAAGCTTAGTTATCGAGAGTTTGAAAAAGTTATGAAATCTTGAGTTTTGTTTGCTGCTGCTGCATTTGGAAGTAAACATGTTCATGTGCTATTTATATGTTTTATTAGGGTATCAAAATAAAAAGAAATCAAATCTTTTTTATATATACTCACAATGATGAGTGGCAGGCCCATCTCAGTAGCTTAATGCTTGGGTAACACTGTTCTGAAGAAACTTTGAAATAGTGATGAGCAGTTGGCAACACTGTGTCTGATTTGATAACTCGGGATTCCAAGCCTGGACCTCCTGCTCCGATAGCATTTTCTTGACAGCCGATCTAACCCTTATGATATTATTATTTTCTATTCATGACAACCTCTGTTTTAGTTGAAAATGCAAGTGCAAAACAATTGAAGAAATCTATTTTTGGTTTGATCAGTTTGGGCTTGTTGTTGATGATTTGTATTTTTTATGCATGATAGCCTACTATTTATTATTGGTATGCATTGTCACAGTATAATTCTTTGCAAAGGATGTTGCAGCATTTCAGAACTTTGAAGTAATATTGTACCCATTCAGCGGTAAATGACACCAGTGGTGGTCATGTATTCACTTCACATGCAAATGTATGTCGTGATTTTTAGTCCCATCTCTCTAGCTTTGCACTTAGGTTGCAGTGTAGATATCTTCTGCAAGGATGGTGAGAATCTAGCATTACTGTTATTTCGAATTTGGAAGTCTTTGATGTGCGGAGACATTTGTTTTTGAAAAAGATCACTAGCATTTGAGCATTCATGTTTCAGTGCTTCTGCTGCTCAGTGTTTGTTTCTCAGTTTTTATTATGATATTTTTGTCAGCTTTTTGGATGGTGGTGCTTACATTTACTGGTAGCTACTTGGTGATGAAATCTGATACTCTCATTAAGCGTATATGCCATGTATCGATAGCATTTTTTATGATTTGTGTAGCGCTCTTGTCTGATGTTGAATTTATTGTCAAAGGTTTTGCTTGCATTTATTTTTTTACCAAGTTCTTTATATTAATGATCAAAATATTTTTAATTTTTTTCATTTTTGCGTATTTATTTGTAAAGTTGTTTTAGTGTTGCAGGGAATAATGTAAAATGAAGTCAAGTAGACAGCGAAGATGTTTGATG
Source organism: Trididemnum miniatum (assembly GCA_964006365.1). Classification (NCBI taxonomy): domain Eukaryota; kingdom Metazoa; phylum Chordata; class Ascidiacea; order Aplousobranchia; family Didemnidae; genus Trididemnum; species Trididemnum miniatum. The sequence goes on along the minus strand of OZ023242.1, from coordinate 12,838,321 downwards.
GCTTAAAATTATATTTTTTAATATTTCCGTGGGTTCTTGGGTTGTGTTTTGAAGTTGAAAATAATGAAGGCTTAAATGTGAAACACTTAAACAAGCACAAGGATGTAATTCATGCTGATATCACTGCTCTAAATACGATTAAAGCTTTGGAAAAAATCTCTTTCTTTTACTTTAAGCACAAGAAGGAAGCGTCGATAGACTTTGCATTTGGAATGCGCGTCGCAGAAGGTAATATAAATCAAATCTTCATTATTCTCGCAGTAATAAGTCGAACTGTGTAGCAAGGTGTAGGACCTATTTCTGCATAGCGCTTGGGCAACACAACTTTAAACTTCGAAGAAACGTAGCAGCAGTAGCGAGTCGTTGGCTACACTGTGGCCAGAGATGGGCATTTGTCGCGATGATTTATTGGCGATAGTTATCGGCGATAATTTTCTACCGATTATTGTTATCGCTCAAAATAGTTTGGAATTATCGATTACCGATATCGCTTTTGTAATGTATTTTGTTATCGCGATAAACAATTCTTTATGCACACAGTGTTCAAAGTTAGGGAGTTGGCACTATGGCAAAATTCACGGTGTCGATAAAGTCTTGCTGCACTTTAAAAACATCTCTCTTGGTTAATGCCATACCAGAGTCTGTGAACTGTGCTTTCTTTTCTTGAAAAATCTAGAAAAACACTTTTGTGATTTGACTGACAAGAGAAAAACCTTCGTCAAACTCATTGAAAATTTACCGCAATATTCATCGGAAAAATTTGTCGGCGATAATTTATCGATTACCGATATCGCTTTAAGAAATTGAGATTTATCAATTATTGGTGTCGCCTAGAGCATTTTTGAAATTATGGATTATCGTTATCGCTTTAAGTACAGAAAGGTTTATTGTGCCCATCACTGACTGTGGCTAATTAAAGTGCCTCAGCAATCGAACTCCAGCTCTTCTGTAACAATAGCGATGTCATTCCACTATGCCAGCCTGCTGGTAGATTATCATTTGTGGTTAAACGGTAATACCCAAGCTGTCCGCAGTTTGGTGAAGCCACTTTTGAAGAAGTAGTTATACTTTCGGAAGCTCTGGTCTGATGCTGCTTGAAAAAGCCTTCAAAAAACGGTAGAAAAATTGAAATAGATACACCTTCCAAAAAAAAAGAAAGCATTAAAACAGTGTTCCTCTGAAAATTACATAGCTGTTTTAAAGTATTGCACCTCAAACCACCTGTTTATTGTGTTTAAATTTTTGCAGGTGAAATTGCTCGACTTTTACATATGGCTGAAATTGGTGCTTACACAGATCTTAGCAATCCGTCGGAGCTAAAACAGCTAAAAAGCCTCTTATCATCAATTCAGACCTACGTCAAACAATCTCTGCCATACATAGAGGCGAAAAATAAAAAGTTAGTTATTCTCGTGACATTTCAAACCAAAACTTTTATTATTATAGCACACAGCTGCGAAAACTAAAAGGTGGTTATAGTGGGCTACAAAATTTGCAGTTGCATCGGTTCCGAAAAAGATTGATCTTTTAAGAGGATCACGTGTTCTGTTTTTGGGCTAGCGAAATCATTACTTGTTGTAGCGTGTATTCAGCGGTTGTGATTGCGTAAAAAAACTTGATGTTGGATTGTTCACAAAGAGCCAAGGATTACAATGAATTGAACCACTTTCATAAGCGAAAGATTTTCAAGGTCTACAGTTGAGTTTTGTTTGTTTGCATAGAATATTAATATCCTTTCCACAGGTTCAATTGTAGTAAGCTTTAGGCCCGCGGTTCGTCGTTTTAGTTTCTGCATCATAATCAATTTCTTTAACCATGACATCAAAAAATTGATTATGATGCGGAAACTAGTACCAAGAACCGTGCACCTAAAACCCACTAAAATTGGACATGTGGGCGGGGTAATTGGTATCCGATTTTATCACTGCTGCTGGCCATTTTAATTTTTGTGTAAGTGATTGGGTTTTATGTACGATTTTAGGTATTTTACTGATTTTTATCCTTTGATCAAGGAAAAATGGAGTATGTATCAGTTTCCTCCGCAATTCTCAACTCGTGATTTGAGTGTGTTTCCTAATGTTACTACAGGTAATGTACATTAGTAATAAAGAAGATTGACCACTGAAGGCTTGTATACTGAAATCTATCCAGTCTGGCTATTAGGCTAAGAGAGTGATTCAGGCTTATTAATCAATACAAAGAATTTCAATTTATGAATTGAGCTTGAATCTAACCCACCAACATCCAGTGATGCAAATCTTCCGCTTTTCGGCGAATTTCGCCAATTTTGTTGCCAAAAAAGTCATTTTCGTGAATCGTCCAAATCCGTTGAGACAATTTAGGGGGGTATGGGAGGGGGTCGGGGGAGCACAATGCATATTTAGGTTGCTTATATGCAACTAATCAATAATTAGTAATGACTTTCGCTATTGTGATCTAATGCTATAATCAGAGAGAGATGGCATATTTTTTCTGAAGTGTCGTGTTTTTGATATTGAAGAGGGAAATGGTTTGTCTGATTCATTAAATCTAGCGCGCACATCGCTCTTAGACAGAAAATCGTTGGCATGGCGTTTGCATGACCCAAACACATGATGTAAAATCACTGCCCCAGATTTTCTCATACTGCAAAAATTTGATTAATTTCTGACTCTTGGTGATAAAGTAGTAGCAGCAGTAGTGTTTAAATTTAATCTATTTCTGACTTTTGGATTACTAGAGTACTCTTGATCTTTTTTTGTTTTTGATCATGGGAACTACAGTCCTTGACGTTTTCATACAAATGTTAGTTGAAATTTGAGAAATTGAAAAATTAGAGAATTTTGGCTGCTTGATGCCTTGATCACAGACAATCTGATTACAAAGTCATAATCAGATTTTTCAAATTACGCTTGATTTAGTTTCAGATCGTGGTGGGTTAGATTCAAGTTCAATTCATTAATTGAGATTCTTGACATTAGTGTTATGATGCTTTGCGTCTGGTGTACATATAGTTGGGGTAGAAGGGACGATCGCCTCTTCTAATCGTCTGCCACATCAGACTATTTTAAGTGCTGTTTGCGAAGCATTAACAACTGAAATGTTTCATGTCCATCGGCTGGTTAAGCGATATTGCTGTCGGTGCGCGGGGTTCTGTGTTCGATTCCCGGGCGGGTCAAATCAGACACTTTGTTGCCGACGGATCGCACCGTTGTGACGCTTTGTCATACCTTTGTTGCCCAGGCGCTAAGCCGTGGAAATGAACCCCGCCACTCGTCACACGTTTTGGTATAATACCGCGAGTATAAGGAACATTTGATTTTTGATGTCCATTGTCCATGCATTATCACGTAATCCTGATTGGTTATTAAATGTTGAAAACAACGTGAAACTTTTGACTATAACAAAAGTCTCGTCACATTAATTTGTCCCTTGCAAAGTTCTTATCTAACATGAAACTTGCTTTTTGATAAACTGCTGAATGTTTAGGTACGGTGTGCCAATGAAGTAAAATATTTTGTCACAGTTTACAGACAATGTTTCGATTAGAGTTTCCTCCGGGAATTCGGAAACGGAGAATTTCCTTGAAAATTTAAGGTTTTTGAGTTTCCCGTTTCCGGGAATTAACATGTCAGGGTTTCACGAAATTTACTTTTCTATGATACGTACTGTTGTCAAGCTAAAGCAACGCTCAGCTTCCTCTGGCAAGGTCCTAGATAACTGAGTTTCCCTTTATCTTATGATACTGATGTTGGTAATTCTAAAACAAAATGCATTATCGTGAAAGAAAATAGTAGCTAATTCTGCCAAAGTATATTCTAGAGAACAAGGAGGGTTAAAAGAAATAAAAAGAATCGAAAATTGTTACTCTGCGTGAGGCAGATACAAAGATTTATACATAAATTTGTTCATGATATTCTAAAATGGTCAATAATTTGGCGTACCTTACATTTCATTCCTACAACCGTGGGTATGAATAGTCTTACTTGGAAATACCCTGACGATAGCATTAGTGAGAAGCAGGCTTTAGGAACAAACAGGATGAAGAAAATTCATTAATTTGATTTCTTCATCCTTAAAGACCATTTGGTAGCTAAAAAACAATGTCCTTCCTGGCCTACTGGAGGGGAAGTCATGACGACTAATATGAGAGCTAATAGGATGAGGCCTAATAGCCCGAAACAGCGCTTTCTCGCTCTACAAGACCATTTGGGTCTTTTTTATTAAAACCCTTTTTTGTTTTGCACAGCCAGCCGATTAGTTCAGTTGTTAAGGACTACGCTATCAGTGCGGGAGGTTTAGGGTTCGATTCCCAAGCCGATTAAATCAACACAGTGTCGCCAACGACTCGCCACCGATGCGACATTTCTTCGGAGCTGTGTTGTGCAGGCGCTAAGCCGCGGAGATGGGCCCCGCAACTCGTTACACGCTTCGGCGTAATACCGTATCATGAAGATTTAATTTTGTATAAAGTGAAGCCAGTTTTCTGTTATTCTTTAATGCTTTGATCTATGCCATCATTTTGTTTGTTGGCGGCAAACACTGTTTATTTTCTATTAATAGCGGGAACTGATGCCAATACGTGTTTCAATAGCTGTTTTCATAAAATATGCACCGTAATGTACGCTGTCGTTTATGATGTCGTTACAGAATTGTTGCCAACCGTGCTCTACATAATCACGATATCATTATCGACTCTTAAGTTGGTGATAGGTTCATAAACGACTTCTGGTTGTTTTTTTTATCGATGCAATAAATGAACTTGCTTGGTTCTTCACATTGTTTTTTTTTTTAGTGTTGAACTTCAGTTTTACCTTGGAAAGCTTTAATTCATTTGTTTGACTCTGCTTTTTTTTAGTCGTATATTTATCCTTCCCTCACCAGAAAGCAATCACAGCGCTATAACAAGATCGCTTAGGAGTTGCCGGCCACCTGTGTATCACACCAAGATGGAGCAATCCCATCAACTACCTTTCCCAGCCGCACAATAAGTAAACCTGCCGGCTTGTTCTCCACTCTGTTCATTTCATGCTAAGCGTCAAGCAGGGAAGCTGTAAATATGAATTTTACAGCCATAGGTTGACGCTCTTCACACTCGCAAGTCGCAACACTCTGAAACCATTTGGCCATTCATAAATTTAAATTTTCATTATACTCGCGGTATTATGCCGAAATGTGTAACGAGTAGTGGGGCCGATCTCCGCGGCTTAGCGCCTGGGCAACAGTGCTCCGAAGAAACGTAGCAGCGGTGACGACACTGTGACCGATTTGAACGACCCGAGATTTGAACCGCAGACCTCCTGCACCGATAGCAATGTCTCAACAACTGAGCTAACCGGCCGGTTTGACCATCCTTTTTTGTTAAATATTTTTGACGTTTACAGATGAGCTGAAAGAGAGTGAATCGGATAAATGTATGGTAGAACTACTAGAAGGGGCGGAAAACAACGCATGTGAGATTGAATCTTGCTGGAAACTTATGACCGAAATGGGCAAATCCCAGTACCATAATACCCATCAAATTTTGTGGATACTGTTGGGTGAGAAGGTAGGGTATTATTGAGTCAGATAATAAAATCATATGCTCCGAAAAACTAAAAAAATACAATTTTTATAAATTATTTCAAAGTAAATTTAGTTTTATTTTTGATTTTTTGACGTACTATATTAATGTAGTTGTAAGCACAAAGGAAATTTTTAAAAAATCTGGAATGTGTTACTACCTTTTGATCACAGTTCGGTAGCATCTCGAAAAACAGTGACTTTGACAGACTCACTACCAAATTTCGTTTTTCCAACTGATTGTCTCTTATAAATGTGCGTAAATATCGAATTATCCAAGATCAAAAAATCAGGTTGTGCAGGAATGAAACTCGATGTTGCGATCGTGGCCAACTTAGTAAGGTTCGGATAGTGGGTGCGTGAAACGCTCATTTCCTCTGCCCATATGCCCAGTTTAAGTAGCTCCTTTTTCCAAAGGCCTACGGGGTCTCTGCATCACGATCAATTTTTTCACGTCACAACTTACAAAAAAGATAGTGTAGCCAAAGATTTAATTTGGATGCAACCCTAGCCTAGAAAATTACCCTCTCGACATGTACTGCTCAAATGGCTCAAAAAGCCCACATGCTTGCTGCATCCAAATTAAATCTTTGGCTACAGCAAGCATGTGGGCTTTTTGAGCCATTTGAGCAGTACATGTTGAGAGGGTAATTTTCTAGGCTAGGGTTTTATACCTGGCGTCCATGAATCCTCATGGGGTCGACAAAGATGCTTAAAGAAGTCAAAGAAGTCCGTATAAATAAATACTCTGCGATAGCAATATCTTGTTGCATCATTTCTTAAAGCTGGCCGTTAATACGTTAAAACAACCGTAGGTTCGTTAGATAATTAACGGCCTGCACCCTAGAATGTTAAAAACACTGGTGTCGGCTTTTATTAACGCGGCACCACCGGAACTACCGACTGTAAGCAATGTTTTTAGCTCGGGTGTCGCAGTGCTATGGATAAGAAGGCGAAGCGAGAAGGCTTTAAGCATGGAATTGATGATTTATTGATGAAGAAATGTGCAGGGGTTATTGTTGAGATGGAAGCCATCACACAGGATGGTTATCGGAGTGGAATGATCGATTTGTTTCTTGAACAAGGTTGGTGTAAGCTCGCTTCACAGTCTCTCATCACATCTTTGCTGCCCAAGTTCAAACCGCGGTGTGATTTCATGTGCCCGTCTCTGTTGTTGCATAATCTGCTCTTCCTGGCCTTTAAACACACATAAAAGTTCGTCATGTCAGTCCAACATGTGATTTGTTTTCGCGCTAGCGGTGCTTCCGTCAGGCTTTTACTTGGGGATTCCGTGAAAGGAGAGAGAAGTTTTGTCAGCTACATGGCTTTGAGGTATCCCGCGTTAGTTACAGGTCCTAAGTGACAATTTGATTCACGGCGGAAGCCGATAATATAAGTAAACCGAGTGTCTGCTATCTCAGAGCGCAAGCACACTTAACAGTCCTCTTCAACTACTCTTGAGTTTTCAGTTCAATACGAGAAAAGTATCAGTTTCATTTTAATTTTTTTACTGCTCTGTCCGATATTCTGCTCATTGCGTTAAAAAACGACAAAAATTCAGTTGATATTGTTCCTCCAGGAGCCATATGTGGGAGCTTGGGATTCATGGATGCTGTCCGACCGCAGTGGTTAAGTCTCGCTTTTCAATGGCAAGATCCGAATCTCGGTTGTTTTATCGAATATCCTCCTTGGGAAGGGGGAGATGAGGAAAAAGAATTCAAATTTTGGATTGATTATAAAAGGTGAACCGTTATTTTTTCTAGAGCTGGATGTCTCGAGACATGTCTCAATTTCGAGACACGTTTTTGAGTATGTTGGTCTCGCAATGCCAATGTCTTGGGCCTTGAAAGTCTCGGAAAATGATCAGTTGGTTGCGTCTCGATTGAGACATTAAGATATTTTGGCTTTGAAACAGTTTTCAGGTTTTTGATACGTAATCGACAGCAGTAAGAACAATCAACAACTAGACCTACCCGATGTATTCAAAGTAAAAAATTTGGCATGATTTCGCTCTTTCGAAAAACATTTGGCCACAAGTTTTAGCTTATGAAGTCTCGTAACTTTAAAGTCCTGTCTCGTCTCGACTTCGACAAAAAAATTCTCGTTTTTGGTCTCGAAGCTATGATGTCTCGTCTCGGTAGGTTGGGTCCTCGTTCCAGCTCTATTTTTTTTGCAATGTGGTGAAGAGACAGAGTAACAGTCCGCATTGCCAGATTTTTATTTTTCGACTATATGGGTTTCCAACCGGTGAGGAATTATAAACCAGTGGGAAATTTGGGGTTTCCAGATGGCGAATTAAACGCCGTCCTGTCCCAGATAGACAAATATCCCAGAATTTCACTCTTTAGGGTTAAGGTCTTTTTTCTTTAGAAAGACCAGTCATTGCAGCCGAATTCGGAGCTGGAGCGGAGTAATGACCTTTTTATTTATATATTTTTTTGAACAAAAAAAGCTGTTTTTGCAGCCGACTTTCGATTTAGTTTAGTTTAAAACATTTATGTTGTTAGTCATTGAGGGTAAGTCACATCAGAAAGTGGGTAATGAAGAAGCAAGGCTTGGAACCGGTGGTCTATAAGAACTGGTGAACCTTCTGCAGACCTCTATCTTTTTATTTTTGAGAACTCAAAGAATGGCAATCGAGAAATTATTCTGTTTTACCATGTAATAACGAACTCCGTTGCCAAAAGTTATGGAAATGAAACACCATAAAATAGCCTACTCGATAAAGATTAGAATCAGGTATTTGTGAAATAAGAAAACACAAACAGAAGCAACAGTTGCGACAAAGAAATGTGGCGAAGGGATAGCCACTTCAAGACTTGATATTTTGTAAATGAAATACTTATATATTTCAAGTGTTTGATGATGACAAATACAAATCAGAAGCAACCCGCCTGCCGCCCTCGATTATTTTCATTATCAATTTTTGTTTTCACAGAGAGGAATGGAAATCGCGTCATTTATTGAAGGATTATGTTACAGAGAGTAAGTACTAAAACTGCGATTTTCCGTAGTCGATATCACAGTTTTATGTTTAACTGTATATTTGAGTTTTTTCGCTGATAATTAAATCTCGGAACGAAGTATTCAATAGCTCAATACGAATTTGCGTTTTCAGTTCAACTAAGCAACTTTGTTTGTTAATACAAAAAAGAGTTTCCGAAATAGCATTTGCGACGGCACAAGTGAGCTGGCATGATAGACTTGTTTTCCACACTCCCATTAACTTGAAAGCCATGCAGCAGAAGTATAATATCGTGTATTGAATCGTGGTTTTGACCAGGCTCGGAACCGAACCCACGCTCTGCTCTACGAAGTAGGCGCTTCTTCTGATCGAATGATTAGGTTTAAACTTATGAGTATTGGCATAATAGATTGTATAAATATTAAAATAATGTACAAAGAATCAAAATCAATCATCATCATACACGGTGTTGTTTAAACTTTGGTCTGAGGAATCGTTTAAGCATTTTGAAAGACCTCCGATTTTTATGAACGTAAAACGCAGCTTTCTACGCAATTGTAGCAGATTTTGAGGGACCGCTGGACAATTTTGGGAGACCATTTCGGTTCCTCAAGACGCTGTAAAAAAAAAACACTGATTTGGTATTACGCCGAAGCGTGTAACGAGTAGCAGTACCTATCTTAGCGACTCGATGGCATAGCTCCGAAAAAACGTTGCAGCGGTGACGAGCCGTTTGCGACACTGCCCGGCAAGACCAGGGAGCAAACCTCGGATCTCTCACACCGATAGTGATGTCATAGCACTACGCCAAATGGCCGGTGGATCAACTGTGATTTGTTATTCAGATGGCTGCAGCACTCATACGACGGGAGTTGGAGCTGGATTTTTCGCAGTATATCTTCGTTTGTTTTACGACCCATTTTTTAAGAAAAATCAACTAAATCCGTATCTGTATGGGAACGTGGAAGTTGTAACTCCGCCTTACACTTGGAAGTCCGGTTTGAAAGTGTTCCTTTTTATAGTTTGTGCATTCATTGCTATAATACTAGAATTTAAGCGAAGGATTATTTTAAAAATGTATGGTTTTGCTATTCGCCTCTGTTGCGGAATTAGACGTAAAATATGCAGAAGAAACATGCTTCCTATCAGTCGTGTTTAACACTTTATTTGTTCCTGACATGCTGAACACAACTTAAGTGAAACACAGCTACCAGTTGTATTCACCGTAGTTCTACAAGACTGCAAAAGGTGTGTAGGGCACCAGTTGCTCAAAGTCTAGTTTCGACTCGTTTTACGCAGCGCTTGCAGCAAAAGTTCAACAAATTCTACACTAACTCTAGTTTTTAGTTAAACAATCTTGAATTGAGCAAAAATACCTTTTGAATTTTTGATTTAGGACAAGTCATTAAATTTTTTTGCGAATTGTTGGGGGAAAAATTGGTTAAATTACGGAGTTCACAACTACGTAGAATTTTTGTAGAGTAGTGTCAGCGGAAAATCTGCATATTGGAAATTAAGTGATGACGTATAGAAGATAATTTTGCTTACTGAAGCGTTTAGCTGAATAAAAACCAACTAAGAATTCCCGCGTTAAGGACGCAAAAAAATCCCTCAAGTCATGTCATTGCTCCAGTTTATCGTTAACAAAAACCTGCTGCAACATTGAATGTTTACCTGACAACCGTTTACTGTTGTCATTAAATAAAATCGTTGTGTTTGATTTTTACTATGTTTTGCAGTGTCCTATAATTGGATTGTTATTAAACAGGGTGTTTCTTAAGTCTTGTTCACATTTTGACATTGAATATCTCGGAAACTATTAAAGATATAAAAACTTACGTATAACTTAATCAATAGCCTTACGAAAAGCTTATTGTAATTAGCTTCAAAACGGCACAACTTTTATTTTACTACCATTTATGGTTAAGGGAGATATGGAGACTTCAAATGTGCCCAATACTTTTGGAACACCCTGCATTTTTACGTTTATTTTTAGATTTATTGTAGTTTTAATTGATGTGGACTTTTTTAATGTCATTATCATAGTTTAATAAGTAAGACTATGCATTTTTAGTATGTTAGATGTCGTGCACAAGTGATGAACTATTACTGATTTGGCGATTTTACTGTAGGTCTTAATTAAAATAGCTACATTGCTATTTATTGTTGTAAACTGCAGGCTACTTTATGTCGACTAGTCATTATTGCTGTAAAAAAAGTCATTATATACTATTCAGCATTAGGCCAACCATATTGCTATCTTGCTGTTCGATGTACAAAGTATTTTGCCCATTTTCAGCAATATTTAAGCGCGTTTTTTGACATTGATCTTGCCTTAAGATTCATGTGTTCTAAACCATCTTTAAGTATGTTTATTGGCTTACCGAGAGCGGTATTATGCCATCAGCAGGGATCGCCAAATTGTTTTACCGAGACCAAAATATGAAAACTTAAGAGAAGCAGATTAAGTGCCACTAATTTAATGCAGCCTACTGGTACATCAGCTTTTATTCTTTAATAATTGTGTAGATCGGCGCACATAACCAACACATAACCATTAGCGCTGAGGCCGCCTTTCGTATTTTTCTGTGAAGTTCAATGTGCAACAATAATAGATAATGTGGGTTAAGCTATCGACTTAATTATTTCTGGCAAGTATAAAGTGCCTCACACAATCGCAGATACTTAAGTTTCGTTTGCAATTTGTCACGGCTTATCATCTAAAGTAATTTTTGTCAACCAATGCGAAATCGTTTCGTAGATAGGGAGTTCCAGTAGTTAATACTAGATATCTCAGCCCAAGCTTTGATTAGCTGAAAAATGTTCTCAAGATACACAACCTCTCTTCAACACTGTGCTTTAAATGCAGTTAACCAAATATTTTTGTAAATCATGTGTGGTGTAAGAATAGAGAAATCGGGTGTCTGATTGCAATGTATACTTGTTTCAAACGTTATTCCTCAACCAATCGTGTTTTATGTGATTTGAATTTGGTATTAGAGTTATATTTCCCGCTGTAAGTTGTTAGCGGTACGAATAATACCCCTAACATTTTTTTAAATTGTTCTTGCAAGAACATAAGTATCATATGGTTGAGAATTGAACTGAAATATATTGAACTGAAAATTCAACAGTAATTGAGGGAGACTGCGAAGTGAGCTTGCGCTCTTCGAGTCAGCAGCCACCCGTTATATACGTCAAATGCGATCGGCTCCAGCCGCGAATCGAACCCGTCACGTAGGATCTGTCACCTGCGCGCGGTACCGCTAGGCCATTTCCTATTCAATTTGTTAAGATTATTTGCATTTTTTACTACCGCATTTACTGTGTATCCCGCTACAATTGATTCTCTCCGCACAACTAGATCTAAAAAATAATCAGGGTAAGGAGTTGTTTTATAGAATAGTGATTTGCGACCGACTTGTTTATGTAACAAAGGTGTTTTTCATGCTGTCCGCAATACTTTTCCAAGAGCTCCCATTATTTTAGGGATTTTAATCGATTTTTAGTGACATCTGCAACTAATAAATTTTGACAACGATATACCGAAAGCTCTTCCCTAAGAACACAACAAAAAACTTGCCTAACCAACCCTTGCGATCATCAAATTTTTCGTTCAAAATTTCTTGGTTTAAATCTCTCGCCACCTACCAAATATGCATCCTGGGGGCGTGTTTGATTGCCGTTTTTTTTTGTTGATTGTTCAATGTGACAGATCAAAGTTTGCGGTATTTATGGTGCTTGATGCAAATAAAAGCAACAGTTTCCACATTGTCGTGAACCACAAGTAGAAAAAGCTATGTGATAAGACAGGAGTGGTCGAAACAGCGTACACTATTTGCTGATAAATATAAAAACAACTTTGTTTCGCGACTGATTGCACTTTTTCAACAACAGCATCAACACAAAACATGTGCGAAATCACCAATAATTGTGACGAGCACAATGACAAAAAACAAAGCACTGTGAATAATATGCAAATGTGAAATAGTAAGGCTACAATTAAGAAATGAAGTCTAACTCAAACTCATTCAAAACAAACATTAAACAAGCTTAAATGTTATAAGGAAAATGTGAGACCTTTGCACCAATGCTATATCTTTGCCACTTTTGGACCTTTTTGAAATTTGCTCGATGCTATTTCAAGAACGCGTAGTAGCTTCTTTTACAAATCTCGTCAGCTCTTGCTAACGCTAAAAACAGCCAATCCAAGTTAGAACAGTGGTATTCAACCTGGGGTCCGGAATAATTTTAAGGGGGCCGCAAGAGCTAAATGGTAGGTAAGGGGTCCGCAGTACCGGTGTTTCTTATGTGTTTTTTAAAAAATTCTTTTTGTGAACGATATAAGGATAGACCTTTTTTTTTAGCTCCTCACCGATATTTTCAGTGGAAAACAGGACATCTGGGGCGGTATACTGCTCAACTTTTGTGCTCTTAACGCAAAAGCGCAACAAAAGTTGAGCAGTATACCGCTCCTGAAGACGTGAAGACCTTTTTTGCTCTTCACGTGATTTTGGGCTGAAAATTGGAATCGTGTTTATTTGCGTTGATTTGCGTCGGGTCTGCAACAACAAATTGCTTAACTTCGGGGTCCGCGACTTGAAAAAAGTTGAAAACCACTGAGCTAGAAGATTCCAGACCTGTGATTCTCACATTTTTTTTTAAATTTCGACTGTGCGGTCCGCAAAGATTTTTTTCTATCACTCACGGTCCTTTATTTCAACGCAAAATCAAGTGATGAGCAAAAAAAGGTCGTCACCTCCGCAAATGTCCAATCAAGTGCAATTCAATGGGATAATTTATCAGAAATCCGCGACCTATTTGCGGTTCCCCTGAAACTGCTGTGGGTCCCCAGTTTGAGAACCACTGTTCCAGACTGTAAATACCCTTGGTTTCATTGCTCATCCCAAACATCTCTACTTCATTTTTTTCTAAGGTTCTTTCCTCCCTTTGGCAGCTTTTCCAAAAATACTTGTTAGACACTGGATGAAATTGAAATTTCAATCGCACAGAAGCCAAAGAAAGCTTTTGCATCCACACAAGAAAGACAAGTTGACAGAATAACATTACCAGAAAGCGGCAAAAATTTCACCGAGCAATTATAACTGGATAAGCCATGTTAAACCTAATATGCTCAAAGGGCTGGTCACAGCTGCTTGCAATCGCTTATTTATCTGGCAAGATGACATCCAAATTTTTTCTGAAGTGCTTTTGTACATTAAAAAAAAAAATGAAGATGTACAAAAGCATGGTTAGCTTGTGCTAGACCTTCGCAGAAGCCACATAATGTGATTTTACTCGCAGAAAACATGGCTTGAATTGAATATTATGCCCTTTTCCGCCCCATTGCGACCACCGTCTTCAACCACTTATGGCCATTAAAATCTTTTTACAGTAAGTTTTCGGATGCATGGATGACATCGCTACCAACTCCAGTTACCATTTTGAAGCAGCAGAAATAGATGACGCTGACTTTCTGAAAGTCTTTTCTTCAGAAAATACTCAAGTCGTTATTTGAAAGAAAAAAAGACCTTTTTTGTTTAAATCTCTAGCATGGCCTGCTTGTGTGAAGGTTTCAGATATTTCCCTTTTGCAGTTGGCAAGTAAACGATAAACCAGTAGTTTGGAGCAAAGGTCCCACAATCGCCTACACGTCCGTTTCTTGACAAATTAGTTACCTTTAACACAAAGTCTGTTGAATTGGATTGTTAATTCTGCTGGTATTGAGTGTTTAGATCACGTTGCACCACTTAAACCATTGGCACGACCATTGGATTGCAAGAGTTCATGAAGAGCTAATCGGTATTGGCAGTAGTTGCACCTATGTGTGCGGCATGTAAACGCCAAACAGCAAGTCGGAGTAGTCTTGATAAGGGTATGATAAAAACGCATGTAAGCAGTTATTACTAAAAGCATAGTCAATAATAAAGTTGACTGAAGAAAAAGTTGCTCTCGTGAACATTATTTTTAACTTAATTAAATAAAATCGTATTAATATAAGATAAAAAAAAAACTGTCGACTCCAGTATCACGCAGTCTGCAGTACTTACTCGACCCCCATAGAATTTAGGGGGGAGAATTGTTATCGCGTCAAGTATTCATATCGAAAAGATTTTTGCTCTAGTTTATCGTTTAAAGTGGATTATGCCATAAACATAACTATTATGCGTCGTCGCAATATTCTGTTAATTTAACTTCAGCTACATCTTTTTTGTCTTCATTATCCTTTGTCAGTGTTCGGTGTTTTTGCCGTTCATCGAAATAAACTTGTATTTCCAGAACCGACTTTCCCAATGTTTCGGGGACAATCAAATAAATATAGATGTTGCAAAAAAGAGTGACGAGCATAAATGGAAGAAACACCAAGTATCCCCAGTATTCCTGAAAATAATTGGGTCAAACAATGCAGAACGTATAAACTGTAGGGGTTGTCAGTGTACGAGACAGGACTATTTGGCTTGGGACCGCGCCCAGGGTTGGAAATCTCACCTTTGGGGTCGTAGGTACGAATTAAGCTGATACAATCAAGCAATCACCACATTCTAAACGTGGTACTCGTCGAAAGGGTCAGAGTGCGACTGTTCGTCGGGATCGATACGCCGAGCTGTCCCACGCCGAATCATGGCGCACTTTTTAAATCTGACCCAACTCTTGCCAATTACATCTCCGGATAAACTGTTTTGATACTGTCTTATTGTAGCTGTTTTCATCTAGCAATTGATATATTAAGCACAAAACGTGAATTTAACGTTAACTTTCACGCAATCCTAAATTTGTCCCGTGCTCACTGCCAGTCGGCTTCAAAGAACAAAAACTCAATAACAATTGCTATTAAAAAGAAAACTAAGCATGGAAAATTTTATCTTTAACTTTTAGTTAAGTGTAAAGGTAAGACGAGGTCAAATGTTTTATCAAAGAATAGAAATGCAATAACTTACAAATAGATATGGAGTAACAAAGCCAATGATAGCAAAAGAAATCCACAATGACAGTACACCCAAGGTCATTGCAGCTGGTCTGGTCGCTTGGTCCATTAACTCTGGGACTATTGTAAACGCGACTGGCCCAGACCCAGTACAAAATCCGAAAATAACGCCTAGAAAAAGATACACAAGTTAAGCAAAACAGTGTTTTGCTAATTGTTATTCTTCAAATCAAATCTTTACTATACTCGTGAAATTACGCCGCAGCGTGTAATGAGTGGCAAAACCTATATCCGCGGCTCAACACCTGGGCGACACAGCTCGTAAAAAACGTCGCAGCGAGGGCCACAGTGTCCGATTTGCCTCGCCCGGGAATCGAACCTGCAACTTACCGCATGGATAACAATGATTATCCTTAACCGACCGTGCGAGTTAATTTTATTCTTTGCCCTATTATATCTTCGAGAATCGAAATTTCATACGTATGCTTTTGATTGCAATAATTTCGAATCTGTATTTTTCAAAGGAATTATTTGTCTTTTTTCTGGAAAACCCCTCGTCTACTTTCTTGAAGAATTTGAGCCGTTGAAGGGTAAAAGGATACAATTTGGCATTCCTTACGAGGACGTCTGGTATTCACTGTAGACCCCGATAAAAGCCAGTGCGTCAGCATAGTAGCCTACTATAGCTTCATAAACAAGACCGTAATTACGCCTCCTATGTAAAAGCACATAAAAGTCGATAAACAAAAAATTTTGACAAGAAACAGCTGTACTGTATTCTTACCTATTGCAGCCAATACGCTCACATAAGAAAACCACGGAACAGCGTACAGAAAAGCAGTAGCTATCGTGTATACGACCATTGATACAAGAATAACACTATTTCCAAACAACAAAAGTGATTTCCTTCCGAACTTTTTGGTCAAAAACCCCTAAAATATGAATACAAGTAACGCCTGAAGGTTTTTAACGAATTTATGAAAATTTTTCTTCAAAACTAGAATTGAGTAAAACAGTAAGAGTCGTATCGATTTAATTTTTAGTTCTAACGCTGCTCTGTTTCGTAAGCTCAGTGCAGTGAGAGCATCTCAAGCTATGAGGTCGCAAAACCCTGTCTCTATGAAGTTATTGTAAGGCAAAATTAGTTCACTTGAACGTATAGGTATTAGGCACCCATAGCGGGGTCGCGCGGAAGCATTTTTCGACAGCAGAATGCTAATACCACAAGGCCTTAATGATAAGCGAAAAAAAGGCACAACAATACATAAGTGAGTCAGGATGCTTGCAGTAAATATGAGTGCCGTATTTTACGGATAAGGCACACTGTAAATCCTTTTTTCTCTCAAAAACTGATCGTGCGTTTTATAAGCCTGTGCGCCTAATGTATGAATCAGGTAGTGCTTCGTGCTTTATTGCCATTAAATTATTGAGTTTTATATGTTTAATGAGCTTTGTACGGTAACCTGATACTTCTCAAAAACCGCTGAGTTTCATAGTTCGGTGTACTTATGTATGAAAAAAAACAATTAAATGATGGAACGCATTATGTTCCGCAAAATACGGTAGGTCTTACCCCAATTATAATAATAACGACTTGTAAGGACACGATACCAATCGAAACGTAAACCACGTGATCGGGAGACACGCCAGCTAAACCGAGTAAGTTTTGTAGATTATAATGAATTCCGTTGATCCCAGAAAATTGTTGTGAAGTCATAATAACAATAGCTGATAGAACTTGCCATCTCACTCGACGCGTTGTAAGAGCCTACGCAAGATCGAAGATTTTGTTAGGCTAAACGTTGCCAATCAATCTAACTCCTAATAGGGAATGTACTATCCAGTAAACCGTAAATTGCGATACAGCATAGGCAGAGTCCAAGCCAGAAAAAAACATGGTGGTAAACAAAATACACCGCGGAAGTTTGACAAAAACACATATTGATTTTACGTCTACTAACCACGATAAAAATGGATAAACTATGAGGTGACGGTTTGACACTGTATTATTTGGAAGTTAAGCTTCCATAAAGCAAAGGTTACATGCCAATTAAGATGAAAACTTCATTTTAGTCCAACTGTTGTGTAAACCGATGACATGAACAGTTAACATACTTGGATTATAGACATCGGTTTGAGATTGGTCGTAGCATCAACTTGCTTTTGCAACATTTCCATTTCATTAGCCACATTTTTAGATCCACGCAAAAGCTGCAATATTTTCCTTGCTTCGTCAGACCGGCCCTGGTCCAAATATAACGCTCTAAAAACAAAGCAGTTAAACTGAAATACGGCGTCTATGTGTAATGCGCATAGAAGATATAAAGCGATGGTTTGCTATTTTTCACCAAGGTTCGAACAGAATCAAACAGCAGTGTTATCGACCAAAACGAGCATCACAGCAGTGCATTTGACAAAAAATGAAAAATAAAATATTTTGCAAATCCATATAACTAAATAACGAATCAAATCAAATCTTCATTATACTTGCTGCATTATGCCGAAGCGTGTAACGCGTGGCGGGGCCCATCTCCGCAGCTTAGCGCTTGGGCAACACAGCTACGAAGAAACGTCGCAGCGGTGGCGAGCCGTTGGCGACACTGTATTCGATTCGACCGATCCGTTAATCCAACCCCCGACCTCTCGCGTTGATAGCAATCTACCTTTAACAACTGAGCTCTGGCCGGTTAAATAGCGAAGCTATCCTTTAATAGTGAAAGCTAAGCTGTAATTAGCATTCATTGTATCATTCTTTTACGTCCACAAAAAGACTAGTTATTTATTTGACCCCATTGTATTGGGGATTTTTGGTTGAAGCATTCGATATTAGCGTTTTGAGCAGCATCAAAGTGAAATGAGGTGTTGGTGAAGTAACAATTGCAATGTCGAAATGGATGCTTATTGAAATTAATAAACTAGCGAAGTCTACTGATAGTGCAAATGACAATGCACAAAAGCGCACCGGTCAATACGAGAAAACAAAATTAATACGTCCACCACAGCAAGAGTATATGCAACACTTTAGAAGCCAATAGCCATGCATGGGTTAAAATAAAGGAATTGCAAGTTTGCAGCGACATATAGGCCAACTATAAAGTGTGCTTACGCTCCTTGAACCATTCAGCCACTTGAAAGAGTGTTAACTGAACAATTAAACCATGCAAACTACACCATATAGGCCTTACATGCCTTTCATGCTGTTAGTATTGAAGAACGCAAGCAAACTTGGTTAACACCTTGGACTTTTCGGAAGCCAATGAGAATAGAGCAAATAGACAACGGCAGGAAGTCCGATGATTGCAAGTAGGTATGGCCACAAAGAAAGCGTTCCTAATACCTACAGATAGATTGCGCTGTAATGAGCTTATCGGAAGGCAAGATCGTTAGTTTATACACGCATCCCATATTAGGCGACTGAGGAAATGTTAATTCCAGAGGTTGCGACTTCTTGGCTTCCAGTTAATTATTTCATAAGCATTTTTGTGCAGATATTTTGGCAGACCAATCAAGATCGTGCAACTTTTCCTACGGTTCAACTCAAACACCTCGCACAGCGACTATGCACATGTGTTTATGGCTAAAAAGTTTAATGCAGGATTATTAACGTATTCCCGCATTAAAGTTCTTAATTTAGTCAACAGTTTTTTATTCTTTCTTATAGGGTGGCTGCTTGACTCGATGGCCTTACGGTCCCTTCGTAGTCGCCTTGTTGCTGTAACATCTGTGCGAGAGTATTTTAATGCTGTATGCACAGCAACAAAAAAGCTTGAGTCTTATATCTGCATTTTGCTATTGAATCTGTTGGACAACTTTACTTCATCAAGACCCAAAACGTTTCCCACGAGAATTCCAATTCCAATCGAGACTGAAAAGAGACCACCAACTATTCCACGAATGTGGGTTGCTGATATTTCGGACACATACATGGGGCCAACTCCTATGTAAAAAAATGACTAACTCGTAAGTGACTATTATTACCATTGAGTTAACACAAATAACGCAAGCAAAGTAGACGGCAGTTGTTTTCGCGTAGGTTGTAAGCAGAGTTGGGGTTGTTTTCAACTTAGCTCGACTCGTTGTAATTACTTTAACTTAGTTTGAAGTCCATAAAAATACCGAAGACAAAAAATCATGAACGAACTCAAACTAAAAACCTTTAAACCTTTACTGAACTCGAAATTAATAAAAAAAGGCTTTGAGTTTGTAGACCTCGGATGTAATGTTTTCACACGTTTGAATAATGAATTGCGTGAATTTTACAATGTGCAAACGCAATCTTACCTGTACATATAGAGCAATATACGCCAACGAGTGCACGGCTGACTATAATTAACTCATATACGTCCCACGTAGCCGCAAATCCAATTAATATAGTTGCAACCAACAAAACGCCCTGGAAAAGAAAAGTTTAATTTAAGAAAACCACACATGACTATCTTTTTGCATTGCAATAGAATCTTAGATCGAAGCAATACATGTCTGACTAGACCACAGTACCATATTTTGCGGACCGTAAGGCACACTGTCGATAATTCGCTTTGATTGTTTTTTTGTTTTTTTTTTCATACAAAAGGCGCACCGGACTACGGTTCATGAGAAGTATTAGGTTACCGTATAAAGCTCATTAAACAAAAAACTTAATATTTTAATGCAATAAGGCACTACCTGATCCATGCATTAGGCGCACTATCAATTAAAAAAAATGGATTCAAAGTGCTCCGTATAGTCCGCAACATACGGTACTTAAGTCGCTCTGAATTTATTGGATCCGCTTTGCTTAACCCTTACCTACTCGCGCTGGTGTATTTTGTACACCATTTTTACTATGTCGCTTCCCCCCCCCCCCCTTATTTTAAATTCTGCAGGCAGCAAGCGCCACCTGTCCTCTAACTAACTCCACAGGCATGCTTTGACGCGTTGGCGTAGATTTAAAAAGCACGTGGCGACCGGTATGCTAAGACAAATGAGTGGGGGTGCTGTTTAGGTGTACAAAATACACCGCGCGGGTACTTATTACAATTTTTTGTGCTTATTGAAAAGATTTTTTTCTTTTTATTGTTTTTTTGCTTGCTTATGCTGCTTTTGTGTGCAGAAATACTTTATACATAATGGCTAGACGGATTAGGTCTTTTGATCATGCTGCAATTAGGGAACAAAAACTACAAGAACGTTCTATGGGATGATTTATCAGTTGCAAGATGTGCACAGGTGTTCATACAAAAACTGAAGTAAAGTATGACACTTGTGCACATCTTGCAACTGATGAATCATTTTAAAGAACGTTCTTGTGGTTTTTGCGCATAATTTCATTTGTTTCGGAAAATAAATGCTGCTCGTCAACATTGGTGTACAAAGTACACCACAAGAGTAGTGACGCTAAGAAAAAGGGCGCGAATAGACTTCTTGTCACGACGTAGCGATGACGGTGTATTACGTATAATTCTAACTCAGAAGTTGTCATAGTTTCCCAATTTCCGGTGAATATTGTGCTTCACTTCAATACGAGCTAAAATCTGCCCAGTGTAAAGAGTCACCTTATTGTATCATATTTAATGCGTTATGACAAAGCATGGTATGAAGATTCAGTTTATGAAGCAATCGCTCTCGAAAAAAAGAGATAGGGCCAAGTTTAGGTTTAAGTATTCATTTTCAAGCCGGGTCATGCCAAGATTGAACCATGTTCCAACGCTAAATCTGACTGGGATATTCTCAGAGCTTGGGTTTATAAGCAAAATTTGTTTTGTCGGCTTGTTGCAAAAAAAGGTTTCAAGTCAAAATAGTGCGATTCAAGATGGGATATAATCGCTGCTAAATACGTTGTACGTAAAAATTAATTTGTTCTCCAAACGATAAAAAATGTATAAGAACATCATACACAACATTGATATGACGACATATTTAAAATAATTAGACTTCTCAATCCGCTTTTTTATTACAGTTCTGCTGTACTTTGTTTGCATAAACAAAACTGTTTCAGTTTTACTGTTCATACAAACTGTAGCTGTCTCGTAACCTAACCTGATATTTTTTCCTTGTAATATTTTCTCCAAATTGGTCAGGTAGGCTATTTATTATGCAGTAACTATGAAAATACCTGAAAATTCACTATGCGGAATAACCAATTTTTTTCTTCAAATGTTTGTTATCCATGCCATTATACCAGTATGTATTTAGTTTACTAGCACTATTTTGCTGGTTCATTGGGACGGTGATGAATAAATAAATCTAAAATCCGAAATCAAAATTTATCAGACACATTGAGGCTTTTGGTAAAGTCAGGTAACTTTGTCTTACGCTATATTAGTCACGTTCTGGCTCTCCTCCTAAGTTCAATCAAAAATTATCTTCCAAACGTACTTCCCACTATTTAATAAGCAATTAAGTACTAACCAATTACGGTATCAGCAATTAAGTACTCAGAATGTTGGCGCGGCTTCGAACTTACTCCTTAAGTTAATGATATTTTTTTAAATTCCGGTGTAGAAATACTGCTGCATCTTTCAAAGGTTGAAACATACGCGCGGTTGAAAGGGTTATGTATTTGATTTTCTCAACGTAATTTCATTTTTCAACTCAAATACCATTCAAGATTTTTGAAAAAAATTATTGCTATCAGTAGTGTAGCCAGAGGGGGAGGGGACGACGGGACACTACAAATTTCGAGTCGTTGCGAGTTACCAACCAACAACCTTTTGTACGGGTCAAATGAAATAATTGCTGCAGAGAACAGATCCTATTTTGATTGTATTTAGAAGTTTTAATAAACCAAAAGGCTGAAGTGGCATCTCAGAAAGAGCAACGCAGTTGTACTTCGCTATAGCTCCGCGCACATTCATTACTCAAAAGTTTAGACCATCCATCCAACCGGCCTTTGCTCCAGTAGATTGTTATTTTAAGTAGACAGCTGCCTACAGAGGGAGTATATATTACAAGTGTATATATTATACGCTCAGATTTGCTGGTCCAAGCTAGCACATACTTAAATCAAAAACAAGGGAGCAAATTTGATAAAAAATAATGCTCTGATGTCTGAACCTAGAAGTGGCTTTGTTTTTCTTTAAATCGCACTCAAAAATAATGCAGTATGAGCATAGTTCACCGACATGCTATGACCAGTAGAATACGGTTACCTGTACATATATAAGGGTAGATCGTCTTCCCAGTTTGGTTACCAGCGGTCTTACTAGTGGGGCACCAATTACTCCACCAATAGGAAAAATAGAGGCTGTCAGAGCCCAAAGAAAATCATGTAGGCCATGAGGCATTAAAACACCATTTCGAATCTGGAAATCATAGCAAACTGCGTTATTCAAAAATCACGCAAAACACTCAAGTTGTTATGTAATAATCATTTTGCCTTTCCATCTTAATTATATGAAATTGTACTGTATCTACATACTTTGACAGGTGAGACATATCTAAGTAGTAATAGTGCTCTTACAAAGTTTTTCAAATACAAAATTGCCCAAATGATTAATTCAAAGCATACAATGCAATTACAAATGTTAAATGCATGTTTCCCAAGAAAATAAATTATAATATGTATTTTCTCGCAAAAAAAGAATGTGATAAATCAACAATTTAACAAATTCTGCTTTGCACAAAAAGCAGTTGGAAGAGCATTTAGTTAATAACCATGCAAGTTTCAAAACTTAGCATGCAGCTGCAATTATTACACAGAATATAAATACGTAACTCAACATATAGTACATAATTAGGTGATTTTTTCGTCAGGCTATGCTTACTTATACAAAAATTTTCATGTTACATTTAAAACGTAAATCTTAGAAGTCAAAAATATAGCCTACCTCCAACTTATCCTAAAAATTGTATATTATATTATTAGTAATATTGAGAGCTACACTACTACACACATAGCATAGCTAATTGGGGGCTAATCGGTTTTAAGCAGCATTTTATTACAATGGATGATTTACTCTAAGGTGACGGGCAGGAGTTTCCCAATATGTCATTGCATAACCCAGACACGTATTGGGTTAGGGTAAAAGTATGTCTGTATTGCGCATGACGTTTTGGAAAATTCCTGTCAGCTTTCAAGTAAACCATCCATTGTAATACAAAGAGGCACAAGCAAGAAGAACCTTGCTAATCTATCTCCTGTATTTCACTTGAAGTGATATATACTGGTACAACATTTTTGTCATTCTTACATAGTAGGTTTGGTTGTAGAACTGTTGCAAAGATGTTCTAGCAGCATTGATCGTGCCAATACTATATCCATATGGAAAGAGTAAACATAGCGGAGTCAATAATGCTGGAATAAGTGCGTACCAAGTGACTTTCTGTAACAAACAAGAAACGTAATACCAATCACTCAAAAACATATTCTAAACAACAACAAAAAATTGAATTAAAATAAAGTGATTAACCCCTTGTAATAACTCACTAGCACCCCTAGTGATCCTTGTGCTCTTGCGAGGAACGGTCCTCGTGATCCTTGTGCTCCTGCAGGTTTGAGTAGGACCCCTCTAAACAGCAATTCCCAATCTTTTTATTGCATATGCGAATTTTAACAGTTGAAGTGCGGCAAAGCTAACCCACTATCACAAAAGCTCAACTGAGAAAAACAACAGAAAACCAAAAAATTTGTTGTTGACTAAGCAGGCTCAATAAGTGTTTTTTATTAATTAATGATGCAGGCAAAATGCTTTTACTCAGAGAAAAGAGTTTACAGCAATTGAGAATGCTAGAACCTTGAAAATTTGGAGTATATAAAAAGTAATATTATACTTTAAATTTTCAAAGTTAGTGCCATAACAGGTATTATCAATATTTAAAAAGCGAAACTTGTAATCATAATAATTAGCTACAATCACATCATAAAAAACTGCACCAACTGAATTCCATGTATAGCCTAGTTTTATTGCAACTGCTATGTGAAATTGATCCAGCTTATTAGCTAGTATTTCACACGGTAGGTTATCTGGTATTGTAGCTGAAATTAGTGCACCAAGGATTGCAGTATTGATAAATTTTTTAATGAATAGAGTTAGTATACAATGTTACCTGTTTAGTAACTGTTTTGTTGTCGTCCATCAGCAATATATCAGCTGTCTCAGCCTGTCAGTGTCTATCAATCTATACAGTATATTGCTATAAGCTTACTACAAATAGACCAAACATAACATAATTCAGTGTTGTGCAGCAACCATACTAGCGGACTAGTGTAAATTTGGTGATAAGATATCCCCAAACAGTCAGGAGCTTGTTTGAATTAAGCCACTTCTTATAACAGGCATGGCCTAACCCTAACCCCACCTTAATTCAAACAAGCCCCGAACAGTCCCTATCGAACAGCCTCAATCTTGATGCACCACGCAAGCGGAAATCCAGACTAATGCAAAAGACCTAATAGATTCCTAAAGACTAACACGAAAGTTAACCTGTTCACCATCTAGTCCAAAAGTATATGCATTGGGTCTCGTCTAGGGTAACAGGGTAAGCCGTCTGTGTCTAGAACAACCTGTCTGCATAATACAACATACGGTAAAACGTGGACGGCTTACCGTACGCTAGATGAGACCTTATGCATTTTGTTTTTCCATAAATTGGTAAATATGGCAAATAAATAGGCTATTTATCCACCGATTATCGGTAGCCTAAACTAACTGACAAGGCAATACTGAACAGCTAAAACTGTTAGACAGTTAGAAGCTCCACAGAATACTGAAACATTTACCCTGTTTTAACGTCCAATTTACATGGCTTTAGGCCAGTGGTTCTAGTTTCTGCATCATGATCAATTTCTTGATGTCATAACTGCTTTTTTAACTGTGACATCAAAAAATTGATTACCGGTATATTGTAGCTTTGTAGAAACTAGTACCACAGGCCCAAGCTCTCTAAAATTGAACATGTGGACACAGTTATTCTGGCTCCACAGCAGCTGTACTACACCCTCCCCGCTTTTGTTGATTTTCCAGGTTTCAAGGCCAAAGCCAAATAGACTAAGCCTGTACCACAGATTCTGACAGTCCTGCCAAATTACCAACTTTCTGCCACCGCTGCCACTAACACAGTAACACGAAACTGTCCTAAACCCAACTAGCGTACAACGCGACCAAATTTTGCAGAAAAGGTATTTCCCCAAATAGAAAACAAGCATGATTCTTGTTTCACTTGAAAAGCTGTCATCGACTTCCAAGAAAAAAGGAGTTTATCACACCAATATGATTTTTATTCAATTCGTTGAAGTTTCTAGGAATTGTTTTTACTTCTTGACATTTAACTTCTATTGCAGCGTTGTTCCTAACCACTTCTAGAAATTTCGCGATCAAATCACTGCCGGTATGCGTATTTGTGACGTTGTGCTAGGTCACAACTCACAATGCCTGCAGGTCGTACGAACAGACAACGATAAGCATGGCGAGAGCGAGTTAACTCGTTCTGCACCAGTACATTCTGCACAATCGGTAATTTCTTCCGAGAAATAGCTTAAATGAAAATATAACCCTACGTCAAGCATTGAAGGTTCACCACAAAGCATTAAATAATGAAAGGAACGGTGAGTGGTGTTTGATTATACTTATAGACAGTACCTATACAGGTACACAAATACTATGAAGTGTAAGTTATTTAGCAAATCAAGATCTAGCCGTTACCGGCAAAATAGACACTTTTAATTGTTAAACTGTACACTTTTTAATTTTTAAAGTAAGATACACGGCCCTTGCATAAAACAAGATGCGTGAAGACAAAAATTTTTTAAATGTAGTCCTAACTGGATGTCCCCCTGTTCTGTTTTGTTTAGATATGCGATGTTGAAGGGAGTTAAAATCAAAACAAGAAAACAATCTAGGCTACAAAGGCGTAGACTATCTACTGCATTTCACTCAACTAGGCCATATGGACCAAGGCTTTTATTCTACCGCTCGGCCTCTCCATCTCACTCGCCTCACCCACTTGATTCCTCGTGGCGTACCATCCTTCAAACATCGTTCTTTGAATCAAACAAGCCAATTTTGCGACAGCGAGTTTATTTTTAGTAATAAAAGGCTTAAAAATACATTAAAGATTTATTGCATGCTAACAGTGGTGGATCCAGGGGAGATGTGGGGGGTGCATTCCTTCCCACCAGCCATTTTCAACAATGTTTTTGATGAATATGCTAAAATTTTTCCATAATATCGAACCTCTTCGATATAACAAAAATCCTAAGGCCTTATAAGCACGCATAAATCGAAAATGTGCCAACAAAATGCAACATATTAGGCATGGGCGTAGCCGGGGAGGGGGGCAGTGATGGGCACGATAAACCTTTCTGTACTAAAGCGATAACGATAATCGATAACTTCAAAAAAGCCCTAGGCGATACCGATAATCGATAAATCTCAATTTTTAAAACGATATCGGTAATCGATAAATTATCGCCGATAAATTTTTCCGATTAATGTTGCGGTAAATTTTCAATGTGTTTGACTAAGTTTTTTTTGTAGCCTAAGTCGAATTGCAAAAATGTCTTTTCTAAATTTTTCAAGAAAAGACAGCAGCTCACGGACTCTGCCGTGAAATTAAACAAAACAAAGAGATACCGTAATTGTTTAAAATTACAACAAATTTTAATGGACTCCGTGTGGTTTTTCCATAGCGCCAACTCACTAACTTTGAAGTTTAAACACTGCGTGCATAAAAAACCGTTTATCGCGATAATTTATCGGCGATAATAAAATATGTAACAAAGGCGATATCGGTAATCGATAAATCAAAATTACTTTGAGCGATAACGATAATCGGTAATAAATTATCGCCGATAAATTATCGCGATAAATGCCCATCTCTGGGGGGGGGGCACGGAAACCATTTCTCCCCAATCCATCCTGGACAAAAACAAGGATCTTGGTAATTATGATAAACACTTGCCATTGCGTGATTGTTTTCTTGCTGAGCTTTTAATAAGTGGGCTTACAAAGGAGAAATACAATACAACTTTGCTTTTTTGCGTTGGCCAGAGTTGTGATGGCGCAGCCGCAATGGCCAGCGAACGGTCAGGCGTCACTTCAATTGTTCAAAACGAATCTCCGTTGGCATATTATTTTAACTGAGCTACGCATTGCCTAAATTTGAGCACTTCTGCAGCTGTAAAAGTTTCAGCTATACAAAATGCAAAAAATGTGGCACGAAAAATGGTTAAAATGTTTAAGACAGTGCGAAGAAAACAGCGCTGTTGAAGTCCTGCATACAAGAAGATGTCTCTTTAGTCAAGGAGAAACACAACGTTATCTTGAGTGAAACCTGGTTTGGAGAACTCCATGTATCGATACCGGGAAGCACTCAAAATTAAGGGCAAAGAATTTTTGTATCTGTATTTTGTTGTATATTTATTCTCCTATCACGAGAAAGCGATCAATGCGCTATACGAGCCCGTATACGAGTTGCCGACCATCTATCTCCCACACCAAGATGGGCAATCCCGCTAAGTGCCTTTTCCAACGGCACAACAAGTAAACTTGCCGGCTTGTTCTCCACACTGTCCTTTTAATGCTTAGCGTCAAGCAGGGAAGCTATGAATACCAACTTTAAAGTCATTGGTTTGATCCGACTAGGAATCAAACCCAAGTGTACAGCTCCCGAGGCAGACGCTTTTACCATTCGGCTATCCGAGCTGTTGAATTTTAATAAAGTTTGCTCAAAATCTGTTCAAAATGCACTAAAATAGCCTTCACAGTTCGTGAATTTTCAAACATTTTCCTTGGAGCATGCCTCCGGACCCTACGGAGCCTTTTTTGTTCCTCAACTGGCTTTATATTAATTCTGCCGGAAAAAACTGCGCTTGAAAAAATGTTGAAATTTGATGTCTCTTCCATAAAAAAATTTTTGATTACGCTTCAGACGTAAAACCTTTTCAAAGGGCTTATTTACGCCCTTTTCCGCGTCTAACCGTTTTTGCATTTACAGTAGTAAACATTCATCCTAATTCAAAATGGCATCTTCCCACCGCAATTTTCGGGATCCACTCCTGGCCTGATGTAAGCACGCATAAATCGAAAATGTGGTGATTAGTTAGGATGAAAAAGAATACGCTGCACGTTATACCATAGTCACTACGTACACGTCATAATGGTTAGCTTAGTTATGTGTTGGCAAACAGAAGGTCGGGTTGCCAAATATAATAAGTGATTATGACCCACTTTCCGCGTAAAAAAATTCTAAAACCTCCGCTGGCATGCAGTGGCGTAGTGAAACCAAAAAATTTGGGGGGCCCGAGTTGAAACTAGAACTAGTCTAATTTTTAATTAGCCTACTGCTTTTGCCTGAGCCATGGAAGAATATTGGCAGGAGCGAATCCAAAATGTTTTGCATTATATTCCAAAAATTGCAAGCCCATAGCAAGTGCTGTTACGCGTATACGGTAGGCCTAAGGCCATATCTGTCCAACAAGGCTGCAAATTCGAGCTTGAACTAGGCGTTTTTTTTTCCGAATTCGAAATCAGAATTCGTATTGGAGCTCGATCTGAAATAGCACATCGCGGATTTAGCATTTAACTCGGTCTAAACTTAATGAAAGTGGCTTAAAACTCTGTGAAAACTACTAAAATGTGGCATGAAATCGGTAGAATTTACTGAACTCAAACTTACACTTACAAAAACCGAAAATGAAATTTGTAAACTGTTAGTTAACTCCAACTCGATAAGAAGTGCCCCGAGTTTGCTATCTACATC
Source organism: Trididemnum miniatum (assembly GCA_964006365.1). Lineage (NCBI taxonomy): Eukaryota > Metazoa > Chordata > Ascidiacea > Aplousobranchia > Didemnidae > Trididemnum > Trididemnum miniatum. The sequence goes on along the minus strand of OZ023242.1, from coordinate 12,809,210 downwards.
GGTATAATATTGACTTCCGACAAATGAATATAACCCAAGTTGGTATAAAATTGTCTACTGAGTTCTGACAAATAGATGCAGATTACATCAGCAGTAACTAACGCCTTGACGCCTGCCGCCAAAATAAATCGCGAATAATGTCGATTTTCATAGCTTTGACCTCTTCACTTGCTACGGGCATTTCCACCAAATCATTTAAACGTGTTTGGTCCAGAGGGGAAGAGATGTGCGAACACCATAAGTTATGTTCGTGTAACCATGCATTATTTCGTGCGAAATAAAACAAAGTAATGAAAGTCAATCTCCCCCCCCCACCCCCTAAAAAAAACAGAAAATTTTGAATCTGCCCCTGATTTAATCTCTGACGAAAATGTTTTCAATAGAATCAAGACTTTGTTTTCATTCAAAGTTTTGCATATAGACCTATAATCCGGCTATCATAGCCATCGTTTGCTTTCTGGTCAACCTTAATTGCAAAACTGGCATGGCATGGACCTGTGCGACGTCGATTGAACAGGTTAAGCAGGCCTATACGTCATTTTACGCACGAGAAAGCTAGAAACTACTGTTTTTTAGTTTTTGTGCCATAAGATGTAGCACTTTATCTTTATACCATATCATCATGTACTGCAAGCTTTGAAAAGGTTTTCAAAGAGCAAAAATATCAATTCTAACACAAGTGCGAATAATCCGACAGCCAAGTCTACTCGTAGAGATATAGAGGTTGAGTGTTTGGACTTTTCATAATCTAGTCTAATCTAGACTTTTCATCAACTTCTCAAACGACATTGGACCACATCATAACAAACGACCACCAACACCAAATTGTACCAGGTATCTTTCAATGCGATATTAGCGATCATTTTCCGGTTTTTTGCAAGATTGATATAAACCATGAAACTAAAATCACAAAAAAAAGGTATATCAGAGACTTGAGTAATTTTAAAATCGATTCCTATTCCCAAGAGCTAAATTTAATGATGCAAACTTACTTGCAAAACTTACCTAGCTCGTTTAATTTAAACACTAATTATGAGCAAGCATTTCAAAAATTTGTTTACATTGTAAAATCCGTTGTTGATAAGCATGCACCTTTAAAAATTGCCACTCGCACACAAAGCAAATTAAATAAAAAGCCATGGATTACTAGAGGATTGATGACCTCGATTCGTAAAAAGCAAAAATTATATAAGACACATTTTTTGAAAGGAAGTGATAGTGAAAAAAAAAATTTTTACAGACAATATGCTAATAAACTTAACAAATTAAAATATATTTCGAAGAAAATTTATCTGAACAGAGAGCTTGAAGAAAATATACATAACCCACGCAAAATCTGGAAAACTATTAACTCCCTTTTATATAAGAAAACAAAATCTGTTGATTTTCCATCTGAAATTAAAGTTGACGAGAGTAAAATCGATGACCCAACAGAAGTAGCAAACTGTCTGAACAAACACTTCTGTAGCGTCGGTAAAAAGCTAGCGCAGAAAGTACAAAATCTTAACGAAATAAATTATACAACGTACTTAAAAGACTCTATATCGTCGTCCATATTTTTACATCCTACACAAGTATCGGAAGTGTATAACGCAATAATGTCTTTAAATTCTTACAAATCACCTGGATATGATAATATTCCTGTGTACTTCATACGAAGCGTAGCAGAAATACTAGCTTATCCACTTTCGATACTTGTAAATCATTCTTTCGAGCTTGGCTACTTTCCTAACTGCCTAAAAACTGCCAAGATTATTCCTTTGTACAAATCCGGAGACAAATCTTTACCTACAAATTATCGCCCTATCTCTATTCTAACGTGTTTTTCAAAAATTCTCGAAAAATTGATATATAACAGATTAATGAATTTTATTGACAAACACTCTGTAATCTCTTCCACGCAATACGGATTTCGAAAACATCACTCGACTACGCACGCTATTGCGGACGTTGTAACTCTGACTTACGATAATATCAATAAAAATGAATTTACTGGCTTGGTGTTCTTAGACTTAAAAAAAGCGTTCGATACCGTTTCCCACTCAATTCTTTTAGGCAAATTATATCATTACGGCATTCGAGGACAGGCACATAACCTGTTAAGTTCTTATCTCGAAGATAGAAAGCAATATGTCACAGACAACAACATCACATCAACAACTGAATCTATTGAATATGGGGTACCTCAAGGCTCTACACTCGGGCCATTGTTATTTTTGATATATATTAATGATATTGTTAATAGTACATCTTCACTACCTAGGTTATTTGCTGACGATACTTGTCTCAACATCAACGCAGACTCACTTTCAAACCTTGAACTCATCATTAATTCAGAACTTAAACAAATTTCAGAGTGGGTCAATGCAAATCAATTAACTATTAATCCGACTAAATCGAACGTACTTCTTGTCCCACCAAAACTTAATCGCGCGTCTAATAACATTACCGTTGCCATCAACTCAACGCCAATAGAAGTAGTTAAAGAAGCCAAGTATCTTGGACTAATAATTGATAACAAGTTAACCTTTGGATCACAAATTGAATATTTAGAATCTAAACTTTCTCGGGCAGTTGGCATAATATCAAAACTCAAACTTTTTTTTCCTTCGTCTGTACTTCTAAAACTTTATTACGCGTTATTTCACTCAAATTTATTGTATGGGTTATTAATTTGGCATAATACTTATTCAACATATACCAATAAAATATCCAGACTTCAAAACAAAGCCATAAAGATGATTGCTAATTCAAAACGTACTGATAAATGTGCTCCGATATATGAAAAGCTTAAAATTTTGCAACTTCACGATCTTCACATCTATGAAACAGCGATATTCATGCATAAATTCCATAACAATAAACTACCAGTTTCTTTCTCGCAGTATTTTAACCGAATTGCTGCGATTCATTCAGTTCATACAAGAAGCAACACCTCTGGACTTACATACTACATTCCACAATACAAAACAACTCGTCTACAGCGCTCCCTAAAATATACTGGTGTGAAAATATGGAACAAAATACCTACCTGGATCAAAACTAAAAGTTACAGTCAGTTCTTAAAACACCTCAAATTATACCTACAATGCAACTAAACATCTCCTCTTTCTTTTACCTTTATTTATTTATTTATTTTTCTACTTTTTTTTTTTTTTTTTTTCTTTTCTTAATATTACAGCAGATCCTATACGAATCAGCAGAATAATGCACAGCAACTGAGAAAAAAAAATTATAATTTTATTATATATATATATACATATTTTTCTTTGTTTTTTTTTTTTTTTTAAAGCAAGGGTGGTTGCTTGACTCGAAGACCCTTAGACGGTCACTTCGCAGCTTCCCTATTGCATTCATTGTAAACTTTATTTTTCTTTTTCTATATTGTGTTATGTTTCGTTGTTGAACTATAAATTTGCTCTTGTTTTTATTTACTATAATTGTGTAAATACCGTATGAATGCAATGAAATAAATGAATCTTTGTCTTTGTCTTTGTCTAGTCTACTTCAGTGAAGAGTATTCATATTTATTTCTTTTGGGCGACTGGCTTCTCAGTTTTAATGATTTCAGCAGAACTAGACGCCAACACCATCTGAGCGAACATCGAGTTAGGATTTTGCAGAAGTTTTTCAGTTTCGTCAAATTCACCAACCTAAAAAAATTCTTGTTTAATAAACAAGCAAAACACTATAGCACAGCCGTGGCAAAGTAGGTTACGGACTCGAACTAGAATTAGTAGAACTCTAACTTACAAAGTTTTTGTGAACTCACACTTGAACTCCCGCACAAACGCTTGGACCTCGCAGCCTTGTTGTAGGCTATAGGCGATGCAACGTTTGGAACAGTTGAACGAAATACATAACTAAGCCAGAGCAGCCGCTGTAGCATCTTATTTTTTTCGCAAGTTACTTACTTTTCCATCGTCCATGACCAGTATTTTATCGCATGTGAGCACAGTATTGAGTCGATGAGCGATCGTTAGCATCGTGCAATCCGAAAACGCTTCTCGGATCGTATCTTGTACCAAACTGTCGGTTTCAGTATCGATCGCTGCAGTCGCTTCGTCGAGCATGATGATGCGAGAATGACGTAATATTGCGCGTGCCATGCACAGTAACTGACGTTCACCGACGCTGAAATTCTCACCATTTTCAGAAACTTCCGCTTCTAACTTTTCCGGAAGTTCAGTGACCTAGACAGATAACGAAACCATAACAGGCTTAACAGTGATTACTACAATAAGAAATAACAACCAACTGTCAGCGACATACATAGTCTAGAGGTCCGCGCAAAGTGCAGGTTCTACGTGATGGGTTTCGATTCACGGCTGGAGCCAATCGCATTTGACATTTATTCCGGATGGCTTCTGACTCGAAGAGCGCCAACTCACTTCGCAGTCTCCCTCATTTACTGTTGGATTTCCTTTCCAAAGTAGTTCGAAAAAAAATCCCAGTTTTTTAAATTCAAAAAAACTCAAAATTTTATTCGTTATCTTGGCGGAGTCGCTAAAAATATTGATGTGGTCTGGAACGGCAAGAATAGCATTTACCTGTAAGCCCATTGACCTGTTTTGAAAGCTTACTTCGAAAATTTTCAAAATGGTGTAACGTTTTGTATCTGAGGTGCAACTTAAAAACATTACAAGGGTATGCCTAAAAACGGACGAAAGCCTCCGTAGGCATACATCAACATCTAAGGCAGGATTTTAACGAAATAAGTAGAAATCATAAAGCAGGGGCTTTCTATTCAATTTAGGAACAAATAATATTGCAGTCTTTTTTTTGCTTTTGGTCAACCATTTTTCATTGGATCAACAAAAGGCTAATTAAATTTCTCCTTTATGTAGTTCAATTATCTTGACTGATTGATTTCGAGTCGCCAGCCATATTTGATAAAGTCAAAAATGAAATGTTAATTATACTCGCGGTATTATGCCGAAGCGTGTAACGAGGGGCGAGGCCCATCTCCGCGACTTAGGGTCTAGGCAACACAATTCTGAAGAAACGTCGCAGCAGTAGCGAGCCGTTGGCGACACTGTGCCCGATTTGGCCAGCCCAGGAATCGAACCCCAGACCTCACGCAACGATAGCGGTGTCTTTAACAACTGATGCCCAGCCTACTCAGACGGCTGAGTGGGAAGAGCGTCCGCCTCGGAAGCTGCAGATGTGGATTTGATTCCTAGTCTGGTCAAACCAATGATTTCAAAATTGGTATTCACAGCTTTCCTGCTTGACGTTCAGCATTGAAAAGACAGTGTGGAGAACAAGCCGGCAAGTTCACTAGTTGCACCATTGGGAAAGGCACCTTGCGAGATGCCCCTATCTTGGTGTGGTAGACAGATGGCCGGCAACTCCTAAACGAGCTCGTATGACGCATTGATCGCTTTCTCGTGATAGGAGGATAAATATGCAACAAAAAAAAAATACAAATTACTTACCGCATTTTTCATATGAGTTCTTTCCAATGCTTTCCATAAATTCTCATCTGAATATTGTCCAAATGGATCGAGATTGTAACGGATTGTTCCGACAAATAAAACCGGATCCTGGGGAATGATGGACAAGTTTTTTCGCAGATCATGCAAACTTATTGTATCCGTTCCGACATCATCGATCAGAATCTGGCCACTGCTCGGATTGACCAATCGAAATAAGACAGTTCCCAATGAAGACTTGCCTTAACAGTAAAATGGGTATTTTTTATTCATTGCGTCACTTTATTTCGTTATATATTAAAATAGCCCAAGTAAATAGGTAGTAAATAGTTACTGAAGACGTGGATTGTGAATCCGTTCTACGTTGAGTTAATTTTTACGTCACTTTCCTACAAAAGAAGAATAAAAGTTTAGGAACTGCCGCTCAGCTTGGTTGCTAAGACATTGATATCGGTGCGAAAGTTCCGGGGTTTGATTCTCGGATGGTCAAATCGACCCAGTGTCGCCAACGGTTTGCCACCGTTGTGACGTTTCTTCGAAGCTGTGTTGCCAAGGCTCTAAGCCACGGAGTAGCAACGCGAGTATGATGAAGATTTGATTTTTGATTTGATCAAGCTACCATTTTTTTGTAATGGTTTCAAGTTTTACTCCAAAGGCAACAATTTAATTCAATTTCTTATACAGTAATGTTGTGTTTTTTTTATAGTTCCATACTTTTAACGAAGTTTTATAATCTTGTTAAGTGTAATTCACCTGACCCAGTTCTTCCAACGATCCCAATCTTTTGTTTTGGTAAAATGGTGATATTTAAAGATTTCAAAACCAGTGGAAGTTCTTCTCTATATCTCATATTCACATCTTTGAATCTGCACAAGCATGAAGGTCGAGTGAACATAATTATACAAACTCAATGTACATCAGGAACATGATATAACACAGCAAAAACATTCTCAATTTGCGAAGCGTTTCGTGCTTATGGGGCTCATCAGGCAAATGCTGAGGAATTTCGCATAATTAATAAAAGAAGATACAGACAGCCACATCAAATACTTATTAAGCAATGTTGCAGACGCACACTTTTCATCAACAGGAAAATCTTTACTTGTGCTGCATTTTCGTAAATTTTGCCTACTTCATTGTGATGTTTCCACCTATCTTGTAATCATGGAGGTACAAGCAGGAAATGTACTCTCACTAAAAGCAAAACTACTTACGAAAAGCAAGTTAAGTGATCAAGAATAAACTGAGCTTGCACCACAAGTTTATGTTAAACGGTTAAGCATAAGATAGCGCCCCTGTTTGGTATATACGAACAGTTCAATTTCGCATTTCTGCACCTCCTGGTGTTCCAGGCTATAATTGCTCTGCATCCCATGCGATGTTTGCATACATACTATGCATCTTGATGAATAAGAAGCACTACGAAGGGGGTAGCAATGTTTTAGGCGTTAAACCTGTACTTAGGCCATACTTACCTTCACCAACCGTCGTGTCTTCATTGCCTTCGATGGAGTAGCCATCTGAAGCACTTGCGACCAGAAAAAAATTTAGGGAAAAAACATTAAGTTGCACCGCTCATGAAATGTGCAGAGTGCAGAACAGGCTTTAGCACTACTCTTATGAAATAGATATACGTACTCAATCTTTCCGCTTGTCGGCCAATTTTCAGGAACAGAATTGCCACAATTTTTCTCATCAGTCTCCGAGGGTGTGGTTATGATGTATTCATTGATTCTTTCCACTGATGTGAAGAGTGACTCTGTATTAGTTGCAGTTACAGAACTGTACTGCAGTCCAGCTGAAAGCTAAAATTTAAAACTTCAGTTTAAACCTTGAAACTAGTTATAAATCGTAATTTGTAAATCCTTACGTCCCAGTATAAATTTTTCGTTGGCTTAAAGTATAGCATAATTTTGAACTTTTCAACATCACAATTTGTTTGAAACGACCAGAAATTTTATTGGAATACAACGAGCAAGGTATATTACCATAAGCTGAAATATCTATGTGCATCCAAAAACCTAAATATGCCCAATCTTAAATAACGTAATATGTTAAAAAAAAGGGTTTATCCTATGCGTAAAATCAAACCTTTAATTGTGACCAAAAACCTCTTCAGATTATTGATTTTTAAAAATGGACGCAATAGGGACCAAAACTGTTGAGTACGAGGAAACTTCTATCTTGAAATGATGCCCATTTTTGTTCAACATGGATCCGCACGCTTTGCATCAGTTTCAATGCTGTCGTAAGTAGGCGTGTAGGCCCACATTATGTAACGTTGAAACTTATCCCTCATTTACAAGCCTAGTTTAAATTTTTGTTATCATATGTTTGTTCTACCACATATCGTTTCGCGCCATTTCCTTATTTTTAGCCATGCTATTTTTTTTGCTTTTCCAGTTCTTATTTTACGGCTACTTTTACTACCATTATGATTAACCGCTCGTATTACCACATACCGTAATAGCGTATGATAAAGCTAAACCGGCGAATGAAGCTGAGAAACCACCCAGTGACTGAGGATAAACAGCTGTGAATACAACCAACAATGCAGTTACAAAAATTAGAATTGTTCCAATAATATCCAAGCGAAATGCAAGCCATTGAATGGAAAAAAAATAGTCGCCAATAACCACCGTGTTTCTGTCGATCAACTTGTAAAATCTACAAACACAGCAAGTAACATCGGAACATAACTTATGGAATTTTTGAATACTTAATTACAAAAATAAGAGGCAATAATATTGGAGAATATATTGAATTTTTCGAGACGTTTTGATTTACACTTAAATTATCGTCAATCTTATTCAAATAATTATATTCGAATGAGTTGACAATGGTTTAAGCATAAACCGAAACGATTCGAAAAATTCAATTGTTTCCAATATTATTGGCTTTTATTTTTGTAAGTAAAACAAATAACATTAACTAAGGTTACCTTCAAATTGTTAAATTGAAAACTTAATAGCACTTAAGGAGACTGACGTAAAGTCATGAACTGTCAGCTTCATCCGTAAACCGGAACCGCTATAAAGGATTTGCAACGTGCGCATGATATCGCAAGGCCAATTTGCAGACAAGTTAACCTATCTGTCCCTGCAATTTCTCTATCTAGGATTTCTGTGAAGAGTATTGAAGGGCGTTATTAGCCTACAATAACATCATCGCAATGACAGTGTCCATCTTAACCAAAATTATTTTCAAACAACATAACTCTAGAATCATATCGGACGAGCAGATTTTTAAACGGTAATTTGGAAAAATAATTTCTAAAAAGTGATCTTCATGTCAGCTTCTGCCTTTACGTCTGGGCGCTCTGCCTTTCTCGACAATTACCGTATATTACGGACCATAAAGCGCACCGGCTAGAAATTACTTTGATTGCTTTTTTTTCTTCATACCTAAGACGCACCTATAACACGTAACGATTTTTGAGAAGTATCGGGTTATCGTATAAAACTCATTTAACAAAAAAACTCAATAGTTTAATGGCAATAAAGCACCAATCACTACCTGATCCATACGTTAGGCGCACCGGCTGTTAAAGCGCACGATCAATTTTTGAGAAAAAAAATAGGATTTAAAATGCGCCTCAGCCTATGGTCTGTAAAATACGATAAACAAGTGAATAGCCATACTCACGTATTTACGAATTGATCTGCTTTGTCGTAAGCATGAATGGTGTATAATCCATCTGCAGTCGATATAACATGAGAGTACATTGGAGATCTGCATGTTGGAGGTTATTAGTGAAAGTCTATTTTTGATGAAACCAAAAAAATCAAATCTTCATTATACTCGCGGCATTACCCCGAAGCGTATAACGAGTGGCGGGGCCCATCTCCGCAGCTTAACACCTGGGCAACACAGCTCCGAAGAAACACCGCAGCAGCGGTGAGGCGTTGGCGACACTGTGCCGATTCGATCGGCGCGGGAATCAAACCTCAGACTTCCCACACCGATAGCGATGTGGCCGGTTGCCTATTTTTGATTTTCAAGCCAACTGTTTAAAATTGATGTTCAGCGGTGCTATACACCACCCCTACAACAAATATCGTCAAACTGTTAGTTATACTCAAATCAGCCCAAAAATAGAAATGCCAATACACACAGAATTAAGCTAGTTAGGCATTCGGTGTTTTATAGACACAAGTAGCTTACAGAGTACGAAAAATTAAGTACTAGAAATAATCAGTAGAAAGCTCTGGCGTTAGAAAACTTTCTGAGGGTGTGCTAAGGCAGTACAAAAATTTTTAGTCATGCACTCTTACCTCGTCACCCCATCCATTCTTTTCAGATGCCCGACAGCACATCGAAAGTTTATGAACATGATTCCAGCTATAACTATCATAACTCCAAAGGCAATTAAAAACCATGGAAATACAATAGCAACCGTGATGACGGTTGCTGAAAGAAACAGCATCTGAAATAAGTAAGTATGCAATGAATATCATTGGAACAAAATAGCTGCAGAGTAAGAAAGACAGTACAAAACTGACTGCCTTGCTTACACTGCTGATGATGACAGCTGAATTTATGTTGTCAAAACGTCCAGTTTTGGGATTATCGTGGCTATGTTTTTCCTCCTTAAAATAAGTAAGTAGTTTTTAAAAAAACTTTCAAAATTCTATGCTTTTTCTACTCGTCAAATGGATAACACATCAGCGCTGCCGTTAAGCTTTCATAGACGTTAGTAAAAAAGTAACCTCATTCTGCTGTGCCCGAAAATTAACGTACTTTATTCGTTGTTGGAGTTTCTATTTTAAACCAGTAACCCACGATCTCTTATGTAGGGTGTTGGTATCTTTGCCTATGGCCACAAGCAAGAGGTTAGTTGGTGGGAGATTGCTAAGTGAGCTTCGAGTCAACAGCCATTCGCTGGGCACATAAACATTAAACAACGCAAAATTTCCTTATTGAAACTTTCTATATACCCTTATTTAAACGAGACAAAGTCAAAACGGAGACAATAAACCAAAGTTTAAGAGGCCAGTATCAGCGTGAAAGAGCCAAGCATATTAGCGATGTACTTACAATTTGCAAAGTAACTTCTTCGGTAATGATTAACTGCGTATCCATAACGTCCATATCAGTTGAAAATCTAAAAGAAGGTACTTTTAATACAGTTTTTATCCTTTTCAATCCTGGGATTTCTATCTTTACAAGATACTGGCTTGGGGGTCTCTTTTCTGCGCTACCTGCAAAGAAGGTAGGTATATTTAATAACGTTTGGCGCTCTTTTTTGCAACCCCGCAGATTTTTCACTAGGAACCCATACGAAACTCAATAGCAACCACTATTTTTGCTCAAAAGCAAAAGCTCTGAAATAATGTACGTCTATCGATACGCAAAATGTAGAGACAAACATTCTGTTACAGCGTGCTAAATTTGAAACATTTCATCTTTTAAGAGTACTTAGTGCACATTTACATTTATGCATATGAATAACCCATTTCTGGAAAACTAATTGCTGAATCTACGAAAAGATGAAAAAATTAGCATTGAAACTCTTCGGTGGGTCGTTTTTGCGATGCCACTAGCTGCTTGGTTGCAGTTGGCCTTTTTACCCAGCATAAAAGAATTTTTAACCGTCATATTTTGAAGTTTTTGTTTTTCCTATTTTGAAGCACAAATTGCTTGATATAAGGCGGCGGTAATTTTCGTTATTGGTCAAATAAAGAAACCTAATTAGTTGTAAAATCCTGTTACAAAAAAAATTTTCCAGACAGCGTAACCTCTGTTGTTACGTCTCTGAATATACGATGCAAAACAATGGAGTTTTAAGATAAAGCGTTGTGAAAAAATTCGGTCACTTATTATCAGCAACGAACAAACTGAAACAAAAACTCTACTGGAAGAATTGGAGATAAAGGCAACACTAAACAAGGTTGGCTTCATTTTCAGCTGCTCGTTTTCAATGAATAATGGCGCAAAGGCATGCATGCAGCCATGTCATACCGGTCATGTAGCCTTGATAAGTCGTACCATTCAAATGGCACGCCTCAACGCTCTCCCATTTTGCTGCATGTTCCGTTTTCCGTGCCAACATTCATTAACTTCGTATGAATGTGTGTTTTTAACATTTTGGTGCGAGGGAGTAAAAGTCGATTTAATTGATTGATTGAAAGATTCAAAAATGAAACAAAAACAGCAAAATCGATCAATCTTTAACAACAACATCCGAAATAACACCTGTTTAAGATTCTTCCAGTCGGAGTGGTATCAAAGAATGACATTGGAGCCCTCATTATTTTCTTAAATAGCTTACTGTGAAGGACTGATGACGCGGTTAGAGCTCTCCACACAAAAACTGCAGCTCTAATTATGGTCACCACCACGGCAAGTACCAATATCAGTAAGTAGTAGCCCTGAAAACAATGTATAGGCATGCTGATAACATTGTGCTGAGTAGAATTTGTGATTATACTGTACTATAATAGACAAGTCCACTGAACACATATACAGTGGCGGCGGAACAGGCCGGAAATGAGAGATTGACTTCTACAATTTTATAGCACGTTATGATGCATGGACATCCGACATCTTCTCGTGTCACGCAACAGAGAACTTAGAGCTGTTTTCAGGAGTTACCATTTTACGAAAGATGCAGTCACCCTGAAATAATCCCGCCTCTTCACATAAGTCACTAACATCTGTTTCAAATTAGGATTTAATTTTTCAAAACTTTGAGACGAAATTTATTTTAACTCAGTAGTTACAGAAGCATCCATTATTTCTGTAATGGGAGGTTCAACCTGTTAGCATCCATTTTTAATTAAAGATTTTGAAAAAACTTTCAGCCTTACCTGAAAAAATCCAATTTGAGGATTGGTGGTAATATTTGGATCCCGGATGGTGACGCAGTCTTCTAAAATAAGGACAAAACAAAACAAGTTTATTTCGTTTCGCAAATTGTGCGAAGATAAACAAAATTGAGCAAAACGTGAAATATTAGTGACAGCAGGAGTGCGAATGGACAAATGATTTTTGGAGTCAAGCAGCAACTCATTTGCGCAATTACAATTTTATGACTTAATTTGATTTTGCGTCATTGCACCACAAAAATTTGAAAAGGATAATAATGATTGATTGGTGGGTATGATTTTCGTGATTGATAAAGATGTTGCAACGGTTGGAAATACGGTTGTAAAATAGCGTTATCACTTTGAGGTCTACGTTTAAGGGAGAAAAAACGACAAACGATGTAAGTACATACGGTTAAACACAATAACTCCAATTTTAATCGAATAAATATCATTTAAAAAGCAAATCAAAAAATGTGCAATACGTGCCATTTTTCAAGCTTTGCAACTTTTATGAGGAACTACACTAGATAAGAGAGTTTTTTGACGTTATTGTCTGTAAACTCATTTGTTATTTATGGACAAGGAAATAGCTAGAAAAGCACACTAATACCGGTATTTTATTTGTCACGTCTAAAACAGAAATTGTGATATTGTTGGGGTTTGCTGCTTACATGTCCGCGATGACCGCAAAACAGGTGCTTGATTGGGCAACATTAATGCGTATCAGCAAAACCGTATCAATACAAAGCTGTGTATCGTTTAAACACTAGCAATCGTGCAAACTAGGGCTTCGAACTCGCTGAACTCAGTCTTTTTCGCCGGACTTGAACTCGAAAAACAAAAATCCCTCTAAACTCAAACTTGCTCTTGAAAAAACTTAAGTTTTGAACTTTCCCTAAACTCGGTAAAAACTGTTGAACTACGAAAATCAAACATGAAGGGCTTGAACTCAAACTCGTCTAGTATATTTTTTGTGAACTCGAACTAGAACTCGATCAAAAATATCGGCGAGTACACAGCCCAGGTGCGAACTGACTTTGGCTTACCTGCCTCGGTGGAATTCGGTGGGGAACAAGTCCTGTTAAGGATTCTGTCTTCAGCACTCACCCAGAGTGTAAGCCACCAATTGCTGAGAGTCACACCAGCCACTGCCACCATGAAGTGAAATACAACCCATGCAAGGAAAAAGTATCTTCGCAAAACATAAATTAACATCGCAAATCTCGTTTATTTAGTTTCTGGATTTCGATTAAAGTCTTGACTGGTTCTGCCTTTAGATTTCATTCAAATCATTTACTACTGATTGGAGAAGAACGAGACACTCGGAAAATCATACTTGGGATGCTGCCTTGGGCCCCTGCCACCAGCCAAGAACGAGTAGTTCACAAAAAAACATTAATTACAGTACGGCAGGGCAAGATAACGCTATTTCGGGCTGCTAGCTCTCATCAGTCGCACTCAGGTAATTCATTATGGAAGTGAGCTTGTTGTAAAAGCAATTCGCATTGCAGCTGTATTTTTTGGCCATTCTGTCTTAACGTTTCTTCGCAGACATTAACACAGCAACAGTCACTTGATTAAGCTCAGCATCTGTTTTTACCGCAGTTGTTAATAAATTGAAAAGCCAGTAACTTAAACACATCTACGTATTTTAAAAAGTACAACCAATTCGCCAAACAAAAAATCGCCGTAAAAGTAGAACACCAAATATTGCTTTGGACAGATTCAAACTTTTTTGCAGTTACTCACCCTCCAGCAGCTTTTATGTAAGCTGAGTAGGTTGATGCCTTAACGCTTCCTTGAACTTGTGTTTCTTTAGTCACCAACTTCCTAGGACCTTTTGATTCAGGTTTAATCTCTGCATTGGACTCGGTTTGATCTTCGTTGGCTGAAATGCAGCAAATACTTGGGATTTATCGTATAATCATTTGTTGGCGGAATGGTAAAGAGTGCTGTGCAGTTTTGCTTCAGAATGGTTAAACTGGGTTCGATACTCAATTGATTAAGCAGAGTGCTGCCTGCTACCATCGCAGCTATACGTTTCGACAACATGGATTCAGCTGTCATCATCACTGCTGATGATAACAGCTAAATCGTTTTCTTACGATTTTCTGCTTAAAAAGATACTCAAGACTAGACAATGATTTTCGTCATAGTCTGCACAACAATCTTTATCAAATTAAAATTTGTTAACTAATGCTTCGTTGTAAAGGAAGACCAAGTAAATGAAAATCAATTTGTGAACAAACTGCTTCTGTATCAAGTTTTGGGGTGAATCGTGGAGTACTGTTCTAATCTGTACTGTGTTATTTGTCCATTGGTCATTGACAGTATTGGTTTAATAGCTCTACAGTACACGCTGCTTCACTAAAAAAGGCATTCATCAGAAACAAGATTTTATTAAAATAATATTTATTGCTTTTGATAAATGCACTTAACGTGAAGCAGTCCGTAAGGCTAATAAATAAATATTTTTAATGACCGATTGACTAGCTGTAATTCTCTGATTCTGATCTTTAGAATGCAAAGCATTGTACATTGCAATGCACGCAATGATTTACGTTCTTTAATAGCTTCAATAAATATACAGGGGATTACTACCTCTCAATTGGTCAATAATAGTAATTTGGAATTTCTATAACAACGTTGGTATTTATTTACCTATATCCACAACTTCTCCATTCCCATCTCCGTCCACTTCTTCAGGCTCTTCTGGCACTGGTGAAGGGAGAGAACCAAAAGTATAAGACATTTCATCTATACTTTTTGCCTCACCACCTTGCAGTGGGCGTGAGTCAGATATTGTCCTAGATTCAAGTGGCTGAAAAACTATATCCCCAGTTGAATGAAGTCTTTTGTATGAATTTGAGGAAGGTAAGATGATGTTGGTTTGAGCCGAGGTAAATCTGTTTTTTGGTGCCGTCGCTGTTGGCAAAGAATTGACATAGCAATCTGAAAGAAATGTTTGTAGAAACACATTCGAGTACACATTTGTTTAAGTAAACAATTTTGTTTACTTTATACGCATTTTTTTTTCAAATCTAGTACAATTCGAATATGATGTAACTCTTTAAAATTGAGCCTATGTGCCAAGATGTGCTATATACCCAGGTTGGAAAAGTAGGCTTGTATTCAACGGGCCCACTCTGCATTTATGCAGCGTCGTTATGGATTCAATAATTTAGAAAAGTTTCTTGTTAATGAAGTTAGTCACAAAGCCGACCAAAAATTTAAAACTTTTTAAGGAACTTGTTCTTGTTCTTAAAAGTGTTTATTCTTAAAAGTGTTTACACTTTTAAGCAGCTGGCAATTTAAACGTTTGATTTTAAGTGTGCATGTCTTTTTGGGACAGGTGGTACAATGTACATAACACGAAGTACCAACTTTAGGCAGCTGACATCTGTAAACTCACCGACCATCAAGTGACTACTATTTGAAGTTACAGCACTTACGTAATGGTAATTGTTTTGGGATAAACGACAACTTTGCGCTTGCGTAGAGTTAATTCCTAATACTTAGGCTTTACCAGGGGGACATTGGCTTTCTCGATCATCCTTTTCTTCATCAAACACTTCAGCAAATTGCTTAATTTCTTCAAATACGGGGTTGCAAAATACATCAGAAGATGGTATATTTGAGCTGGCAACACCGCGTGCACCCAAGGAAACCTGACGTAGTATATTACGAGGATGTTCTTTTGTAGAAAATTTTTTCGCAAGTTTCAAGTGAGAAGGAATGTCATCAAAATTACCTAAACAATCAAAAGCAAAAATTTGAGCAAAGTTTTAAAACACGATATCGATACAGTTTTGCTCTAGGCTGAGAAGACGCAGTTGGTTACAATTTGATTGTTACCTTGGCGATGTGTTTAGGGAGCTGTGTGTTAATGAAATCTCTTTGCTTCTGTCGTAGTTGCAGTCAGTGCCGTAGCAGCTCAACTTTGGGCCCCCCCCAAAAACCCTTTCAAGTCCCCAATACTTAGCTTTCGATATGAATTGTTTTAGGTTTTTCCAAGGGTAACAACTCAGTTTCTCACCACAATGCGAATACTGTGGTAAAATTAAAACATATAACGCGTTATCACTGTGTAAAAATAAAAGGTGTAATTTTAAGACAAGTTTGTTACACCCAATTCATTTTCCATTAAAATCGTTTAGCTCAGGGTTTTTCTACCTTTTTCTGCTCATGGCCCACTAAAATGATAAAATATGATGGTGGCCCAATAACTTTTGCTAAAAGGTACAAAGTCAACGTGATGGCATGATTAGGGAATGCTGATGTCGCTCTCTAGTCAAGCTCTGAGGCCCACTGTTGGGCCATGGCCAATAGGTTGAAAACCTCCGGTCTAGCTAGAGCGCACTTTTTCGTACACAGATGTTCTTTTGACAGCATCATAATCTGGAGATCGGGCGCATTAACTTTCGATTGACAACATGGCCAGCGAAGAACCAATCGGATGGCCGAGTGGATATAAAGCGTGTGCTTCTGAGCCTGAAGGAGTGAATAGACTGAGGGTTTGATCACTAGTCAAGTCAAACCAATGACTTAAAAATTGGTATTCACAGCTTTCCAACTAGACATTCAGCATTAAAGGGATAGTGTTAAGAAAGCCGTCAAGTTTGCTTGTGCCGTTGGGAAAAACACTTAACGAGATTCCCCATCTAAGTGCGGTAGGTTGACAGATGGCCGGCAACTCCTAAGGGAGCTCGTGTAGCGCCCCATTGCTTTCTGTGATAGGTGGATAAAAATGCCAACAAATGGAAAGAAAAAAGATAGTCTGCTGTTTGCCATATTAGATGTAATAAACGTTTTAATAAATTTCAGTTTTCTGAAGCTTTGTTCAGCACTGGTAACAGTAACAACGCATTTTGTAAACTCGAGAAGCAAGGCAAGCGAGCACTTACAGGTATTACTATTGAATTAAAAGTTCAACGGTGTTGAAGGGAGACTGCCAAACGAGCTTGTGTCGTTCTAATCAGCAACCATCTGATATAAATATCAAATGCAATAGACTCCAGCCGTGAATCGAACCCGTCGCAAAGAATCTGAACCTGCGTGCGGTACTGCCAGATCATATTGCTGACAATGGCTGTTCATGCACGAAGCTGCTGGGTGTAAACAGCAATGCAAAGACAGAAGCGACATCACATGTCAGCTTAAAACTTTCTAGTATCGACATAATGGCCTGGTCCACCAGTTGTTTTAAAAAGTTTGCTTTGAATCTCTTCCTCAGAAGCTGTACGATATAGATTTGCATCGTAACTAAACATTCTCTTTTTCTATTTTCATTCTCTTTTTTTTTTTTACTTTTTGATTGAGGAAGACCGGACCAATGTCCAATTCCTGCGCTATTTCAAAAGCACACGTTTTCAAACTAGCAAATCCTTTTTCAATGGACTTTTGTATTCGATGTCAGATTATGGTTGCTGACACAGAAATAGGGTAGGATTGAATTTAATTTCCCGATCGGATGGCCGAGTGGATAGAGCATCTGCTTCTAGATTGGTGGACTCCGGGGTTCAATTCCGGGTCCGGTCAAACCAGTGACTTGAAAATTGGTATTCACAGCTTTTTTGGTTGACGTTCAGCATAATGGATATCGCGAAACAAGCGGCAAGTTCGCTTGTTGTGCTGTTGGGAAAGGCACTAAACGGGATTACCCCATCTAGGTGTGGTAGACCGATGGTCGGCAACTCCCAAGCGAGCTTGTATAGCGCCCCGTCGCTTTTTCGTGATAGGAGAATAAAATTGCGAATAAATAAAAAATAAATAGATAAAATTTTAAATCTGCTCACAAGGTGTTAATGAATTTGAATTTAATTTTTTCAAGAGGAATGAATTTGAATTTAAGCTTTGAAAAATGATTGCATCCAACTCTGCACCGGCCTCCTTTTTCAAGTCCTACGCGCACTCTTACACACAGTGTATTGTTTATGACATCATTATGCAGTTTATGACGCTATTTGAAAGGAAACGATAGCGAAAAATTTTAAAACTGAAATATATAGAATCTGAGCGCAAAAAATCCCATTCAACGCGATTCGCCAAGCAAAACTTTGTTTTTGAATTGATGCAACTTCGGGTCATTCAAGACAATTTGGGGCCCCTTTTGGCAGTGTGGGCCCCCCCCAATTGGGGGGTTTGGGGGGCGGCTGCTACGGCTCTGGTTACAGTAATAGCGTCCACCCGCAACAGTACCTATTGCGGGTTTTTGTGTTACGGCCTTGTGTTTTTGCTTTTTTCGTGCGTGTTTGTGTATGTAGTTTTCAAGTAAAGGTTAGCATAGTTGAAGTGTATTTACTGTAGGTCATGTGGGGGCAGTTTTGATGAGCTTTGCACTTTCGCTGCACTTCTCGGCTAAAGATTGCTCGGCGCATCTTTATTCTGTGGAATCGATTTTGCAGTTTTTTGGGCTACGATCTTTTATGCTCAAAAAACTCTTATCTATCTTTATATCTAAATGATAATATCCAACCATTCAATCTGATCTCAAGATTTTTGCTGCAAGATCTATATTGATTTGCCTGTAAATGATAACTTGAATTTGTACAAGTTTCATCAACTTAAATATAAAATAATTCAGTTCAATGATACGTAATTCATCTCTAGACTATATGCGTTAAGTTTCATGACTTACACCAAACCCTTGTGCATGTAGCAATTCAAAATGGCAGGCAAATTTTTGTTCATGAAAGTTTCAGCTTTCTTTTGCGGCTATGTGGTACTCACTAGATTCACAGCTCCTATTCCAGCTTCAAATGTTTGGTTAAAACGAAAAACTTGGATAAATTCTATCTTTATCACGCCAATAACAAGAGAAAACGGTTGCAATGTTATAAAAAATCAAAAAACATGGCCAACACTAACCACGCGCAGCATCAACTTTTGTAGCGTTAGACTCGGAATTTAATTCCTAATCGGGTCACGTAAAGACTAGCTTTAATAGTAGCTACCTGCTCGTTCATCCCATTAAGAAAACAGTGTGGAGAAGTCGTCAAGTTTACTGTTGTGTTATTACGCAAGGTAGTTAACAGTACTTTTTCATCTTTGAATGATAACTTGGTGGACGGCAACTCCTAAGCCAAGTTTTTATAACTTAACGCCTCCGTCACTTTCGCGCCTTGAAAATAAAACTGCAGCCAAAAAAACAAAAAACAAAGTTTCACCCGAGCATAAACGTTTGCGCTTTTCCAACATTTCTTGAAAGATTTCGAAGCTATTGCTAGTATCTTCGACCTGATTCTCTTCTTGATCCGAATCAAATTTTCTAAAACCAAATGACAATTTGTTAATAGACAAATGATTAATTTCTAACTCTGTTTTGTCATGGCTGCAGTTAAGCATGGTAGACGATTTTAGATACCAGACGACCGAACAGTTTTAATGGTAGCAGAGTGCCAGTGTTGATAGGCAAATTGAGCATTGTGTGTTATGCACCAACGTGCATTTTCAAAGACAACGAATTTATTTTTCTAATAAAGCATGGCTGCTTACAGTGCTCAGGCTATATTTTGTGGTAGTCCAGTAGGGCGGTTGAACCCAAGGAAATTTAACCACATCACAAAGGGTAATGCCCAAACAGTTGAAATGGAAGACAAGTAAGGGGGTGAAGAACTCAAGTAACTTCACATACTTTTATTAATATGCAACACTTTTGAGTCCACATTCTAAGCTTGGCTGTAATTACTTGATCAATTGAGCATAATCTTGATCCATCTTCATCAATTCATCATGGTGACCATGTTCTGATATTCTGCCATCTTTCAACAAAACTACCTCGTCACAATCTTTCAAATATTGCAATTGATGAGTGACGAAGATCACGGTTTTATCAGCGAGAGATTTCTTGATGCATTCGTAGAAAATATGTTTTCCTACATGGGCATCTACAGCTGAGAGAGGATCGTCCAATAAAATGATGTCTCGGTCACCATAAACGGCTCTAAATCAACAATGTTTCCTTACGTTGAAGTTGTAGTTGCTTTTACCTTAATCGTTCTCTCTTCGTCAAAAGGAAAAAATACGAAAATCTACCGAAGATAAACTGAAAAACTAGAATTAACCTACTTTGATAAATGTTGGAAGTCAAGAGGTTCATCTGAGAAAACTTGATGTATACGGTGCTTTAACTTGTAGAGTGTTTTATAAAAATGAAGCCAAAGCTATTTTTGCAAACAGACCTTTCGACGACTTCTGCATCATGATCAATTTTTTGATGTCATAGTTAAAAAAAGTGATTATGACATGAAAAAAATGATTATGATTCAGAAACTAGAACCAAAACCACGAGCCTAAAGGCCAAGAAAATTGGACAAGTGGACAGGGTACTTGTCTGTCGTAGTTACCGAGCTATGCTTATCCTCTGTTTTTGTCCTCCGGACAAATTGATTCCTCTTTCACCAATCTCCGTCAAATCCTTATCAGGTAAAATTTCAAAATCGGAAGCCAATGAACAGACGTTCACAACTAAAAATACACGCTAGCATATGATACAATGCAGTGATACCTTTACGTAGATATCCGCTGTAGCAAGTAAATAACGTATTTTACAGACCATAAGCAGTGCTTTAAACTCTCCGTTTTCTCCACAATTGATCGTGCGTCTTATAAGCCGGTGCGCCTATATGGATCAAGGAGTACTTTACTGCTTTATGCTTTATTTCCATTGAAATATTGAGTTTTTTTGTTTAATGAGCTTTATACAGTCACCAGATACTTCTCAAAAACCGTTGCGTCTTATTGTCCAATGCGCCTTGTGTATGACAAAAAAAAGCATCAAAGCAATTTCTTGCCAGTACATTTTATGATCCGTAAAATACGGTAGTTTAAGTCTAATCAACCAACCTCAGCCAGACTCACACGTAATAGAAAAAAGAGAGTTCGCACACAAAGAAACGTTGCAATTAGAAAAACTAATTCGGAAACCGGCGCCTAGACCAGTATTTGTTAACTTTTTTGGGGCTACAAACCCCTGAAACATTCCAACGACACCTTTGAACCTCATTATCAGAAACAAGTTGCGACGCCTAGTGTTAATCGTAAAAGTATAATTCCTGCGGCATTTGCATTTGAATTTACAAACGCTTGAAATCTTTACCGACCTCATGGGAGTCCATGGACCTTAAGTAAGAACCTGAGCCAAACGAAACTTTTTCATTGTAATTGAATCATAAATCATTGTAAGAGCGATAAAAAACATTACCATCGTTGGATACTATCAACATGTTTCTATATTACTGTGGCTGCCCATGCGCTCCTGTTTATGGAGTAACACAAGAAGTTCAAAATATCTAAATTTTCAGCAACCACAGGTGTTTTTTCGTATAGTAATAGGTACAATACTTAAAAAAAGTCTATTTTTATGAGTATATCAAAAGTCAACCTTAGAATGCTCAGTTCCGACATCTTCAAAGTTCATACATACCATCATTGTACTTAGTTTCAACATAATCCTTTCCAAACAATATATTTTCTCTTGCAGAGTCATGAAAGATCCAAGCCTGTTGTGGTACATAAGCTATGGACCCGTCTAGAGCCAGACTTCCGCTATCAATACGCAGTTGACCAGTGATTATGGAGATCAAGGAAGATTTTCCGCTGCCGACAGACCCACATACTCCCACTAACCTGTAAAATAAAAACAGCAAAGCTACTTAGCTATGGTTTTCAATTTAAGTTGGACTTTCCATTTTTAGTTGCTGTAAGATTCTAGATAGCAAAAGATTAATGTATGGTAATCAGTGTGGATGTAACGTTAATGATAGAGCTGGACAGTCTGATTAATTGCAAATCAAGCTATGATCTTCTGTGTAACTTTCCAAAGAGTAAGGTTTAACATGCCTCGATGCTTTTCGCACTCCTTTTTCCACATGGCTGTAGCTTCAGCAGGATGAAATCAAATCAGAACCATCCACAATTTAGTTCATATGCACTGCAATCGCAGGTATTGATATCATTGTACTGTCACAGCTTTCTCACCTTCCTTTACGAACTGTTAAATTCACATCACGTAGCCCTGATATCGGAATGGATTCAGTATCGGAAGGATTGGATTCTTTTTGCGCATTGTTTTCATTCGTTTTGTCTTCCTGAATATTTTTTAGTATTAGTGAATGCTGTAACACGTATTGATTTATTTATCGCAGTGAAAGCTTCTTGCTAAACCGAAGCAACTAGTTTTAAGCCTTATTGATGTATTTTCTCTACCTAGACTTTATAGTTAATGAGTGCAACCATTGATGCTAGTGTGCATGGATTTACAAGAGTGCGTACATGGATGCAAGCGTGTAACGAGTAATGGGGCCCATCTCCGCGTCGTAGCGTCAGGGCAAAACTGCTCGAAGAAACGTCGCAACGGTGGTGACTGGCGAGTCGTTGGCGACGCTGTGCCGATTTGACTGGCTCGGGAATCAAACCCAGACCTCCGCTCCGATAGCGTGTGCTTAACAACTAAACTTATCGGCCGGTGTTTATGAGGCTAGTGTTTTTGTAAACTTTCCTAAGAAGAGTAATATTAACAAAAGATATGTCATCTGAAATCAAAGCTGAGCACGACCTGATCTTGAACATTCCATTCTGCTGATACATTATCGAAACAAATAGCAACATCATCAGTTTCAGGAGGAACAGAATACGTTGTACGTTCCTCCAGTTTTAAGAGATCATCAATCCGTTTGAACGAAACGCTAGTCTGTCAACACAGAAGCTTAGGTCATGCTAAGTCCTAAAAGTTTTGGTTCTTCAGAGTGGGTGAGGTTTTAGCCGTATTCTGGCTTTGGTTTCACGAAAAATTAGTATTGAAAATTTGGTTTTGCGGATTAAAGTTCAGACTCCTGAAACCCTGGCTCAACTTTTCAAACCCCTTTGAGCTTCCCATAAAACGCTTTTGTTTTGAAGCGTACATCAGTTTTCAGATTTAACTTTTTTCGTAAAATTTACAAGACCTTCGGGCTTTCACTCTTCATCACAAGGCCATCGTCACTCCTGAAAATGTAGGCCTACATTTTGGGTGGTAAAAGTCATTTTGCAAGAATTAGTTTTACAGTGTTTCTGTTTATGCTTACCGGTATTGAGAGCTTCTACAGTTGGTACCTCACAAAACTTCTACAGATATTAGGTAACCAGGTACCGTACTTAATTTTTTGTTACCGAAGGGATTGGAAGCAACAGCAGCGTATAGAGTTGGCTTATATTAGCAGGCTTGTATTTAATTTGGGTGAGGAATTAAGCGGTATAAACCCTTTTGAAAACCTTTCTTGAGCACCAATAAGTATAATACACTACAACGTGAAGATAATAAACCTCTTACCTCTGCTGCTGCTTTAACGGCTTGTGGAAAAACACCAGTCACACTTCTTAGAGTGTTGAAGATTGAAAGAACGGTAAAAGCCTGAAAATAATAGTATAATCAAGCAAGCAAAGAGATATTTGAAACCAGTAGTTCAACTTAATGTATGCCCTACCTGTACTGCAGTTAAAGGATATCCAATCAAAGTATGAATCAGGAATATGGCAGCACTTGCAATTGCGGGCACCAAAGGTATTAGTCCTGAGATAACACTTTGAACGAATGCTGCTTTTAGTACGATTTTTAATTCTGCAGTTCTCATGTTCCCTGTGAAATAAATTTAGGTGTGACAACTTTACGGTTAGCTCAGTCGTTACGCACATCACTATCGAAGCGGGAGGGCTTGGGTTTGATTCCCGATGCGGTTAAATCAGAAACAGTGTCGCCAACGGCTCGCCACCGCTGGGATGCTTTTTCAGATCTGTGTTGCCGAGGCGCTAAGCCGCGGAGATGGACCCCGCCACTTGTTACACGCTTCTGCTTAATACCGCGAGCGTACTGAAGATTTCATTTTTGTTAGCTTTCTGGGGATTATACTGAAAAAGTATTTTTGGCATTTTTTCAGCAGAGCATCTACTCCGGATATTTAGGCTACAAACAGCTCCGACGCCGACGGCCTATTTTGAACACTCCGGGTTTTTGACATCACTGCCAGTTTGAAAGATGATCTTCAAATTCAATAGTGGACGTAGCGCTGCCTTCACTACATTAACTTTATTGAAAGGATGTGGAAAAACAATTATCCTCGCTTCTCCATGAAACTTCTTTGATCAGTTGAGATAATGCATTATATTCGCTGCAAAGGGCGATTTTTCCGCAATCACTTCATATTTGTACGGACATAATCTACAGTTGAATTTAAGCCACAAACACAAAACTACAAATCACCACTCCCCAGCATAAATCCCCCGTATCTCATTTGTTAATCGATGTTTTCTTTGTTTTACTTTTCTTTCTCCACTTACCAACTGTTTCAGCGAAGCTTCGGTCCCAAGCGTACATTTTGATCAATTTAACATAATTCAAAATCTCCCCCATGGTTCCAACTCTTTTATCGGTGAAAACGACCGATTTTTGCCGCAAACTCGCAAGTTGACGCCCGAGGACAAGCTGCAACATGTTTAATTTAAAGAGTGAAATGCAGGAAAATCTTGCACCTGCCAAAGTAACGTACTTCAACATACATCTGGGCTTTGCAAGTTATAGCCTTAGACCCTGAAAAAGTCATGGCTTCCAACCCTGACAAAATTTTTTTCTTCGACACCTCAGGGTGCTACATCCAGTATTTGCTACTATAACAATAAATTCAGCTACAATTTCAATTAATAAGAGATTTTCAAGATGGTTTAAGCGGAATTTTTGGTTGATGATTAAAACTTTGATTAGGCGAAAAAACTCAAGTCATGCAGCAGCGAACTAATCCTTACTTTTCGTTACACATTCACGCTACTTTTCCTTGATCTGGTAAAACAAGCGATTACCCAAACTTAACTGACCCTTTTTGGTTGAGTGCATAATTAGGTAGTGAACGTAACCCCAAACAGAAACTTCACAAAACTACCTGGAGAGGAAGGAATAGCAGAACAACTATAATTCCAATTAGGCCTGTCCACCCGACCGTGACACAGCACAATATAGTGGCTGCAACTAACTGGATAGGTGTTCCAAGAAGCAGTCCAAAGTAAAGAATCATCTCGACAAGCCGTTGAGAATCATTTCCAATAAGATTGACCAACTGAAAAAATCAAGATGATCAACCATGTTTTTCAGTGATTGATTTAAACGTAGTTTTTTAAATAGGATCACGGAAAATGTTGAGTATAACAATGACTGTTGTTGCATATTTTGAGGTAAGAATCTGACTTGACACGTTAGCTTTTGATTCATGAGTTAGCATTATATTTTCTGCGAACGACTAATCAACTTCATACTTAGGAGAAGCAAGTACATTGGTCGCAGAAGCAATTTGAGAAAACTAGAACTTTTTGTTTATGCTTTTTTTATTGCTCTACCCTATTCAGACTATTGCTTATTTTACGTAGAAGTTGACCGTAATAAGAATAAAATAAAGCCCTGGACCTAACTACGGTCCCCAAGAATAGTAGTCCAGCATACTGGCCATTAACAGCACGTCGGTGGTTCCAGTATTTGGAGGGACTTTTCTATTAAGTGCTAACCCCACCGATAATAACCGTCTGGGTATACATGTTGCTCGGATTCGCTTTGCAATTGCTATGCCTCAAAAAAAAAAAACGCTTTCGTTACTAGGGTCACTACATAGTCATTACCGGTGACCAAGTATCATCTCAAGGAAGACTTTTTCTCTGCATTAAAGGAAACGGAATCTTGAGAGAAACGAAGATTTCGCCAATCGCCGATGACACATAAGGTGCGATGACACTTATTAACTGAGACGTTCTCGTTGAGACCTTTGAGACATTGCGCAGATTTATCTTACCGTCTTCGTTATAGTAAACAACACCATAGATTGCAAAATGTTCATTATGACGTGATAGACAAGACGAAAAAATGCTCAAGGTAAGAAGTTTCTAGAGGATTCCAGTATATCAAAGTAATTCTAATCTAAACCTGCGATAAACAACGAAAGTTCTGGATTTTATCATGTCTTTCGTCACGTGTAGCAATGATATACACACCAAATGACAATAACTACAGAACTATTTCAAATAAGGCAGGTAAGACAGTTTCATCACTAGATTATAAACTCAAAATATATCACATGATTAATAACGTGACAATGGCATCACATCCAGCGGATCTGAAGCGACATTTTGATCTGACGCGACATTTTTCTAACATAAAAAATGCACTACCCTATATCTACAGATTACTTACTTCCCCTGGTGTGATGGTGCTTAAGCTTTGAATTCGAACTAACTTTCGATATATCAGTGCAATGATGGCACCTCGGACACGAATAGCTGTTCTGAAATTAAAAAAGTAGACCTCCGTATTAAAAGTTAATTTTAGGAGAGAATGACCTTACTGTAGCTTTAGGAGAGAATGACCTTTATCGTTTTCACTACGGGTTTTATTATTTCTTTTCAGTGAGTCACCCGATGATGCAAGCGCGGCAAGTTTGTCGAAAGACCGAATCAAAGCTCAAGAAATCTTGATTGACTTGTTTTTACAGTTAGTGGCACAGCCAAGAGGAAAGCCACTATAGCACTACCACTCCCCCTCTTTTGAGGAAGCCTCATACGGAGTATGCCTGAAACATATAGTCTAATGCGTGATCTTCGCTTCATTGCCATTTGCCCCCCATAAATTTTCTGCTAACAACGCTCCTGTTTACAGCCTATGTCATCCACGTTTGGAAGATATTCGTTCAACTCTCAGCTAAACTTAATTGCAATGATCCTACATCAAATGTGTCACAATTTACCACGATGCTCGGCGAATTTCAGCAAAACCCAAGTTCAAGTAACAAAAAGCAGAATGCCAGCCGCATAGACTACGTGAAAACATACGTCTTTCCCCCCTTAAACAAGTCTAACTCATTTTGGAATGATAGTAATCGACGGAACACCTCTCAAATTCGTCTTGAAACCTTTAACTGGGAAGTCTTTTTTTACTAACGCCTTTCAATGTTAGGTAGCTCACCTGATGTTGATAGCCCAATAGAGGAAGTAGAAAAACGACCTGGTAAATTCAGCAAGAATAAACCCAACAGCTAGAGCCATTCCAATTCCTATGTCTGGTGAGGTTAGAAAGGAAAATGCGACAAGTTGATTGACCAGGTACGCCTTAAGAAAAACAAAATAATAAACCTATCAGGGTAACCCTGACATTCATTTTGCTTTTGCTGTGTACCAGATCTTTTCCTTGATTTTTAATGAAGTATCTAATTAAAAACCACCCTAGAAAATGCTACTTCTGCGACTGATTCGGCTCTGCCCACACCTGGTTAAAGGCTCTTTGACCGCTATCCTGCATAATTTTTTATGAGCTACTACTATTTGTCTCACGATTTCTTCACCATGGACATCACATTTATAGAATCGTTAATAAGTCTAATCGCTAATCTTCGATGAAGTGCTATTGGAAGTAATTCAGCGATTAATTTTATCCCACGATAGATTGTCTTTTGCGAATCGTTTTAGTGGTCTTTTAGCTCAACGCGTGGTCGATTGTAGTCATTTTTAGTCCAGCTTTTTCCAAAGTTTGTGTTACTACACCTTTTTAAGTCGTAAATCTCAAGACGCCTACCCATCATCAACGTAGCTAGAAATTTCAAGGGGCATGTGGTCGATCTTCACACCAATCTTTTATGGTCGATTTTCACCCAAAAAGATGAATAAGGCTTTAATCGGTTTTAAATGACTGTGATGATCTTCGCGCTTCCCCTTGTCGTAATTTGCGCTTCCCAGTTAGGAAAACGCTGCTTTAGTCATTTCGTATAGACAGCCCTACGCCTGATAGCCGTGTACACATCTATAGGTCTTAACTATTTCAAACTTACTGGACCAACAAGAGCTGCTAGAACAGATACCACTGCAGCAAGGAACGAACATATAAGGCGAGTCCGTATATAACGAGAAAAAGACTTGCTTATGGGCCGTTGGGATCCATCTTCTTGGTGATGCAATTTAACTAGTCTAAACAGTAATGTGAAGAATGAAAATATTCTAAAAGACACAATCAAACGATGTTTGTTTGTGCATACACAACTGTAAAACCTAGCTTTCTTGTGCACAGCCACTGATTTTAATTCTAAGTGACCGGCCCATGGGTGTGAGAGGAAAAGACAAACTAAGTATCCGTCTTAAAAGCCAACAATTTTAAATACTGTTAATGTACTGGGATTATTTTCAGAAACTAATTATGACACTTAATCAACTGGAAACAAAGGAGATGCTTCAGTGTGGAGTAAATGCAGGAACGGATCCAGATATAGATGCATTAATGTGTAGGCCCCCTATCAATAAAAATTTAAGAGCGTACTTGAACCCTATTAGCCCACCCCTCTTTGAGTATTATTGCCGATGTCACGCTCACCTTTTCAGAGCAAATTGAGACGTGTCGTATTTTGAAATAGGCGGTAAATCCTCCCATTCAAAAGTTTTCTTGAACATAACTCCGCTAAGCCAAGAATTAAACGTAAAAGATATCAGTCCAACATTGTCGAGAGGAGAAGGAACTTTTCGCCTGAGCAAGAATGAAATTAGTTAGTTAGTTAGTTGCATATTTATCCTCCTATCACGAGAAAGCGATCAATGCGCTATACGAGCTTACGAGCTAAATTGTTTTCGTGATATTGTGAAGTTGGTTGCGGCGGCCCTGAAATCAATCGTGTAAGCGCAGAACGGTGCTGCTGGTCAAGCCATACATAAAAGTTTGGAATACCATTTATCAATTTTTAAATATAAGAAAATAATTCGAAACATTCAAGTTGTTTCAATCATTGACAGTCTTATTTAAATAGATTAATAGAATGATGATTTTAATTGATTTGAATTAGACTTAAAATCATATCACAGCGTTTTATAAATTTCAACGTTTGTAAACATTTTGGCTTTTCCTTTTGTCATGAAAAATAACAAAGCCTGGTTTACACCAAGAACATTTCAAGCATCTCCAACTTTTTTTTATCATTTATGATCGCAAGCGAGCAAGCCGGTTGCTCCAACAAAAATAATGAAGAAACTAAAATTGGCACCTGTAAGTCCGAGCTCACTAGCTTATTACGAAAGCCTAACGTAATCTAGGTTTTATCATGATGATTAAAATATGAAAATCGTAAACTCAATTACTTCGGAAATCGAATTGGTTTCAGCACTTGCATTCCTCTCCAATACTTCCCATGGCGTGAATCTCGAATGTAAGGATCAAGATCATCTTCAGTTGTTTTTCGTAGCGCGACTGTTTCACCATTTTTTGGCGTTTGAGTGCTTTCTTCCGCACGTGCCATGACTTGCAAAAATTTTGCCGTTCAGTGGCTAACCTTACGTTTTTACTGGTAACCTCGCTATCAATTTATACGAATAAAACCACTCTCGAAGTGTTAGGTTGCTCTTGGGCAAGTAAAACCTTGTAGCGCTTTGATCTTTTCTTTTAAATTTGGACTGATTTATATTTTATCATTTATATTTTGATCTTCACACTAGCGCTGGTGCTGAGCGCTAAGCTGGTTAGCTATTGATACGATCTCAAGTCTGGGGTACACCAACGACTCAATCGAATATGGAACCCAGTCTTCCAATTGCAAACCAAACGCTCAAATCATTTGGTGAAACAAATAGTCATTTGGTGATGAACCTGTAAAGCACTGCTTCTATATTGTAGATGCTAGTTACTGTCGCTGAAGGTGTAAGAATGTAACGAGATAGCAAAAGTAGCCCATACGCATATGTATACTATGAAAAGGGGGTGCAAGCCTGTAAAAGCACACGCAATCATTGATCCTATAGTATAGATGATTCGCTTCATCCTTCCAATAGGGTGTGGTTGTGGGGCGAAAAACAAATCAGTAAGCACTGGTGCAAGGAAAAATGCTCGATGGAGTGTGGTGCTGTATGCTTCAGTAAAATCCAGAGCAGTTCTTGAGCCAAATCTGGGAGATCAATGTTTCTACGAGCTGAATCAGCAAGGATGCATTATTGACATGGATTAGTGGCTGTGTATTGAACTAAAGATTTGAGATTTAGCCTGCTACTACAGTATCTTGCCCTTGACGTCTCAGACTTGCCAAACTGTTCATTGATCGTTACCTGGCTGATGCTACTTACCGATAGTAATTATGTTTAAGCTTTAAGCGATAGATCTGTAAAAGTTTCAACCAACTTTTCACTCAGTAATGATCTAAATGATGCGAACTTTGTATCAGGTTATGCTCGTCATTTGCGTAGTTACACTGACCCTCTCCAAACGACATACGTTGTTATTTACCTGTCTGCACAGTAACATCACTTTTGCGAAGAGTAGCTGTTAAAACGTCTTTTCATTTTGAGCGGTCGTGACAATAAAGCGAGAGTTGTTACAGTAATAGAAAATCGTGCGTGCAATTGCATCGCAAATGCTGCTTTACTGAGTTAGTGATATTGGGCTTCCTGTTAGCGTAACTGCAATCAGAGTTTTACGTAAGGTTGACGTAAGGGTTAGAACGATACAGCTCGTGTTCATAGAAAAGTAAATATCGTAACTTTCGATAGAGACGAAAGACTTAGTATTCTTAGAAAAGGAAGACGATACACGATTGCTAAGTTTTTAAATTTAATTTTCCTGCCTCACGAAAGCACTAAAAACATTGCGATAAAGGGTGTCCCACAACTTGCGCACCATTCGACCATATACATGTTGTTGAACTTTGTGGGTATCAAATGTTAAAATTATATTGGACATCTTCTAGTAAAGACAAATAAATTGTACAATAAACAAAATGCACGATTTCAGCAGATGCTGAGAATCTGTGATTACGATTAACGGAAGTGCTATTTTAAGCCATAGCCTGAGCACTTTTTGTAAAAACTTGGATAGTTCTTGAGCTCTGTATGAAGCGTGATCGGAAGTTTTTATTGTTTTTGATTTTTGCAGTCGTATTGTTTCATCAACTTGTTGCTTGAAATTATCGTTTATGCGCAACATCAGCAGATCTTTCAAAGCAAATTTTTCAGAACTACCGGTACAGTAACTTATCTTGGGTCGCAGTAAAATTATCGCAACTGAAGAGACCCTTGCATGTGTGTCGGCGCCAAATAAGCACTTCTGATAACAAATTGCAAACGTGGTCTAGATATTAGGCGGAGTCTGCCAGTGCCCAGGCACGTGGGTACGTACGTGGAATTTTCTCTATGCAAGTACTCATACTCAGTGTAGGTTCTTTTTAAGGTTTGGTTTGAGCAACCATTAAGCAACTTCGAAAGACTGCCAGTTTTTAAATTTGCAAATGAAACTGCATTACCACTGTTTCAACGATAAATAATTTGCAGATTTTGAGAGACCATTCCGGTTCCTCAAAACGCCTTTAAAATCACTGCTCATATATAAGCTTAAAGCAGTTAAGGCGCAACCACACTGCGACGTCTCAAAGGAAAGGAGGCATTGTTTATTTCTTTTATTGTTGCGTCATCAAGCAACGTATGTGATGCAATAATAAAAACAAAACTGAAAAGGCAATGGCGTACGGTGAGCATTTTTTAAAGGTGTGCTCCTCTGCAATATTTGCTGCCCCATGCAGGCATTTATTAAACAAATGTGTGGAAGTGCTCGAAAGTTTAATGCGATGACGCGAACCAACATCAAGCGTCTTTTCAAGCAGCCTAATTTGCCACTTAATATATCTAATTTTGGTGTTGGTTTTTTAGGTTTTGCTATTTCCAATTTTTCGTCGTAATATCTACTACAAAACGGCTTTTTAATTATACTGTCAACACTTACTTCCATTCCACTAATTTGAACTACAACTTGAATTTGACCTACAACTTTGAAACGTATATATGGACCGCCACACTTCCGAAAATCACAAGCAATTACTCACAACCGCATGCTACAACCATGGTTTAAACTCGTGTGATATGGCATGATTGAGCGTATATTGCGACGTTGCACCTGGGTTCAATCGTAAAATAGGACATTTTTCGCATTTGAATCGTGTGGAAAAAGAAAAAGTCACTCTCCGCTATATAATACGATATAGCAGCGGTTCCCAACCTTTTTTATTTCGCGAACCGGTGTCGGAATGAAAACAGTCTCGCGGACTGGTTGCGATCCACAATACAAAAACAAAAGTTTGTCGTTTTGATACCTAGAGGCTAGACCGGAGGTTTTCAACCTAGGCCTATGGGCCATGGCCCGAATGTGGGCCACGGCACTGTTTTCAATGGGCCACAGAGCTTGACTAGAAAGCAACATCAGATTCCCCTATCGTGCTGTTGCGCTTATTTTATGTTTTTTAATAAAAGTAAATGGGCCACCGCCATGTTTTATCCTTTTTTTGGGCCATGAGCAAAAAAAGGTTGAAAAACCCTCGGCTAGACTGCCTAAAGTCTAATTTTTTGTCTGTAGGCCTACTTACAGTAGTAGCTTAAACAAAATTTGTCAAATGGATGTATGAAACTGTCGCATTTTATATTTTGCAATCAATACGTCAGTGGGAATAAGCCTTTTTTATTCTTAATATGCTTCAAAATAATTCTGCCGGAAAAAAACTACGCTTGAAAATATGTCAAAATTTGGTGCCCCCTCCCTGAAAAAATTTCTGAATACCCCGTAGACATGAAAACAATTTTCAAATGGCTTTTTACGCCTTTCTTGGGTCTCACGTCTTTGTGTTTAGTTAACATTGAGCCTAATTCAAATTTTCATCCCCCCCCCCACCAAAATTTTCTGGATCCGCTCCAGAGTGCGGGATCGAGTTTTTTTTTTAAACCCTCCTTTGAAATATGCTGGGTGCGCCCCTGCAATATGTCATATTATGAGCTATGGCTATAGGGTTGCATGTTAACTCGTGCAGTTCGCCGCCATTTTGACTGAGCGCTTTCGCGACCCAGTTGCTCCCTTTTCGCGACCCATTAGTGGATTGCGACTCAGCGGTTGGGGACCTCTGCGATATCGAATACAATGGAGAAGGTCTGGCTCGCTTGCGTTCAACGATATCTGTGGAACCTGCCATAAGAGAGAACCATTGCATCATTCCTCTACGATGAGAAAAGCAATTTGCTGCGGCGTGTTGAGCATGTATTGTGACGTTGCGTCCGGGTTCAACTTTAAAATAGGACATTTTTTGCAGTTGAATCGTGTGGAAAGAGAAAAAGTGACTTTGCTACACGATTTTGAATACAATGGGAAACGTCTGGCTCGCTTGTGTTCAACGATGTCTGTTGAACCTATCACACAATAGATTCAGAGAATGTTGCGTCATCGGTCAGCGTTGAAAAAAGAACTCAGATTGTGCTGATATTACGCAGCTTAAAGACGTGAAAATCCAAATATTTAAGTTAAATGTAATTAACGTGTGCCTGTGATAACGCGGGTGTGCGCTGAACATATTGAACCTCTGGAGAATACGCCTCTGCGAAAACGTCTCAAAGACATTGAGAAGTCTCGGTAAGTGTGCTTTTAGGACCTTTATGAAAAGCGCTTTCATTAGTATCGAGGACGACAGCTGAAATATTCGGTGACAAAAATTAAAATGCTGAGTTGGCATGAGTTTTGGCCAAAGCGTTTTAATTTATATCTAAATGGCGTTTCACAAATTCTATAAATACGTTGTTTACTATTTCTTTTACGCATTTCGAGGCGTAATTGTTTCATGAGAATAAATTTTGCTCTAGCGCCCTGCTGATAGAAGTGTTTTTGTCCTTATTTGATCAAAAAATTTTTTGCTTGCGCAGTTAAGAGGCTGAAATGCAACTGCCAATCATCACGACAGATTACAACTGATTTAACTGCTTTTAAATGAAACATGCAGCCAGAACAACTAAAAACTACATTATTGCGTAATAATCACGATGTCTCTCATCGTATTGTGAAAAACAAATGCAGTTGTTCAAAGGTCAAATAGATTAATTAATTTCGAAACACAATTTACGGAATTTTTGAACACTTTAATCACCGAAGTAAGAGCCAGTAGTATTTGAAACATTTTATTCTATTTGAATAAGATTGACAATGATGTAAGTAGGCTATCAGTCAAAATGTCTTGAAAATTTAAAATGTTTCAAATATTGCAAGCTCATATTTTTGTCATTAAAGATTACATAATGTGTTAAGTTATTCTGGCTGCATGTTTACAGCTGAAACTTGTCAGAGGTTCCAAACATTTTGCTTCACATTCGCTTGAAATTCAACATTGGTTGCTCAATGCTAACTCATAAGTTGCAATACAAAAACGATTAAAATTTAGCTACGTTGTTAAGACATTGCTATCGGTGAGGGAAATTAACGGTTGATTTCCGGGTCGCTCAAATCGGCACAGTGTCGCCAAGGGCTAGCCACCGCTCTGCGATGTTTCTTCGGAGCTGTGTTGTCCAGGCGGTGAGTCGCGAAGACGACCCCGCCACTCGTTACACGTTTCGGCGTAATACCGCGAGTATCATGATTTGATTTGAAAACAGTTTCCTTTGTAGCAAACTGTTCACTCTATTTACAGCATGTTTTTTTTATATATTTATACGCAGGGACGTACCCAGGGGGCTGTCCTCCCCTGTTGAAATATACAGGCTATCTCTAGTCAGCGAAACAGTGGAAACAGAACATCCGAGGACGCAACGACCTTTTTTTTATTTTCACTTGATTTTGGGGGGTAAATTGGACGTCGAAAGACGTGAAAACCTTTTTTTGGTCTTTACCTATATTTTTAGTGGAAACGAAAACAAGAATTGCGTCCCCCCTTTTCAAATTTCTGGGCACGACCCTGATATGAATGCAAAAACATGCAGCCGAACGCAAAATCAAATAAGTTAACGCAAAAATAAATGATCAAGCAAAAAATATGAAGTCAAACTCAAAAATAAATAACCAAACGCAAAAATAAAGAATCAAACGCAAAAACTATTAATCAAACGCAAAAATAAACACTCAAACGCAAAAATAAACAATCAAAGCGTTTGTGCATTCGGTCAGTCCCATTTTTTTTCTTCAAATGGTCATACGCAAAAATATGTAGTCAAACGCAAAATCAATAATCAAAAAGATTGTGCAGTTTTGTATATTTAATGCTTGGTTGGTCAATGGCCACGCGGTTCAGTTTATGTTGTAAATTGAGAAATTTTGGTATGGTTATATGTAGGGGTGGTAACGATTAATTTATTTTCAATAGTTAACTTTTAATAAATTAACAATTAATTAATAGTTATTTTCGATTAAATCAAAGCTTCTGCACTAATATTGATTGACAAATTTATTCTTCATATTGATTGATATATTGATTGACAAATTTATTAATATTGATTGACAGATTAACGACATGCGTAACTGCTCTGCATAATTGCGCTAAATCCAGAGTTGTATTCAATGTTTCGCTGTTCGCTGGATTCTCTTACATTATAATCAAGATGGGCTAAAAATTAAAGTTTAATCCGATTAATAGTTAAACAAAAATTTAACCGTTAAAGTAAATTAACGATTAATCGATTAATTAATCTTTAAATCCCGCAGCCCTAGTTATATGATAAAGTAACTATGGGGACTACGGGGAGGTAGAGTAGGAGAAAGAATGGGGGAGTATAGAGAATTTGGGTAAGTTTGCAGGAGTATGGATTGTGGAGGAAATGAGGAATTTTTGGTAGTTTGGGAGTTGGGTCAAGTATGGGGGAATATGGAAGAAATGGGGAAATGTGTTGGAATGTAGAGAAGTGTGGGGGGAGGTAAAGAGAGGTGTGGAGTAGTGTGTTTGGGTGTGGGGGAGGTGAGGGAAATGTAAAAGGTGTGGGGAAGTGTGTTGGGGTTTGAGGAAATGTGGGGAGAAGACCCCATACTCCCTACATCTTCCCTCACTTCTCCCACACCCCAACACACTTCTCCACTCCTCCCCCACTTCTTCCACATTTCCCTATACTTGACCCAATTCTCCCAAACTACCAAAAACTCCCCAATACCCCCACAATCTACACTCCTCCAAACTCTCCATACTTCCCCATTTTTCCCCAAACTTTACCCCCCCCCCCCGTACTCCGCATAGTTATTTTATCATTTTACCCCGTACCAAAATTTCTCATTTTTCTCATTTATTGCCAAATTAGTCCAACAATCAAGTGCACTGGAAACTCCTTGTAAATTTTATAAAAAAAAATTTAGAAACAAAACTGAAAAATGGCAACACAGCATCTAAGCTCTGATGTTCGTTTCGGACACTGACTGAGCACAGAGAGTGGTTCCACATGGTTTCACCGTTAGTGATATAGATGCACCGTGTGACGGTCGTAAGCTAAACAAAAATATAAAGTGGCTACACAACATAAACTGAACCACGTGGCCATTGACCAACCAAGCATTAAATATACAAAACTGCACAATCTTTTTGATTATTGATTTTGCGTTTGACTACTTATTTTTGCGTATAACTATTTGAAGAAAAAAAGTAGGACCGACCAAATGCACAAACGCTTTGATAGTCGGTTTAGAGTGTTTATTATTGCGTTCGATTATTTGTTTTCGCGTTTGATTCTTTATTTTTGCGTTTGGTTATTTATTTTTGCGTTTGGTTATTTATTTTTACCTTTACGTTTGGTTATTTATTTTTGCGTCAGCTTATTTGATTTTGCGTTCGGCTGTAAGTTTTTGCATCCGTATAAATATACAAATAGAAAACATACTGCAAATAGAGTGAACAGTTGGCGCCCCATAACGCCGCTCACGAAGCCTAGCGACGTTGCTACAAAGGCAAAGGTTGTCGCACTGTAAATCGTATTACTAAGCAAACAACATTTGTAGTCAAAACTCAAAACAGCCCCTCGTCATCAGTAAAATGATTTAAGAGTCCGCAGCCTGATAAAAGGTTTAAAACCATTGGCTTTGTGCATATACGCTCATAGCTAGCTTTTAGGCTACTCTGTATCTTATCATTCTTGCAATATAAATACGTTAAATATCGGTGATTATTTTTTCTTCAAACCTTTCATAGCATTATAATTGTTTTATCCGAGCAAACTTCTATTTTTATCTACTGTATTTAATTCTACTGTTTCGGCTGTTATGGTTTTTGCTTTTTTTTTGTTGCTGAGCGTTTTTGATCTGAATTTCCTTCAAGAAACTGCACTATGTGTTATTATTATTATTATTATCTATCTTTGTAATCCAGAAAAAAGTCTAGCAACAAAGTTACAGCCCAAATATTAAACACCCATTTAATTTCGTGAGGCAACTTTTCGTTTAAAAATTAGCTTATATAGTAATGTCACAATTGTCAAAACAAAACACAAGTGTCACAAAAAAACAATTGTCAAAAAAAAAGCACTATAACAAAACGCAGCGCCTCAACATGCTGGAAACTCGAAGTAAAGAACAACGATCAAGCTCGATCAAATGTGCGAAACTGTAAGAATACCGTCGTGCAAAAACAGCCGATACCACATACAGCAGTTTGTGTTACAAAAAACTGATAAATAATCCTAACATAAAGCCAAAATAAATCTCTTAGCTGGACTTGTCGACAGCATAGATTCAGGTATCACCACAGCAGCGTCACTGCTGATGCCGACAGTTGAACATGAGCAGTTAAAATTTGAAACAAAATTTGCAATTATCTACTCGATTTATAACTTTTGGAAAGCAAAAGCAGCTGACTGCACTTCGGATTATTACGAAGCAGTTAATTGTGATGAGGTAAATTACAGATGGCCGAGTGGTATGGAGCGTCTGCCTCTTGAGCTGTAGACTCGGCTTTGATTCCGAGTCTGGTCAAACCAGTGACTTTAAAATTGGTATTCACAGCTTCCCTGCTTGACGCTCAGCATTAAAGGAACAGTGTGGAGAACAAGCCGGCAAGTTTACTTGTTGTGCCGTTGGGAAAGGCACTTAGCGGGATTTTCCCATCTTGGTGTGGAAGACAGATGGCCGGCAACTCCTAAGCGAGCTCGTATAGCGCATTGATCGCTTTCTCGTGATAGGAGGATAACTATGCAACTAAATAAAAATAAAAAAAATAACACCAGATCAGCTGTGGTAAAAAGTATAACATTAGCGGGAAATTGGGTGCAGATCAAGTCAAAAACAATAAATGAAAAATGAGAAAAAATCTAAACAAGCATCGATGTTACAATGACTTGCATCTACAATTGGCAATGAGAAGCATCAAAATGATTTTTAACCAAGCATAAATTGCATCTGCCATAACTGTTTTTATGTGCGTTGACTTGTTTTTGAAGGACCAGTGTATTTGTGTATTGCCTTTATTTATTAATGACCAGTAAAATTTAAGCAACTCAGTTGCATCTGCTTTATTTGGGTCTAGAGAGGTATAAATATGACCATGGAATTGAGATTTAAATTAGGTTCACAACAGCCGCGATAAACTCTTGTGCTGTATGCATTCGTGCTGTATTAGAACGATGGGTAACGGCAATGCTAAAATTTTCGTTTGAGGTTTGAGTAATGGTTCCGAAGTAGTTAAACCTTGTGTGGTTGTTTGAATCTGGAGCAAGCTTTTGTTTGTAGGTCCGGAAGACCTGTTGCTGCTGAGTAAGCAGATGTGGGCGGTGGCATTGGTAGTTATAGGGCTATTTAGTGGCAATAAGCTTATGGCTGACGTCGTTGGAGTTGTCACCTGTCTATTATGACTTATACAGCAGATATACAAAGCTCATTTTTATTGCATGGAATTTGTTTCGTTTCTGCTGCGTGATATGAATACTTGACGTCCACAACAGCAGAGAGTTTCTCTTGAACAAACACCAAGTTTTTCGTGTTACCTTTGCTTAATATACTGCCTGCGTCAAGTCTTAGTGATACTGTAAGTGTTGAGCAAAACATGTTCTTATGACACATAGGGAGTGTAGTTACAACCAGGATTGTGAACTCGATCTGATGAAACTCGGTCTTTTTTGTCGAACTCGAACTCAAAAAACAGAAGTCCCTGAACTCGATCTTGAATAAAGCTGATCGAGTTATGAACCTATCCTAGACTTGGCAAAAATTGCTTAAACTTCGCAAAAACTCGCAAAAAATTACACAAGTCGAACTAGAACTTGCCAAATTAAAAATTAAGAACTTCAACTCGAACTCGATTTGCAATTTTTAGCGAACTTGAACTCGATAAAAATGCTTGCGAGTTTGCAGCCCAGGTCACAACCTCGCGCAGGTGACAGATTCTACGTGACAGATTCGATTCGCGGGTGGAGCCGATCGCATTTGACATATGTAACGGGTGGCTGCTGACTCGAAGAGCGCAAGCTCACTTCGCAGTCTCTCTCAATTACAGTTGAATTTTCAGTTCAATACAATATGAAAATAACCTTAGTGATTTATGTTTATATTCCTCGGTAACACAAGCATGCAGCTACAGTCACATTTTTCGGAGGTTTCCAGCACCTGAGCTCAAGCTTAGTTACAAAAAACTTTTGGAGTGACGTGATCATTCATTCATTTTTTTTTAAACTGGTGTGATGCTAAGCAGTTGGCAGAGCTTATCTCCGCAACTTAGCAACTGGGCAGCACAGCTGCGAATGAAGAATCTCAATCCATTCCGCAAACGCTCGAAGTTTTATGCTTGCCACTTGTGGCTGCCGCAACCATTTTTGAAAACTGAGAATTCGGATTTCCAAGAAGTGTAGCTGTGTGGTCAAACTCAGAGACCTGTAAATATGCATGGGTGTCAGAAACAAAAGTAACTTCGATGGTAAGATTGAGACAAGGTAAGTAGCGCCAGACTTTTGATACCGGTAGTATATTCCAAAAAGATTCTATAGAAAAGGATAGGGAGCGGTTCAGATGAAAGTGCATGAAACCATATAAATTGAAACAAGGACAACTCCTAAGCGTGGTGTGGTCTACTAACAAACTGCGAAAGTTGTTCTCATCACAATTGCTTGTGCCTTTGTAGCTACCTCCTTCCCCATATCCATCAAGCTACATTCCCTTGGTGCACTTACTTTTCCATCGTCCATGACCAGTATTTTATCGCATGTGAGCACAGTATTGAGTCGATGAGCGATCGTTAGCATCGTGCAATCCGAAAACGCTTCTCGGATCGTATCTTGTACCAAACTGTCGGTTTCAGTATCGATCGCTGCAGTCGCTTCGTCGAGCATGATGATGCGAGAATGACGTAATATTGCACGTGCCATGCAAAGTAACTGACGTTCACCGACGCTAAAATTCTCACCATTCTCAACAACATCTGCTTCCAGTTTACCAATGAGACCACTTATCTAAAGCGAAAGTATGTTAGGTATATTTAAAAATCCATCCAAGTATCTCAGCTCAAATCCAAGACAAAATAAGTAAGATTTGTCCAAAAATATGAAATAATAATATTCATTCTGTCAAAATATTACCAAAATTTGAGTGGTGCTGGAATTTCAAATGGGCTTTTGAGAAAATCTAGGTGACAATGCGCCAGGGCCCAAACTACATTTAGTACCTGCATTCTAGATCCGTCGAATATGAATAATAATCTACGGCTAAACCGACAGTGTACTGTCTCAAATCGTTGATTGATGCGTTACACAGCCAGGGGCGCCTAGAGAAATTTCGGGCCGAGGG
Source organism: Trididemnum miniatum (assembly GCA_964006365.1). NCBI lineage: Eukaryota > Metazoa > Chordata > Ascidiacea > Aplousobranchia > Didemnidae > Trididemnum > Trididemnum miniatum. The sequence continues at coordinate 12,768,459 of OZ023242.1, read as the reverse complement.
GCAAAAATTTCGTTTGGGCCCCTTGGTCAGTGGTGCTCCAAAATCAAGCGATGAGCAAAAGAAAAGGTCATAGCGTCCACAGATGTTCAAATTTCGGCCCAAAATCAAAAAAACATTATCGCCTGTGGCAAAGCTAGAAACTTTAAAAGGAGGGGGTCATAATTTCCACATTTTTTTCAAGCGTATTTTTTTTCGGCAGAACAAATTTGAAGCTGATTGAGAAAAACAAAAGGGGGCATGCTCCTCCGGAAAAATTTTGAAAATTTACGCTGTAATGGCTATTTTAGTGCTTTTTGAATAATTTCAGGCAAATTTTGTTCGAATTTTTTGACCCTTATATTGAGTGCTTCGTCAAATATGACGCATTTTGTTCGCACATTTTCAATTATGCGTGCTTAAGGCGTAAGGCTTATTGCTATCAAAGAGGATCAAAATTATGGAAAAATTGTAGACATCAAAAACATGTTTGAAAATGGCTGGTGGGAGGATGCATACTCCTCATCCTACCCCCCTTGATCCGCCCCTGGCCATAAGCTACAGAAACCATTAAAAGAGTATGGCATATTTCAGTCACTTGGCACCATTGGTTTTGTTATTTTTTACTAAAAAGCAGAGTCAAAAGGGGGGGGGTGCATAGCACAATTGCACCCCCTAAATACACTAGTGGCGTCCGTAGGCCGTAGTTTTGCATTCTATCTTGACAGTTCTGAACCCAGGGCCCCTCTGTGTCTCCGGGCCCCCGGGCGATGACCCCTTCTGCCCCCCCCCTCTCGGCGTGCCTGTACACAGCCCATAGTTAAGACGTCAGTTTCGATTAGAAAAACTGTCAGAAGCACGTAAAGCGCATCATGCATTTCCTTATGCGGTAACAGAACCCATCTTCCCAATTCAGCGCAAGGGCAACATAGCAACAAACGTAGAGCGATGGTGAACCACTATACCAGGGTTACTTCTTTTTCACCCTCACAAAAGCAACTCGCACAAGGAAAGCATGTGGGTAGGTCCCACACCGCAATAGAGACCATTGGTTTAGCATAGAGTTAACCTGTGTTATTTCACATTCGACTGCTCTCATCGAATGTATTGGTTTTTCCGCGTTTTATATTGGTAGCTACTTCACACGAGAGAGATTTCTTATAGCACCGATAAGACTAATAAAGGATTAGCTTTGTTTATCGAAGACATTGTCCACCAACGGTTACCATGGCTGATAGCATATTTAAGCGGGGGTGGTTAGAGCATAATGCTATGCCCCCCTTTTTTTTGACTTTGCCTCTTTGTAAAAAAGAACAAATTTTGCAAAGTGATTAAAATTTGCAGACTTTGTTGATGACTTGTGTAGTTTATGCCTCCTTTTTAAAATTTCTCGCTACCCCACTTACAGTGTCTTTCATATGAGTTCTTTCCAAGGCTTTCCATAAATCCTCATCAGAATATTGTTGGAATGGATCAAGATTGTAGCGGATAGTTCCAACAAATAAAACCGGATCCTGGGGAATGATGGAAATGTTCCGCCGTAAATCCGTCTTTCGTATTGATTCAACATCCACTCCGTCTAATACAATTTGCCCGCTATCCAAGTTTACCAGTCGAAAAAGTACAGTTCCCAAGGAAGACTTGCCTACAAGAACAGTCGCAGCTTTTATAATGTCGCACTTTAAACAACTAATTTTGCATGCAGTTCTTTGCCGCAGTTAAACAGCCAAATTTCAATTTTGGGTTCAAATAAATTCTGCTTGTAATGAAGATCGTTCAGACATTACTGATTTGAAATATGCAACAGTGTGAAATGTCGAATAGTGAGAACCAATAACTAGGGCAATTTTTTGTTATAAAAGTTATATTTTTTTAGAAGGTCTGTATTTTACGAAGTACCCATAATATTAATCAAAACTTTTGTAGGATGTTCAATAACGGAGTTAAAAAGTCATATAAAAGTCATATTTTATACCATACGTCATAAAGTGTATTTTTAGTCATAAGAATCATAAATTGAAACATTGTTCCCGAATTCAGTATGTTCATGCTGCAAAGATGGAAACTAGTCTGACTATCGCTATTATTGTTATTACTCTATGGCGCCGTAGATATCTTGATCAAAAATCTTGAACTAATTCATTCATGTCATTATAATTTGGATATATGGATGAAAAATCTCGAACTATCCTAAGGCGCCTAGCTGAAGGTAGCGACTTTCTTAAAATTGCCGCTGGTAGTGCTGCAGATCTGCTTCGAAGAGCGTAACCAACTTCGGCTTCCACGTGGAACGCTCTTTTTCATTCTGAAAAAAATGCTATGTTCTAGATGAATTTTTGACATGAACAATGCCCGTTCTTGTTTGATCATGCCGTTCAACTGTTCAAAATAAATGATAACAAGTTCAATACTCTGACTCGGCAGCATAGTTTTTAAGAACCAGACAGAAAAAAATAGGTCATATTTTAAAGTCATATTTTAGGAAATATTAAGTCATATTTTGGAAATAATTAGGTCATAAAAAAATTGCCCTACTAACAACTTATTTGTATGTAGGCCTGCGACTGAACAAAGCAAAATATTCTGGAAAAATGTTTTTGGAAAACTTGGAAACAGTTGCCAGTTTTATCAACTCAGTTGAGGATTCTTACGAGCAATATGCTGCGCCGCGTTTCCCGATAGTTTTTGAGTATCTTGACTCTTGCAGCATCATTGGTTGGAAACAAAACAATTTTACCTGCTCCAGTTCTTCCCACGATTCCAATCTTTTCTTTTGAATTCACTTTAAAAGTCACATCTTTTAATACAAAAGGTAGCTCTTTACGATATCGCATGCGGACATTGCTGAACCTGCAAAAAGTTTTTTTATGCGTCTATTTTATTGCTATAAGACTTGAGCTGCAATCGTATGCGGGAAAAAAATAGAGATATCAAATCAAGTTGACTTAGAAGCAAGCACTGGAGTGAACTAGACAGTTCGCAAGGTTCTTCAACTTTGAGAATACAAGAAAAATCTTTATCATACCCGAGGTAACACGCTGAAGCGTGTAACGAGTGGCGGGGCTCACCTCCACGGCTTAGTGAATGAGCCACACACCTCCGAATAAGCATCACAGCGGTGGCGAGCCGTTGGCGACACTGTGCCGATTCAATCGGGCCAGGAATCAAAACCCAGACCTCCCGCACTGATAGTGTGCGCTCAACAACTGAGCTAAATATGAAATCTTGAAATATTTGCCATGACTAGTGCTAAGAATTCAATGAATGAATTAACGCTTGAATGTACCCCACCACGTTTTAGGCTGATTGGAATCACAAAAATCTGATTGCGAGTAGAATTCCAATGAACGCCCGCGCCAACTTGTGACGTGTCAACAACCAAATGCGAGAAGTCTTTACAGGGGACGAGGACATAGCTACTCGACCATCATAATTTGACATCAAGCTTTCAGCATTCGTTTGTTCCTTTAATAAAACTTGACTATTTCGATCAAAAAGTAGGATTCTTAAACAGGGCTGTGAACTCGAAAGTATTTTAATCGAGTTCATTACAAATTTGCAAGCCGAGTTCGAGTTCTTCATATTTAACTTTGCGAATTCGAGTTCAGTAATTTCTACCGAGTTTATGCTGAGTTCAAGTAGTTTTTATCGTGTTTTTTTAGCTAGGTTCAAGCAATGTCAAAAATGAGCTTAAGTGTAAGAACAGGGCTGCGAACTCGAACTCGATCTGTTTTGCCGAACTTGAACTCGATCGCGAAAAAAGTTTATTGAGTTGTGAACTTATCCTAAACTCGACAAACTTCATTGAAGTATTTTTACGGCCGTTAGCTCAGTTGCAAAGCGCACGCTATCGGTGCGGGAGGTCTGGGGTTCGATTTCCGGGCCGGTCAAATCGGCACAGTATCGCCAACGGCTCGCCACCGTTGCGACGTTTCTTCGGAGCTGTGTAGCCCAGGCGCTAAGCTGCGGAGATGGGCCCCGCAACTCGTTACACGCTTCGGCGTATTACGGCGAGTATAATGAAGATTTAATTTGATTTTGATTTTACATTTGATATATCAAAGTTAGGCTACATCGCTTTTTTGCATACCTTGCGTGTAGGCTATTAAAGGACTTATCACGCCGCTGAGCTAAAGCCAAGGCTATATAATGTTATTCAAACCAATATCAAAAGACCTTACGTCAAGTCTCCCGATTTGGGCCATTGGTCAGACAAAGGCTGAAAAACTTTCCCCTCTTCTTCATTGGGGCATTCTAGCACATATTCGTGGATTCTTTCAACAGAAGTGAAAAAGGATTCTGTTTCGAGACTAAATCGAACCATAATTTGAAACAAACCAGTCATCTGGAAAAAAAATAATGCGTTGAATTACTGTAGTTGCCTCAATTACCTCGTAGCCAACTATCTTCTAATTTCAGAATATAGGTAAAGAGTTTTTAACAATTTGCTGCTATAACAACTTCACAAAATGAATTGGACTAAAAATTGCAAGTTTCTAGCATTTAAATGAATTTAAATCATATTCAGATGAAAACCACGTTGTTTTGCTTGTTTGTAAACAGTAAGTAACGACTTCAAATAACGAAAAAAAATCTGCGACGAAATTCGATTTGAACGGGGATACACGAGCCTTTTTAAGGCCTTTGACCAGAGGTTTTAACATAAAATTATTTCGTATTTCGGGTGAGATTAATCATATTTTAATTTTAGGAGGAGGGGCATATCCAGTTAAAGAACAACTTTACTGATATAGAACACTATAGATTATATGTTGAAGCACATCCAGTGGCGTAGCGAGAAATTTTAAAAGAGGAGCCATAAACTCCAAAAGCCATTAAAAAAGTTTGGTATATTTCAGCACTAAGCAACAGTTGTTCGTTTCTTACTAAAAGGCGAAGTCAAAAGAGGGGGCCATGGCACAATGCCCACCTTAAATACGCTCCGGAGTATATAAATTTCCAAGTAGGGCAAAATCCCCCTTTTAATCCCTCTCAGGCTTTTAACGACACGTTTAGTAGAATTTACTGCTTACCGTTATAGCGTAAGAAAGGGCAAGACCAGAGAAAGCAGCAGTTGTAGTGCCAAGATACTCGGGATAGATTGTGGCGAAAACAGTAAAACTGGCAGTTAATGTGATTATGAGTACTACGATACCATCAAGACGTAAAGCCAGCCAACGGTTTGAGCAGAAGTAAGCATAATGAGGCACGCAATGCGCGTCCACGAGATGATTAAACCTGAAAAATCAGTCAACTTAATTCTCAACATCTGTGGTTATTATTAATTGCATATATTTATCCTCCTGTCTGGAGAAAGCAACGGAGCATTATGACGAGCTCTCTTAGGAATTGCCGGTCATCTGCCTCCACTATAACATACGAAAATTCTGTTAAGCAGTAAGCACCTTTCCCAAAAGCTCTGCCATCCGAAAACTATGGCACGCTCACAATTTGACGTTACTTTTGAATTTTTTCTTGGATTTTCAGATTTTGATTTCGTGCTCAGCTTAATTATAAATCATATGGGGAAGCATCTATCCACTGGCTTATAGTGTAACAACTAAAACCCCAGACGTCAGGCCAAACATTAACTTCAGTCATAACAATAATCCTCTTAAGAAGATATTATGGTAGGTCAGAAGACTTACTAAATAAACGCTGTAAAAAACAGTTTTATGACTAATTTAGTGGTTTGACCGCTCATTAGGTAGACTCAGGTTCGAACCCAAGACCTTGTGATTAAGAGTTTACCTCTCTAATCACTCGGCCACCGGGCTTCTTGCTTATTATTCTTCTCAGTAGCTATAAATCGTTTAAAAGGGTTTAACATATTCTCGTGTTGCAATGATGTACATATTACATATTCACTTCTTATTATAATTATGTAAGGCTTGCAAGGCAAAACTATAATTTCTATGAACTACTCTCATTTACTTGAAATATTACGCAAGTTTAGCCTAGATGGAAACAATGAGGCTGTACATATTATACAAACTTAACTGACGTGTAACTTACGTTTGAATGACGTCATTGGTTTTGTCATAAGCATGGATTGTACTTAAGCCTTGAACAGTTGATGATAAATGAGAAAACCAAGGTGATCTGCAAAAAGTACATTTGGTAGCAATTAATACCAACGGCGGCAAAATCTTTTTCTAGCCCGACATTTTTGTACGCTGCTAAAACAATATGAACAAATGTAATTGATTCCTTTGACAGGCTACTCAGCCACAGTCAAAACTTTTTGAGCTCTACTATCCGCTTCGCAGTTGCAGTTGTGTTTCCTTGAATTGTGGCTTCCTGTGGCATAAAGTGCGACTTTTTACAGCTTTTCGTTACGGTAGGCCTGCTGACAATTTTTTGGTCTCATATCGCTCTATTTTGATTGGTCTAAAATAAAAACCACTTAAATAGATTTAATAACCTGCAGTTTTGCTCATGGCAAAAACATGAGTGAAAGCTATTATGTCAGTACCGATGTATTCCTAGTGTGAATGCATTTCTGTTATACAACGCTCTGAATTATCGATTTCTGAAGAAAAAGTAGGCCACCATTTTTGTTTTTTTTACACTTTATTTCAAGTTTTCAACTTCCAGTTTTCGTTTTTTTTTTTTATCGTAGCCTATTTGGATACTTCCAAGTAAAAACATCTTTCATAGGACTTTGTCATAGCCTACATACCTTGCTGTGCTATCCAATCGCTTTAATTGCCTGATAGTTCGACGAAAATTTATGAATATAACTCCAAAAATAACAGCGAGAAATACACACGGCAATAAGAAATAAGGAAACACTACAGCAATAGAGATGAAGCCAGTCAAGACGGATAACGCCTGAAAAAATAAGGAAGGGTTTTACTTCTTAAAAAAAAATTTAAATAAAACAGCGGAGAAAAATTATCCGCATTTTTTATCTGCTTGCGGGGTCAAAGTTGGCTTGAGTGGAAATGTTTAGGTCAGTAATGTTTTTACCGTCATGTAAGCCCAGCGTAGAAACTAGCAATTTACTCATATGTTCCCGATAAAAAAAAGTGCTGGTGTAGCGAGATCTTTTAAAAGGGAGGGAAGGCAAACTCTACAGAAGCCATCTAAAGAGTCTGGCATATTTTAGTCACTTATCGACATTTTTTTTTTTTTTATTGAAAGGCAAAGGGAGGGCTTGGCAGAATGCCCCCAACCTTAAATACGCTCCTGATAAAAAAAACTACTAGTTTTGAGTATGCGATGATCTGCGATGTGGTGCGTTTCATTGCCTACTTGACCAAAAGTTTTTTTGGAGCCTAACAGAACCCAAATAACTCAGCTTCTGTTTTGTACTACTACAGTATAATCAATACGTACTTGAAAGGTGAAATTACCGAGAAGCATAGGAAGGCGATTGTCCACGTCATCCAAATCGCGTGAAAACCTAATCGTAGAACAGGTAAATGAATCAAAAAAAATATAAAAATTTAGCTGCAGGATACGATTCAATGGCTGGCCAATTGAGCACAGTGTTCCTAACGCTTCGCCCCCGCTGCAAGGTTTCTTCAAACTGCGAAGATGGGTTCAGCCACTGGCCGCACGTTTCAGTGTAATACCGCGGGCATGATGAAGATTTGTTTGTTGATTCGATATGTTGAATTTCTAGAGTAGCCTATAATAATACGCGAAGAGCTTTTTCCTACCTGTTTAGTATACGACCAGCTGGAGTAGTATCAAAAAACGACATTGTAGTAGACAGAACACTTCGAAAAACTTGATTATGTAAACCAGAAGATGCTGCCAAGGTGGTCCGAGCGAAAACAGCTGACATGGCCACAGCGCTCAGAATGGTCAAAACAAAAGTCAAGAAATAGTAACCCTGCAAAAACATTAAAACGCATTCAAAAATTTCCGCGCATAATGCTTGAAACTTCCCACTTGCTTCAGTAGAAAACATGCAGCCAGAATAAAAGAAAATGTTTTCAGTTATTCTGGCTGCATGTTTTCTAATGAAGCAACTAAAAAGTTCATAAAAAGTCCAAAATCACTAGGAATAAACCTGGAAATACAAATTAATAACTCCACCATTTTTCCAACGCCCAACATATGCCAAAGAATCAGTTCAAGCATCTTTTAGGCCTACCATGATCGTACCCAGTATAATATTGTGATGTTTACAAGACATTCCAACAAGTTTCAGTAGTCACCATTAGAAGTATTAACTTGCTAAGCAACATTAACCTCAAGAAGCATGCTTTTTATACTCAAGTATCTTTACTGTTTCGATGGATACATTCTATACAGCTTTTTTGTGATAGTGAAATTTCTGGTTTTAAAATGGTCGATACTGACGTCGACTTTTATGTTTCCTAATCACTTACACTTCCACGACCAATTTTTGACGACTGCTTAAACTTGAAAAACGTATTGGCATATTAAGGAAAAATGAAACAATTACCAGCTAGGCCTATATTTTTCTTCTAAATAATGCATTTTCAATCGACCTATAGAGTAGACTTAAAAGTAACTTTTGCTTATTTTTCTTACTTGATAAAACCCTACGTGTGTTCCTGTGGAAATATCTGGATTGACTACCACGTTGCATGTTGTGTTAGCAGTAGGTAGAGCAACGGTGGTGGTGTTCAAATCTGCACAATAAATTAATCAGAATAATATGTCAATGAAATATGGTGATATCGTCATTTAATTGAAGAGACCTTACCAACGGACTTTGCTAAGAGTTGTCCGACCAACTGACCCTGTTAAATCTTTTTGATTTTACAGTTTTAAATAATTGCATTGGTTGTACTGATTGAAGGTGAAAGAAGTTACAAGTCGAAAGGTTACATTAACTTGGTTCTCATACTTAAACTGGGCGCTACTTAACTTCAACAATTTTGGAGCACCATATTTTCGAGCAAAAACTACAGCATGTACAACATCCAAAAACAAATGAGCTTGCAACTTTATCTGTAGTTCTGTAATACATTATTGAATCTGTAATACGCCATTGAACCTTGATGTACATGAACTGTATTTACCGTAGCTAGTGTTGTCTTTGCATGACGTTATATTTCCACCTGTATTAAGCCAAATGGTTAGCCACCAACTGCTACCAGCAGTACCAGCTGCCACCAGCACAAACGTCATCATTGTACCAAAGGCAACGAAGTATCTGAAAATCATAATGCAGCTTATTGCTCAATTCAGTATTTGATATTTCTTTATTTTCCATGACGCAAAAGGGAAGGGGTGAAAGACTAAATGGTCACTTCAGTGTACAGCACCCAAATCCAACAGCTTACGATTCATAAAAAAGGGAGAGAAAAAATATCAACAACATTAATGTCATCATAACATGGCAGGTCAGTGTGAATAAATACAGCACGTTAGCCAAATATTTGAGTTTAAGATGAGCTAATAAGTGGTTAAAAAATGTCTTTGCGATATCATTTAGATAAGAGTTAGCTTTTAGTGGAAGAATTAGGTTTAAATTTGACCTAGATAAACACAAGAGTATATTCATCACACTTTCAGTATTGTGTAGCATCATTTTTTTATTGCGGAACGACGACGTAAGGCATTACTACCACCAACATTTAGAACAAAATAATGTATCGCCCGTATTAGTAAGGTGAGAAAGAAACTGTAACAAAACTTTTTTTTATGTCCACTTACCCTCCACCTGCCTTCACATATGCATGATAAGTTTCCGATTTGACAGTTCCTGTATTTTGAGATTCAGTCTTCACCAAGACAATTGGCTTCTTTCTCAATAATTGCTCATCGTCTGAATCTACCCATATTGGTTAATTTAGTAATTATAAACAGTGCAGCCAAGAACTGGCTAAAATATTTGAGCCGGCATACGGTTTATTTTGGTGCCATTATCAACACTATAACCTTACCTAAGTTGCGTTGGGTTCTTCGGCAGTTATTCGGTAAGCTGTGAATTTAGGATTCATAAAAATGAAAAGCAGCACCTTGACTATGGTAGGCAATTTTTTTCGCAAAACAAACTACTACGACAAAATCTGATATCAAAATTCTCACTAATGTTGTCATCTGCTCTTTCAGTTGCTTCTTTTGCAGGTGGTTCAATAATTGGGCATGTTTCAGTATTTGCATCGTTCAGTTTGACATCAGTCGAGTTCGTTTCAAGAAGATGAGCACATTCATATCGCCTTGCAACTTCTTCCAAATCAACTTGTTCTTTATCTAAAAAAATGTTTACAGGTGTGTTTACACAGAATTCCATACAATTTTTCGTACGTGAAGTGCCGTAGGCAGGGAGTCGAACCGTTTATAATATCGCTCCGGTTCCGGTTCAGGTTCAAGACTTTTCAAAAATTTGGGTTCAGGTTCGGTTCGGGTTCAGTTGCACCAAAATGTAAAGGTTCGGGTTCCGTTCGGGTTCATCGAAACCAAATTTTTGAGGTTCAGGTTCGGTTCAGGTTCCTAAATCCAAATTTTAAAGGTTCTGGTTCGGTTCAGGTTCACCGAAAAAAAACGTTTTTTACCGGTTCGCGTTTCAGGTTCGGGTTCACTTCAAAATCTTTAATTTGGCCAAAAACTAAGTTAGGGTCTTATATCATTAAAATAACGAAATATAAATTGCATGCCCGAATCAATTAAGGTTAAATAAAAATGTAAAAATTCATTAAATTTTGAAAAGCAGAAAGAATGTTGCAAAGGTTGCAAGAGGTCAGTGCTTTATCGTAAAGTTACCGGAAGAACGAGAAAAAACTCTCAGTAAGCAGAAAGAATGTTACGCAACGCAGTACATGTCTAGAGATTTTTATTACTATTTTTTAAGAATCAGCTCAGGTTCAAACATTGTTACTAAACGATTTCTGTTCAGGCTAATGTCCACAAAATATTATAGGTTCGGGTTCGGTTCGGGTTCACTTGCATAAAATTTTATAGGTTTGGGTTCGGTTCGGGTTCACAGATTTGAAGTATTAAAGGTTCGGTTCGGGTTCACGGATTTGAAATATTAAAGGTTCGGGTTCTGTTCAGGTTCAATGATCTCAAATTTAAACGGTTCAGGTTCGGTTCGGGTTCACCAAAAAAAAGCGGTTTTTACCGGTTCGCGGTTCAGGTTCGGTTCGACTTTCTGGCCGTAGGTTACGAAACCGCTAAAGGTTGTGACGCAAAGCTACGTCAATTTGCACGGCATTTTAAAAAACAGTCGTAAAATGCATTGCAGAACAACCGACAAACAGCAAAATCGTTTGGGTTCAAATTCTGTTGAAGAAACTTCCGTCAACTGCCTACATCAAAAATCGTTTTCAGGGCAATGATGGAATTCTACTGTAATCTAACTGACTCTTTCCAGGTTGGGCAAACCCGTAAGGACGGAGTAGCGTACGGGCTACGCTTAAAACGCGGAAATCTTTCACTAACCTGATACAGTGTCTTGTCCTTCAATTGCTGGTTGATTTTTGAAGACTTCTTTGAGTAATTCCTCGTCAACTACGTCCGTTGAGTCATGCCTTTTTTCTTGCTCAAGGTTATAATTTCTGAAATATAAAAGATCATGTACTTCACGTTGCGTTACAGAACAAAGATTTTCTTGACTATTTGTAAGCTTGCCAAGCTCATGTTTGTCACATCTTCATGATGATGATGATGATACAGAAACAAATCATCGCGAAGACGTTGCGTTTGACGGTTCGGGAGAATTTTAGACAAAAAACTTCGAGAAACCAAGCGTCAATTGCACTACCTAACATTCACATTGGTTTAGCAATACTTTTAATAGCAATTTCTACCTCTGCTATTTAAAGTAGTTAACGGAAAATTAAAGGAGGGCAATCAGAATAGGCTAAAAACTTCAAAAAGATGATCTTTTTGGATATAGTAAACCTTTGTGATATTTGAGTGATATATCCTGATTGCGTACTTGATTAATTGTGCGTAATCTTGATCCATTTTCATCAATTCATCATGGTGACCATGTTCTGATATTCTGCCATCTTTCAGAAGAACTACTTCGTCACAATCTTTCAAGTATTGCAATTGATGAGTGACGAAGATCACGGTTTTATCAGCGAGAGATTTCTTGATGCATTCGTAGAAAATATGCTTTCCAACATGAGCATCCACAGCTGAGAGAGGATCATCCAATAAAATGATATCACGATCACTGTATACAGCTCTGAAACAACAACTTTACGAAACAGCTCGTCGTCGCCGTCACGTACTGAACATGATGACGACGAAACACTTCAATCACCAGTACTAAGACTAAATAGTAACTAAGCTTCAGACAATGACGGTAACTGTGATTGGTTATATTTTAATATGCAGAGCTACTTATTTTCCTCGAAAGGAAAAGGAATAGTCTGAGTTTAACCAAAATACAGGTGTTTTTTCTACTAGCCCCAATTTCTTACTACCTTGATATCTAAAAGTTCAGAGCTGTCATCGTATAGGCCACTGTTTCTGATAGGCCTACTTTTGCATTATGTATTGGTATTTTTATTTTGTATTTTTGTTGTATATTTATCCTCTTATCACGAGAAAGCGATCAATGCGCTATACGAGCTCGCTTAAGAGTTGCCAGCCATCTGTCTACCACACCAAGATGGGGAAATCCCGCTGAGTGCCTTTCCCAACGGCACAACAAGTAATCTTGCCGGCTTGTTCTCGACACTGTCCCTTTAATGCTGAGGGTCAAGCAGGAAGCTGTAAATACCAATTTTAAAGTCACTGGTTTGACCCGACTCGGAATCAAACCCAAGTCTACTGCTCTCGAGGCGGACGCTTTCACCACTCGGCCATCTGAGCTGTGTTGATGCGTTGATAGCGGTGATAACTGTTTTTTTTTTCAACAAACGGGTTGCACCGAGTTTTATAAAAGTTTATATGAGTATAATGCTCACCTTGCTAAACTAATTCTCTGCTTCTGTCCTCCGGACAAATTGATTCCTCTTTCACCAATTTCCGTCAAATCATTATCAGGTAAAATTTCAAAATCAGGTACCAATGAACAAACTTCCACCACTAAATCACAAAGAAATCTTATAAACCATAGCTGATGGTGCAAACCCTTGAATTTGAATGATTTTAAAATTGCATTTTCTCAACAACACATCATCCAGTTAATTTTGTTCATTGTGCCGTTCTTCTTTCTAAAAAATGATTCGCGCAGAACTTCCAAAAATACAATTAGCATTAAGTAGCCCATTTTTATGGTTTCAGGTACAATTCAAGTCAAACGAACACAACTGGATAAGGGTCGGGGAATCTGTTTGTAAGAAAAAACACGCATGTAGCAAACTCCTTCAGTTCATTTGAGTAATTTCAACGACCAAATATGTTTTGCTTTGACACAATTTTCAACGTTTCTGTGATCAAATTACCTTTGTTATACTTTCTTTCGTCATATTTTTTTCCGAACAGAATATTTTCTCTCGCTGAATCATGGAATATCCACGCTTGTTGTGGCACATAAGCAATTGAACCCTCTAAAGCAAGACTTCCTTTTTCAATGCGTAATTGACCCAATATAGTTGATATCAATGATGATTTTCCACTTCCAACAGAACCACAAATTCCAAGTAATCTAAACAAGGTTTGAATTAACAGCCAACTACCTGGACATGAGTAGTCAGATGCCACTTAAAATAGTTTGAATTTAAGCAGGGCAGTTTTAAAAATGAACAGTTAAGAGCCTTCGACATGGTCTAGCTGTGCCGCGAGTGCGTTGCACATCCTTCGTGATGATTTGATACACTGCTGAAGTAAATCAGATTTGACCGATACTGCAGGTGGTCTTTGACCTAAAGAGCGGAAGCTCACTGATTTTCGTTGGCAAGTTGGGTAACCTAACTGACTGATACGTGAAACAGGATGATATTATGAAGTAGTTTTTAAGGATAATGTTTTGACAAAGACTTGAGAGATTTGGTAAACAAAACCAACTTTTGTACATTAATGCGGTGGTTTATACTCAGCAATATTCAACCAAATCTTCACATTAAAGCATGTACAATAGTTCAAACACGTGCAAACTAATACAGACAGTGATACCTTCCTTTTGGAACAATCAAGTTTATATCAAAAAGAACTTCAACCGTTTTGTTATCATCTTTTTGCAAAGACTGGTTTTCGTCATCACTGGTGATCAAATTGTTGTTCTATAAACATGCAAGCAAAAAATGAACGAAAGTTAGTTGCAATTCTATATTGTAGCAGTATGCGGTTCTAATCAAGTAATCAGACGAACAAAAATGCAAATAATCAGAGCTACAATAAGAAATGTTTTATTGCGAAACATCGCTCAGCTCAGCCTTATCCTATTATCTGGGAAACATCAGACAAACTTGAGTCAACCCAATAGCCAACTTAAACTGTAGCCAATTTGCTCGACATCTTATGCAATTGACAATCGCCCAGGCAACAATCTCTAGGTTTATAACATTGAGCAAACAGGATGAAATTATTCAATTCAAACTTGATTTCGATTCTTCGTTTATATCCTCCTATCACCAGAAAGCGACGGTGGCGCTATACATTGGACGAAACCAGACTCGCTTGAGAGTTGCCTTTGTTTTCGAGTTTTTCGGTTTAGTTTTGCTTGTGACTTTTAATTTGATGCTTGTTAGACTGCATCAAGCAGAGATAATCATCGTGAAGCATTTTATCCGAGGACGCAACAACAAGGCTTGGGTGGGAACCATCACCCTTGCGGCCATGGTTGTAAGAACGTCACCCCGAACCACTAGGCCACGCTCAGGGCAAACAAACTAACCTCTACTACATTTCCAGTATCCCACGCTGAAGTCACATGATCAAAATGCAGCGCCAGGTCATCTTGTTTTGGAGATACGTAATAAGGTTGCATCTCTTCCATCTCCATGAGTTCATCCATGCGTCGAAATGCAATCGCCACCTGAGCAAAATAAAAGTTTTCGACCGCAAATCAAATGAGAGCGGTAAGTTAACCTGGAGCAAGACAACCTTAGCAGTTAAAAGTCGCTATAAAACAACTAACTATACTTTCATATGAATACGATGCAAGGGAAATAACAAGTTATACGATAAACAGTTTTATTTCAGCTTTCTACCAACCAAAAGTTTTGAACTTCAAATCAATAGTATTAACTGGCCGGTTAGCTCAGTTGTTGAGCAGATCGCTTATAGGTGCGGGAGGTCTGGGTTCGAATCCCGGACTGGTCAAGTCGGACACAGTGTAGCCAACGGCTCGCCACCACTGCGACGCGACATTTCTGCGAAGCTGTGGTGTCCAAGCGCTAAAATCGGCGCAGGTGTAGATAAGCTCCGCCACTTGTTATACACTTCGGGGTAATATCACGAGTATAATAAAGACTTGTTATTTTTAGATTTGATCAATAGCATCCCTGCAAACTTACTTCAGCAGCTGCTCTAACTGCTCTAGGAGAAAGAGCCACGATGACCCTCATAGCATTAAAGACAGCTACGACACTAAAAGCCTGCAACAAAGATAAAGGGCTTATATGGAATCAGTGAATAATAGTTTGCCTAAAAGTATACAAAATCAAAAATATATCCTCTACGGACTCAGGGACCTATTTTGCGGGTTCGATTTTTAACCAAGCTTTTGTCTATAACAAGGGATTTTATGGCGTTTTAGGGACTGGATTTGGGTTCTTAAAATGATAATCGGGTCCCTAAAATCAGGAAAAATTGTAGTGGAAAATAGCTTTTGATGTTTTGGGTCGCTACTGATCCATTTTGGGTTCTTACGGTTTATTTTAATCACATATCATTTTCCTTAAAATACCTGCCATCGTGCTTCAGTGTTGCAAAATTTAAGAACCTAACCTGAAAACACGTGCTCAAAAAGTAGGCTGCTTTTTTTCTCAAGCTTTCTGGGCTTGACTTTTTCTGGGATGGGGGCAAAGGGAAATGTCGGGTAATATGGACCCTGAGATAATACGGACCCCCAACGGTTTCTAAAATGTAAAGAAAAAAATTAAGAAAACAGATAAAAGATTGTGAAACCTCAAGGATAGAGCTTAAAAGAAACGTGAAACCAAACTTTTAATTTTTTATTGTTTTTATGCATTTTACCTCTAAATATTTTTAGTAATTTTGATCTAATTTTGAATTTTTTTAATTTTGACATATTTCCCTCTTTCTTTTAGTAAAAGTTATAACCGAAACTTTATTTAATCACTCGGTGGCAGTACTTCGCGTTGCTAAACAAATTTCAGAAAAAAGATCATAGTAGATATGCGGTTAGAAGTGTTTTTTGAGACAGGGTTGAAATTGTAAAATAAACCCCCATGGGTGCGTTTAATATAAACCCCCATTTATTACTTGGCTATTAGTGAGTCCTTTAGAGCTGCTATGACGAAAAGCTTCGAAGACATGAACACTCTCCTAAAAGCAAAAAAAATCTGGTCGTGGAAAAAAAAACGGTTTGCAGAGCAAAAATATCCAAAGTGCAGTTTACGCTTGTTTGGTGTGTGGAGAAACTTTTGATGATGACTGGATCCAATGTAATGCATGTAAAAATTGGGCTCACGAAGCATGTGCCAGTGTTACTAATGCGAAATATTGTTATTGTGAAAACTGTCTTTAAGATGTGTGCATAAATATGGAGTCGTTTAGATTGAACGTAAATATTTTGTAAATGTTTTGGCGTTTGAATTAAAGCATGAAGGCTAAATTGCAATTAAACAGTGGTATTTTGGGCTAAACAATACCGACTTTATTTGGGCGTTTTCGTTAAATAAATGTGTGCAGCATACGAAAAACAAGTTAAATTTTTATATTAGTGAGTTTATTGCAGAATAGCGTCACTTCCAGGGGGAGTCCATATTACAAGCAAGGAGTGTAATATGAACCCCCAAACCAAAAAAAATTAAAGTCCGGTCAGTGCGAAAATTGAAATTTTTAGAACTAAGTGATTGCGTGGTTGGAAGTGCATGCTAGAGGCAGCACAATCACACAGATTTGTCTTTGTAATGATTCCAAATAAAAATGTTATGGGTAATTTTTCTAGGGGTCCATAATACCCTACTTTTCCCACATATTTTTTGTTTGTCGTAATGTTATCATGCAGCAGTAGTGATGCAATAATAAAACAAGCGAAAAAGTTATAAAAGACACTGAGAAGTCTTATTCAGTGTGAGTGCTCCTTAATTGTACGGCTACATGTAACATCACAGAGGCCTGCACTTTTTTCCAGTAGTGCGATTATTCTCTCCATGCAGTTTTCACAAATGCAACTGCTTACTGGCTTAAAAGTATATCCACTAATAGTGTTGTATATGCAATGTAGCAGTCGTCAAAAAAGCAAAACTTACTTGGGGGGCTTCCAGTGGGTATTTCAGTAAAGTGTGAACCAGAAAAGTTACAACGGCAGCTGCGGTCGGGACGACTGGTACAATTGCTGATAAAAAACTTTGAACGAATCTAGCTTTTGCTAAAATTTTTGTTTCTTCACTTCGTAGTTTGTCTGAAAAAGGTTTGGGTTGTAAACACTTAATTTTAAACTCGAACATCCTATAGCTTACCATTCTGATCAGCAAAAAGAGGTGAAAAGTTAATCAAGTGGTTGGCTAGAGAGAGCTTGTTGTTTTGTTTAGTTGCCTAATTATCCTCTTATCACGAGAAAGCGATCAATGCGCTATTACGAGCTTGCTTTGGAGTTGCCAGTCATGGGTTTACCAAACCAAATTGGGGAAATCTCGCTAAGAG
Organism: Trididemnum miniatum; assembly: GCA_964006365.1. NCBI lineage: Eukaryota > Metazoa > Chordata > Ascidiacea > Aplousobranchia > Didemnidae > Trididemnum > Trididemnum miniatum. The sequence goes on along the minus strand of OZ023242.1, from coordinate 12,750,822 downwards.
CCTTTCCCAACGGCAAAACAAGTAAACTTACCGGCTTGTTCTCCACACTGTCCCTTTGATGCTGAGCGTCAAGTAGGGAAGCTGCGCATAGTCATTGGTTTGACCAGACTCGAAATCAAATCCGAGTCTGCAGCTCCAGGGGCAAACGCTCTTACCACTTGACCAACTGAGCAGTTAAAGCGTCTGCCTCTGAACCACTAGGACCAGTAGACACGGATTCGATTCCGAGTCGAGTCAAACCAATGAATAAAAACTAGGCAGGCCTATTTGCAACTTCCCTGCTTGACGCTCAGCATAAGGGGTAGTGTGTTAACAAGTCTGCAAGTTTACTTGTTGTGCCAATAAGAAAGGCACTTAATGGGATTTTCCTATCTTAAAGTGGACAGATGGCTGGCACTCCAAGGCGAGCTCGCCGCACATTATCTGTAGCTTTCTCGCCAAAAAAGAATGAATTTCTATTGGGGTCATGCAGTCTATTCGCCGTGATGGCCGAGTCAGTCGAAGACTTACAGATAGAGTGCGTACTGTGTAGCTGATAGGCAAAACAAACAGCACCACTGAGCTAAAACAATGATCAACAATTCAAAAACAAAGCTTTTAAAATAAAAAAGCATCAACTTTTGTCAAAAAGATTAGGTAAACTACTTTAGATTGCTTTAGTATAGAAAGCCATAATACGTTGCTTGGCCAGATTAGTAGTTATTTTTAAGGGCTTTAAAAACAACAACAACAATTCTTTATTGACCAAGTGAACATCAATTCAATGCAAACGGTAAAAATAATAAATACGGCCACTTGGCAAGGAGACAGCGAAAAGACTTAAGAGTCACCACGTCAGCTGCCACCTCACAAGCACATAATACAACACACATATGCAAACGAACATTCACAATACCATAAATGCAAAAACTGACCACACTTACAGCTTAGCAGTATGATAAATTTTCAGCACACTACTATGTATCCTCTGGAAATGAATTCGACCCATTGATTTACTAGCAGAACAGAAAGCAAATCCAAGCATTTACGATTCTTGTTAAAATATCATAGAATTTGGAAGCGTGTATATTGCCGTCAGCGGCAAAACATAAACATCAACAAGCCAATTAGCAGTCATGCGTATATAGACGCTAGCCAATCAGTATTTCTCCACCAACAGCAATTAAAATTCTCCACCAACAGCAATTTAAAACTGTAAAAGTGCAGTCTCTGTGGACTTACCAACTACTTTTGCAAAACTCGACTCCCACGCGTACATTTTGATCAATTTGATACAGTTTAGAATTTCACTCATCATTCGAACTCGCTTATCAGTGATCAGTACGGACTGGCCTCGGTATCTCGCCATTAGTTTTCCAAGAAGAAACTACAAACAACCTTCTTTACTGTCAAGATAAATTTGTAAGTGGTCAAGTGTGCTTTTGTGAAGTTATGAGACTAGGTGCTCTGCTTGGTCAAATCATACCCAAGATTACCTTACTCAGTTGCATAGTTTATGCTTTTATCACGAGAAAGCAATCTAAACACTTCGTTATACGATAAAGTGGTTCGAAAATAGCTTAAGGAGGAAAAATAAATCCACAGTGATTCTTAGAATTGTCATAAACTAAAAGTTGATAAAAAGACCAGCGCAGTTAAATTAACAATTTAATAAACAAAAAAGAGCGGCTTTGAAGTCAATATTAAGCAAAGTCTTATATTTTTGACCAGTTCTAAAACCCTGACTTTATTTTTCCTCCTTAATCTAAGCACTATAATGCACTCTAAAACAAGATTCAACCAAAAATTTAAAAAGCTAGAGTGACCCATGGGTGGATTCACGATTTTGGTTCTGTACGGAAAGAGATTACTTCTAAGAGGTATAGCGCGTGGTAATGCAGAACACAATACATCCCAACTCGAAATCTCATGCTAACAGCAGTTTGAGCTGCTAGCTGTTGCAGAATTTTAAGGGAAAAATCTTTTCATCGCTGCATCTGGATCCGCCCGTAGTACGTCAGAGTCTACTGGCGTTACAACTAAGCGCTGCGTAAGTTGTAAATGAATAAATAACTACGTTATTTTCAAATTAAATGGAACAGAAAATTCAACAGTAACTCAGGGAGACTGCGAAGTGAGCTTGCGCTCTTCAAGTCAACAGCCACCCGGTAAATATGTCATATGCGACCGGCTCCAGCCACGCATCGAACCCATCACTTAGGATCTGTCAGGAGGCGCGGTACCACCAGGCCATGCCGCTGACGATACTTATACGTAAAAAACTTACTTGAAGTGGTACGAATAATAAGATGAATATGATTCCAATTATTGACGTCCAACCAATGAGAATCCAACAGATAATAGCGGTGATAACCACTTGGTAAGGAGTTGACATAATAAATCCAGTAAACGCTACGGCTTCTATCAATCGCTCTGCGTCGTTTCCCAGTAAATTCATAAGCTAAAAATATTTGTCATTATTCAATCACTCATTAAGTTGTATATTTATCCTCTTATCACTAGAAAGCGATCAAAGTGCTATAATCGAGCTCGCTAAGGAGTTGCCAAACATCTGTCTACCACACCAAGATGGGGTAAATACCGTTAAGTGCCTTTCCCAACGGCACAACAAGTAAACTTGCCGGCTGGTTCTCCACGCTCTCCCTTGAATGCTGAGCGTCACGCAAGGAAGCTGTAAATACCAATTTTAAAGTCATTGGTTTGACCTGACTCGGAATCGCATCCAAGTCTACAGCTCCAGAGGCGGACGCTCCATACCACTCGGCCATCTGAGCTGTTGGATTAAAATCGTAGCAACATCGTTGATTATAAAAATGGAACTTTAACCTTACTTCACCGACGGACTTTCCTTTTAAAGTTCTGAGCCTGGCAACTTTGTCAAACAGCACTGCCATGCATCCACTTCGAACTCGAATTGCTGCTCTATAAAAAGCGTAAAAGTTTTAAAGTTAGTCAAGAGTTAACATAGCTTTGTATCGAGGGAGGTCACCAAATATAGCGAACGGTTGAGATTACTTAATGCACCGAACGATCTGATTCCAAATTGGTAAATTACAGTAAGTCATCAAATGTAGAGGTCACCAAATGTAACACTAGGTTATCACCAAGACTAATATCCACGGCTTTTCGTCGGTTTATTGCGATGCAGCAAATGTCACCACAGCTGTAATATACACTTGTATACGTTCTTAGCAGTAACAAAGTTACACAGTTAAACACTACATAGTGGGGAAGATTTTGTTGGACTTGTATACCGGGCATCGTAGTCTAGGCTAGCTAGGCTAACTTAAGTTGTGCGCTGTTCTCGACCTGGGTTGATTTCCTTCCCAGGTCACTGTATTTTCTGATGAAGCTTGGCGTTCATTGCCAAGCGAAACTTCAAAAATAAAATTGAAGAGTAGATTTTTTCTGTCTCTGTTTTTTACCGTATCGGAAGAACAAACAGCGCAGAACTTAAAGTTGCACAGTATAATAAGGAAAACTGCGATACGTGAGTTTGCGTTTTAGGGTAAACAGCTACCCGATGATTCGGAAGCAATTGTCCCTTAACACAAATTGCGTGCAACTGATATTTAATGCATACGTGCGACACTGTTAAGTAAGGGCGTCGGCAAAAAGTTCCAGAGAAGGGCATTGGGGCAATCATGATGTTTTTTAGGAAAGGAAGTAGAGCTGGCAAAAAAAAACAAGTATTATGCACTCATGATGTAATACCACTAAGTTGAAACACATCACAGACTAGGGAGCATAGTCTCTCTTACTCCCTCTGTTCTAATTTTATTAATTTCTTTTAAAACGAATTTTGCACATATCGATCAAACATCGCCGGTCCCGCCTTGTGCGTTACATGCGTTTAGTGTAATGTTTACCCATCGATGTGAACTATTGCAGCTGTCTTACCTGTACTGTAATCCCCAAAATATGGCAAACACAACTACTTTGAATAACTCCGTAATTCCAAGAGCAAAAGCGAGGCCAATACCATAACCAATCCCTTGTTGAGGATTTTCGGCAAAAAGCAGCAAACGATTTACCAAGAAACCCTAAAACGAATCATTTTCAAGATAACTATATAATTCACTTCATATTACTTGTACACAGTGGCGTACGCAGGATTTTTCAATGGGGGGGTTCACTGACGTCACATCGTGATGACATAAAGATACTACCATTACAGAAGTTCATAGGTATTAAAGTGCATCGGATTGTAATGTTTCTAGTCGAAATTATAGCGCAATGGCAGTTAACCATGAATAAGCTTTATAATGTCATAACTAAGGAAACAAGCAAGATGTTTCATTCACATTTTTGCTTGATTCTTTGCGCTTCATTTAAGGAGAGAAAAGGTTTGACAGAAACTTAAGCTATCAAGCCGTGGTTAAAAATTTACTGGAAAAATTTTAGTTGACCTCATTTTTGGGCCGTAGGAAGGTTAACAGACTAAAGCACGCTAGCTTTCTCAACGTCACGAACAGGGTGTTGCCAAGGAGGTAAAACAGGCAATTCCTCTATAAAAATATCTTTTTTCAAGAACTAACGTTGATATAAACAACGCATATAAACTTTGATGTAAACATTTACTGTAATATGCACTCACTACGAAGGGGGCAGTTTCTCCCATAACTGTCCTGAAAAGTGAAGATAGTGGAGTATGAGAAAAAACTGCCCTCCTTACCGAATATCGAAACATTTCTAACCTAAAATTAGTTGCGCGAGCGAGGAATCCCTAATCACGCGATTAAGGTCAAAAACAGCGTCGATATCATCTAAGCATTTTTCACCCGAGCTCCTAATAAGACAGTTACGGTGCGTTAAAACAAGTTTGTTCCCCCCCGTTCCGCCCCTGGGCTTTTTCAAATCTTTCATTGGTCTGGTCTTCTTTGGCAGTATTTTTAACACTTGGATAGCGTTAATTAAATTTTACATTTTAATAATTTTTCAACAAACCGGGCGGTTATAGTTAAAGATGTCGCTATCGATGCGGAAGGTTTGGGGTTTAATTCCCAGGCCGGTCAAATCGGAGACAGTGTAGCCAACGGCTCGCTACCACTGCGACGTTTCTTCGCAGCTGCGTTGCCCAGGCGCTAAGCCGCGGAGTCGGGCTTCGCCACTCGCTACCACGCTTCGGTACTATAGCGAGTTTATTGAAACGAGTACAGTGAAGATTTGATTTGATATTTTAAAAAAAATTTTGTGTGCAGCCATAGTCAAGCTCCGCACGAAAAAATGTCGGTTTGTTTCAAAAAAGGAAGGTTTCATTTTATTTGAAATCGTCAGGGGTGGTGTTGACTTCCGACCCCCTCCCTTGCCTACGCCACTGGGACCTATCTCCGCGACTTAGCGCCTGGGAAACACAGAAAGGTCGCCGCGATGGCGAGCCGTTGGCGACACTGTGCCGATTTGACCGGCCCGGGAATCAAACCCCAGACCTTACTCACTGATAGCCTATGCACTTAACAACTGAGCGAATGGCCGGTACCGGACCAGAAATCGAACCCAAAACCTCCGGCGCCGACAGCGATGTCTTTAACCACTGTGCCGACTGGCCGGTTTGACAGTGCCCATTGACTTTGTCCAGGCTTACATTTTAAGTTCAAAGTTTGACTACGAGTATTAGTGTATCTCAATGAAAGTTTCCCGAGATTATACAAGCAAGTTGGAGAGTACAGAAAAACATGATAGCAATTTCGGCAACCTCTGTGTGAAAAAAGGATAATCGTTCCAAAAAGAGAGGTTTTCATTTCTTTTTCAATTGTCAATGGGGAGGGTTGACCCCCAAAACTCCCCCCTCCCCCCCCCCCCCCCCCCGTGCGCACGCCACTGCAGGCACAGCACTTTAATCTACCGGATATTCGTATTAGATAGGAGCTGCTCTCACTTCTTTATTTAAACTGCTGTTATATTTTGTGGAAAATGATTGCTATATTTTGAGAAGAAAACAACTAACAACATCAAAGCAAAACTTATGCTTTTTATCAGGGTATATTGCACACCCAAGGGTACACCAAGGTTTATAAAGTTCGTACCAGTATAGTAGAGTGCACAATGCATACATACGATGAAACACATAGTGAACTTACTTTCATACAAGGTATCAGGCCCGCCGAGAGGGGGGCAGAAGGGGTCACTGTCTGGGGGCCCAGGGTTCAGAATTATTAGGTTAAGAATGCAAAATTCATCAGCTCAAACTACGGCCTGCGGACGCCATGATGTATTTTTTTTTATTTCTGGCCAAAATTCGAACATCTTGCGGACGCTATGACCTTATTTTGCTCATCACTACATGTTGAGCCGAAACTTGAACATCTGCGGAGGCTATGACCCTTTTTTTGCTCATCACTTGATTTTGGGCCGAAGTTCGAACATCTGCGGACGCTATGACCTTTTTTTTGCTCATCACGTGATTTTGGGGCACCACTGACCAAAGGGCCCAAACGAAATTATTGCCCCGAGGCTCGAAATTTCTCTCGGCGCCCCTGCAAGGTATCACTGTGTCATTATAAATAGACAGAATTACGATTCTGACCATGAACACAGTGTTGCCAACGGCTCGCGATCGCCGCGATGTTTCTTCGGAGCTGTGTTGCCCTGGCGCTAAACCGCGGAGCTCGGTCCCGCCACTCGTTACACGCCTCAGCGTGACATTGCGAGTATAACGAAGATTTGACAATTAGATATATTATGATTCTGATGAACTCAGTATATTGCGACGATTGTTAAAATAAGACCCTCTTTTTTGAGGATGCGCGCAGCTTTTGCTTCATCAGTCTATTAACGTTTACTGGAAATGCCACATGGAAAGTTCTAATCCAGGTGTAAAGACCGGGATGTATCAGCTTGTAAGTAAAATTTGAAAGCGAGAACGATTTCAAAAAGGTTGACAAGCACTGCCATAAACCAACCATTCCAACCAACACTATTTACGCAAGTCTTACGTTTTGCTCACTAACTACTAACAGCAACAACCGCTAAGTGTAGCCTGTAAGTCTTGCGCCATAATTAGTCACTTTGTCAGCGTCATGGCCTAACGATACAGCGCGCAAGTTGCCGATCCTACGTGACGGCTTCGATTCGCGGCTGGAGTCGATCGCATTCGACATATATGAGGGTGGCTGCTGACTCGAAGAGCGCAAGCTCACTTCGCATCTCCCTTAATCACTGTTGAATTTTCCATCCAATTTAATTTCAAAATAACCTCAGTTATATTTTATACTGCTAAGTTAACAAACTTACCGGTCCTATCATTGAGATAGTAACATGAATATGAATTACGATTAAGCAAACAATGGCTCGAGTTTTCAAAAATTTCAAGAATACTCGCAGCATTGATGATTTTCCATCATGTGCATTTTTGTCATCTTCTAATATACGTTTAAATCTGAAAATGCATGATTCTGGAGTAGTCTTAATAGTGGTTGGAATCAGCTTTTTCAGAAGTGCTCAATGACGAAGTTGTGATGTGATTTCTTCATTTTTATCCTCCTGTCACGAGAAAGCGACGGAGGGGCTATGCATAGGACGAATCCAAACACGCTAAAGGAGTTGTCTTTGTTTCCGAGTTTTAAGCTTGAATTTTGCTCACGACTTCTTTAATTTGATGCTAGTTAGATTCTATCAAGCAGAGATAATTGTCGTGCAGCATCTTATCCAAGGACGCAACAACGAGGCTTGGGTGGAAGTTGAACCATCAACCATGCGATCATAGCCGTTGTAAAAACGACGCTCCGCGGAAACGGAACCACTCGGCCACGCTGTACGAGTTGAAGCAATATATCACTAAAAGTACCACTTTCAGATAAAATGCATTAAAACCATAAAATGCTAAACACCAACAGTTTGTTTCATCTAAAGCCGAAATCATCAGGGGTGTCTTATGAGGTTAACAACTAAGCTAACGGTCTAACCAGAGAGTTAATGTCGTGTTGCAGTTTTGGCCCAGTCGGCTATTTCAGTTTCAAACTCCTCGATGATTAGAGTACAACCTGATTAAGTTCTTAACTATCATTTATACCGAGTATTTTTGCAAGAGCGAATGAGCAGTAATGCATACCTTTCAGAATTCCAGTCACTCCCTTCATATTTTGATAATATCGGTAAATCTTTGAATTCTAGCGGTTCCTTCTGGTACATGACTGAGTTAAGCCATGAAGACGAAGCAAAAGATAATAAGCCAACATTATCAACTGGCCCTGGAACCTTTCTCCTGTCAATAAAAAAACACAGGTAATAATGCGAAACATAGATGTTACTGCTTAAGTGCTGATGATGACAGACGAATGCATGCTGTCAAAACGTCAGATTCGAGAATTACTTAGGTAGGCCTATTATGATCGACATTCTTGACATTTAAGTTGTACCCGTTATCTCTAAAATACTAGCTTTACTCAACTGATAATGCTCGGCGAGTCTATACCGATCAGGTCATGTACGTAGCTTAGGTAAAAGTCCTGATGCAATGAACATGTTTAAACCAACCTATGCGCCACGTGTTCGATTCCACACCACTTTTAAATTCGAGCATTTTTTCTTGTGTGTGATTCAGCGGCGTAGCGAGAAACTTTAAAAGGGGGGGGGGGGGGGGCATAAATTGCAAAAATCATCAAAAGAATCTGGTATATTTCAGTCACTTAGCAATATTTGATATTTTTTTACAAAAAGGCGAAGTCAAAGAGGGGGGCTATGGCACAAGCCCCCTTCCCCTAAATACGCCCCTGGCGTGATTGTAATAATAATAACAATCTTAAATAATATTTGCTGGCCAAAGTTGGAGGCCCATGTGGTCACGCATGCATCGCAATTTCATTTTTCTACAATTTATGATGATTGTAAGTTTACAGTTATGTTTTCCGCTTCAAATTCCTACCCAGATTTCATACATGGATATAACAACAATCTAATTCCTCACGGATTTCTCTCTCCACAGCACAATTTATGATTTTTTAAAATTTTACCACTCACTTGGGGAATCTTATCGGTTTCATAGTCTGCATCCCTCTCCAGTATTTTGAATGTCTGGCATCTTTATCATACGGATCACATCCATCATCCATTGGAGTGTTGCCATTTTTATATTCCACTTTTGTGACCGTGTCTTGCAGCGTGATGTTATTACGTCCTTCCATTGTGTTTCTCAAAAAAAGTTTTTAACCACACTTGCACAACTGCGGAGCTACACGTTCTTTATACAGTATTTTTACACCATCGTCCTATCTGTAAAAAATCATTTAATTAAAATTAACACTGCAGTTTCAATCCAATCAAAAAAATTAAATAATTTGCACTGGCAACGTTGCGCTGAAGCGTGTAACGAGTGGCGGAGTCCATCTTCGCGGTTTAGCGCCAGAGCAACTCAGCTCCAAAGAAACATCGCAATGGTGGCGAGCCATTGGCGACACTTCGTCCAATTTGACCGGCTTGGGAATCAAACCTCAGATCTCCTGCACCGGCTGCTATGTGCTTAACAGCTGGGCTAAGCGCCGGGTCAAAGTTTTAGGCGTCAATGCAGATTAGCCTAGTTCTATTCTCAAAAACTTTCGTCCAACATTTTTCAATAACTTCAAAACAGCAGTAGTGTCTGCTGTTGCTTGTTCATTCCTCTGCATATATTTTTACGTAACAAATGAGAACTAAAATGATGAACGTTTCGCCTGACAAGCTATTTATAAATCGCTTTGTCTTACGTAATAACACCAGAATTATTTTAGCCAATGAAAGATGTCTATGCTGGAATGCTTAATCCTTGTTTTTCGTATTTTCAATTGAAAATAGTATTTCTGAGCCAAGTGCTTACGTGCTTAAAAATAATGTCAAATCTTAAAAGTTGTGTTGCAATGCAGAACTAAATGCTTAGCCAAAGTTTGGAGGTCGTCAGATGAAGGTAATGCTCGCTCTATGACGTAAGCAGAAGAAAGTATATGGTTTCATAACAGATTAAAATTGCATAAAAATTTATAATCTCACAGCAGTCTGTTTCCCCCATTGGATTCATCAGGTAAGGTCTTATTCAAATAGAACTAAATTCTTATGTTGTGAAGCAAATATGTTTCAAGTGCAAAGACATCGTACTTTACTTCGTTCCACAGCATACACCAGTTTTCTTTCTCAATTACTGTAAGATTTTTTGTCGCTAATTAGTTCAATTTTTCTTTGATAAAGAGTTTTAATGCATACGCCTACAAATAAAAAATTAAACAGAATTCGGAAAACCCCGAAAGTCCTTTCTACGGAAATTACCAAACAACCACGTCAGCGCAAGCTTATATAACAGAACTTCCGGTCATCAACGCTGCAAATAATTGATCTGCAGGAACAGTCTGTGTTGCGATACTAAAAATAACCATATTAAACCTTTGGTGCATTGCCTACTTTGCTTTGTAAGCAGAGACAAGGGTTAAAATTCCTGATCAAATCCCTCTAAAACCTTCTAATATCAACTATCTTTTTAGGCCCTTATAAATAAAACTGTGCTGCCTTGTATAGGTACAAGCTATTTGTGCTGTCATTTGTCCTTGGCAAGTAACTAAGGTTTGTTGAGACCGAATAAAACTACTACAGAAGCAGGAAAAGCTTTGCTTGATAGAGAATTCTACCGACTATGTTTTCACGTGCTACACCTTGCGATGCCCATTTCCGCAAGGCAAGATAGCACGTGGGAATGTTTGCTATTTTGCTCCCACTCGTGTCGTTTTTGTTGGTTAAGCAAGTATTTTAGGCTAGTAGCAGCTTGATTAGAGCCAAATATAGGCCTAGCCTTCAACTTTGTGCAATAATGCGGAAATGAAAATGTTTTTAAGGTTTTTGTTGAGAAAAAAAGTACTTCCACGTGCTGCAAGATTGCAATGCCCATTTCCGTAATTTAGCCTACGAAAAACTACAACAGTATCGCTACGCATTTGCAACTTCGCTATGCTTTTAGCTGATTAGAAAATCAAGGTTTAGTAAGCTGCGACCTACTGGCACAACCGCCAAGCGATCAGGCAAATTACAAACGGTTAACGTGTTTCATCCACGCACCATGACAAAAAATTCAGCTGCGCCCTTCACTGGCATCAACTACAGCGCTAAACTTCCTGCATGTGCAATGCAATAACAACAGAAACTATAAAATGCAGTGCGTAGTTTACGGTTAACAAGAAATCGACTAAACTTTTCAGGAAGACACTGAAGCATTCGAAAACACTGCTTCTGCAATCTACTTCTGTTTCTCAATAGCAAACACTAAGCCAATTAGCAGCGAACTCAAAGTGATGTAATACCGTGGAAGAAACCAGCTGAAATGTTTTCACGCATGGGCTTGGCAGCTCAGAAAACTCATCACTTCGCAAAATTAGTCATTGTATCACTTAAACAGCGGATGTTTACCCTTCACCAGAAGTCTGTTAAAATTGTTGTCTTTTTCGCAAATCCACTTTTTATGCTCCTTTTTCTTGCAAACGAACTATAACTTTGCTCACGACTCATCACGTCTTTTACACATACTTATGAGTGTCTTCTAACTCACCGGATAAGAATTACGATGTAAAATGCCATGATCCTAATATTAAATTCTCTCAAAAAGTAGAGTTTGTGAATCTCAGAGATTTGACTGAACTTCGGACTATCGGCTGTGTTTTTCAACATTGTCACGAAAAAGCAAGCAGATCTTATACCGGAGCCCACGTTTGCCATCCTGAACCAAGGTCCTTGCTAGGTCAGTGCCATTTTTGATGGTCGCCCAGGAGCAACCTGCATAACTGAGGAAGAGCCTAAACAAGAATCTTTCGGCTAAGGATGTTGCCACCTCCTCACCACGATGAGGTGTGGGTCGGTTTTATGAGGAGGAAGCAGAAGCACGGTGACCTCGGTTAAAGATTAATAATGACTATTCTTTTCATCTTTTCTGACAACATTTTTGACAATGATTTGCACAGTGACGTAGCTAGAATTAAAAAAAAAGAGGGGTGAGCATAAAATGCAATTATAGCCATCAAAACAGTCTGGTAGGTATTTCAGTCACATGACAGCATTTAATCATTTTTTATTAATAATCAAAGTCATAGGGGGGGAAGACACAATGGCCTCCTATATATTCTCCTGGAATTGCACATGTATATCCACTAAGGATCCTTACGAAAAACAGAAGTTTAAGGGCAAATTCCTTAAATTTATTAACTTACTTAAGAGGTTTACTGCATGGAATGCCAAACTCAATACGTAATTAACCTCAAAATACTCACACAATTCAAAAAAAGACTTGTGCATAATAAGTATTTACTACACCCGTTTTGGCAAGTTTTACAGTCATTTATCAGACACACAAGGAGGCTAAAAAAGAATAATCTAGTTTTAGTTCATTAAACAAAGCTAAAATCTGCCACTACAGCTATGTTTTCCAGCAAAAATTAGGTTATGAGTTGTAAATGACATGTCTTCTTTGTCAAATTAGCCTAATAGTCCACAAAAAACATAACTCAAAAGTAACCAATTTACCACAAAGTTAACCCAGAATCGATCGCAAAACAATGCTGTAATTTAGGCAAAAATACAGAACTAATTTCACAGCATAGGTTGAAGAAATATGGCAAAAAAACATCAAAACAAAAACAATAAATAAAAACATTATCAAAACACAGCAGTACGAATAACGTGCTGAAAAACATGAAGAAAAGCGACATGATAATAATGCAACACACACTCACACAGTGTAGTGACCAAGATAGGCATTTACCCTGTCCACATGTCCAATTTTAGTGGGCGTTAGGCCTGAGGTTCTAGTTTCTGCGTCACGATCGATTTCTCAATGTCATCAAATCAAAAATCAAATCTTCATTATACTCGCGGAATTACGCCCCAGCGTGTAACGAGTGGCGGGGCCCATCTCCGCGGTTAGCGCTCGGGCTACACAGCTCCGAAGAAACGTCGCAACGGTGGCGAGCCGTTGGTGACACTGTGCCGATTTGACCGGTCCGGGATCGAACCCCAGGTCTCCCACACCGATAGCGTGCACTGAGCAACTGAGCTAACCGGCCGGTTTCTTGTAATCACCATTTTTAACCACGTCGTCCAACAAATTTTGATCATGATGTAGAAACTAAGCCCCATACACCGTAGACCTTAATTTGGGCATGTGGACAAGGTAAGTCGGATATTAAATAATAACGTCATATAAAAATATGAGCAAATAACATTTGTGGTTCGTAAGATATTTAACCTGTCTACATGTCTAATTTTCGTTGGCTTTAAGCCTGCAGTTCTTGGTTCTAGTTTCTGCATCATAATCAATTTATTGATGTCGTAATGAAAAAAAGTGGATGTGACATCAAAAACTTGATTATGATGCAGAAACTAGAACCAGGAACTGTGGGTCTAAAGCCCATGAAAATGAAACATGTGAGCAGGGTAAGTCAGTTTTTTTTTGTCTAGAATACTGGAGTAACGTTTTTGATTTTACGGTAGGCCAATAACTCAATCTTACACTACGAACCACGATTCAAACTCGCAACATCTGCGCGCTTATGTGGCTACTGGCTAGTAATCGATGTAGGCCTACATGAGCGATTGAACGGCTAAAAAGAACACTGAAGCGAAAAGAAGCCCCTGAAATTCACACCGATATCCTGACAAGCTGTTTACTTTGGCTCTGCAATGGTTTTGTTACATTTTATACGAAGCTCAGTTTACGCAAAAAAAATGTGTCACACAATCAAATCTTCATTATGCTCGAGATATCACGCCGAAGCGTGTAACGAGTGACGAAGTCCATCTCCGCGGCTTAGCGTCTGAGCAGCACAGCTCCGAAGAAACATTGTTAGGCCCATCTCCGCGGCGAGCCGTTGGCACACTGTTCCGATTTAATCGGACCGGGAATCGAACCCCCGACCTCCCTCACCGATAACGAACGTAACAACTAAGCTAACTGGCCGGTGTTACACAACCAAACAAACAAAATAGTCGCATATCTTAACCTAATGCTGTTGCGCTCAGAATTTTTAAATTCCTAAAATGGCAACACTGGAGATAATAAGCCGATAATAACGTAGAAAGAAAAATTTCATCTGCAGTATTTTGCCGAAGTCGGTGATTTGAATCAAATCAAAGCTAGTTCTCCATTGGCGTAGGTCTTTATGGCGAAACCTTACATTTTGGCTTGTCCTTCACGTATCATGCTTGGCACTGGTGGCAGCAGCAACCATTTGTGAAAACTGGGAATTCGGATTTGCAAGAAGTGTGGCTGTGGTGTCAAACTCAGCGACCTACAAGATACACAGTATTCAAATTATGTTAGAATAAATGATAAATCAACAACAGCTGCTTCTGCATAGCACATCATTGCGGGTTGTAGTTAAGCAAAGCATCAGTTTGTAATCACAGGCTTTGATATTTTTAGGGGGTTGATGTCGCAGAGACTAATAAGCTTTACGACATTGCTTCCATGGACAAACATATATTACCCAGTTTTTAATACGAAATACTACCTTATTACCTCAGTAATGCTAGCCTCCTCCTACCCTAAACCACAAATCACCCAGTTTGGGGAATCCTTAAACAAAATTACCTTGTCCACATGTCCAATTTTAGTGGGCTTTAGGCCCACGGTTCTTGGTTCTAGTTTCTGCATCATAATAAATTTTGTGACTATGACGTTACAAATCGGATTTTGATGCAAAAAGCCCGTGGTCCTTTGAAACCACTCAAACTATATAGGCATGTGGACACTGGACAGGGTAGATAAGTGTCTACAAAAAAAGTCAAAAAGTGGGAAGACTCACTTTTCCATCGTCCATGACCAGTATTTTATCGCACGTGAGCACAGTATTGAGTCGATGAGCGATCGTTAGCATCGTGCAATCCGAAAACGCTTCTCGGATCGTATCTTGTACCAAACTGTCGGTTTCGGTATCGATCGCTGCAGTCGCTTCGTCGAGCATGATGATGCGAGAATGACGTAATATTGCACGTGCCATGCAAAGTAACTGACGTTCACCGACGCTAAAATTCTCACCATTCTCAACAACATCTGCTTCCAGTTTACCCATGAGACCACTTATCTAAAGTGAAAGTTTGACAGAAATTCTACTTATTGTCATCGGTTCAACAGACTAAAATTCCGGTAGCCTTTAAAATTGTAATATGTTTAGCAAAAATCTCATATTGGTGAGATGGGTTTTACCGAACAATCGACTAGAACGGTGCTAAGCTCTGTTTATTTTTGTGATGTCGTGCAGCTTGGCTGAGCAAGTTGTGCGAAGTGGATCCAAGTAGCATGACCTCATAAAAGAACAAAGAAATCTCCGCTGCGCGGTGGTTGTTCGTGTAAACCCGCAGTTAAACGTGTTACAACAATTTTGGCTGAGAAAGTTTTAACAATTAATGTGAGTTTCGAGTTTTAGTAAGCCTGCTACATCATTGATACTTGTTACTTAAAATTTAAGCCGTGTTTACCGATTCGCGACTGGCGACAACGCGATTACTCCATTTTTTTCTTTGTTTCATCTTAACGTTGAACTTTGGCGTGGCAACGCGACAAAAACCACGCAAAATCAACGAATTGTACCAGTAGGCCTACTTTTATCGCTTCATCGCCCGGTATTAAAGAAATTTTTTTAAAGGTAACCTCAACGGGAATGAAACAAGGCAGGTTGGATTGTTGCGCCATCGTCGAACAATCAGCTTGTTTGACGCAGGCTAGCAAAGGTTATGTCGCAGTAATTGCAGGCCAGTATAGTTGGTACTGGCATCCGCGTTGCTGCATGTCACGTATCGGTAAATGCCCTTTTAGAAGTTGAAAAGTGGAGTTTTTCGTATTTTCTATTCAAAGTTGTGGCCAGCAATATTTACCGTGTCTTTCATATGAGTCCTTTCCAAGGCTTTCCATAAATTCTCATCTGAATATTGTTGGAATGGATCAAGATTGTAGCGGATTGTTCCGACAAATAAAACCGGATCCTGGGGAATGATGGATATGTTCCGCCGTAAATCCGTCTTTCGTATTGAATCAACATCAATTCCGTCAAACAGAATTTGTCCGCTATCCAAGTTTACTAGTCGGAAAAGAACAGTTCCCAAAGAAGACTTGCCTACAAAAAAAATGCTTCTGATTAATAGGCCTGTTTTGTTTGTCAATGGAATACACAGATATGTTTAATCGACAACTTTTAAATCTTCCTCTTCTTCTTTCGGCTTATCCCGATTAGAGGTGGCCACAGCAGATTGTTTTTTCCAATTTGACCTGCCACTTTCATCTTCCACAGTTACTCCAGCTACATTCTTGTCCTTATTTAACCCATCCATATATCTTCGCTTGGGTCTGCCTCTACGTCTCTTACCTGGTAACTGCATCCGTAACATCTTTCTCCCTACATATTATTCTTCTTGTTCCCTCTGCATGTGACGGAAACCACCTCAGTCTTGATTCTCTCAGTTTACCTCGCAATCGTCTCACATGTGCAGCTGTGCCTCGAATCATCTCATTCTTGCTTTTCAAGTCTTAATAGGCAACTTTTAAATAGAGTTACTAAAATCTTGAACAAAAGTTGCCATACTTTCTAGCATTGTGAATGTAGATACATTTCACACAATTAGCCTATCTAGTTAGGTTTCGTGGCTCAGCCAGTATGCTCAAACTTCAATCTAATTTCACCGACGATTCATATAATTTTTATTGACACCTTAGTTTGGCGTTTGAGGGCGTTATAGCGCAGTTACAATAGGTTTTGTTTCAGTACAAGCAATAATACCCAATCGGGTAAAACTAGAAAAATTTGAATGACGTTGTCAATACTAGTGTACGAAGTCCCAATTGATGTTTTATTAAGCATATCATATTCCTTCAAAACTCGAATGAGCAAGCTTATGTTACAAATTCACAACAACAACCACCTCTAGGCAGCTGAGCATAACAGTTTTTTGACCTTGCACATGATTTTGCATTGTTTCCCATGTCTCCAAGTGGTTTATTGGCTCATAAATCATAAGGCCTACCAAATCATTCACAGATGTCAAAAAGCACCTACCTGAACCAGTTCTTCCCACAATTCCAATTTTTTCTTTCGAATTTACTTTGAAACTCACGTCTTTTAACACAAGAGGAAGTTCTTGTCGATATCTCATGCTGACGTTGTTGAATCTGCAAATAGCAGCACATCAGATCAAAGACGTCACAGCAATGTCGTACTGGCAAGCCAGACGTCAACGTTTTTCAGATTTTTACCCATACAGTGTGGAAAACAAGCCGGCAAGTTCACTTGTAAGGTCTGTCGGAAAGACTCAATGGGATTACTTAATTTTTTAGTGACACTGTTGATGATGACAGCTGAATCCATATTGAGGAAGAAAAGTAAAGCCACAGTAAATCTCAAAGCTAGACGTTTCGACAGCATAGATTCAGCTGTCATATTCAGCAGTGTATGCAAGGTAGTACAAAACTGAAAGAAAACTATTTCTTACTATTTTGTACTGCCACTGCTAATGATGACAGCTGAATCTATATAGTCAAAACGTTCAGTTTTGAGATTTACTGTGGCATTACTTTTCCTCTTTAAGCTATTCTCGTCCCATATTTATTGGCCCCGCCACTCGTTACACTCTTCGGCGTAATACCGCGAGTATAATAAAGATTTGATTTTGATTTTAGTTTAAACCTCTGCACAAACTACAAGTCTACTCCTTACACTAAGTCTCCCGATTCGGGCCACTGATCAGATATAGACTTGAATTGTTTCCCCTCTTCTTCATTGGGGCATTCTAGCACATACTCGTGGATTCTTTCAACAGACGTGAAGAGAGATTCTGTTTCGAGACTAAATCGAACCATCACTTGAAATAAACCAGTCATCTGAAACATTATAAAGTGTAACAGTTTAGTTTTTAGTGGTAGTACGTTCACCGATTTATTTCAAGCTACAAGGAATTTAAGTTTGGTTAGCTTTATCTAGTATCCGCCGTTAGCTCAGCTGCTAAGCATATCGCTATCGATTCGGGAGGTCTGGGGTTGAATTTCCAGACTGATCAAATGGGACACAGTGTCGCAAATGGCTCGCCGCCGCTGCGACGTTTTTTCAGAGCAGCTGCGTTGCTCAGGCGCTAAGCCCTGAAGATGGCCTCGCCATTCGTTCTACACTTCGGCGAAATACCGCAAGTATAACGAAGGTTTGATTTATATACGGTGATGGTTAACATAGAAAGCAAAAAAGGATAAGAAAAGCCACGAGTTTTGAGCTTAATTGTAACCTTATGATTTCCACAAAATACCGAACATCACAAACGTTCTAAACGTTAAAACAAGCTATTAGTTTTGTCATAAATTGCATTCACTGCCAGGATTTGAGATCTGCGATGGACATACCACATTTCGGATAGCATAAGTAATAAACATAGTTAGGAGAGGGAATGAGTGTCTGAATTTCCACTTTTTTCAAAAAACATTTTCGCCATTTCACATCAAAAACCGCAAGTAATAATTAAGTTACTTCAAAATCCAGACCAAACAAAACCTTCTCTTTTATTTATTTCGTACTCATCTAGGTATCTAGCATATTTTCAAGATATTATTATGGTACAGAAGACACGTATTCCAAAAATAAGGGGCTGACAACCTACTAGCTTAGCCTAAATACATGTGCAATAGGGCAACACTTACGGTTATAGCATACGTAAGAGCAACGCCGGCGAAAGAAGCAGTAGTATGGCCGAGGTAATCCGGGTAGATTGCAGCAAATACGACAAAGTTTGCCGTTAATGTGATGATGATAGTTACAATACTGTCAAGGCGCAAAGCCAGCCAACGGTTGGAACAATGGTAAATATAGTAAGGCACAGCATGAGAATCAAGAAGGTCTTTAAATCTGTAAAAAAAGGAAAAAAAATAATTTTTGCTCGTGACTGCAACATTTGGGTAAGTGTCCATTTCTTCTTGTGATAAACAGTATGTCCCGAAAATGTGCAACACCTATATTTCTATCCATTGTACAATTGGTTGATTCTGTCGTCTATGAACAATCAACTAGAACCAGAATCAAATTCTTGTGATGTACTTGCGTCACTAGGTCGTCACTACGTGACTACCTTGTCATATACAATCGCAGCAAGCTTATGACAGTGAATTTCAAGATATTGAACTAAATGCACAACCGCACTTACGTTTGAATGACGTCATTGGTTTTATCATAAGCGTGAATTGTACTTAAGCCTTGAACAGTTGATGATAAATGAGAAAACCAAGGTGATCTGCAAAAAATGTGCTAAAATTACCAAAAGCGAAAAAAAAATCAAATCGTTGCTGTGCTCACGATATTACTCCGAAGCGTGTAACGAGTGGCGGGGTTCGTCTCCGCGGCTTAGCGCCTGGGCAACACAGCTCCGAAGAAACGTCGCAACGGTGGCAAGCCGTTGGCGACACTGTGCCGATTTGACCTACCCGAGAAACGAACCCTAGACCTCCCGCACCGATAACGTGCGCTTAACAACAGACCAAACCTGCCGGTAGTACCAAAATTTACATTTTGCAAATGCAGAAAGCATATTTGTATACCACAATTTCCTTGATCATTGATCATTGTAATGATAGAACTTTGACGTCAGATTTAATTTTAGAAGAGTTTGTTCAGATTACTGCTAAACGCCCATTGTAACGCGCAAGGCAAATGCATGGTGTTGCTATTTCACACATTGGGAACTGTAAAGCCTGTCTATAACTAAATGCCGATTGCATTCCTTGAATTATTTCAAACATAGCGAAAATGCTACGAATAAGCACTATTGCCTCAGCTTCCACTTAGCTCCTTTGTTTTAACTTACCTGCCAGTCAGCTCAGTTGCAGAGCACATTGCTTGCGGTTCGGGAGGTCTGGGGTTCGATTCCCGGGCCGGTCAAATTGCACACAGCGTCACCAACGATTCGCCACTGCTGCAACGATTTTTCAGAGCTGTGTTGCCCAGGCGCTAAGCCGTAGAGATGGGCCCCGCCACTCGTTACACGCTTCGGCGTAATACCGCGAGTATAATAACGATTTGATTTTGGTTTGGTTTTGCTGTGACACTTTTTCTAGTTTTTCCATGTTAAGCACGCCACTCTAAGAAGTTTATCGTTCCACTTTTCATTGAACGTAGAATCATTAATTTACACCTACCTTGCTGTGCTGTCCAGTCTCTTCAGTTGTCTGATAGTTCGACGAAAATTAACGTAGAGAAATACAAAAATGAAAGCAAGGAATACACAAGGTATCATAAAATACGGAAACACAACAGCAATGGAGATAAATCCAGTTAGGACAGACAAAGCCTGCGTGAAACAAAGCACCATTATTTGAAGATGGCTAAGCGGTTATAGGGAGTTTCTTTCATGTAAATGACGTCGTCAAACGAATTTCTACCATCTAAAAACCGTTTCCAAATTGCAGTTGAAACACTTGAAACAAACTTTATTCAATTAGAACATGCGAAAAAAAAAAACAAATTCACATAATGTATAGCAACATTTACATGAAAAATGTAAGCTTCCGTAGACAAATCTGTGACAGCACATCCATTGTTACAGTTAGCTTATCAATACAATAAAGTTCGATTCTAAAACTTATCATCAACTGCAAAAAAAGCTTGATGATTTTTAACCAAATTGATCTGTCTAACCCAACCTTAATACCAAAGCTAAAGTCGCACGCTCAACGTGTATTCCATAAATAGATTTTTGGAATCTAACTCAAAAGTTTGAACATTTTTCTAAATTTACAATTATGCTGATCAAGGACGTTCGCGGAAAAATTTCCCAGGAAAAGAGAATTGTTAATTTTTTCCAACTAGAAGCCCAAACTAGCAAAATGTTCAATCTTGCTTATGAAATACGCTGCGTATCTTGCATTAGGTCAATTTGATGGGGGGTAATGCCCTACTCTGCCTACGCCCATGACCTTGGTGTCCCAGGTATTACGTACCTGAAAAGTGAAATTTCCCATTAGAAGTGGTAAACGATTGTCAACATCATCCAGGTCACGAGAAAATCTGCGAAATGCGAATGATAATAGTTTTCATTATTTTCTTCTAAGTTAAAATATCTTACCGGCCAGTTAGCTTTGTTGTTACGACTTTGCTGTTGGTGCGGGAGGTCTGGGGTTTGATTACCGGGTCGGTCAAATCAGACACAGTGTCGCCAACGGCTCCCTACCGTTGCAACGTTTCCTGGAAGCTTTGTTGCCCAGTCGCAAATCGCGGAGATGGGCCCCGCCACTCGTTACATGCATGCTTCGGTGAAACACCGCGAGTGTGATG
This sequence comes from Trididemnum miniatum, assembly GCA_964006365.1. NCBI lineage: Eukaryota > Metazoa > Chordata > Ascidiacea > Aplousobranchia > Didemnidae > Trididemnum > Trididemnum miniatum. Next base: position 12,729,583 of record OZ023242.1, on the reverse strand, counting down.
AAGATTGGTTTCTTTTTAAATAAAGTTGTTCTTCCAGAAATTACTGTCAGATATCCAATCTGCAAGTACACTCTGGTTTGGATGACCAGCAGTTTTTTTAAAGAGCAACGACCATAATCGCAAATAAAAATCAAATCTTCATTATACTCGCGGTATTACGCCGAAGCGTGTGAGGAGTGGCAGCCTATCTCCTTGGCTTAGCGCCTGGGCTGTAGAGAAACGTCGCAGCGGTGGCGAATCGTTAGCGACCCTTCGTTCGATTTGACCCGTTCGAGAATCGAATCCAATACCTCTCGCACCAATGCTGATGTGAGTAACGACCACGCCAAACGACTGGTATAATCGCAAATATTAGATTCATACTTGATTAAGCTTTGCTCAAGCATATTTGATTCGTCTTCACGATAATAACTGCTGTACAAAGTTTGTTGTTTGAAAACAGGAAACAGACCGAAAGTGAACTAACATCAAACTGTTTTAAACGACTGCAAATTGCAAACAAATTTGTGAATTTGTCTCGTCACCATTTTGCAATTCGTGAAAGGAAGGCAAGAATAAAGACATAAAAACTAATCAAATTTGTACCAGTGACGTGGTGACATGCTAGTTAACTTAGCTGCACAGTTCAACGCATCCATCCAAAATTAAAAAATAAAACTTTAAAATTTTAGTAATAAATTTAAAAGCTACCAGGAAACTACCTCAGTTTTAGTTTAGGCTTTTTTACCTGTTTAGTATACGACCAGCAGGGGTAGTATCAAAAAACGACATTGTAGTAGACAGAACACTTCGAAAAACTTGATTATGTAAACCAGATGATGCTGCCAGAGTGGTCCGAGCGAAGACTGCTGACATGGCCACAGCACTCAGCATGGTTATGGCAAAAGTCAAGAAATAGTAACCCTTCACAAATACAAACAAAATTGAAAACACATTACGTTTACGGTAGAACTATGAAACAATTTTACGAGCATTTTTACTTTTTTCGAAATTCATGCCTAGGCCAACTATTTCCAAAAAGTCATTTAGCAAAATTTTCTTGACTTGGAAACTACAAAAAAAGATTCATATCTTACAATGTAAATTTTTTTGTTTGCTTCAAAAATTTCTCCCTTTTTTATCGAACACCCACTATAATAAAAATACAGGATGTAGTTGAAAGCATCCTATAGATTTGTAACGCTCTGACAAGGAAAAGTTAAAAATGTCCGCTAAACCAATGCAGTAGTAAACGACCAGTACTAACCAGGAAAATCTGTGTAAAGAATTTCAATTAATCAATTGAACTTGAATCTAACTCACCAAGATCTTAGACTAACTCAAACGTAATCAGAAAAATCTGATTACGAGTGGGATTCGAACCCACGCCCGCACCGACCAGTGACGTATCACCAGCCCAGTGGTTGCGGCAAGTCTTTACCGGAGATACGGCCTTAACCACTCGCTACTTATATTGAGACGCAACCACTGCATGTGCATTGTGCAATGAACTTACTTGAAAAAAACCCAAGTGTAGACCGGTGGAAATGTCTGGATCGACTATAGGTTCACATGTGGTGTTAGCAGTAGGTAAAGCAACGGTGGTCATATTCAAAGCTGCAAAATAAAACATTGGTAAAAATTATCCAAATAAACTGAGTACATGAGCAACTCAACAAGTTGGTTACAAATTAAATGGCATAACAATACACGTGGGCATAGGCAAAAGAGGTACTGGGGGAAAAAAACTCACGTGTTTAGATGGAGTAATCTATGAGGATAATGAGCTTTTCGCCAATGATGCAATTCTTTAAAAAAATCATGATTGGCCTGCATTAGTAGATAGTGGTCTAAAAGTGTCCCGTACTCATTATAAGAGATGAAGCAGGGATGTAAGCCCATGGTGTGGGCCAGGGGTATGAGCTGGAAGAAAACAAAGGATTAATTATTTTCGATTGTTCAAAGTTATTTTTGGCATTTATAAAAATTATTGTTGTATTTATTTAAATATTAAAATAATTATCATCAATGTTAAAAAATAATTCAGTACTTTAAAATAATAAAAATTTCACTTTCTTATCCAGCTCATACTCCCAGTCTACAAGTCCTACAAAACTTATTAGTTTACCCCCAATAAACATAAAAGGAATAAAAACGTCTTCCAATTATTTATTGTTAAAACCTTAAGAAGTTCTACTCACAAAATTTACAATCTGCTATGCCAGCTAAATAAACTCTTTTCCCATAAGAATCTCAAAGCCCTACTCCACCACCGACACCAGCTCACATCACAAGACACTGGTTCTACCGCTCATTATTAGCATGGCCACTTTTGGACCATTATCTACTGCAGCTACTTCATTCTGAGAATTTTTTTGTTGACGCCACCATGTACATGATCACACGATTATTATCAGGCGCTTTGACATCATAATGCAAAATATTAGTTAGCTACTTTCTGTTTATGAATTTTTACACAAAAACGTACACCAGCAAAAGCTACATTATTAAATTTTGAAGTAATTAACATTGCTTTTACCATTGCTAATATTGTTGCATGGCGTTACCATTCCCCCAGCATTGAGCCAAACGGTTAACCACCAGTTGCTTCCAGCGGTACCAGCTGCCACGAGCACAAAAGACAGCATTGTGCCAAATGCAACAAAGTATCTGAAAATTAATATCATTTGTCAGTAATGTGCGTGAAAGCAAACAACAGAAGATCGGTCGTGGCACACAGCAGTTTTTCGGATTTAGAGAAATTGTCAATTCCTTCGAAAATAAAACTTGTAGCCTACATGTTCTTAGAAGGCTTTTAATTACAAAGCAATTATATATAACACAGGATGTTTAAAATTATATCATTCTATAGAAATTAGGTAACCACATAAATAGTCAACAACGGCGAAACAGGCTCGAGTGTTTTATGATTTAGGGATTTTACTTAATAATACAATCTCCAGCTATTAAAAATCATCGAGAATTTTGCCAGAAGAAGTTGAGTCTTGCTTTAAGTTTTCATACAGAATGATTTTTTTCCAACCGGCCGGTTAGCTCAATTGCAAAGCACACTGGTTTCGGTGCGGGAGGTCTTCGGTTCGATTCCCGTGCTGGTCAACTCGGCGCAGTGTCACCAACGGCTAGCCACTGTTGCGACATTTTTTCGTAATTGTGTTGCTCAGGCGTTAAGCTGCCGATATGCACGCTTCGTCTTAATACCAAGCAAGTATAATGAAGACTAGATTTTGATTTAATGAGTTTGTCCCTCAATTTAGTTATCGTGTCTATTGACGCTAAAAATTAACAAAATATGTTTTGTCTACTTCACTTACCCTCCTCCAGCCTTCACGTATGCATGATAAGTTTCAGATTTGACAGTTCCTGTACTCCGAGATTCAGACTTGACTAAAACAACTGGATCCTTATTCAAAAGTTGCTCATCGTCTGAATCTACAAAAGTTAATGCTGTTGGCGCATATTCTGGTCGTGGCATACAAAAAAAAAAAAAGAAAAGAAAATTAATAAATCGTTTGGTACACAGTGCTTACTGATGCAATCAAGTTTTCGCCAGGTGAATCGTACATTCGACAAACTAAATGTAACAACGCCGACATGAAAACACTGTGGTCTGTGATACTAAATGAGGTAATATTGGAACAAGTTGCTTAAAGACAAGTCTTCAATGATGAGGCTAGAGTGAAGTGGTTAGTCATGAAGGTCAAGGCACTTCGACTTGTAACCCGAGTTGTCGTAATTCTCCTTGACCATTTCAGTCCACCCCACACTCACATTACAATCACAGAATATTCAACGTAGGTTGTGACCACTTGTGGACTAGTTCTTTGGCAATCTTCCCCAATGCCTCGCATTATGTGGTTGTAGAGAGGATCTCTGGTACTGCTGTTAAAGCTCAACTGGTCAACACTCATTATTATCAAAATCACCAGGATCGCTCAATACATTACTCAGTTTATTCAGTTGATTCTATTTGAATAAGACTGATGATGTCACTTGATAAACTGAATAATGTGTGGAGCGATCATGGTAATTTTGATAACAATGAGTGTTCAACGTAGGTTTTGACGTTCAAACGGAAAAGGCATTAAACTTTGGATAATTCATGCACGCAAAAGTTCTAGGAAAAATAGTTTCCTAACAACATAATTATATGATCAAATTTTGTTCTCACCAATGCTGTCTTCCGTTTTTTCATCAGATTTTTTCTTCGGTGATTTAACAACTGGCGGCATTTCCATACAAGCGTTGTTGAGTTTGCTACCAACAGAGTTTGACTCGGGAAGATGAGCACATGCGAAGCGTTTTGCTACACTTTCAACATTCACTTCTTGCTCCTCTAAAAACACATCATAGCAATGCAGAACACAAAGCAAGATTTTTCCAAAAATTGAGAACCACTTAAGTCCACTCTTGCTAGGGAGATCATTACACTAATGCAATAAGGCAGCTGTTGTTCCATGGTGTTTTGACTACTGGCCTCCTTTGAGGGGATGCCTGTGCGTTGGGTTTTCGGAGAGTTGCCCCACGACCCCATATACACAGAAACATAAAAAGCGTTTTCAAACAAAGAGCCGTTTTCACTCCATAATTACTGCATTATGGTAGCATGTATCAAAAATATTCGTCTGGACGATCTCATACATTAAATTTTGATTTTTTGAATAGCAAGGTTGCAAGAAGTTCTGAATGCGCTTGTATGTGTACCTGTGACAGTTTCTTGCTTTTCTTCATTTGCTGATATGCTTCTGATCACTTCTTTGAGTAATTCTTTGTCAACAACGTCAGTTCCTTCGTGCTTTTTTTCTTGCTCAATGTTAAAGTTGCTGAATCACATCATAACATAAGAGTTTTGTGGCTATATATAATTGGGATTCATTTCAGCTCATTTGTTAAGCAAGAGGTCTGGGGTTTAATTCCCGCGCGGTCAAATCGGGCACAGTGTCGCCAACGGCTCGCCTCCCCTGCGACGTTTTTTCGGAGCTGAGTCGCCCAGGCGCTAAACCGCGGAGATGAGCCCCACCACTCGTTACACGCTTCGGCGTAATACCGCGAGTATAATAAAGATTTGATTTTTCTTGGTTTGATCTTAGATCTTACAAAAGCGTCCTGGAAATGTTTAAATTCTGCTTCCATATAACTATTCCGATAAATATAAAAAAAAGTCCGACAAAGCTTTATAAGGTACACTGCACTTGGCAGTGAGACTGACTTAGGCAAGATTTGTGAAAAGCAATGCAAAGTTGGTAATAAAATTGAATCAGATTAAGACCTTCTGAAGTTCTGAAGATCGCTTTAGCAAAAAATAGGCTGCTGAAATATAACTTATAAATGCCGGACTTATGTAAGATGTCACATGTTTGTATTTAAATGAATAATTACTTGATCAATTGTGCGTAATCTTGATCCATTTTCATCAATTCATCATGGTGACCATGTTCTGATATTCTGCCATCTTTCAACAATACTACCTCGTCACAATCTTTTAAATATTGCAATTGATGAGTGACGAAGATCACGGTTTTATCAGCGAGAGATTTCTTGATGCATTCGTAGAAAATATGTTTTCCTACATGGGCATCCACAGCTGAGAGAGGATCGTCCAATAAAATGACATCACGATCACTGTAAACGGCTCTGAAACAAAATAAATTCTATCAGGAAATTGGGTAGCTCGTACGCATGGACCATTCAATATTCAACAAAGTTCTTTGGATAAGATTAAGTAGCCCAATTTAAGCTTAGTTTTCGTTAATAAAGTAAAAGAATTTGGTTTGAAACGACAGAAGTATTCAACTAACATTTTAAAAACGTAGAGACAAGTTACTTTGTTAGTAAGTTATATTGCAAAGCGATAAATTTCTTCTGGTTAAAGAGCTAATGTTTTTTTATCAATATCACATTTATACGACAAATATACGGCTACCAAAACCGGCCGATTAGTTCAGTTGTTAGGACATTGCTACTGGTGGGAAGGTCTGGGGTTCGATTCCCGGATCGATCAAATCGGACAAAGTATCGCCAACGGCTCGCCACCGCTGCGATGTTTCTTCGGAGCTGCGTTGTCCAGCCGCTAAGTCGCGGAGATGGACCCCACCACTCGTTACACGCTTGGGCGTAATACCGCGAGTATAACGAAGCTTTTTTTGTTTTTTACAGGTTACGGCTACCCACCTTGCTAAGCTGACTCTCTGTTTTTGTCCTCCAGATAAATTGATTCCTCTTTCACCAATCTCCGTCATATCATTATCAGGTAAAATTTCGAAGTCAGATGCCAATGAACATGCTCTTACCACTAAATGACAAAAAAAAATCTTGTTTCATCTTCAATTTTAGCCACGAATAACTCCAAAAAACTTGAATGACGAAAAGCATATGACAGATCGATAATCACTTAACATCGAACAAGTTGTTGAGTCTTTGAAAAAAGACACTTAGCATATTATTTAAACGAAAACAATCTGAACATTCAACAGTAATTGAGGGAAATGCGAAGTGAGCTTGCGCCCTTCGAGTCATCAGCCACCCGTTATATATGTCAAATGCGATAGGCTATAGCCGCGAATCGAACCCGCAACGTAGGATCTGCCACCTGCACACGGTACCGCTAAATCAACCCGCTTTTTGTTGAAGTAGTTTCAGTCTGATCAGATTAACAAACTAAAATATGGCTGAAGAAGTTTCATTGTGTAGAAAAACGAAATAAATGCACGGTATATAGCCTACAGTTTTGTTACGATGATGATAATTAACTGGTGATAGCCGAGGTGCCCATTGGTACAATAGTGAAGATGTAATTACCTTCGTTGTATTTTCTTTCGTCATATTTTTTTCCAAACAGAATATTTTCTCTGGCTGAATCATGGAATATCCACGCTTGTTGTGGCACATAAGCAATTGAACCCTCCAAAGCAAGACTTCCTTTTTCAATGCGTAATTGACCCAATATAGCTGATATCAATGATGATTTTCCACTTCCAACAGAACCACAAATTCCAAGTAATCTAAACAAGGTTCATTGAAAAATCAACTGCGAAATGGCCGCGGGCATGACAGATTCTATACGTGACGAGTTCTATTCACGTCTTGTTCCGATTGTATTTGACGTATGTACAGGGTCACTTAAAGAGCGCAAGCTCACTTCGCAATCTCTCTCAATTGCTGTTGAATTTTGAGTTCAATATAAAAAAAAATAAAACGATTGAGAGAGAGAAAAGCTCTTTCATAGTAGTTGGCGTTTAGAATGCAGAGGGGTGCCTTTCCGGTTTGGCAAATTGGGGAGATGATTAGATGATGTTTACATTGTCTAACAGTTTGACGTCCAGGCCAGTTTCCTTGGTCAAAGTGCATGGTGACCTCAATAGCCCACCGACAAAACGTCGGCCAATAAGTGGAGTATATATTCGTGAAAAAACGCCTCTCTACAACAGAAGCATTTCAACATACCAACCGAAGCAAACAATTTATAAACTGCAAATTGAGGATGTTCGTTCTCTTTATAAAAGGCTCGCAGTAATTCAAGCGCAAGACCATTTTAAATCCATACGGTTGTTAGGGTTTCAGAATATTCAAACTCATCATATTCAAACTATTTTGGAAAGAGCTAGCTTGAATTGCAGCTAAATTTGTATTTTTTGTATTTAGTTGCATATTTATCCTCCTATCACGGAAAAGCGATCGAAGCGCTATAACAAACTCGCTTAGGAGCTGCCAGCCACCTATCTACCACGCCAAGATCGTTAAGTGCCTTTCCCAACGGTATAACAAGTAAATCTGCCGGCAGGATCTCCACGCTGTCCTCTGATGCTGAGTATCAAGCAGGGAATACGTGAATACCAATTTCAAGTCAGACTCATAGGTTTGACCCGACTGGGAATCAAACCAGAGTTAACAGCTCCAGAGGCTAACGCTTTTATCACTCGGCCATCTGAGCTGTTTCAATTGTAGCTAAACTCAATAAAAGTTAAGTTTAGCACCAACCTTCGTTTGGGTACTGTTAAGTTCAAATCAAATAGAACCTGGGCTGTTTTGTTTTTATTCTGGCGTAAGGATTGGTTTTCGTCACCGCTGCTCGAATCTCCACTGATCTGGAAACACGCGAACAGAAATTATGCTTCAGCTTAAAAAATCAAAAATCAAATCTTCATCATACTCGTGGTAATAAGACGAACCGTGTAACGAGTGGCGGGGCCTATCATTCTCCGCAGCTTTGCGCCTGGGCAACACCGCTGCAAAGAAACGTCACTGCTGGGAAGAAACAGCGCTTCGAAAAAACCTCGTTGCAGTGGCGATCCACTGGTGACACTGCACCCGATTTGACCAACCAGGTATTCGAACCCCACACCTCCCGCACCGATAGCAACATCGTAACAACTGCGCTGTTTAGTCGTTTTAAATTGTAATATGCCAATTTTATTTTAACGGTCACGCTAAAATACTCATATCCCTCAAAATCGTTCAAAATGAATTACCTCGACATTATCAGCATCCCATCCAGCAGTAACGTGATCAAATTGCACTGCTATATCATCGCCTTTTGGAGCTATGTAATAAGGTTGTATCTCTTCCATCTTGAGGAGTTCATCCATGCGTTCGAACGCAATTAGCACCTATAAAAATATATTTTCAAAAATCAAATTAAAAACAAATTTACCGGTCTGTTAGCTCAGTTGTTAAGCACACGCTATCGGTGCGGGAGGTCTGGGGTTCGGTTCCCGGGCCGGTCAAACCGGACTCAGTGTCGCCAACGGCTCGCCACCGTTGCGACGTTTCTTCGGAGCTGTTATACCCGCCACTCGTTACGCGCTTCAGCGTATTTCATTTCACAACGAAGTTTTGTTTTTTGATTTTTATCAAAGAATTTCTCATCGACCAAGTGATTTTAAACATATTACGGTGTAGACCAGGGATGGGCAAACCCTGGCACGCGTGCCGAAATTTGGCACGCGAGCTCGTTTTTCTGGCACGCGAGCGAGGCCACGAGTTAACGGTAAAGCAGCAGTAGTAGTCTCACTGATCAACATATGGCCCTTTTATTTTTTATAGAACATCTGAGGGAGCGAAGACCTATTTTTTTGCTCTTCACCGATATCTTCAGTGGAAAACACGAACTGTTGGGTGGTACGCGGAAAAATTTGGCCATTGACTTTAACTAATTTTGTCACCCCAATCGAAAAAGATTGCCCACTCCCAGTATAGATCACCAGTCAAATTGGCATAGTGATGCCAGTCAGTTGGCTAATTAACACCTGCCCAAAAATACGGTCGAGCTCCTGTGTTCCTTCCCAACAAAAACCATTCCGCATGCAAAGAATCAAATCTTCATCATACTCACGTAATTACGCCGAAACGTGTAACGAGTAGCGGGGCCCATCTGCGCGGCTTAGCGCCTGTGCAACACAATCCGAAAAAACATCGCAGAGGTGGCGAGCTACTGTGTCCGATCTGACCGCCCTAGGAATCGATTCCCCGTCCTACCGCACCGATATGCTTAACAACTGAGCTAATCGGCCGGTTTAACGAAAAAGCGAAAAATGAAAACTAACTATTACGATGTCGTAACTTTGTCTTCATATAACGAAAATGCCTCATTAGATCAAGATAAACGCGAAGAATAAAAACAGGCAACGCCATTAAAGATAGATGCTTAGGCCCTTGTGGATGTTGGCGTTTAATTGAAACTCCTTTTCAAGATAGCCTCACATCATTATTTTAAAAGAAAAACATTGTGCTTGCAAGCCAAATGACCTAACAAAAAATGAAAGATCTGAAAAGATGTAGCACAATTGCAAATATAACCGGATCGTTCTTAATTTTATTCACTTTTTGGTAAAGCCCAGCAATTTCAAAGGCATTAATTTAGAAAATAGCTTGTTTTTAGTTAAAACATGCTCCTTTTGGGAAAAATTAGTAGATTTGCTTCCACCAAGTTTTTTTAGCCTACATTTTAACACTTACTTCTGCGGCTGCTTTGACGGCCCTGGGAGAAATAGAAACCACAATTCTCAATGCATTGAAAACAGCTATAACACTAAACGCCTGTAAAATATAAGAAATGCGTCAAAAATCAGTCAGTCCAATAGTTCACACCGATTTTTGATATGAACCTGAGCCGAATCTACCAATAGGCTAAGTAGGCTGAAGCCTAGGGCCTCGCAGAAACAAGACGTCTCGTCACGAACAAGAGGGCTCGACAAAATTACAGAAAGACCTGTTTTTGGAGATTGACCAAGACGACCTTTATTAATTTACTTAGAGATGAATCCAATCACCGATCTATAATCACTAGCGACGCACCAGAAATCAACGTGGCCCAAGGCCTCTCCGTGTCTAAATCCGACTTTGATGTAAACTTATTTAACATATAGTTTTAAAAACTAGGTGAAATAACATTTGGTTAACTGTTGACTGCGCTGTGTCCCTCCAATGTGTCTAATCTCATCGCTTAGCACGAACTGGGCTATGACGTCCAGATCTATAAGTTCAAGCCAAAAAGCTGCTTCAGTTACCGATACGATTACACTTTAAAACTGCAGGCAAAAAAAACATCAATACTTGCTTCATCATTACATAAACTAAAGCTGTGGTTTTCAACCGAGGTTTTGCCAGTACAGTCCAGGGGTTTTGCAAGTTTACGATTTACAGCTGGGTTCAAGTAAATTAGTAAGTTAAATTAATGCACAAAGACTCCTCGAGTTTCTTGGGTCTTTCTTTGGGTTCTGCTCTATCAAGAAGGTTGAAACCAACTGCTGCAAGAGGTCAAATTCATTTCTAGAAGCGGCTACATAGCTTAAAATATACACAGCCAAGGGCATACGCAGAAATTTTCAGAGGGGAAAGCGTAAAGGATATTTACCGAAAAGGACCCAATTTTTTCGGGAGATTAGCGACCACAGCTTTTTAACATGTATTGAAGGAGGGAGGCGCAGGGGAAGCACATAAAAAATCCTGGGTACGGCACGGTTTATCTCACAGATTCTCGAAATAAAATAAATATGGAACAAAAACAGAGCCACATTAAATCTCAAAACTGAAAGTTTTGTACTTTCATTTTTGTACAGCCTCGCATACACTGCTAATGATGACAGCTGAATCTATGATGTCGAAACGCCCAGTTTTGAGATTAAGTGTGGCTTTATTTTTCATCATAGATTCTGTCGAAACAGCCTTACCTGAGGAGCTGTGAGGGGGTACTTCAACAGCGTGTGTACAAGAAAAGTCACAACGGCAGCGGCGGTTGGAATGACCGGTATAATTCCCGTTAAAAAACTTTGAATGAATCCAGCTTTCGCAAGAACTTTTCTCTCGTCGTTTCGTACTTTGTCTGGAAATAAAGCAAGAATCGTTTTATGTTTATATACAAAAAGGGATTTACTCCTGTACTAGCTGAAGATAAAGGCATGCCAGAAGGGTGACAGGAGAGCATATTTTCTGCAATAATTTTCGATGTAATAGTGCTTTGTTACTCTTCAAAGAGATGCTTCGTCCAGCTATATACTTTTGTATTTAGATCTAAGACAAATTTTGGTTTCTTATATTACTTAATGCATGCGTACAATCAATGTAGCCTAACCCATATCTTTCAGCATTTTTGAGGCTTAGTGGCCTTGTCCATTCAAATTAATTGGCTTTATCACAAGAAGCAGTTGGGCGACAACTAGCAGCTTTCAGTCACCGCCTGCATATCGTAGCATCCTGCCAGCACATCTTTACCCCTCACCCTTAAACCATTGGAGCCGGTCGGGGGAAGAAAATACAACCATGAATAACAATCACCAGTAGAAAAGGGCGCATGCTAGGTGAGTTTGGCGAAGAAATAATTCAATTTCACCTTTTTAATAAAGACATAAAATTGCTCCCTCTGTAACTTACCAACGGCTTCAGCGAAACTCGACTCCCACGCGTACAATTTAATGAGCTTGATGCAGTTTAGAATTTCGCTCATCATTCGAACTCGCTTATCAGTGATAAATACAGACTGGCCTCGGTATCTCGCCATTAGTTTTCCAAGAAAAAACTAAACACAAGAAATGAATTCATATCTACAGTAAGTAGGTACATAATCAAATCATTGTTTATTTCGTTCGCGCTAGCATTTAAATCAAATCATCATTACACTCGCGGTATCACGCCCAAGCAGTACTGTCTATCGGGCCCGGACTTTTCGGGTCGGGTTCGGCCTTGGATTTTGAAAAATTGTCGCGGTTCAATCGGGCCTGACGCCGGAGCAAAATCGAGATTTTTAGTGAGTGATAGGGTTTTCGCGATTGACGGAATACAGCAAAGAGAACACTTCGAATAAATATTGCTGTTCGTAACTGATGTGACTGTGGATGGATAAAACTCATTTTCTTTTTTATTGAAATTTCTTCAAAATTTAAAGTGATGTTTTTGATTTCGGGTTTAAATCGGGCTCAGATTGGCTGATAAATTAGGATTCGGATCGGGTTCAGGCTTGAAAAATCGGGCTCGGGTCGGGCACAACCTCCTCAGCCCGTTGACAACTTTGCGCCGAAGCGTGTAACGAGTGCCGGGGCATATCTCCGTGGCTCAGCGCCTGGGCAACACAGCTTCGAAGAAACGCTGCGGCAATGGCAAGTCGTTAGCGACACTGTGTCCGCTTTGACCGGCTTGGGAATCGAATCCCAGACCTCCCACGTCGATAGTGATGCGCTTAACACCTAAGCTAACTGTCTGGTTCACAGCTATTACCAATAGGCCGCAGTCATGCAACAGCAAAACGGGACAGCGAAAGACCAGATCATAGTCAACAGAGTCGAGCCGTATGTATATCCTTGGTTCTTTATTTTTACGTAGCAGTAGCCTATTCACTGTATAGCGTGCGACTAAGTCTGTATCATCTAGATCTCTAGATGTAAGACGGCTGCAGAACCATTTAAAGTTGCGTAATTCCAACTCGGGGAGATCCGAAATGAAGTCCGTGATTTCTTTGAGTTACTGGTTTGCAGATGTCAGTTATTTGTAACCACGAACGTGTATTGAGATACTTATTTACGAGAATCTTAACCCGTTTTTCAAGCCTCTTATAGGTCAGCTAGACTTATGCAACATTTGCACAATTAAAGCGCTGCTTACGACAACATATTTATGAACACGTGCAGCAATTTGTTTAATGTCAAAAGAGTGAGACGATGAGTCGCCGAATTGATTGAATGACAGGGTCATAATAGCACAAATAAAAAACCTATGCACAATCATGACCGCGTATTTAAGGGAGGGGGGCAGGGGGGCATTGCGTCATACTCCCCCTTTTTGACTTTGCCTTTTGGTAAAAAAATACCAAATGGTGCCAAGTGACTGAAATATACCAGAATCTTTTAATAGCTTTTGCAGTTCATTCCCCCGCCCCCCTTTTAAAATTTCTCTCTTGTAGCCAACAAACAGCTTGTAGCCAACAAAACTTGTTTTCAAAAGTGTTTTATAAATGGGACATTGCAACAGTGCAACGATTAATTATGTAACGCTTTATTTGTGTAAGGTAAAAGAAGGAAAACACGATTATAAGTCACGATTTACGACCAGGATCAACTTAATCGATTGCTTTTCAATAGTTTTAATACCCTACTTTATTTTCGGGAACTTTAGGAAGCCTATAACTACAGCGCGCTACCCGGCTAAAAAAAGATACAAAACAAAAAGGTCAACACCCCACACCTCTGTAAAACTCGCTGCAAAGCCAAAGTCCATGTGCAGTGTAATGCAATATAATTATTCTCAAAGCTCGATCGTTTAATTAAAAACAGCAGTTTTACAATCTTTATTCACTACGGTGTAATGCAATATATATCACATTTTGCTGCAATGTTTTTGTGTGTAAATGGGCAAGGTAGCAACAGCGCAAAATTCGTACTGCTTTCTGATCGCATTCATAGTCTATCCCGACTGTATCAGCAACAGTTCCGCAACGATAAGTGAGGCAAATGCAGTTCATCCGTCCATAGTACTTCCGCTGCTACTGCTAGCGGCTACCAGAAAGCATATAAAGTGCTCCTGTACCTTTTGTAATTACTGTGTGAACCCTGTAGACAACCTTATGTCGTCAACGCTTGTTGAATAGACATAATAAACCTTTAATATTCCGATTCGTGACTTGCCTCAGCAAGCAAGAATCTACAGGAAAACGTTCATGCAAGTCTAGAGATTGCTAGCAGCAGTTCTCTGCCTAAGCGTAGACGAGTTATTTTTCCAAGAGCACTTTTTTATCGAAAGGGATTAGCAACCGAAGGAAGTATAGGGGACGTGAAAAAGTGTTTTCAGAGTAGGGAGATTTTCTGAAGGGGAGCGTAAAGGTGTGTTCCCACATTAAGGTACGATTATTTTATTACAATCTCAGCAATGAAAACGTTTGTGGTACATCGGAAAAAAACTGGGAAAAACGCGGAACACCCTTTACGTATGCTGCTGATGCTAAGGTTGTAGACAACAAGGGCGTACGATAACTTTTCATGCAATTAAATAGTTTTGCTACATTGCTAGAATGGAAGCAAGGGTGGAATTTAAAAGAAATTAAAATCAAATCTTTATTATACTCGCGAAATTACGCCGAAGAGTATATCGAGTGGCGGGGCCCATCTCCGCGGCTTAGCACCCGGGCAACACAGCTCCACAAAAACGTCGCAACGGAGACGAGCCGTTGGCGACACTGTGCCGATTGATGAGCCCGGGTGTCGAACCCCAGACCTCCCGCACCAACAACGTGTGCTTCACAACTGAGCTACTGTAACTGGCCGGTGTGATATTCAAAACGACACCAAAATATTCCGCTCTGATTCTACTCAAAGATCTACCACCTTCCTGGCGAGCAGCGCACACATTGGATGGCTGCCGAAAAATGGGCAGCGTTTCATTTTACTAGTTTAAGCAAGACCATCGGCCTACATACGGTGACTAATAGATGAGTTTGTCCTTAGAAAAAGTCGAAAAACACAATGCTGCACTGACTGTCACGCAATTTTTGAAACTGTGAATTATAAACTTAGTGCAATTTACAGATTAAGATTGCGCACCTGAAGTGGTATAAACAGCAAGATGACTATAATTCCTATCATGGAAGTCCAGCCAATAAGTGTCCAGCAGATAACAGCGGTAGCGATAACTTGATAAGGAGCAGACGTGATTATTCCCACAAATAAAATCGCTTCGTTCAATCGCTCAGCATCGTTTCCCAGCAAATTTAAAAGCTGAAGACAGAAATGTTACATCAGATGTCAGTTTCGCAACAAATTTTTGCAGAACGAATCATATAAACAAAATGCTCACTGAGTCACTCTGTTTCTTCTAATTATGCTATCTTGCTTAGCAACTGATTATCAAAAAGCTCAAAGTGTAAAACCACATTTCGACTGCATTAATCAAAATCACGAAAGCTAATCTTCATTACACTTGCGGCATTAAGCCGAAGGGTGTGAAGAGTGGCGGGGACCATCTTCGCGACTTAGCGCCTGGGCGCCACAGCTCCGAAGAAACGTTGCAGCGGTGGCGAGCCGTAGGCGACACAGTATCAGATTTGACCGGCCCGGGAATCGAACTCTATACCTCCCGCACCGGCATCGATGTGCTTAGCAACTGAGCTAACCGTCTCCATCTTGAATACGGACAACACTTTTACTGGAGGAGTTTTTGCTTTTAATTAATCCCACCCCAGTAGCAACTAGTCTATAACTCAAGCAATAGGTGCTTTTAGAAGAAGTTAATCACAAAATAGAATAATTTCAGCTCAAATCATTTTAGTGTCCATTTTTCACGAAAATATATTTAGTCAACAGAGTATACCTAACACGAGTTTGTACTAACAATACGTAGTTTTGATAGCAAAATGATTGCAACTAAACTTTCCTTTTAATCTTACCTCCCCGACAGACTTTCCCTTTAAACTTCTGAGCCTGGCAATTTTCTCAAACAGCATTGTCATGATTCCCGTTCTAGATCGAATGGACGCCCTACAATTAGAAGCAAGTCTCAAACTTTAATCTATACCCTTGTATCAGTGGTTCTCAATCTTTCATGGTGTGAGGGCCCATGCTTAGCTACAAAATCGTATGTCAGTATTGCATTCGTGGTGACCACAGCCGTCCGCTAGTTTTAAATGGTTAATTACCATTAATAAATCTTGCGCTTGTGGCCTATGGCTAATATCCCGTGGCTCCATTAGGAGGGCCAATGACAACTGGTTGAGAACCTCTGCTTGTATGCATACGCTTAATTAACATCTATGGGTTGTATCGAAAAAATTCGCTGACCCATAATTGTACTTGTTCACAAGTGCTGTTTGCGGTAAACGAAGACTTTTGAGAAGTTGACCTTAAATGCGATCCCTTTGTAACAACAGACAATGCGGAAAAAGTTCCACGTTAGTCATTTAAGAAGAACTGGGCAGCGCCAAGCATAGCTGTAGGAGACAGGGGTGCAGGGGGGCGACCGCCCACCCATTTGTAAAATTTGAAGATGCCGCGTTAAAAATTAGGGCACTGCAAAGTATTTTTCGGGCATGATTTGAATGCTCGAAAAATAGTTTTGATCTTTTGAATTATTGAGTCCCTGAAAGTATTTTTCTATTTTAGCAGGTTTAACGATTTGCGAGCAAATAGCAACTTGATAAAATGCCAATTTAGCAGTTTCTAGACTTCATGAGGTTGTTGCTAAGCATATTTCTAAATTTCTTCATTATGTTTAGTCTATATGTCCTGTGTCATGTATTTTAAGATTTTACTGCTGGTATTAGACTAAAATGTTTCATAACTGCCGTTTGCTATATATCGGTATACGCTGCATAAATTAGTTTTAAATTCGGGCAGTTGAAAGTTTTTGCGAAGTGTTTTTGACATTTGTCATTGTAGTAATTTATTAATGAATCCTTACTTTGATTCTCATCAGTTTTCTGATATTATAATAGTGAAGATCACACAGTAAGTGGATTTTTGACTCATTTCAGTCATTTAAATGTTTACGTTGCCTAAATATATAGGTTTAAGATTAGCGTGTATAGTGAGTTTAAATTTAACATGATGTTAACCGGTACATATGTACGTTAAATATGTTGGCACCAAATTGTCGCAACAAGTTATGCATCTGGTTTAGTAGTTGTCGCAAAATTTTTCGGGCAAAGGTAGTTTCGCCCCCCAAAACTGTTTTGGGCTCCTACGCCCATGGCGCCAAGCCCTATAAAACAGAAGTTATTAGCGTCATGTGCTTTGTACGTACATTCAACTGTTGTTTTTACTGTATTACTTTTACGTTGTGTATCGTATAGCAGTAATGTATTACTTCTACAGTACATTTGATTGCGAGTTTAAATTCTGGGATATATTTCAAAAAAACGATATCTGAAGGTGTGCGGGCAGACAGCTTTTAACTACTGGGACTTGGATCTAGGTCTAAAGCGTTTTAGAACCCCATAGCCGAGATCAAATATTTTTATAGTTCAGGTTTAATAAATCAATTAATTACAAATAAAGGCGCAATTACAGTGACTGAGACTTCGCAATGTCTTTGAGGACTTTTTGGTTTGTTTTGTTGCTGCATCGTGTATGCTGCATGATACGCGACAACAAAACAAATACACAATGTCTCCTTAACATTGAGACGTCTCAGTTAGTGTGATTGCAACTTAACGAAGTTAGAACAAATCAAAGCAAATTCAAATAAGACGTTTTGGTTAAACTATTGCCATTGTCAATCGCATTCAAATAACAACGCCTCTGAAATTACAGAAACGCCATTTTCAAAGCAATTACAAGAAATCAATCTTGAGCATGTCTTCATAAATTAAAACTTGATTTTGGCAAGAATTAATGCTTTACGCTATAATGGCATTAGACATAATTATTCACTGTTTCGAGGAGTACAAATACAAAATTTCTACTTTTTTATCAGAATTATCAAATCACCCCCAGCTATACTCTTGGTAGATTAAGAAATATGTTTGTCAAGCTTTGGTAACAAAATTGGTTTCCATATCTTGAAAAATCATGATTATAGTAATTTTGACGATACTCTTACGCAGTAATGAAGATAATTAAAATAATTTTTTCAATTACAACTAACAGTAGTTTGTCAAACATTATTTTTGATAATATCAAAATAAAATCGTCATTATACTCTCGGTATTACGCCGAAGCGTGGATAAACGAGTAGTGGGCGAATCTCCGCGATTTACGCCTGGGCTACTTAGCTCCGTAGAAACCTTGCAGCTGTGGCGCGCCGTTGGCGACGCTGTGTCCGATCTGACCGGCCTGGGAATCGAAGCCCAGATCTCCGGCACCAACAGCGTTGTGCTTAACTACTCAGCTAACTGGCCGGTATCTTTGATACAATAGCATAAAAAATTACTTCGTTGGTAATTTCTTTCTCCAAACATTACTTTTTCCATTAAAGGTGTTTCAATTTGCCTCTTGTCTTACCTGTATGACAGCCCCCAAAATAATGCAAACATAGCTGATTTAAAGAACTCCATAAATCCAAGAATAAATGCGAGAGCAATTCCATATCCAATTCCATTCTGAGAACTTTCAGCAAAAAGTAATAAACGATTCACCAGAAATGCCTGCAAATAAATAACACAACCTTTTTCAAAAACCTATTTTTAAACAGATCACTTTTGCGAGGGTTCAAGTTAAAATAGTTTACTTCTTTCGATCAGGAGTGGTGTAGCGCGAAGTTTTAAAGGAGGGGGGCATAAAGTGCAAAAGTCACCACCAAAAGAGTCTGGTATATTTCATACACTAAAAGGCAAAGTCAAAAAAAAGGGGGGGAGTGCATGGCATAATGACCCCTCAATACAATCCTGCCGATTAGCTTTCACACCAACACTCTTTATCGGTCTTACTAAACACCGCAAAGGACTGAAACACCGCAAAGAAACGACAAAAAATTTAAAATCACACCATACCTAAGAACGACAAAGGACTATAAATTACGGTTAGGGTAAAGGCTAGGGTTAGGCTCTGGGTCATCCGGTCCTTTGTCGTACTTAGCGGTGTTTAGTAAGTCCTTTGTCGCTCCTTTGCGGTGTTGAGTAGGACCCCTCTATATTGCATAATTCCACACCAATCTGATTATTTAAGGCAATAACTTTAAAAATTGCGTTTAAAGCTTTGATTTTGTTCTGCTTATTTCCTTCATTTCAGCCTATCATTCGCAAAGTTGTTTTACACTATAAGACTCAGGAGGAATCTAGAATCTCGCAGTTTTGAGCGACTAAAAAGTTATTGAAGCACTGATGTATTAATGACCGAAATTTTAGGGAAAGCTTGATCTTCTATAGCTCCTGGATTCCCTGGATCCACCGAGCATGCTCATCTTTTAAGTTAAAATTGAGAAATTAGAAAATCATGTAGTTAGATGACCAACATTCAGCCTAACATCTAACTTACCGGTCCAGCCATTAGAGCTGTGACGTAGATATGCAAAACAATTATGTGGACAATGGCTCGAGTTTTTAAAAATTTCAAGAATATTCGAAGCATTGATGATTTCCCATCATGACGTTTTTTGTCTTCTTCATAAATACGTTTGAATCTGAAATATACCTGTATTGTAAACAAACAGACGGGACCAATTTTCTGCTAGTATCAAGGTACCGTACGATACGTCAAAGTAGACGTCATCTACTTGCCGGGTAAATGTAAACGCCTGGATAGCTGACGTGCCAATTCAAGCGTGACGTTCCATTCAAAATTGAATCAATGGAACAGGTGTCGAGTCAGAGCTCAGTAGTAAATGTGTGCTAGCGATGAAAAAAGCTACGCTTCAACAAAAACGATGACCAAGTAAAGTTGAAATTGAATTGCCTTCCGATCGCTTCTCACTTCAACCTCATTGTCTTTGGCAACGATTCTCGATAGCTTCTACCACTTTCAGTTGCTTCCTGTTTTCGTGCGAATGTACATTGCATTGCGCAATCGCAACGCGATACAACATAGCATAGTCTCAACTGTACTCCTAGTTGGCCAAAAATCAACAGAAGTAGGATAAACTGGCTACTACTTGAAAACGACACTTGTCTTGAGCTGCACTGCCGCAGTTTTTCACTGTTTTCCATTAGTTTCTTGTCAATTCCCTTTAATTTTCAGTTTCAGCATGAAGTATGTCGATTGTCGATGTTTTATTATTTATTTGAATTAAGCAATTAAACCAGTATTTCTACACCCTTGCAGGCTGCCGATCTTTAAAACATTCTAACGAAACCAAGAAACAAGTTGAAACACACATTGGTTAAATATTCGTGAAACGGTACAAGTATCACTCCTCATGTATTTGCAATAGGATTTACGAACCCTTCAAGCGCTTGTGGGGGCTTCAACCCCAGATTGGAAAAACCTGAATTAAACTAAGACGCCTACCTTTCAGAATTGACGTCACTGGAATCGTACTTTGACAACGTTGGTAAGTCTTCCAACTCCAGTGGTTCTTTCTTGTACATCACTGGACTAAGCCACGTAAATGCAGCAAAGGACAGCAATCCAGCATTATCGACTGGGGCAGAGACTCTTCTCCTGCGAAGCATAATATTGCCAATCTCTCTTACACATTTTCGGATTCTGCACCAAAGCAGTACTTAAAACAGCCTACTAAGTGTACTGCAATGGTGAGGAATTACAGAATGCAACATACTTAACTGGGCTGTTCTTGAAATCATAGGTTCGGTTCCGTATCAAGCTGTTAAAACTTCAACCAAGTTTTTCGGTTGCAATGTCTGTTGTGTGGTGGAGGTGGACAACGTGTATTTGTTGTCAAGACTTTATTAAACATGATTTATGTGGATATTGCGCATACATTAAAATCATATCCTGAACTGATTTAGTTTACCCTATTTCCGTGGCGTAGAGAAATTTTCTAAGAGGGGCCATATACTTTAAAAGCCATCAAAAGAGTCTGGTATATTTCAGTCACTTTGACTCAGTAAGATATGATCTTTTTTGCTGAAAAACAAAGCCAAAATGGTAGAGGCATGACACATGCCCCCACAAATACACCACTGCCTATTTCTAAAAATTTTTTTAAGTTTGCTACTTCGAAGCTTGTATTGTGTGCTTGGTTTAATCAATTAGTAGAAGTTTGGTACATTTTTCAGCGATTTCCATTCGTAGCCTACCAATCAACTGCTAAAAGAACACGGTTTTTAGCACTTACTTGGGGAATCTTATCGGTTTCATGGTCTGCATCCCTCTCCAGTATTTTGAGTGTCTGGCATCTTTATCATACGGATCACATCGATCATCCATTGGAGTGTTGCCATTTTTATAATCCAGATTTGTGCCAGTATCTTGTAACGTTATACTTTCAAACTCATTCATTTTTATCCAACAACACTCGCCGTAAAGCGACCCTACACAGCTGTTAAAAATTTCACAAAGCATTAATCGAAATAGACCGGTCAGTTGGCTCAGTTGTAAAAACATTGCCATCGCTGCCGGAGGTCTCTGGTTCGAATCCCGGGTCGGTCAAGTCGGACACAGTGTCGCTAACGGCTCGCTACTGCTGCGACGCTTTTCGGAGCTGTTTTGGCCAGGCGTCAAGTCGCGGAAATGGGCCTCGCCACTCGCTACACGTCTCAGCGTAATATCGCGAGTAAAATAAAGATTTCTTTGATAATGCAAAAGATTCTATATATAACTCTTCTTAAATCTACATCTTGTCCGTTTAGCATAAGACGCACTAAAAGTCGAATGCTTTTATTTTGTTGCACCTTAGGGCACTTATAATTATACGGTATAAGTTTCACATGTGCAATTCAGTCGTTCATAGCCTGTAACACACGCGAAGGCATATTTAGAACTGCCGAATTATTTTATCATCCAAACGTTTGAATATACCTTCTTCGGAAACATTAAAATGCCATTCTTCGCTCTTACGAGCTAGTGATATATAACTTGTTTTTCTGTGACGTCAGTGCCTAAGTCAAAACTAGCCAATAGGAGACGTTTATTGGCGGTTACCGACTCCTTGCATCACGCGTTTTTGACCAAAACAACTCTAGGCAAATGATGTCTTTTATTGCCAATATTTCCACGTGGAAAAAGCATCGTCATTCTTATTGGCTGATGCAATAGAACACTGATTTTACCAATGCAGTATTCTGTTTATATTTTTACAATTGTTTTTACTAATTCATTTGAAATGTATGCACCTCATTTCCTTATAACTTGCCCATTTTTTAAGCTTGAAATTATGATTTTAATCTATTTTCAAAAGTCTAAGCAAACTTAATTCAAATTAACAAAACCTTTGCCAAATTTACTTAAAATTAATGCAAAAACATCTTAGCATGTCTAGTACGTGCTGAAACAGCGAAATTTAAGATTGATTTGCAGATTGCCTTGCCAGCGAATGAGCAAAGGTCACGGAATTATTAGCATTTGGAGCTGGTGCATTTTTTTTTAGAAATTTTATATTTGCAGTTATTGTTTTTTGCCATCAAAAAGGTTTTAACACATATCAGGAAAACACCCTCAAAAGATAATCACGACGGGAAGTTCCCGACTGCTGTGCTAATGCGAACAATGACGAAAAATTGAATCATTTTTTGCTATTGCATGACATGATGCAACCGAATTCAAACAATAGCGATCAAAGTTTCGTCAGCCTTAACACCAGTGACATGGGAAGGATAAACTCCGCGAAAATTTTACAAGCGCACCTTTTAAAGGGGTTAACAAACAAACAGCAGGAGCGTGGCCTGCCGAGAATTTTAGGGAGGAAAAGCAAATTACAACGAACCAAAGAATACAAAAATTGCGGTTCAATTTTATTTTTTTCTCGCATACATTGCGTGACGCAAATGAAAATGAAAAGGTAACAAAAAAACAACACAATACTGTAAATACACTCGCCAATGGGAGGCTGCGAAAGGACCATTTGGTCATTGAAGAGTCATACAGACCCCCTTTAAAGATCACAAGTCTCATTAAAACAATAGAGTATTAAAAAAAAGATTGCTTGCCGAGCTCTGCAAAGAAGTGTGCGACAGATAGTCTGGTATTGATGTAAAAAAGTAAATTTTAGTTATCTTTTGAACGAAATCGGTGGCATCATTCTGATTTCTGCAGGAACGGAATTCCAAGCCTTTACGCCTTGATATTTGATACTTTTTTGCATTTTGTTTAAACGAAAAAGAGGAATATAAATTGTCTTTTCTGATTCTTTGCATTGAACAGTACCTTCCTCCTCCCTGGCCATGCCACTGAGCTTAAGTAATACCAAAAAATCCATGCCTACTTGGGCCAAAAAATTCGTATTAACAATAACTACCAGATTTTTAACATGTAAAATTTCTAACTTTGGTTGTAAATACCGCAGTAATCATTAAAATTGAACTGAACCCATTTCGTATCAGCGATATCTGCTAACCATATCGGACTCTTCAGCAAATTCAATTTTAGCGTTACCTTCCCGGTTTATCGGTGGTATTGATTCTCCTAAATTTCTTCAATTTTTTAAATTAATGGTCTTTATCGAAATGCTTCTCGGCAAATATGCTGAAATACAATTTTGAGCTGCCTATGCAATGAGAATAAGTAGCTTTATAAAGCACTGAGCTTTTTGCAGAAATGCGAGCAGTTGCAAAGTTACAATGCGCCTAGTTTACCCAGCTCAAGGATCTATAAGCACGACGTCAAGTGACAAAACATTTTTCTTAAAAAACTGCTGAAAAGCAAGTCATTGTGCCATAGTCCTTAAAAAAAACGAAATGTGCGAAAAAAACGTCACGAAAATTACTTCCGGTTTTTCATGGAAAAAGATCTCACGATTTGAAATCTAAGCTTTCATGTTATGAACATTCTGCAAAAACCTGTGACGTATCGAATGACTGGACAGTTTTAAATGGCAATGACTCAGCAAAATGTTGCCTTCTGACAGGTGATGCATTCACTTCGTCGCTAATTGCGAATATTCAAGGGAATTTTAATCTTTGTAGCCTTAAAATAATTATGTTCTGCTTTCCATTAAAATGCATATTAACATCACAAGTTTTGGGATTTGTTATTTCATTCTTTCCCAGAAACTTTCCCTTCTCTTCCGTGCAACTTAGGAATTACAAGTACATTTTACTTTTTAACTGAGGTGAAGTTATATAAATAGTGTTTTTGTGCATTTTCTTATTTTTGCGCATCTTTCAATTAGGCCTCAAGCGCTGATTTGGCATTATATTCTCCCGTACACGATGGCTGCGTGGTTCGTTCGCAGTCAGTTGCTGTAATGTACATTAATATTTTTGGGTGTAATTATAAAGCAACGTTAAGCTTGAGTAAGAAAAAGCCTTGAATCTGACTCTAAGCCAGAAGGTACCCCGAAAATTCTTCCGGGGGTTACAGCAATATACAATGCGCATTTGTTGTCATACTAAAGAGTGGTAAAGATTATTTTATTGCCATGTTTTTTCGGTAACTTTATTTGCCACGCACTGGCTGTTACATAATTGACGTAATAACTAATAAGGTTATTTTAATCGATGCGACGCCCTATAATAGGTTTCTAGCGTATTCGCTTCTTTTAAGCAACGGAAACAAACATTTAAAAAGGGTATTTACCACTATGTAAATGGAAGTCAGACGGAGAGTTCAAACATTTGCAGCATCTACAAACAATCTTATATTCTGAAAGTAAACTTTAGGTTACAAAAGAACTTGAGTAATAGCTCTAAAGCGTATCATGTTTCAAAGGAAAACAACAGAAGCAGCTTGACACTTGACAACATGCTGTTATCAGTCTTCGCTCAATCGGTATTAAAATAGCACGATTTTTACCGTCTAATTTAACAGCTCTTTTATACCGTGGTGCTGAGCGATGTACGATCTGTTCGAAGGGGGTGGGACAAAGTGTGAATGTTAAATGTTAGGATGCGTAAATGTGACAAAATGGTGTTTCGCGCGTATTTAACAACAAACTTTTATTACGTATCGGTACGTTTCAGAACTTCTTAGTGACTCACATGGGGCGATACCAGGGGTGCAATTAAGAGGAAAAAGTTGACCCTCACCCGCGAAATATTTCACGTACCAATGTTAATGAAGATACTTGTGTTTATTTTGACTTAAGGGTAGGGAAAAACAAGGGGCAGTTTTTTTGTTACCAAAGACCTTCCTGTTTAGAGATCGACTAATGACACTGGGTGAGAGTAATACGAAAGATTAAGTACCACTGTGACAAGCATCGGTGAAGCTAGGGGTGGTGGCGCTTCGGACCACTGCATCCCCTGTTTGATGAAGCCTAATATGAAGTGTGATTAGTGCGTGCTCAACGTCCTGAGCCGACCAAACACATCCTATTTCCGAAGTTTTGGGTCCTATGCAAAATTTCCATTGGAGCTAAGCTTACAAAAGCGTAAAAATTATGAAGGGTGCTAGACCTGAATTTTGCGAAAGCGTTTATACCTTTCTATCGTCCTTTTATAAACTTATCTGTACAGTAAGATGCAAATTGCATGAACAACTAGTACATAGAATAAAGTATATGAGCATGCTGCACGAAATTACTTTAATCTCGTTTGCAAGTTGTAATTGAAATCGCTTACCACTCAATCAAGAATTTTCGGTTTACAGCCCCACAACTTTTTCAAACTCTCCTGAAGAACCAACTTATTTCAATCCTAAGAATATTTATTTAGCGTTTGCACAATAACCTCTAATATTTGAATGCTTACTGCACAATCACATCATCACAATGCTTAAAATTCTCCTCTTGGTTACCTTAAGTCACAATGCTTAAAATTCGCTTCTTGGTTAATTTAACTTAGCCCAGTTCTATTTTGTAAATACCGTGCTACGGCGACAAGCCAACAGCCTTATCTTTACACAGACGAAAACGATAACATCTGTTCTTGTTGTTTCGTTATGCAATATCTCCTCGCAGGCTGCAAGCACCGTGATTTATTACTTACGATAAGCTAAGTTCCAACTGAAATACAGCAGAGCATGACTAGAGACCATCTGGTATTCAAACTAATTATTATTTACGATAAGCTAAGTTCCAACTGAAATACAGCAGAGCATGACTAGAGACCATCTGGTATTCAAACTAATTATTATTTACGATAAGCTAAGTTCCAACTGAAATACAGCAGAGCATGACTAGAGACCATCTGGTATTCAAACTAATGCTACATAAACTTCATAGAAGCAAGCTATTTGCTTTCGTTCTTTGCCTTTCCTGAGCTAAGCTGGTGGCTTTTGACGCGTTTTCGACGCGCATTTCATTTTCGTTTCAGCGCGTTTTATCACCGAGCTTTATCTCTGTGTTAACTGTGGCGTGAAAGGTAGGGAGGAAGGAAGCCTTTTTACGCTTTTGTATTTATAGCTTCTTTATCTCTTCTGCCACCGCACGGTAAATGTTTCACACTAGTAAAGACGCTTGGTGGACAAAGTGCGCTTTTGTTATGCAGTTCATTTATGCGCAAATTTTCATATGATCGTATTCGCTGATATAACATGACGACATTTTCGTATACATTTGGTTTTAAAAGTTTTAACCAAGTGCTTATTTAAAAGGGGCGTTATGCCTTAAACTTTTCCCTTTCGACTTTACCTTTTAGTAAAAAAAGAACAAATATTGTTGGTGACTGAAACATGCCAGACTCATTTGATGGCTTTTGAACCTCCCCAACACGCTTTTTAAAATTTCTCGCTACGCTACTGATTTTAACACCGGCAGAGTTGCTCTCCGCAAAGTTTTGACCTCATTTGTTAAACATTGGCTACGTTTTGTGCACGTAGGCTACACATACGCCGGTACGGATATTGTGTTAATAATAAATCGTCCTCAAAGCTGATTTGAATGAGGATTGAGGCAAAGGCAACGCGAAAAATTTTTTTAGCTTGGTTTTGTTCGCATGTTTATCGACCGCGCGAAACCTACATTTACTCACATAAAATTGTTGCCGCCTGCTGCGTATCCGTAAAGGCACCAGTAAAAATATAAACGTTTTTAGTAAAATGTGAGGTTACACGAGTGCTGAAGCGATCTTATCAGAAAGAATGGCGAACGATAATAACTAAAATACATAACGCAATAATCACCTAATTGTAAAAGAAAATGCCATTCATGTTCTTTTATAATGCCCGAAATCATCTAAAAAGTCAAAATATTTGTAAAACCTGTAACTGCTTTTTCTTCTTGGTAGTCTAACCCTAAACCAAGAAAAAACGCTCTTAATTGTTTAGATTAGCGATTATTGAAGAGGCAAACGGCTATTTTGCACGAGCATTTTCTTATTTTGTCCAGAGAAACCGATCTATCAATGCTAGTAGTCTCTTGGTTGTGAATTTGCAAACCTAAGCTACTTCGGAGAATAGCTCACTGAGAAATAATAGTGAGCGGTTGCTTAAGGAATTTTTGTCTGGGAAAACAAACAAAAGTTGCCTATTAATAAGCTGGATTACTAAGCTACAAAGTTTATTGTTTTATAACTTTGTTTAGTTTATTTGTTGCAAAAAGCAGTAAACTTTTGTTTCACTTTTCGAAACAGCGGTTGCATAAGCTATGTAAACTTTCAAGATTAAATAGCTGTACATTGCATACGCGAATTCAGAAGACCAAAGGGATTCAGACCTCTCTAATTTTTTTGCTATGCATATCTATATTTTAAAATGCATAAAACCACAACATACATTAGTATCTAATTATTCTATCAACCTTCCGCTTCTCGAAAAAGTTTGGGGCGTATGATCTTATTTTAATACAAATAAAACAGCCAAAATAAATTGAAACATACTCAAATATAGAGACGTTTCGGTTAAAATACAGTAAGTACTGCAAAGATTTTATTTTAGGTTTGTGATTTTATGTTTTACGTATTTTAGTATTATTATATTGTTATTATTTCATTTTAAGTTATGTTTTACGTAGCAAGTAAAGATCTTATTCTACGTTTGTGAGTGTTTAAGCTGATGATGATGGCAGAATCAAACTTTAAAAAGAGGACGACTTGCAGTACGACAATCAAGGGCAAAGTTGATGCGGCTGGCGAGCCAATCCAAATTACGAACGGTTGCTAGAATTGCAGCTATATCGATTAGATTTTATTGTCAAATTTTTACCTTTTTGCTGACAATTATATTTTTATACATTTTATCTGTTTAGTCTGTTACGTTTTCCTTTGGTTTATGGAAATACAAATACGACTGGTTTGTGCAAAGACGTAGCGAGATTTATGGTGTACACAGTTATTCAGCAGTCTGCACCAGTTTGCTGAAATCAATACCAGTCTCAGAGCCGGCGGCAGAGCACTTGACTTAAGGGGGCCAAGCGTTTATCATAGGGGGGTTAAAGTTTGAGGTTAAGCACAATACCCGTTTTCTTTAATAGAGTAATCATGTTGATTGAGAGGGCAAGCATGTCGATTGGAGGGCAGGCCCCCCTGGCACCATCTTGGCACCAGCCCTTAGCAGTCTTTAGGGCACAGTCAGGCACATAAAAGGTGTGAAATGGGCTTCAAAAAAAGGCATTTTTCTTGTTTTTATAATTTCTATCACAGTTACTTTCACTATACAAGCAAGACATTTTATGAAAAGTATTTTGAGTTTTTTAATTTTTAACGTGGCCGACAGTGAACCGTTAAAACGTTATGTAAATTGCACAGCATTTAAAATTATCACTTATAATATTTTTGTGGCTTTATAAGTCAGTACTGTGTAAACAAAGTCGCCTGTTGGCACGCTTTAATTAATTCTCATTAAGTTTAGGTCATATCATAACAAAGCACAACAAATGTGGGACGAAATTAGCTTAAGGAGGAAAAACAAAATCACTGTAATTCGTAAAACTGGACGTTTCGACAACAATGATGCAGCTGTCTCATCAGCAGTGCAAGCAAGGCAGAACAAAACAGAAAGAACTCTATTGTTTCTGTTTCAAGAATCACGGTAGCTTTACTTATCCTCATTAACAAAATATTGCTTCGGTTTTTGCGTGATTCTTTTGAGAGAAACAATGTACAAAAAGAAAAAAAGGAAAAGATTCGAGAGAACGTATCACGAGCATAATTTTCTAATTTGTGTAAAACCAGATTGCAGAGTAGACTTGAAGTGGCGCGGGAAAGAGCAAACTTGAAAACGTCAACGCAACCGCAACAAGATAGAAATAGTGCAATACTTGTTTACTAATTTTCAAATAGTAATGAGTTTGTAGTGAGGCAAATGCAGGAACGCTTAAGCGTTTATTCTAGGGTTCAGTTTCTGCGGGAGAACTACATTTTGGATGATATGAACGAAATAAGACAACGCAGTTTTCGATTTGTAGCGTAGAATGGCACACGTTTGATTGCTGAAGCAAAGATTTGGTAAAGGTGCAAAATTGCAAGTGCGGTTTCAAAAAATGACTAGAACGAGGAATACTGTCGAGTGCAGCGATATTTGTAACGAAATAATAATAATATGAC
Source organism: Trididemnum miniatum (assembly GCA_964006365.1). Taxonomy (NCBI): domain Eukaryota; kingdom Metazoa; phylum Chordata; class Ascidiacea; order Aplousobranchia; family Didemnidae; genus Trididemnum; species Trididemnum miniatum. The sequence goes on along the minus strand of OZ023242.1, from coordinate 12,700,197 downwards.
GACCGGCCGTTAACTCAGTTGTTGAGCGCTCACGCTATCGGTGCGGGAGGTCGGAGTTCGATTCCCGGGCCGGTCAAATCAGCATAGTGTCGCTAACGGCTCGCCGCTGATGCGACGTTTCTTCGGAGCTGGGTAGCCCCGGCGCTTAGCCGCGGAGATGGGCCCCGTCCTTTGTTACACGCTTCGGCGTAATACCGCGAGTATACTATACTGAAGATTTGACTTTTTTTTATTTTTATAATAATATTATAACAATGTTAGTGCATTGAGCGCCTACGCGGCTAAGGCATGTTAATGCATACAAGTTACAGCATTAGCGTTTTTTCTTTTCGAGCCCTGTTCGACCCCATCAAATAGGCCAAGAGTGATTGCGAACGTTTGCTTTAGTAATTTTTTCATGGTCTGCAGATAAAGCAAATATTCTTTGGTGCATAGCGTTAGGCACTAATAGATTCCTGTTGTGCTGTTTTCTCAAAAGTAGAAATCCAATTTAAATTTGAAACGTTTTATTAGAAAAGCTTTTCTCTTCTGGAACTTTTCTCGCAATAACAATTTTTGAAATGCTTTGATATATATACCTTAGGACTCTGCAATCAATAGGAATTTGGTTAGGCATTTTAATATTATAAAATTAGATTGAAGGTGACAGTGTAACTGTTTAATTCTATTGTATTTACCGTGAAAGACAGATATTGGATAGCTGTTGGGTGTCCAAAAAACTTTTTGACCATGAGGTCTATTGATGAAGTTACAGAATTAAGTTACGAAAGTTTTATTGAGACTTATGGAAGAGTAAATGGCGATTATCATCAAGCAAAAGGTACGTGAAATTGTGAATTACATCAACGAAATAGGATTTATTGGAGTTCTAATCCCACCACAGCATCTATCTTTTGTCGCAGAGGATCGAGATGCTTGAAGGCTCCAACTCAAGCCGCTGTCCCCGCGAACCCCTTAGGATAAGCGGGTCTAGAAAAGTTAGTGAGTTAAATTAGCTGACGTGCATTGGCATACCTAGGAAGGGCTGTTATGCGCGCCTCTCAGGTCTCGGTCAACACACGTTAAGAGCCGTTATCGCTCACATTGAAAAAAAAATGGAATCTTTATAGGGTCAATCTTCTTTACGCCACCCCTCCCCCCAAAAAAAAATGTATGTCCTTGCTCATTCATGCCGCAAATACCTGCAAAATGGTAGGCTACCTCTGCAATCATCAAAGTGTGTTTGTGTTTCGTAACTTGGTGGGCAAGCTTTGTTATCTTTACAAATAGCATCAAATGAAGAAGAAAATGCAACTACTCTTCCGAAAATCAACGTAACAAGAGAAAAGGAAGACAAAAAGCAGGTAAAAATAGGATTTCATCATATGTTGTACCACACAACTTTTTGGTTTCGTTCTATAACCTTTGCATGAACTATGCTGTGTAATACGTTTGGCACGCAAAAGAGAAAAAACACGTTTCTTGCTAGCAAATTGCTGGCCACATTTCCCGCAAACATAACAGAAAGACCTTCCTTAGACCTGCTGTTTCATAAACAGGATGGGATTACGCATGGGTTGAATGCTTACTTATTGCAGTAATATTAGAGAAATACAGCGATACTAAGCAGAATGTTGGCTAAACTAGGGTTCTCAGCGGGTAGCCATTGGCTTTCCTCGAGGGTCACGGGACAATAACCAGGGGCTACAAACGTATGATTTGGTAATTAGCCATTTAAGACCAGCGGAAGGCTGTAGCCACAACAAATGCAATACTGGCAAAAATTTTATTGCTGAGTAGGGGGCCACTGGTGTTGATGGTCTGTTGAAGCAGGGGCGGATATAGAGATCGCGGGGCCCTGGGCAGTTAGGGACGATGTCCAATTTTTCGGCCAAAGTTGGGCGAAGAGCAAAAAAAGGTCATCACGTCTGCGGATGTCCAATTTTCCACTCAAAATTGGGTGAAGAGCAAAAAGAAATCATCACGTCCGCGGGCCGTAGTTTGAGCTGAAATTAGTATCGTTTCACAATCTAGCAGCTAGAGATTTGTAAATGCGCAGGGCCGGGGGAAACTGTCCAGTTTGCGCATTGCTTAATCCGGCCCTGTGTAGAAAAAGGTCCACAAACCATAAAAGGTTGAGAACCACTGACGATAAGCAAGCTTTGTGCTTTTTGGCATTACATCGTTTGACTGGATTTTCTAGGCTGGTGTTTGTTTATCGGCCACATCATCACATAACAGCATGAATACATTCTCATATTAGTAATTATTATAATAGTTATTTCGTTAAAATTATGCGTCATCGCATTAATTACTGATCACGTCATCATGACGTCATTTACTGCAAATTGGTGAAAATGCTAGCTCCTACAACTGTTTTCGAAAATGCAATTTGTAAAAATAAGCTGTATATCGTTTAGAAATGTCGTGTAATTTCAAAACTATGCATTTTCATGTGTCTTGTTTCTGTGCATTTTACTTTGCAAAGTTTATAACGACTACCAGGCCGCTGAACCAAGGTTTAGTTTATGAAGTAAAAATATAAGACATTGTCTTATCCAATTCACAAATATGAGGATTTTTGGGATGCCTTTTCTGCTTTTAAAGTTGTTTAGCTAGTTTTTACGTGGCCTCAAGCCAAAAGCATTTCAAACCAGCAGCTTTACCCATTTGAGAAATAAGCAATAAGTGTCTTTTTCATCATGCAACCAACGCATTACCCAGAGAGGGCTTCAAATTGGGGTAAGCAATGTTCGATTGCTAACTTTAATGCCTTAACCGCATCACTGTTCTCGCTAAGGAGCAAAACTTGATTAAGAGAAATTTTTGGACAAAATTTTACAATTTTTCTTAAACTTTGCAGACTGGAATTGTGCTTTTTGGCCGAATTTGAATCAAAGTGTTCAATATTTTAGGCAAAACCAAAGTTTCATCGACTGGAAACTCAACTTTGAGGCAAAAATTGAATCAAACTTTCCTTGAATTCCCTAAATCTTTAGGCAAATTTTTCAGTAAAATTTATATTTGGGCAAATTCGCACTTGCTAAAAACGTAGAGGGAACAGTGAACCGTATGGGTTATCCGGCAAATTTAGCCCAGTGACTATCAAGTAGCTTTGCAGTAATGCTTATGTAATGTCCTATTTTGAAACATGCACCTAGAACTTGGCATTGTTGGTATAGGCTTGTTTAATAACATCATCATGTGACTGAAGTAGAGTGGATGTGTTTCCATGTCGGTTTGTTATTTTTTAAACTGTCTAAATCTAGATACGTTACACAAATCGTGCATTTGTTTATTTAGTTTGTGTGTTCTTTCTTAGTTTGGTCCGTTTGAGGGAAGTTAGCTGATGATTGTAGTGAATTACACTTAACACACTTGCTAGCGTTTCTGTTCTTATTCAATCTCGAAACCCACTTGTTCGCTCAAGATTTGACACAGAAACCTTGGGCTGACTTTTTAATCTCTTCAAGTGTTTACTATTACAACATTTCAAGTGACAGCATTAAGAACTTTAATTGTTTTACGCTGTAACACTATACTAGTATTACTGATTTGGGGCAATGGCCCCTGGCCTGTTTTCAATTGCCCCATTTTTAGTTTACATGCGCTTCCAACCAGTGGCGTAGCCAAAAATTTTGAATGGGGTGGGAGCCATAAACTTCAAAAGCCATTAAAAGATTCTGATATATTTCAGTCACTTGACAATATTTGATCTTTTTTAACTAAAAGGCGAAATCAAAAGGGGAAGAGGGGGCATGGCACAATGCCCCCCTTTAAATATGCTCCTGTTTCTAACCCTTTGTTGCTTTTCTTGTTTTACATTACTACAGAGCTCTCTTAGTGCAAGCGAATATATTTGCGATTGTGAGTCGTTTGCATTGCATCGGTGGTTGTGGTTTTAGATTACAAAGTTTGAAGTAGTCGTTTACTTTCTATAGCATTTTTAAGTTATATCCTGCTTAATTTTTTTTCATTTTGTCTTTATGTATAACACAGAATATCAACAGAAAAATCTCAATTTTTCGCAAGCCGCTTTATTAACGATTTGGCCATCAATCGCAAAAAATCGTAGAATGAATCTTTGAATTGAAGATGAACATTAAGTCTTTCTTCTTAGAGTTGTTGTTTTTAGCACAGTTTTAATAAATATTTAAAAGTCTTGCTTTTTTTTAACAAAATTTCATGAAATGATGCTTTCCACTTTTATATCTCAGAAATTTCGAAGTAAGAACGTAAAACCACTTGACAAGTAGACCCGTTTGATATCATTTTCTCGTAGCTGATGCATATAGAAGACCAGCGACTTGCCACAGTTTGTATTATATCGAAATACTCAGAAATCAGACCCAGTTATTAGCGGTAACATGTGCGGTTTTCTCAGCTAATACGTGGTTCAAAAACGGTTTAAACATCAGTATTTGACTTGTATCTTATTTGAATAACCTTCAAAAAATTATCGCATTAAAGGCTTCATGTCAATAAAACGGCATTGACGGTCCTAACTTTGTTTTTGCCCCTTTTACGGACATGTTTTTGAATATTGTTCTTATAATTTATTGCTGACGTTGAATCATGGTAGAAGTTTATTAAGCTCTGCAATCATTCGGTTAGTTCAGTAATTAAGCGCACGCTATCGGGGCTGGAGATCTAGGGTTCGAATCCTGGCGCGGTCGAATCGAATACAGTGTTGCCAACGGCTCGCCACCGCTGCGATGTCGGCGAATGTAATGAGGACTTGATTTTATTCATTTGATCATTCATTCATTTTTATTATACTCGTGTTCATGCCGAAGCGTGTCATTACACGTAGCTGATTGCACCTATCTCCGTAACTTAACCCTGAACCCCGTAGCGGAGATGAATTGCCTTCAGCCCGTAGCAAGTTGAATATGCTTGCTGTACTTAACATATAATGTGCTGAAAATGGCACCTACTTCTATGCATTCAAATAACCCTACCATGACCAATTTCACCCAGTTTAAAATCGTAAAAGTTAGTGCTTTTTGCAAGTAAATTTACGACACATAAGCTACTTGCTGTACTGCAGCAGCTGTGCCACGGAAATGTCTCTCTTTGAAAAGCGTAAGTTCGTAATTTCTGGTGCAGTTACATCAATAATTAAAGATATTACTCTTTTGTATGAAAATATATGTCCAATTACTCATACTAACAATTAGTAATTATATTATGCGTAAGTGCTTTAGTTGCAGACAAAAATGTAAATTGTTATTCCAGACATTTTTCGAATATGGTATCGGCTTTGAAAGATGTTGTTTGCGACAAACAGACAATTGATTTACTAATTTCGTAAACAATATTATTACCAAAATGCCAGCTACTGTAGTTGCCACAAATCTGGTTATGAAACATTGCCACCGCTGCGACGTTTTTTTCGGGGCTGCGTAGCCCAGGCGCTAAGCCGCGGAGATGGGCCCCGCCATTCGTTACACGCTTAAGCGTGATGACGCGAGTATAATCAAGATTTGATTTTGTGGGATTTTTTTACTGCGTTATCTCCGCAATAAACTCATTTTGTTTTGAAAACTCTATTCCTATGAATTTTATACTTTCTTTTCCGCTTTCGCCATAGTTGTGATATGTTACTCCGCAATCAATAGATTACTCATGACTGCAATGACGTCATCAATTGCATACGTCGTTAATTATGAAGCTAATAAGGCGCTGGTTCCTGAAATCATACATAATATTGAATAAACGTAATTGTCTGAATACTCTGAAACTACGTACTATTACCATAAGGAAGTTGTGTTTTCTCTCTTTGTATTTAGTCTAATAAAGCACTTCAAAAAATACTTAAAAATACTATAAAATTTGCCCACATAAATTGGTTAGCTTGGACTCAACATCCTTTCCACTCCGCATCTCTGAAGCGTGATTAAACGAAAGCTCCTCCTGTCCTACTTTATTTTCCATCTTTTGCTCCAAGGCATAAGACTCAGCTTATAGCGTTTACCAGGGCGGATTTAGACAATGAGAGGCCCTGATCTATTTGATTAACAAGGCCGTGGTGGTCAATGATCACCGATCAGACTCATTTCTGCGTAGATGCAAAGGTCTTCATGGTTGATTTTCAAAAAAAGAAAACGCTTTGATGGTCGATGTCCAGGAAAAAAATAATTGTTTGTGAGGAGGCCCTAGACCTCAGCCTGCCTAGCCTATTGGTAAATCCTACCCTGGCGTTTACGATGGCGCCAGGAGCGAGCTGAAGCGTACGCCCAAGTATTTTTAGCTGTTTCTGGGCTGTGTTATTTATAATTGCATTGTACTTTATGTCTATAGAAGTAGCTCCAATAAGTCGTTTCCTTCCAATTCGCTTTGATAACTTAACGTTGCAAATAGACTTCTTTCACTTTATGATGCAACTATAGATGTGTTTTAAAGTGACCAATTGAAAACCGAACAAGCTGTTCTATTTTTCCTACTAGTTTAGATTAAAATTGCAGCTGTGTGCTGAAATCAGTTAAAATTTTAGCATAATAGCTGCAATTTCTACCAGCATATTAACTTTGATTTTTGATCCGAAATCGTCAGAGAAGTTTTATAAGTGTGGTGATTCTTGGGCTCATTTTTATGATAATTTCGGTTTAGATTGTAGCTTTAAAATTACACGTGTACGGCTTTTGCTATGTGCCATTAAAATTTCGTTGAAGCACAAATTCGTTTCCAACGCTTGATCATGAAATATTTACGCTCCTAAACGGCAGCGTTTGAAAAAACACGGAAAGGTGTTTAATTTTTAAAAGCCTGTCTCAGCTGGTCGATATACCTGTCCAAATGTCTCTGCTGCTTCCCTCTACGTGTGTTGTAAATTGTATATTGTAAAAAAACGTAGTAGCTATTGAATTCCAATACTTTAATCGTTTAGTCTCTAATAGGTTGTAAATGGTATGATTTTTTTCAAAGAGCTTTCGCTGCATCAATTCCAACAAACATTACACTAGCGGTACTAGAGCGAAACGTGTTACAAGCGCCGGGGCATATCTCCGTAATTTAGCGCCTGGGCAACACAGCTTCGAAGAAACATCGCTGCGGTGACAAGCCGATTGTGACTCTGCTTCCAATTTGACTTGCCCGGTAATCAAACCGAATGCCTCTCACGCCACGCCAATAGCGATGTCTTTAACACCATGCGTAACGGCCGGTTCTTTCGCTACCGGCTGATGTCAAACGAAGACATATAGCATTTGCACCTACAGATTTTGAAACCAGAGTTTGATTCCCAAATGGTTACTCGTATTTTCTGTGCACTTCTGCACATTAAGTTTTTGTACTTTCTGAGTACAATTCCACCAGGCAGTGTTTTTGTGGCTATAATAGAATTATCCAACAGTTTTGTGATCAAAAAGGAACTAATGATCTAAATCTGTGTGTTAAAAACCTCTTCCGTTAGGTTTGACTAATCTAACCTATTGTGATAGATCAAACATCAAGAAATGAAATAACGGTTTATAATAAATGCTGTGGTGTTGAAATTTGAGTTAACGTGATAAATTACCAGACATAAGCTGTAACTTTATTGGGATGTCGACTTAAGTATTAAAACATTACAGGTTTTATGAAAAAGGATATTCCTTAAAACTCTCTTGAGTACAGTTTTCAATAAATTTTACACCAAATCCGGCATTCCGTATCAATTGACCACCGTACTTCTCGTTCACCCTGGTAATAACCACATGTTTACCCTGTCTACTGGTCCAATTTTAGTGCGCTTTAGACCCGCGGACAAAGTGAATACTTCCATCGTTATGGCTAACATATTCAAACGCGGTAATTTGAATTTTAGTAGTTCGCAGCTATAAAAACCAAGACTTTTAGAGTTCTGCTGTTGTGATAACTGATTGATTCAAGCTTCTAGTTTTCACGAAAGCATACCTTCCTTGCTGTTTTATTGTTTTATGTCAATAAAAACCTTGGAATTTTGACTGCTTTTAGTACATCCCATATTATGCTATGTCAGTTTGATTGCCAGTATTTTAACGCTGCCAATTCTGACCTTTTCATGGCTGAAATAAAAATAAATTTCATTACACTCGCGGTATTACGCCGAGGTGTGCAACGAGTGGTGGGGCCCATTTTTGCGGTTTAGCACCTGGGCAACAAAGTTTCGAAGAAACGTCGCAACGATGGCGAGCTGTTGACGCATATTGCCGATTGTACCGGCCCGGGAATCGAACTTCAGACCTCCCGCACCGATAGCGTGTGCTTAACAACTGAGCTCACCAGCCGAAGTTTTTTAACGCCCAAGCTGAATTGATGCTTCCATTTTTTTGATAACTCTCATTGAAAGAGAAAATTTTGTTGCTTCTTCCCTTTTCTCGTGCTGTCCAATTATACTGTATGTTATTTATGCATATTATTCTTGTGTTGACGGTACGGAAATAAAAGACACTAACTAACTAACTACTTATTTATTTAATATACATTGGGATTACCATGTAATGAAGAACTAAACTGAAAGCAGATGTAGCAGAATGGACTATCTTTTGTCTCTAGATTGAAATAAACTCGAAAATTTGATTTTTCGCGATTAGTTTTGTTTTTATTCATGCATGACGAACTTACATGCAGTGAGTTATGACGTTTGAATAAGTTAGTCTATATGAATAAAAAGGTTGTGAGTATTTTGTGATATTTAAATTTAGTGTGCAGTGATTTGGCATTTTAGATTGAATTGGGTATCGAGCTATTTGCAAACGCTGCTTGAATACATAACTGAAGACAGTGAACATTGTTTCGACCTTTCAGGTCTCATCAGTACAGTTGGTATTATCGACATTCACTCAAGGCAGTATACATGCCGAAAAGAAATGCCGGTCTTACCAACTGCACTGATGAGATCTGAATGGTCGAAACAGTGTTTATTTTCTAAAGTTATGTATACATGCTAGCGCTTTTGCATTTGTACTTTTTGAATAAGTTTATGCATTTGCATATAGAAGTTGTTTTTATAAGGCGAAGGTATTTATGTTGAGCTTTTAAGAAATCTCTGAGAATAAATGCAACTGCTTGAATAGGATTAGTAGTAATTTCGTGTTTTATTTTGAGTTTGCTAGCGTAAGGTTTTAGAATTTTATATTTTCCAGTATTTGGTATTGTAGATAGATTGTCTGAGTCACAGACAGAAAAAAATGTATTTACGTAGTTTTGCTAAAGAATTATTGTTCATCAACATATCAATTGTTCTTTTGGGTCAGGCGTGTAAGTAGCAGAATCTTTAAATAGCTAAGAATATTTCTGGCCGACGGTGAGAATTAGTAACAGCGTAAAAATACTAATCCGACGAGAACAGGTCTTCAGTAGAAAGCGAGTTTCGTAGTTTGTTAATGATCGTTTGACACGTTACTCATCCAATAAGGTGATTTACAATAGTGTCTAATTCAGTGGTTCTTTACCGCTTACGGTTTGTGGCCCTTTCGAGTGACTCTTAACATCAGTGGCTCCCTGCTTAGCAATAAAATTTTCTGTCTATATAATTTCATGGTACCTACAACCATCCGCTGGTCTTAAGTGGTTAATTACCATAAATAAATATTGCGCTTGTGGCTTCCTTGGGGGGCAATGGCCCCCGTTGAAAACCCCTGGTCTAATTGTTTGCGTTAATTCAATCTTGGGCCAGGTGTTTTTTTAGGAAGAATAAGGGCGACATTAGAAAAAAAATTCGGGGAGGATCCTGTTTTTATCATTTTTTTGTGGAGGGACCACAAGATTCTGCCCTTCCTTCCTATTTGTATGCTAAGAGGAGATAACTCATTAAGCGGTTTGGGCAAAGTGGAAGCAGAAAAACTACGACATTATAGAATTTTAAATTTAATCCACGGCACAAAAAATTGATGTTTACTGCTAAACTTTGTTTTTCTTTCTAAAATCGCATTCAAAAAGCTTTTTTTGCGAAATCACGTTTATTGGTAATGCTTGCGGTTCTTTTTTTTTAAGCCACATAGTTGTAGCTTTGGTTTTTACATTAGTAAATTACGTGCATCATAGAAGATGGCCTAGCTGCGCATTGAACCCGCGAATGTAGTTCCGGAGCCAACCAGCTCTACCCATTTTTTTCTGCATAAGAATTTCTTTCAAAACCCTTTGATTGCCATCGTTTTTCGATTAAATGTTTACTTATTGCAGCCTACACATGAAGACCTGAAGAACATTAAAGCCGACAATAGCAGTAGAAAAGGAAGCCTTGACATAATTTCCTTTGGATCAAGTTACGACTCTAGCTCTGATAGTAAGTTATATACTGATTCTATACGTTATTCGTGAGCAACCATTGATATGTTGGCCTGCTTGCCGCTTTCGTTTTTTTGTCTTTGGTTTGATTCTCAAGTTGCTCGTTTTCTTTCTCGCTGGAGAAGAATGATTTTTATTGTGGTAAACCAATATGAAAGCTCGGAATACAATAAATGTGGGACGAAAATAGCTTAACGAAAAAAAATAAAACCACAGTTATTCTTGAAATTGAGGATTCGACAACATAGATTCAGTTGTGATCATCAACAATGTAAGCAAGGCAGTACAAAACTGAAAATTTAAGTTTCCCGCTTTATCTAACTTGTTCGCTGGATTAAGTGTTGTTGTTTTTTTCTGCAACTTAGACAGGATAAGTTGAAGATCAGAGACATTTTTTTATGAAGTTAGCTTTGCATGGACCACTCCAAACTAACTTTTATTCTGGATTGGGATGAGGGGTTGCTGTCCCTCGGTGAACTATATGAGCTCCATAACAGCAAAAAAGTTTCGAACCAATCATACTCAAGGCTTTTGGAGTTTTCTCTGCTTTGTCAGTTTCAAGTTGCAAGCAGCGTTTTCAAGTCACTTCGTGTGAGCATTGGCGGTGTGATGGAAATGGTTAAAAGTCTTCGTCTATTTTCTGTGAGGTCACTCTACTTACGGTCCAGGCATCCTTTAATACCTGGATAACTGCAGCAACTTGTTTTTACCATTCTAAAAAGGAAACCCAGGTTTTAGAAACGCATACAAATACCGCAACCACAAATTTGCCAAAAAAAAAAAAGAAAAAAACAAATCTTTATTATACACGCTGTATCACGCCGAAGCTTGTAAAGAATGGAGGGGCCCATCTCCGCGGCTAAGCTCCTGGGCAACACAGTTTTGCAAAAACGGAAGAAATATCGCAACGATGGCGAGCCGTTGGCGACACAGTGTCAATTTGACTTGCAACATGGCCCCAAACCTACCTCGCTAATGGCAATGTGCTCAGCAACTGAGCTAACTACATCACAAATTGGTAATAAGCTAATCGCTGGGTTTCCCTTCTTTGCATGTAGAATCCGTGCAGTTTTAAACAAAGATGACTCACGACTAGCATGTGATGTGCCGATGTAAAAAGTTCAAAAATAACCTCATTTTAATCTTTCTGTTCCACAAAGTCAGAAAATTACCTACAAACAAAAATATCCCTAGCAGACTATTTTGCCGTAGGAACTTTTTGTTATATTTAGTTTTGTAAGCACTCCAGTGTCCAGTTTACAATCGTTCTTGTTGTAAAGCTGCTATTTTAGAATTAGTAGAGATGACTCCGTATTTCAGGTTTTGAATCGATATTAAAATTACTAAATATTCCCAGCAATGAGCAAATTTTTACTAAAACTCGAAGCTAGCAGGCGTTAGTCATAAAAATGTTATTTTTTTTTAGGCCGCATAATTGCAACTTAGGTTTTTATGTTAGTGAATTTCTTGATTTCCTGTGCGTGTATCATAGACGATGTTGTAGCTGAGCATCGAACCTACTAAGTCAACTCCGGAGCTCAATGCGTCAACCACTCCAGTAAAGACACTGTTTTGATTTTTCTGGGCATATGGGTCATCTACATATGCTCAAAGCAGTATATTAAGTTGAGGTTTTTTTACTTGTGGTTGGTAACTTTAACAGTTCCAAACCACAACCAAATCATCGCTTACTGCTGTTATCCCTTCATACTAGCACTTTTACACTTGTAGTATTCTTGATGTATTCATTGACTCTGATTATGTGTACAACTTTGTCAGCATACGATGCCCATTTTAGAATATTGACATATTTCTAAATTTTGGTCGATTTTTGCGCCATATCAAGAGCTTGCCAGCTCGAGCCGAGCTGTGAAGTTTTGCTTTAAGTATGTTATAAAACGCACAACTGACCACAAAGTTTGCAAGAATTCGAGGTTTGACGTCATGAGTTTGATTCCTGGCTTAAAAGTCCAAGTTGAAACTTTACAAAAAGCTACTTCGCAACTGTCAATTTCGCCCTTAGATCCAAAAAATTCAAATTTAAATCTTGATTATCCTCTCGCAGTATTTACGCCGCGAAGCGTGTAACGAGTGGCGGTACACGTCTCCGCGGCTTAGCTCTGGGCCTGCACAGCTCCGAAGAAACGTCGCAGCGGTAGCAAGTCGTTGGCAACATTGCAGTTTCAATTTTTTAAGAATTACTGCTGTTTACCGCATTGTTCAGTTTGAAAAACAAATTTGACAGGCACAAATGTGTAACTATTATCATGCCAATGTTTAGCTACATGTTCAAATGTACAGTTTTTAGTGAAAAAGGAACAACTAACAGTTTCTTTATGTTTGTTTTTACATTTCAAAAGCTCTAAAAATAGCATCTTACAGCATATCGCAATGTGTTTAACACTCTTTTCAACTTTAAGATGCTTTTAGTAGAGTCAAGTTTGCTGAACCCGGTCTTACTTTCAAGTAGATGACTTTTTAACAAGCGTAGTATTGATAAAACATATGGAAAAGAAAGAATTCTTTGTGATTTTTCAATCAGTCACATTTGCATTTTCTTGTAAAATCATTTTCTCCTGTTTGCATCATGTACACTCGATATTATACAATATCATAGGGAATTAATAAGTGGATGTTTCTTATTCTGTTTGTTAGTTGACTACATTAAGCTCTTGTTTTGACGCCGTTTGGTTTACTTTCAGTTTGTAAGCTAAAAATAAAAACGAGAACAGTTGGTCGCAATTTCTGCCAAATTTGAAAACTACAAACAAAGCGAAGGCATACGACTGGTTTTTTAGGTTATGTTATAAGCGAGAAAGATGAAGTTTGGAACGGTTTAAAAACTCTAAAACAGGAGCTCTCAACCGTAGTCCTGCTCTCCCCCCCCCCCCCAAGGGGACCACAGACTGTTCTCTGAGAGGTCAAATGCATTTTTATTACCAGACCGGAACTTTTAAAATTACATTCTAGGAGTCCCGGTCTTTTGTTATCACAGCCACGATTCAAAGAAGATGGAGAATCACTGCTCTAAAACAACATAGAACTCCATGTTTCACTCCTAGATGGTATTTTGGCGCACGCAAAGATCGAATCAACTCATTTGTTATTGAATGGCTTTAATTGACCTGTTTTAAATACAACAGCTCAGTAAATCGTAATTATTCGTGAAAGAATGTGCTGTCATAATCCTTATCTTCGCTGTTTGGTGTCATTTTGAATTCAATTTGGCTAGGTTTGAATGAAAATGTAATTTTTCATACAGTTAAGGTAAATTTTTTACGTGTTTGAGCATTAATTTGTTGAAAGTTACTCTTTCGACCTTAGTAGATCTCATCAGCAAAGCTCAGAGGTTTGAGAGGAGCTCTTAACTACTAGGCGTTCAAAACATAGCTCTGGCGGCTTCCTTGAGCAATAGGTTGTGCCTTTGAATGTCTAGCAGCTACGAGAGCCTTATGTAGATTAAAAGAGCTGATTTAAACCTCTTTCATATTTCAACAAAACAAACATAATTCATATTACTAAGTCAACATATTGTTTTTCAGTGCGTAAGCGTTTAGATTTTCTAAAAAAGTACCATCTATCCGAAAAAACGCTGTATTTCTATGACAAATTTGAATTAGAATATAGCACTAACCACACTGGAACAACAAGAGAAATGGGTCGTGTGCTTAATGTAATCACAATCTTTGCTTGTGTCGTTAGTTCTTGTTTTTGTAAGCTTCAGTGGTTGTGAGAAGTATGATGAGATAGTCGTCTGTGTATCATATTGTCAATATTATTCATAACAGTAAGACGTCGTTCTTCCTAGTCAGCTGATTTGATTGGAGTGTTACGTGATTGGAGTGCCACAAAGGTTAAATTTCCTTGGATATATAAATGCGTAGGAGTAGCTTACTTAAGGTCAATCATTCTGAAAGTTGAATATAGCTTTACTTGAGTGCCGCTGATGAGGGCTAAAACCCCGAAACAGCGCCGACTCGCTAAAGTCGCTATATTTCGGCATTATTCATAACAGTTACTCTATCGCTGGCGGTACACAATGTGGTGGTAAAGCCAGTATAAATGCATTATGCGGTGATTATGTGAGGATTTATGATCCACGCTTTCCTGAATCCATACGTAACATCCTGATTCTGAAATTAGTAAAAGTTTTGTCTTCTGACTCAGGCTTTGCAGGGCTAACCATAGCCATCAATTATAGCTAAAAAGGCTCTTTTAAGCAGGCTGTTTCCCGCTGTTACCAATTTAACGCTCATTTAGCCTGCTTTTAGCATTGCTTGAAAATTTGTTGGACAAAGGAAAGTCTGAACATCGTTCATCGTTGGATATGACGTCATCAAAGTTCACATTCCCATAAATTATCTTTTGTCCACTTGCGTAGATTTTAAGATAGCAAAACGATTACGTCATGATTTAACTAACCAATCAAAATAGAGCAATAAAACAAATGAGATTGTAAAACGCCCGAGTCTTAAGCATTATGCAAAATGTTGTAACATAAAAGAGTAGGCAGTAAGGAGAAAGGGAACTCTTTGGTTAAGTGGGTTCGAAGCTTAACGAGGATATTATAATGCATGCTACACCACCACAAAATGCAAACTGTGACTGTGTGCTACCAAACATGTTTGATTGTATTTTACAAAAACTTGCGCCATTTCGGTTAGAACTTAAACTGACCTATGACCTAGAGCGATTCTCAAATTCCCGTTAAAAGGGGGGGTTACTTTTATGATTTTTTTGCACATGGATGATGGGACATGGGGCATCTTGACTCGTAATGCTACGCAAACGACACCTACTGCAGCAAAAAGTGTGTGGTGTAAAATACCACGATTAAAACTGCGTATTTTCCAAAGTCCTTTTTTGAATCTTGGGTGGTTAATTACCCAGTATGTTGTTATAGACTTTTTGAGGAGTGATACCCCCGCATCCCCCCTTTTGGATTTGACCTTGCCTCTGACTCAAAAAATATCCAATCTTCATTATACTCGCGTTTGTACACCAAAGCGTGTAACGAGTTGCGAGGCCCATCTCCGCGACTTGGCGCCTGGGCAACACAGCTCCGAAGAAACGTCGCAGCGGTGGCGAGCCGTTGGCGACACTATGTTCTATTTGACCTGCCCTGGAATCGAACCCTAGACCTCCTACACCGATAGAAATCTTTTAACAACTGAGCCAGCAGGCCGATTCCTGCCAGTGACTAATCCAGGGGTGGCCAACGTTTTGATTCCATGCGCCAATATTTTTCACCCTTAATTCAGATGCGCCACACAAGCATCATTTCTTTTCAGTTTTTTAAACAGGGGCGTGCAATATCGGTGAAGAGCGAAAAAAAGGTCTTCAAGCCCTTAGATGTCCTATTTTCCACTGAAAAATATCGGTGGGAAAATATAAAAAATGTAGAAGTGGCTTGTCATCAAAAAAATGCAATACGCCGCTTTTCAGCAGCCAATGCGCCACAGGTTGACCATCCCTGGACTAATCAATAAAACAGACCTAGGGCACTTCTGTTGAGTTCAGTAGCTGTTAAGGAGCATTTTGTCGCTACAGATGCTCACTTAAAGTGTATCACCAAGCTATGATGTCATCAAAATTAAACATCATGACAACTGTTTGCTTGTCGTCGTGACGTGTTGACTTAATGACATCATTGAGCGCTACTGTGTGTTCGCAAGCTCAAATTTTCTCACCCAAATCTAAATTTTAATGTTTACTTTCATTCTTAGTGTTTCCTACGTTTGTTTACTTTACGTGAAAACATATCATCCAAACACGATCTAATTTTAATCAACAAATATTAACCATTAAATAGCCTGGGTCTAAAAACCGGCCGGTTGGCTCAGTTGTTGAGACAGCGCTATCGGTGCTGCAGGTCTGGGGTTCGATTCCCAGGCAAGTCTAATCGGGTACAGCAATGTCGCCACCGCTGCGGTGTTTTTTCGAAGCTAAGTCGCGGAAATGGGCGCCTTCACTCGTTACGCGCTTCGGCGTAATTACGCGAGTATATTGAAGATTTGATTTTTTTTTATTTTAGCTTGGATCTTAAGCCATTCATTTGCATATCAACAAAATTTGGGGTTGGTGTGGGGCATAAAATATCACGATAAAAAATGAAGCAGTCACCGAATCCCTGTTTTGAATCTTGAGTGCTTAGTTATCTTGTGCCCAAGCAAGTTAATAAAGCTTGGGTGGAGGATAAACGAAAGAGACGGATTGCGCAAAATTTGTGGATACTTTTGGAGTCTAGAGTGCGAACTAGTGAAATGGCAACAAAGTTTTAATTGCAAAAAACGAGTAAAGGTAAAATTGACAATGCTTCGTGGTTTGGAATGGGGAAAGGTGGGTGATGTAAAAACCAATAGAGATTTACATTTCCAGGAAAAAATTCCGCGGGTATAATGAAGATTTGTAGTTTTTTTTTTTTTTTTTTTTTTTTGAAAAACGTTTATTCCAGCTTGCAAAACTTTTTTTAAATTTATGAAAATAGTTTGTTCTTACAAAATTTATGAAAAGTGTCTTTATTGAGCATTTTTGTTGAGTGGTTTTTGATATGGTCCTCCCTGATTGTTATTCCTGATGAGGGACGTAATCCCGAAATAGGATGACTTATGTCTTGTCTTGTATGAAAATACTTTGCTGATTCTTCTATGTTTTCCAGTAATTTCAAATCAGCAATTTTTGCCAGGTTACTCAAACATTTTTTGTGTTAAAACCTGTATGATTAGTAATGATTCAACTTGGTACAAGTAGCTGAGCATATTCCTCTTTTATCAAACCGCCAATTCACAATATTGCTTACTTCAAGTGTTGAAAATGTCCGTCAGTAGACAGCAATGTTGTCATCAGCTCACCAAGTACAGTCAGTTATCTATAAAGTGAGATAACGGATGTGTAATGGTTTTTCTCAGCACATTGCTGCTCACATGTAAACTTGTAGTTGCTAGCGAAGTTAAAAGTTATAAATGCCTCCCTTATTCTTTCTGTTGTGACAACGTATAGATGCTTTTTCCACTATTTAACTGCTGTCTGTCATCAAACGTTAGCTTTACCAATCATAAACCAGGTATTTCTGCTTCTGTGTTTTCAAATAACTTCATTATACTGCCTTGTATATACTGCTGATGATGACAGCTGAATGTATGTTGTCGAAACGTCCTCTTTCAAGAATTACTTTGGCTTATTTACATTTCAGTTATGTTACTTCATTTTATTTGCAGTAGCAATGCTTGGTAAGACGTTTTTGTGATCTGTAAGCTATTTTTCTCCATTTTTAGCCAGCTTCTGACATAGTTATGCAGGAGCAACAAACCATGCATTTCTCTGAGTGCATGTTATTGGTGTACAGGGCACATGAAAATATCGAGGTCTTTGGACCTCATACGTCTTGTACCTGTTTTGTGCAGTTAGTATTGAAGAAGCAGTGATTGATTGACAAAAGAGTTGTAATTGGAAATTTTGTTCTTTCTTGCAGATCCTCTTTCAACAAAAAATGGAAAAAAACAAAAACTGCGGAAGATTTCTGTCGAAAAATTGGCTTCACTCGGTGGAGCTATTCAAGCTGCTGTGACGTCAAAACGTTCTAAAAGCAACAGTTTTTGTAAGCACTATTAACCAAAAGTTTTATCAAGTATTAAAATTTGAGAAAATATGACTGAGAGTTGTTTTTTATATCTTTAACTTGAAGCATCCAATTTTCTGCAATAATGCGAGCTGTCATCAAATACCTTTTTTATGTTTATTAAACTAACTGCATCCATGTTTATCGAAATGTAATGTTTTTGTTTAATGTTAAGATTATGTTATATCTGACGTGATATCAGTCGTTTTTTACCATTTCTAGTCGCAGTACCACTTACAACAGAACTACCCAGTTGGGTGTGCGAATAACTATTGCTAGGGGTGCGAGAATCCATCAAAAGTGCGAAAGTACATTTATAAGATGGGGTTGCAAAATTGACTTCGTCGTGCATAAATAAATAAACAACTGAGGTTGTTCTCAAATTATGTTAAACTGAAAATTCAACAGTGATTGAGGGAGACTGCGAAGTAAGCTTGCTCTCTTCGAGTCAGCAGCCACCTGAAAAACATGTCACATGCGATCGGCTCCAGCCGCGAATCGAACCCGTCACGTAGAATCTGTAACCTGCGCACGGTACCCGGGGCGGATTTAGACAATGAGAGGTCCTAGGCTATTTGACCAATGAGGCCCTAGTGATCATTGATCAGAATCGTTTCTAGTATAGAAAGGTCTTGACGGTCAATTTCCATAAAAAGGTCTTCGTTATTCGTGACGAGGTCCCTTGTTTCTCTAGGCCCTGTCCGGCCTATTGGTAAAGGCCCAGGCGGTACCGCTATAATCCGTCAGTTTTACGGTATGGGGTGAAAAATGAATTGGAAAGCACTGATTTTGAAATGTTTTTCAGCGGATAAAACTGGACTTCCCAAACTAAAGCAAGATCGGGGGAAAGCACCGAATTGGACCACAACTGTTCCTTCATATTTTGTCCGAAAACACAGCGACGACTCAACTTCAATTTCAACAGAAGAAGGGGATAGCAGCTCGGTGAAAAGTGAGGGCAGATTAAGAAGCAGAATTCGGGTACCCAGTCCCCTTTCGATCCCAGGCTCTCGATTTGGTTCCTGTGCTCACCGAGGATACTTAGATTGTCGAAACAAAAAAAAGCAATGGGAAAGGTTCGGCTTGAATACTTTTTACATTTTGTGATTGCATCTCCTGTTTTATGAATGAAACCAGTGGTTCTCAACCTTTTGCGGTTTGTGGTCCTCTTCTAGAAACTCTCAACACCAACTGGCCACCTGCTCCGCAATAAAATTTTCTGTCGGTATTTTATTTGTAGTGGCTAGAGCCGTCCGCTGGTCACAAGTCTTTGATTACCGTTGATAGGTTAATAAACTTTGGCTTTGGGGCCCCCCTGGTAAATATCTTGTGCCCCCCTTGGTGGGCCAGTGGCCCTGATCAAGAACCCCTTGATTAGACCGTCGGGGGTCTAATTGAGTAAAATGTTGGGCATATTGTCATGGAAATCGGCTGCATTTTTCGTCTTTTACCAAGCCTATGAAACTGCAGTCACGTTGGTAAATGCCCTAACCCTCAAGTTTCCCAATTTTTTCGTACTACATTTTGAATTTTGCGCTGGATAGTAGTGCATTGGACTAGATATAAACTGCATAGTTGTAGATGTAATGTATTAGTGGCTATTTTCTTATCTGAGAGTAAGTAGACTAGTGGCTGTCTACTCCTACGTGAGCTCTTTGAAGTGTTTCCATTGCTCTTTCGTGATAGGAGGATAAAAATGCGACTAAGAAGTGTTGAAACGATCTACTTTTTAGTATTTTAAAGAAGAAAAATAAAGGCACAGTAAATCTCAAAACGAGACGTTTCGACTACATAGATTCAGCTGTCATCATCAGCAGTGTTTTGCACTGCCTTGCATACACTGCTGATGATGACAGCTGAATCGATTTGCCGAACGTCCAGTTTTGAATTTGCTGTAGTTCTATTTTCCTCCGTAAGCTGTTCGCATCCCATATTTATCGTTTTCTGCATTTGTTTTAAGTGTCCTTTTCATGAACTCTTTGAACAGGCCTAATAATCAGGCCATTTATTTCAATCATTTTTAGAAGTTTTCTTAAGCAAGACGTGACAACTCTTTTGCGTTCCTGTTCTGTTTATGGCCACACAGCTTGTGGGTTTTGCAGTCACATGACACCGCCGCATTGATCAATTAAATCCTAAGATTTTCGAGCTATTTTTTAGAATTGGTGGCTATATTCGCTGAATAATTATTGCAGTAAGATGCCATCAATTCACGTGTTTTGGAGTTTTAAAATGTCAATTTGATTCCAAAATTTGTTTTCGGTTTAATAAGAGTTTTAATGCTTCTGTCGTTTGTTACATATCACACGATTTACTTAAATACCAATTAACTCATATTACCCGGCTTGTTATTTGACAAGATTTGAGTGAAGCTTAATGCAAATTCAGTAGCAAACATGCAGCCAGTTTTACTTTTGACAATTTTCTGTTCACTGTTCGTATGTTTTCTACTGAAGCTGGTAAGAAGTTCCATGCATTATTGCTACTGTTTTTTGTTTATTGTAATGTAATTTCACGCTCTGATGCTTTCACATTTTCCACACTAGAAGCATTTAACATGGCTACGAAAAATATTACCGAAAACCGGCTGTCTTTCTACTTTAAGTTAGTTTAGTTGTACGGAAACTCCTCTAATCTCTAAGAAAACCAACATTTTAATCTCAAATATAAATTTTTAGTATGTAATTAGGTTTTGCAATCATTCTAGGAATATTGAGCACATTTCACAATGTTTTTTTACGATACAAGCATGGATTATTAATAGCTCAGATAGCCGAGTATTTAGAGCGTCCTCCTCTGAAGGTGTAGACTCGGGTTTGATTCCAAGTTGGGTCAAACCAATGACTTTAAAAGTTGGCATTCACAGTTTGCCTGCTTGACGCTCAGCATTAAGGGGGCACAGTGTGGAAAATAGACCGGCAACTTTACTTGTTGTGCCGTAGCAAAAGGCACTTAACGGGACTACCCCATCTTGCGGTGGTAGACAGATGGCTGGAAACTAAACGAGCTGGTTACATCGCTTTGATAGCTTTCTCGTGATAGGAGGGTAAATATGCAACTAACTAAATACAACAAACATTTGAAACTGATTAGTGATCATAGAGCCCGATACGATTGCACAAAAACATGGCCGAAGTTTTTAGCGGTTTTTCGACACAAATCATCAATTCACAAACATGAGCTGATATTATATTATCAACTTCGCATGACTTTTGCAAATCTTTATCTGAACTCATTTGACATTTTTCGGTTTGTTGATAAGTGGCCTTTTCAAACTAAATGCACTCAACCGTAACGTTATTATTTCCAGCTGTAGCACTAATGACTAAATTTGTTGATTTTTTGAATCAATGATCACATTATGAATATAGAAAACCAATGATAAACAGCGTAATATTAATGGTATTGAAAAAGGCATGTGACTTAGCCTACAGATTGTTTTTCATTGGCGTTTTGAAACTTAAAGCTTGGGCTGATTTGTTAACGGTGCGGTAAGTCTGCGGTTCGATTCCCGGGCCGGTCAAATCGGCGCAGTGTCGCCACCGGCTTGCCACCGCTGCCACGTTTCTTCGGAGTTATATTCCCCCGCCGCTAAGCCGCGAAGATGGGCCTCGACATTCGTTACACGCTTCGGCGTATTACCACGAGTGTGATGAAGATTTGATTTTAAAACCTTCATTTAATTTGCCTTTGGGTCTTCATAAAGTTGCCCTGCCGAATGCAGTTACACCCCTTTGCAAAACTATTTATAATTTGTTCAATCGAAACTACGTTTTTTAGATACTGGTGTGTTTTGCAAGACGCATGCTTGTATTGTTACCATACTCCACAGTCCGACGTCACGCGCGACGTCATCTTGCTTCGCGGATATGACGTCATTGCTGACGTCACAAACCTAAAACGCTCAAGATACATTTTCCGCCTTCAACAGCAGGTACTGTTCGAGAGTGAATCATTATTGTTAGTCAATTAATTAATCATGCATGTACAGTGATACAAAAAGCATAATATGAAGAGTAAGCATTATGCACTTCAGTAAAAACACATAGGGCGTGTGTTTTACAGACAATAGGCCTTTGAAATTAATGCTGCCAACTTTGCCTTCAGATAATGCGTTAATTGGTTTTTTCATTACTAGTTTTTTTAGTAGCTATTTGTAAAAAGTGGGGGGCGGGCGACCCACTGTAAAGCTGTACAGGACAAGGCCAATTTTTTATACACCTTTGAATGCAGAGCACCAGCTTTGCTTGGACATGACCAAGACTCGAACCTCTGTCTTCTGGCTGCAAAATGACGTTTTTGCCGATCTACGAAGTTATTGCTTGTGGTGCAATATTGATGTTATCTGACATTTGCAAGAAACTGACAAATGACTATCCAATTGATAATAATTTATTAACTCCTCTCCCTATGGTTCCGTAGTCCTGTTCAGGCGGCTGTCAAGCACTCTGTTGTGATCGCATATCACCCCGTGGTGAACAATTTAATCCGTTTTGGGTCGATGCTTTTTAATTCAAAGGCGGATACTGAGTTTTGGCGCTTTTGCGCCATCTAGGCAAAGGTTAAATAAAGCAAATGAAATCTTCATTATATTGGTGGTATTACGCTGAAGCATGTAACTTGTTGCGTGTTCCATCTCCTTAACTTAGCGCCTGGGCAACACAGCTGCAAAGAAACGAAGCAGCGGTGGCGAGCTGTTGGCGACACTACTGTGTACGATTTGACCGGCCCGGTAATCGAACCCCAGACCTTCCGCACCAAGGGCGTGTGCGTAATAACTGAGCTAACCAATAAATTGTTTTCTTTACAGGATTTTCCAACCTTGCATTTCAGTTCCGATAATCACCGGGATTATTTACTCTGGGTCGGAACATTGGAGAAAGAAACGAGATGCGTTTTTTCAAAGTATGTATTTATTTGCATATAGTTGCATATTCATCCTCCCATCACGAGAAAGCGATCAAAGCGCAATAACGAACTCGCTTAGGAGTTGTCAGCCACCTATTCACCCCTCTCTGATGAGAGAATCCCGCTAAGTGCCTTTACCATCGATGCAACGAGTAGACTTGCCGGCTTGCTTTCCTCACTGTCCATTTAATGTTTTGCGTCAAGCAGGGAAGCTGTGAATACCAATTTTAAAGTGATTGGTTTGACCCGAATTGAAATTAAACCCGAGTCCACAGCGTTAGAGGAGAATGCTCTTACCACTCGGCCATCTGAGCTGTTTTAAATAAGAAATTGTTTAGTTTCATAATGTCGTTGAAGAGAATAAACCAACCTAGCTATCGTTGCCATGCATTTTAACATCAACTAGAGCTTGCTGTGCTAAACATTAATAGAAACAAACAATAATAAACAGCAATAAAGAGCTAAAACAATGAAAAACTTTGTCTGTTGACATGGCCAAGCGGTACGGCGCGCAGGTGACAGATCTTACATGACGGGTTTGATACGCGGCTGGAGTCGATTGCGTTTGACTTATTTACCGGGTGGCTGCTGACTCGAAGAGCGTAAGCTCACATCGCAATCTCCCTCAATTACTGTTGAAATTTCAGTTCAATATGATTTGATAATAACCTCAGTTATTTATATCTATCTGTGACATTAGGTATCATGTGTCACGAGTTGTGACTCCAATTTCTGTAATTCATCAACAAAGCACAGTACACAAATTGGGTACTGTTGAGTGATGTGGCAACGAAGTGTAGCAGACAGCATTTTTACTCAAAACTGTCAAAAATTAACGTCTTTGTCAGTTTTTGAACCCCATATTCAATTGATGAGATGGCCAAACTTGTTTCTTCTGCGGCAGACTCGGGTTTGGTTCCAACCCGAGTCTAACCAACAAGGACTTGGAGACTGACTTTCATTGCTTCCCTGCTTGACGCTCAGCATTAAGGGGACAATGTGGAGGACATAGCTGCAAGTTTACTAGTTCTGTCGTTTGGAAAGGCACTTGTTGGGTGATGAGCAGATGGCCGGCATTGCGGCAATTTCTGAATAAGCTTGTTGTAGCGCGTCTATTGCTCTTCAAAGAAAGATGAAAATACTGCTATGCTAAACAAAATAATAAATTAATAACTGAGGTTATTTTAAAATTATATTGAACTGAAAATTCGACAGTAGCCTAATTGAGGGAGACTGCGAAGTGAGCCTTTCTTCGAACCAACGGCAACCCGGCAGGCGTCAAATGCGATCGACTCCAGCTGCGAATCAAACCCATCGTATGGGATCTGCCACCTCAGATGGTCGAGTGATATAGAGCGTCTGTCTCTTGAGCTGTAGACTTGGGTTTGATTCCGAGTCGGGTCAAACCAATGACTATAAAATTGGTATTCACAGCTTCCCTACTTGACGCTCAGCATTAAAGGGACAGTGTGGAGAATAAGCCGGCAAGTTTACTTGTTGTGCCGTTGGGAAAGGCACTTAGCGGGATTCTCCCATCTTGGTGTGGTAGACATATGGCTGGCAACTCCTAAGCGAGCTCGTATAGCGCATTGATAGCTTTCTCGTGATAGGAGAATAAATATGCAACTAACTAATTAACTAACACTTGTGCCCGGCACCGCTAGGCCATGCCGCTGACCTAACAAATAACTGTATGACTATGATTGTCATCCTCATTGATAGAATAAACATGTTTTGTTTACGTAGCAGCGGTTTCGCAACATAAAGCGATATTAAAAGCATGTAACTTGTAATAAAAGCAATTTACTTCTGCAGACAGTGAACACTGTTTGACCTTTTAGGTCGCATCAGTACCGTTGGTGTGACCGACGTTTACTAAAGGCCACATATGCCTGAGAAGGATATTTTACTAGTGGATTGTTAACTATACCAGCTACACAAACCTGCAAAAACCTTCTCTGCCAAACCCATTCGCCCGTTAGTTGCAGACCACAAGCAAAAAATCTTTTTCAGGCATACATGGCTTTGAGTAAATGTCGGTCACATTAACTGTACTGATGCAACCTGAAAGATCGAAACAGTGTTCACTGTCTGCAATAATTAAAATTTCGCTTTCGTTTCTTAGAGCCCGCCGCTAGCTTATACCGCGGTTGCAGTTAACAAGTTTTTTGTATGTTATGCAGGCAGTATACCGATAATTCTATATCTCCTAATACTGCGACGGATGGACGCACTTCACCAAATTCTCCAAAAGTAATGGTAAGTTTCTCTCGCGACTTTTGCATTATGGAATAAACTTTAGATTTTTTTGCAATGCTTTTTCTGCTAATCTCGATATGGCGTTATATTTTTTGTAGTTAGCAAACCTACACCTGAAATCCGGTGTGGGAATCGGGAACTTGGATTGTATTCCTGCTGCCGACACTAGTGCTGCGGTGTTACTGCACTGGGGCCCCTAACAGTGCCCAAGCGGCCTCCACCTAGTACGCTAATAGTGCCCTATAGGTCCCAATTTGGTGCTGCCAACAGTACTTCAGTGGCACGAATCTGATGCCGCTGTATCCAAAGGTGATAACTAATAATGGTGCCAGTGCTTCTTTTTAGCACAGATTATTTCAAAATTTCATATTTCAGAATGCTGATCATCAACGACAAGTGGACGAAGGCTTGCTAAAGTTGCAGAAAGAAAGGCTCTTCAAAGAGTTAGCGTTGCAGAAAGAGCAACTTATAGAGGAGCAAAAGATCTTGGAAAGACTTGAGTCCACTGCATCCAACGAAGACTCCGTGTCCAAACCAGCGCTCCGCAAAATGTCCAAAGAGCAAATTGTAAATCAATATGAAAAAGACAGATTAAAACAGGAATTAAAAACAAAAGAATTTCTAACTTTATTAAACAGGTTTGTGTTTTGTGTTACTACAGTATTAGAGATGGCATGGGCTTACTTTTTGCTACCTTGACCGCCCATGGCCCGGAACCTCTCCCCCAGTAAACGTAACCGATCCGGCAACTCATCCTAAAGAAGAGCCCGGCCTGCCCAAAGCCAAATCTTTTTATGAACCTTTAATCCCATTCAAGCTCAGTTTAAAAAAAAATTATTTCTACACTCAGACTCAAAAATTGGTTAGCGGCCCAGTAAAAAACAAAATATAGAATTTGGCCGTTAGCGGACCAATAAAAAGCCGGTTAGCGGTTCGTTAGCGGGTCTCTTAGCGGCACATGCCATCTCTGTACGGTACTATATTTCTTCGTCAACAAAAAACTTGCCTAAAGACTTTGCATAAAATGAATTCAGGGTTACTTGTAATGGCAAAATCAATTTTCATAACTTGGCAATTGACTTTTTTTAGCACCAATTCTGAGCATAAGACTTAAATGCAGTTAATAAATGCGTGGTTACTCTTGCGGCGCAGCCCCATTCCGTTTGATAGTTTTTTGTATGCATTTGGGGTTAGTATTAGAACTCACTTCTCAAACACATTTTCCATGATGCCATTACTTCACTGATATAAAAACCTAAACTGCAATTATGAAGCTTCAAAAAACCCTGATGATTTTAATTTTCCTGTAAACTGGTCAATTATTTTGTTTTATTTTTGCAGACGACGCTACTCTTGTCATCTAAAAATGAATCAATATACTAAAAATCTTGCTCCTGGAACTGGCCCAAGAAATAAAGAAACGCATAATCATTTTGCTGCAATGGAGAAGAAGTTGAAAGAGATGCAGGAGTCTCTAGCGCTTATTGACAGAGAACTAGAAGAAGAAGAAGCCTGTAAGCAGGTAAAGAAAATAATCAAGTTACTCTATTTTTTAATGAAACAAGGACCGTTTGAAGTAGTGGTAACGAATGCTACTGGTGCGGAGACCTGGTGCTTGATTCCCGGACCGAGCTATGTTGCCCAGGCGCTACTGTGCCTATTCGCCCTCCGCGGTTTTGTGGTTTAATGACCAAGTTTCGAGA
Organism: Trididemnum miniatum; assembly: GCA_964006365.1. Lineage (NCBI taxonomy): Eukaryota > Metazoa > Chordata > Ascidiacea > Aplousobranchia > Didemnidae > Trididemnum > Trididemnum miniatum. Next base: position 12,673,479 of record OZ023242.1, on the reverse strand, counting down.
TGCAATGAATATCGGATGAAAATAGCTTAAGGATAAAAATAAATCCAGAGTGAATCACAAAACTGGACGTTTCGACAACATAGATTCAGCTGTCATAAGGCATAAAGCACTTGCTTTTTTCAGTTTTGTACTGCATTGCTCACACTGCTGATGATGACAGCTGAATCTATGTTGTGAAAACGTCCAGTTTTGAAATTTAGTGTGGCTTTACTTTTCCTCTCAACCAAATTTCCATTTGTTATTTTAGCATAACATTGAAAGACTGGAAAAGAAGCGGGATTTGGAGCTCCTGATTGTGGAGCAGCAGGACACCATTGATCTTCTTCGTCGACATGAAGCGAATAAAGCGGATCAACTCCGTTTTTTTGGATCCTCTACGACTCCGTCTTCTACTCGATCACGTGACACCCTTGGATCAATTGACGAGCTCTCCGATGATTTGGTGACGTCATCAGTTGCAAGCACCTCCTCAGTGAGTTTAAATAAATTTAAGTGGTAATATTCATGGCTAAAATCAAATTAGTAATAACCATGATCTGCTTCTGGCATTCCTCAAGCACATGCGGAGTCACCAGGGTAGACTCCAGCTTTCCTGAAATCCTGGTTTTGCTCGTCTTCCTCCTTCATTACAATTGCCTCGATATTGTCTTGTATGCCGTTACAAAAAAAAATCAATTTTCCATTATACTCACGGTACTACGCTGAGGAGTGCCGAGTTCCTTTCCGCGGGTTAGCGCCTGGGCAACACAGCTACGAAGAAACGCTACAGCAGTGGCGAGCCGTTGGCGACATTGCGTCGATTGGAGCCGTTGGCGACATTGCGTCGATTGGACCGGCCTGGGAATCGAACCCCAGACCTCCCGCACCAATAGTGCGTCTTAACAACTGAGCTAACCGGCCGTTACACAATCTGCGTGCTTAAATGATAATAAATACTCTCTGTAACAACAAGTGATCGTCACTTTTGAATTAACTATTTATGATAGATAACTGAATATTATTTACTGATTATATTAAACTGAAAATTGAACAGTAATTGAGGGAGACTGCGAAGTGAGCTTGCGCTCTTGGAGTCAGCAGCCACCCGGTACAATATGTCCAAGCGATCGGCTCCAGTCGTGAATCGAATTGGTCGCGTAGGATCTGTCACCTGCGCGCGGTGTCGCTAGACCATGTTTACTGAGTCCGGATTATTAATTTTTAATTATTTTAAGGAGGGGCTTCCTTGTGGAATTCCTCCTCATAGTTCTTCCAGTTCTCCTGATCTTCCCAGCAACAGTCTTTATCCTCCTTCTCTCCTCCGTTCTGTGTCGGAACCAGACGGAGATTCTTATCCAGATGGAATGGATTCTTGCGGATCTTCGGATGATGACAGCGGATTTCAAATATCCACTGGAATCAAAATGGATGATTCGTACGATTTTTACCAATCCGTCATTAAATCCTTTTTTCCGTCCCCGGAGAAAAAATCCTCTTTACGAAAAGACGGATATCAAGATCTTCCGGATATTCCGGATTTATCCAGCAAAGATTCAACATTAAAAGCAACTCCGTCTTCTGTTTTTCCGGATAAGATTGACTCCGCAACTTTGGCTAAAATAGAAGATTTTGAACTTTTTGCTAAATTAAAATTAGAAACATCAAAAAAGACATAAAATACAGGAAAACAAGCACTTTTAACCTTGCAGGTACCATCAGCTAAATTTACAATTATAATAATCACCAATAACTCATTACTCAATTGTTGGAGACCTTCGCACACCGACGATATCAAAACGGTTGAAACCATGTTGATAGTCTACAATTCACATAATTATATATGAATTTCGATGTGCTAAAACTTGCCATTGGAGACAAATGTGCATCCTGTGTAAATTAAATCATGCTTACTGCTCAAAAATGTGCATAACACAAGGCTAAAAGTTTATAAAGGTGCAAACCTATGATCAAATTTTTAAAAAAATTAGGTAGCAAAGCAATGAAAGTGTATCGGTGTATGTTGTGGTCTAGTCTATAATTCCTTTGCTATTTTGGTTTTAACTGCCGCCTTTTAAGCGGGAAGTTTCGGACAGTTGTAAGTAATTTTGAAGTTAGTTTTACTTGTTACGTCATTTAAGATTTCTTAATAATTGACCAGAAACATTTTCATGGAAATAGGCCTACACCCAGCAAGGTACATTACCCCCAGCTGAAATACCTATGCGTATCAAAACCTAAATATACCCCAATCTTCAGTTTTGCTTATTCTCAACGAACTATTGACCTTTGCAAGTGACGAACTTTAAAAGTAAAATATTTTTCCACATATTTTATGGGCATACGTGAACGACGTTACCAGTTTAATAGGCTAAATATTAAAAACTTGTTAAAAGCGGGCCATGAAAACCCCTTTTGATTCGCATTTCAAAACGAGTAAGACACCCTTCAACCCTTTTTAGTTTTGCGCTAAAGTGGCCCTTTTGAACTAGGAAAAAGACACTATCATTGCATTTGAGCAGAATTGCGCTAGACGTTATTCTCATTTTTTTCCGATGGTTTATTTTACACTTTCCAGTGCAGTTCTTCCACATTCTGTTCCTGTTGTGTCTTTTGTGAAAATTTTTTTGTTTTATGCGTATTGTGCATTTTATGTCGATTTTTTATTTGTTTTTAGCGACATTCTCGGCACTATATTTATTTTTTTGCCATGTTTTTGATGATCGGTAAGTTTCGATTGATTTCCATTATATTCTAAATAAATTAAAAGTGATTTATTCAGGTGTGGTTGCGACTTGAAGAGAATTTCAAAAGTATTTACACCGACTGTAGGATATCGTCCATTACAAAAACTAGCAAATTCAAAGGGGGAGACTAAAGGAGCTCCACACTCCACAGCTCACTATACATTTTTGGTCGCACATTTGGCACTTTTAGACCCAAAAACTGCAAAATAACTATTTTCAGATTCCCCCACTCTTAAGCTTTTTTCTCGACGCGCCTTTGACAATCGCCTAATGACCTACAACTTTACCTGCTAACGTTGCATCAGAACTTGCCCAAAATTGTGAGGATCCCGGTCATATACACAGAAATATTGTGAAGGGGAAGTGCATACAGGGTGTGGATCCAGAGAGAAGAGCAATCTCACCTTTTAAAACGTAACAGCAAATATCTGTAAGTTCAAATTGCGTACCGGTAGCATTATGAGTTGAGATGCCCAATTTCTATACATTATTAAGTTTCATAAAACGATGAAAGTAAATCCTCTAAATAGAATCCTGTTCCGTCCCCGTTCTAAAGAAGCATTGCAACTTGGCCTAAGTTTAACAGCTCCGATGGCCCAGTGGTAAGACCGTCAGCCTCTAGAGCTGTAAACTCGGGTTTGATTTCGAGTCTGGTGAAATCAATGACTGTAAAATTGATATTTATAGCTTCCCTGCTTGACGGTCATTAAAAAGACAGTGTGGAGAACAAGCCGGCAAGTTTACATGTCGTACCATAGGAGAAGCACTTAGCGGTATTACCCCATCGTGGTGTGGTAGACAGATGACCGCCAACTCGTAAGCGAGCTCGTTACAGGGGTTTGATAGTTTTCTAGTGATTGGAAGATAAATATGCAACTAAAAATAAAAATTGTTCAAGTTGAATATAAGTTGCTCTGCTGAATCAGTTAGGCTTATAGCTTTGCTTTGTAGTTGTAAACTGGATTGGTCACTTGGTAAAGCGCAGTGGCGTAGCCACCATTGAGCTTCAAATGACGTCATACTTACTTCTTTTTCTGATTTATGTTTCGAAGTGCTCGATACTTTGTCATTGACAATCTGGTTTTGTAAGTGTCACAACAACAAAAATTACGTAGCGTTGTTTCCTGAATCTTGTTCTTTACCGTTATGCTTAATGAAGCAATGGCGCTATTTTATTAGCAGGGCAGTGCCGCTCCTGTACATGCAACTGCCCTCGGCCCTCAGACCTTTCGTAGAAAAAAAGCTAAACGATTTCAAGCAAAATTGATGTACGTATTGTAGCTCAAAAAAGAACTAAATCGCTAACATTTGAATATCGTTTTAACAGTTTCACCAGAAGCACTCCTTTGACTCCGCTTTTTTTATACAACGTATGGTCAAATGAGACGTCATTCTCAACTCCCCTCCCCTCCCCCATTGCAAAATCCTGGCTACACTAGTGGTAGAGCGGTACGGAAGAGTTTCAGTTAGGCTCAGCCAGTTGATTAAAATGAGCCCAAGCGTGACATTATAAAAGAACAAACAAATGCTTCGCTCCATTTGGTTCTTCGTCTAAAAATTTTTTTAAAGGTCACTGAATTACAGCTCAAGTTTTTATTAGTAACTTGCATGCATCATGGACGGGCACGCCCGCAGGGTGCTTACATTGGTAGGGGGGTCGGTGGCATTCCCTACAAAAAAGAGCGTTCTTCCAAAAAGAAAAGGTCTTGGTCATTCTGTGAAAAAAAGTCGGCAAAAGCGTGTTGCAGTCAGAGAGCAATTTTCAGTTTTCCTGCTGTGAGAATATGGACATGATCATGGGAGATGTTTACCTTGTTGAGAGTCGAACCCGCGCAAACAACTCAGTAGCTCAATGCACTAACCACTTGGACACCTTCTCGGCGTTTTTATGCGCGAAAGAAGATCGGCATTGCTCAGCATGGTATAAACGAAGGCTGCAACTAAAGAGAATTGCTTTTTTTGCAATTTTTTCAGATTGTGACATCTTCAAATGCCATCTATCTTCAATTATCTCACGCAATTGATAAGATGATCTGGAAGTCGTCAAACGATCCAAAATAACCATTGTCATTGCTATATCTTTTTTGTAATTAGGGAATAGTCGCAAGAGCAAGAACGAAAAAGTAAAACGACGTTTTTGTGAGAAATTTTTAACAGTTACATAAGGCTAGTGCCCCCTTCAAATAACCATTTGATCAAGTTTTTGCAATTGCGAATCTAGTGTGGTGATAAAAAACCGTCAAGAAAACAGAAAGAACATTTTTAAAAAAGTTAAGACAATACTCTAATTGCAAAGAAGCCAAAAACTAAAGAAAACATAACATTAAGAAAGAATATAAAATCTAGTAAGATAGAAAAGCGCAAAATGTGAAATATTATGTTTTTACAAAGTTTATTTTTTCTACGTTATTTCACTGTTTAAATTCTAAGTTAACTCGACTTCTGCCCTCAGTAGGCACAAGTGTTTCTTCTATTTATCACACAATTGGAACAAGATAAAACAATTATCTTAACAACTGATAAAGCTCTTCACACCAAAGGCAATTGGAGCAAACGCAGCTGAGATCGTGTACTCAGGTAAACCCAGCTTCTTTTCGTGGCATATTTTTTGCGTGAGTTTGATGGAGGCCGCCTAGGGGTTGCCGGCAGCATGTACACCACTGACAGGTAGACCTACGGAAATGCTGCATTAAGTTCTTTTTGTAATTGCGCAAGAAGTGAACTTGTCATCTTGTTTTCTGCCCCGTCACTTTGATGCTTAACCTCAAAGCCCCAAGCAAGGAAGCTGAAAATACCAATGTTTAACTCTTTGGTTTGAGTCAACTCGGAATCAAACTTCAAACCAATTGTTCCAAAGACAGGCATTCTGTTCTCAGGCCATAATCGGCGGATACCTGTTCCCGTCCTGATTTGGTAAAAAATCTTTTGAAGAACTTTAATGCGACAAAGTTTCAATCGCTGGCTTCAGATTATACTCAAATGGGCAATGGGCATTCAAGCAAAAAACAGCATACGGCGTTTCGAGATTAGAACTGCCACCAACCGCCGACTTGCAAATTAAAAGCGTTAAAATCAATACACAAAACGCAATTAATTTGCAGAAAATAATTGTTTTTTGTCCGAGCTTAGAGTCAGTATGTTAGCTCGCTTCATCAGTGACTTGTTAGCTATTCTACCTAAAAATCTGTTGTTGTTAAGGCTACGAAGCTAAGGTTCAGGATAAGTTAATGTGAAGAACATATCGTAAATGGTAAAACAAACATTATATCCGTTGGAAGTAGAGTTAGAACAAGTCCTGGAAGATCTCGCCGCCGTCAAAAAGCACAAAAAACAACTACAGGGTGACCCAAAAAGAAAAATGCCACCCATGAAAACATCAACAAATTTTCATGGGTGCCATTTTTTGGGTCACCCTGTAAATATATCATGCCAGCTGGAGAAAACTGTTGTTGAAGCACGAACAGAAGTTACAAGAAAAATTGACCTAAAAGGTATATTTGCTGACTTAGAAAAATTAGATGACGCGCCGTTAGCAACAAAGGTTTCTTCTTTGAATAATTTCGTTTTTCATTTAAGTAATAGGCTTACAAGATAAAACTTGAGCCATCCTGTTTCGGGATTACGTTTATCATCAGTGATAAGAATAAGTAATATAAATAATATAGGCCCAAGTAAAAAATAGGGTATCAATGCGAAATTCCCTTTTGTAGTCAGCAGCCCTCGGTATATAACGCAAATGCGATCATCTCCAGCCGTGAATCGAACCCGTCTCGTAGGATCTGCAACCTGCTCGTGGTACCGCTAAGCCATGTCACCATTGAAGTTGACTTTTCATTAATCTATGAAACCGAAAGTCGAGTCGTTTCGTCTACTTTTTAGCCGACCATTAATATTCACACAGTTAAGTCCTATTGTATGATATTGAAATAATTCGCGTTCAGTCTAATTAATTTCACAAAATTGTTACAATAGTTAGCAAGCAGTGAAAGCAATATCGGTATTGATAACCTGAAACAAGAATATTTGAGTGAATTAAACAAAAAATGACTTCCACTCTATCAATAAATGGTTTTAATCCGTCGCGCGATTGATTATTCTGCTTTTTCGAATGCGCAAACCCCGTCTCCTCGATGTAATCATGCTGCTTTCATTATTTTGTTTTCTTGTTATTGGATGAATACGTAAGGCTCAATTTTATGTTGTAATTCTGTATAATAGCAACTTTATTTTCTGTATAATAATAACTTTATTGCTGCAGCTAAATAAAAATGTCAAGTTTATGAGCATGGTGGAAAACATAGGTAATTAAGTCATTGAAGACCTCACTTGTGACAATGATTAGTAAAACCTCACTTGGTTAAGTAAAAAAACGTGGAGCAACATCCAAATCTCGAGTTCTGTGGCATTCGAGATGAAATCTTTTTGGCCCAACTTTTACTGACATAGGCCATCTCACCTATTGAATCATAGCCTATAAAACCAACGCCCAGCCAGCCCCAGGGTACAACTTTTGACCAAAAAATACAAACTCGTCATTGTGCTGCTTAGGTTAGAATCTTTCGCTTGCGTTTCTCGCTTTCTGCTTAGTTACAGCATATGGTGTGGTGCTCTTTTGCGCTCAATTGCGGTTGTAGTAGAATTACGCTATTGATTTTTTTGGCTGCCGGCGAACGAAAAAGTTAATGAACTTGAAAAAGTAGAATTTCTACCGCACTTTTACTCATTGCCGCTCTTGCTTAATCGCTTTCTGCTTATCGATTTTGCATTGACGTTTAATACCTTCTTAAACAACCTGTTAGTTTAGGGAGGGAAAAGGCAGATTCATAATTAGTTGTAGGCTATTGCGGTTTTTTGAATTGTTGCTGTCGCTCGCAGTTGTCGTATCTTGAAAGTTGTAATCATGTTAATGCATATATTTCAATTGTAAAAGCACATAAAGACATTGGGCAATATGAAAGCTATTAGAATATTGTCAAAGCATTTTGATGGTAAAATAACTGATGTTAGCCGGTTGATGTTGTAGCTAAAGATATTGGTATTGGCGCGAGAGGTTATTGGTTCGATTCCAGGGCTGGTGAAATCGGCCACCGTCGCCAACGACTTGCCTCCGCTGCGACGCTATTCAGACACGAAGTCGCGTAGATAAGCCCAGCTTCTGATAACACGCTTCGGCGTAATACCGAGAGTACAAGGAAGATTTGATTTTGGAGCTGAAAATTTGACAGTGCCTTGAGTGAAACCTCGGAGTCAGCTTACGCTCTACGATTCAGAAATCACCAAAAATATGCGTTAAGTGCGATCGTTTTTAGCCTTGAACCGAACCTGGTACGAAAGATGAATCATCAATCTGTGCGCGCCGCTGGTCCATGTCGCTGGCGATATTCGGAGTAACCATAAAAATTATCTGAAATTAACGGAGTGAATTAACTCCCCCTAACGTTTAATGGTAGTTTTAGACTCATATTTATCAGCTCTGAGGTAAAAATTTGCAACAGCCTGATTGTGGTAAAGCAAGATCAAGCAAGTTTGAAAGAACAAAAAATATTTTGAATGAGCAAAAACTGTTGTTATTCTACAATTTCAGTTTTTTTAAATAGGGTCAATTGAAGTAAACCTAAGTTTATTAGTCTGTTGATTGATCGATGTGAGAATTTGATGTGATTTATGTTAATAGGAACTAAAATTGACGAATTTTGCGAAGTTGCACATTATTGAAATCAAATCTTCGTTATTCTCGCGGTATTACGCCGAAGCGTGTAACGAGTGGCGGGGTCATCTTCGCGACTTAGCTCTGGGTGACACTGAACCGCAGAAACGTCGCGATCGTGGGAGTCGTGAGCGACAGTGTGTCGACTTGACCAGCAAGGGAATCGTGACCAAAACCTCCCGCACCGATAGCGTATGCTTGGTAGCTGAGCTAATCGGCAGGTCGTTGCAAATTCGAGATTCAAGCTTTTTTGCAAAACTTCTAGTCAAGCGTAATTGCAAGTGTAAAAACTAGGGTATCCTAAAGCACATTTGGTGCCGGAGAGTGCAAACAGTTTTCAATTGCACATGAAAAGTGCAAACTCTTAAAAAGGTTGAAAGTCACTAGTTTAAGTAAACCATTCGTTGTATACATAAATAAATATCTTAGGTTAATTTAAAATATTATTGATTTGAAAATTCAACAGTAATTGAGGGAAACTGCGTAGTGAGCTTGCGCTTTTTGAGTCATCAGTCACCCGGAAGGCCTATATATGCCAAACTCCTCATGCATGATCAGTTGTCTGCGCGGTACCGCTAGAGTCTAGGCCATGTCACAGACATTAGGTCTTTTGTGCTAACCGAGATTTTCGTGCTGCCAGCCTAATTAGTTGGAATTTGAAACTTAAAAACGCCAAAATTTTTGTGTGTTTGATTTGCAGCTTTTTCATTATCCAATGACTCGGCAAACCGTCGTAGAATGCAAAGTCACGAAGCTTAGCTTGGATAGGATTCAAACTAATGTTTTATGATCACTGATTTACTTCAAAATTAACTTCAAGTTTAACCAACTTCAACAAACGAATCGAAAGCTTGGTGGTTGATAAAGACTCTCTCATGAATAATTCAGCTTGAATACGAATCAGTGAGACAGGAAAAAGAAAGCGTGCCAATCTTATAATGGGGTCGTCAATAAATTCGATACTGCCAGATTGAAAACAGATTGCTTTGCTTTGTCAGTTCAAATTATATCAAAATTAACGCTTGATCGTTTTTAAGCATTAGTAGGGGTCGCGGATACACAGCGTTTTTACGGATTTCTTACCAACCACTGCATGTGCGATCATTTCATATTAACCCGTATAACAATGTAAGATGATGCCCTAGGTGCGGTTGACTCAGATGATCGTGACGTCTTTCGCCGTTTCCGATCTGCGCTCTTTATTTTAGCGTTTTGGTAAGATAAACTTGACTTTACTTGGCATGTTACCAGTGTAATGCACTCTTACCAAAGCAACCGGTACTGTAGTCCAAAAGTTGTGTTTTTGGTTGATGCCTCACAGTGATTACGCTCGAGCAGGGGGGAGAGAGAAAGGGCATTGTGCGATGCTCCCCCTCTTTTGACTTAAATATATATAGCCGACTCTTTTGATGGCCTTTGCAATTTATGCCCCCACCCTTTTTTCAATTTCTCGCCACTCCACTGCGCTCGAGCTCTATGAAAAGCGTTGTAAGTCCGTCACCATCAAATAAACGAAAGTTATTTTGGTCAACCTCATCTCATCATCAAATAAACGAAAGTTATTTTGTGAGGATTATCTGGATTTTAGCGACAGATTCAACCTGGGTTCAACACTTTGGTATAAAATCTAATTGATAAGTATCAAATCTAATCCTGACTCTAAGATGTATTTTATCTGTGAACTCAACTCTCATTCCTCGAGCTAGTACAGTAAACGAGGCTCAGCTTTTCGAGTCCGGTTTGCATCTAATGAGAAACAGCCGTCAGTTTGAGATCCACCGGTTGATTTCTGATTATTTTATCCTCCTGTTACGAGAAAGCGACGGAGGCGATACACATAGGACGAATCCAGACTCGCTAAGGAGTTGTCTTTGATCCGAGTTTTCCAGTTTGGTTTTGCTTCTGACTTCTTTAATTTGCTGTTTGTTAGGTTCCACCAAGCAGAGATGGTTATCGTGAAACATCTTATCCAAGAACGCAACAACGAAACATGGGTGGTAGTTGAACCATCAACCTTGCGATAACGGTCGTCGTAAAAACGACGCTCCGAACCACTGGGCCACGCTGCCGATGGTCGGTAAAGGACATAAAGCCTGTTTTCCAACTTAAATAACGATGTTTTTTTTCTACAGACATAGCGTAGGCTACTTTTTAAATTGATTAAATCAAGCCTACTGCTGAGCAACAAGATTTTTGAAGCTTGACAAAAAGAAAACTTCTGAAAATCACAATGTCTTGGCATTTCGTAGAGCGATGGTTACAAAAAGTAAGTGTATTTGTTGCAAAAAATAGTGTTTAATTGATTTAGGCTACTTAATTCTTTTAGTGGATTCGGATTCCGGGATGACATGTGATGTCACAACCACTTTTTTTCAATTATGACATCAAAAATGTGATCGTCATGCAGAAAGCCCTCGGGATTTTGAGCCACTTTTATTGGACATGTGGACACTGGACAGTGGACAGGGTGAATGAAGACCAGGAAATTTAGGAGCCTTGGCCCGTTAACTCTATCCTGAATCCGCCCATGGTCCTGATGTAAAGGGTTTTATTGTCTACTCTTGCATGTTGAAACCTTGCCTGGAAAAATTTCCCAGCTCATTCTCCTTACCTGCTGAGAAATTCTGTAATTGGTTTTGCTTCAACTTTAAAATAATAACAGAACAAAAAAATCAATTTGTTCAAAATATTAATCATTTATGACGTTTTTAGGACAACACCTTCATAAAATTTTGATGAGAATATCTGACGTCTACGCGTTACGCACCATTATAACGAAGTTATGTCTATGATTTTTCCGGTAATTGACGGCAATTTTAGCATGGGATAGTTAATTGAACACGGATACTGGTGATCAAACAATGGCAGATTCAGAATGGGTGCCCCAGTGAAGGGTTTCTTCGTCCCCCCATCCTTTGAAAAAACTTGAAACCGAAAGGGGTTAACCGCAATGCAGTAGCGCTAAACCTAGTGTATGCGAAGTTAGTGGTGCTACTAAGAAGTGGGTCTGGGTGACACGGTGGCACCATTCCACTTATTTCAAAAAACCCGAACTGCTCAATATAGGTCAACGCACTTGCACGGTATTCAAAACCACTTCAAAAGTGACGTCGTAGAAGGAGACATTTCAAAGATTAGATAAGAGCACTGTATGGGGCGCCGTATGTAAAGCTACGCAATATAAAATTTTGCATCATTTTTTTGATTAATTTTGGTTAAATTACATGCAATATCATATATTGTTGCAATTTATCTATATTGCTGCAATATGTGTTAAATTGTTGCAATTTATCTATATTGCTGCAATTTGTGTTAAATTGTTGCAATTTATCTATATTGCAAAAAAACACTTAAATCGCCTTTTAATTGCCACGGTGATATGCTAACAAAAACAGTCAGTGTTGCCCTTTCCCTTTTTCCATGAACTCATGTAGTGTACTGGCCTGAGGTGCTGTTATTTTATTGAACGGAAAATTCAACAGTAATTGAGGGAGACTGCGAAGTGAGCTTGCGCTCTTCGAGTCAGCAGCCACCCGTTACATATGTCAAATGCGATCGGCTCCAGCCGTGAATCGAACCCGTCACGTAGGATCTGTCACCTGCGCGCGGTACCGCTAGGCCATGTTATACTGACTGTGCAGTGTGCGCTTATTGGTTTGGCTGAAACATTTTGAAATAAAGTGGCTTGGAGTTTGATTGATAAAATACTGTTATGATGGGTAGATACAATTGCAAACATATGCAAAAATATTGACGTATACGGTAGGCAAGTTATGAGCAAGCTACCAGTACCCATGCAGGTATCGGTACCAGCCATGCAGCAGTTGCAGGGTATGAAAAGTTGTCAGACTAGATAGCTAGACTCCCACGTGGTTGTGTGCTTATTATTCTTTTAGGTAACTTAATAAAATTAGTTATTTTGGTTTACCCAACCCATTCATCAGTAACTTGTTTCAGTGGCAGCAAAAAAGTATGGGTACTGTTAAGCTACTGGTACCGGTATCCTTTGGAATACCAGCAGCTTAACTAGACTAGACTACCGGTATGGGGGTAACAACTAGTATCAGCTCCCAGGTCCAGTTGGGTTAGGTTAGGATTAGGTTCAGTTCGGGTTAAATTTAGTTAGGGTTCGTTCAGTTACAAAATATCGGTATCTGAAAAATCTTGTTTTAAAGTACAGTACCAGTAACCCGACATTAGGCCTAGTCTAGCTACCTCAACCTATGTTTTTGTGACATACTACTATCTCGTTGCTAATGCAGAATGGCTTATGCTGTATGGCTGAAACATGTCAGATTACAGTAACTTCTGTGATCTGTCCACAGAAAGCAGGTAGGCTACATCCTGTCATCAGCAGATCAGCACACCGATACACCAGTAGCCAGTGACATACGGTAAGCTGTAAAATTAAAAATGTCAAACTAGTCTACCGATACCGATATTTTGTAACTGAACGAACCCTAACTAAATTTAACCCTAACTGAACCTAATTCTAACCTAACCCAACTGGACCTGGGAGCTGATACTAGTTGTTAACTTGTTACCCCCATACCGGTAGTCTAGTCTAGTTAAGCTGCTGGTATTCCAAAGGATACCATATCTATACGTCTATATTTTTGCATACGTCCGCAGTTGTATCTACCAATCATAACAGTATTTTATCAGTCAAACTCCAAGCCACTTTATTTCAAAATGTTCCAGCCAAACCAATAAGCGCACACTGCACAGTCAGTTCAACAGCGCTTCAGGCCAGTACACTACTCGAGTTCATGGAAAAAGGGAAAGGGCAACACTGACTATTTTTGTTAGCATATCACCATGGCAATTAAAAGGCGATTTAAGTGTTTTTTTGCAATATAGATAAATTGCAACAATTTAGCATAAATTGCAGCAATATAGATAAATTGCTACAATATATGATATTGCATGTAATTTAACCAAAATTAATCAAAAAAATGATGCGAAATTTTATATTGCGTAGCTTTACACACGGCGCCCCATAGGTATAGGGCGCCGTTTGGAAAAAAACTAATTGTTTTGTGACTCATGTTTTTTTAGCATATGTTGGAAAAATTGTACTCTAAATCGAAACAAAATACACACTCATATTTTTTTTGCTCAAACGGCGCGCCACACGCCGTTTGAAAAAAACGATTTTGTAACTCTTACTTTTTCAACTTATTTAAACCATTATTTGTCTAATATATATAACGGAAATATCCAACTTATATATCAGACAAACCGTTTTGTAAGTCGGGCCAAAAAACACGCGCAAAATGAGTCGGAAATTTCCGACTTGTATGTCGGACAAGTTATACACTAAGTCGGACCAAAATAGACGCGCAAAACAAGTCAGACAAAACTTTTTGTATGACTTATTTTGTCCGATATGGTTCCTATGAGCTATCTCAGACAAAAGCTAAAAGTATCTCGTGACTTTCATGAGATACCCTGTCATAGAGCGTTTATGTACTACTAACAGCGTAAGCACTCTCTGTGCTCAGTGTCCGGAACGAAATACTTAGTTTATGCAGCGTGTTGCCATTTATAGTTTTGTTTTCAAGATTTTTTTTCACAAAGTTTGCAAGGAGTTTCTGGTTTATAGTCTACGCTATTGTTGAAATAATAACAAGCTTTGTCATTATTTGTTAGACTATGAACGCACGTTAACAGAACTTATACATACATCTATTTCCCGTATGAAGTTCAACCATTGCGATTTCGCGAGCATGACACGCTTGATTGACACGCTAGCATGACAAGCTTTATTGAGTAGCCTGTACGAGCGTTGGGTCTACCGTCATGTATCTTAGCGCTTTGAAGTGAAATTTTCTGCTCTCTTCTTGACAGTCCAGTCAAACCGGTATCAAGATTCACAATTTTTTCTTTTTTTTACGCGGTACATCACGAAACTCACGTGATACTTCTAAATTTTGTCTGAGATAGCTCCTGTGAACCACATGAGACAAAAAATATTTTTCGTGAGTTTTTGGTCCGATTTAGCATAGAATTTGTCCGATATATAAGTCGGAAAAATCTGACTGTTTTGCGCGTGTTTTTTGGTCCGTCTTAAAGTACAATTTGTCCAATATATAAGTCGGATATTTCCGATATTTTGTCGGCAGCGTGGCGTAGTGGTTCGGAGCGTCGTTTTTACGACGACCATGATCGCATGGTTAATGGTTCCACTCCCAACCTAGTCTCGTTGTTGCGTCCTTGGATAAGATGCTTCACGATGATTATCTCTGCTTGGTGGAATCTGGCAAGCAGCAAATTAAAGAAGTCAGAAGAAAATTCAACCGTAAAACTTGGAAACGAAGGTAACTTCTAAGCGAGTCTGGATTCGTCCTACGCATAGCGCCTCCGTCGCTTTCTCGTGATAGGAGGATAAAGATGAAGAAATCAATCATATATATATCGGACAAATTATGGTCTAAATAAGGTTAAAAAACATGGGACACAAAATCGTTTTTTTTTTTTTCAAACGGCACATGGCGCGCCGTTTGAACAAAAACAATTTTGTCCGACTTATTGTGCGCGTTTTTTTTGGTCTGACTTAAATATATCGGACAAATAATGGTCTAAATATGCTCAAAAAACATGGGTCACAAAACAATTAGTTTTTTTCCAAACGGCGCCCCATAAAAGCATTTTCAGTATTTTTGTTAATATCTGAGGCGATGGGTATGATTGTAGAAAAATTGTGAGAAGTTAGTAGAAAAATCACAGCCAAAAAAGATGCGTCTTCCGAAGAAAAACACATAAAAAGTCATTCAAAACAATAATGATGACTTCACACAGCTAATTTTAAAGGTGGAGAGTGTCCAACACTGTGTCAATAAACAACTTCTGTTAAAGTGCAGAAAAAGCAAACATCCAAAAATAGAATAAAAACTGGCCGCGCTTTGCAAGACGCAGACTGGCGTGAAACCGCTAATTGGAAGCAAATGGTGCAACATAATGCAGCAGTCTCGTTGCTGAAACTGGGTAAGGCTGATCCAAATTCCTGAATGCATTTGTTAATAACGCAATGGTTAACGACATCGCTGTCGGTTCAGGAGATCAGGGGTTCAGTCCCTGGCTGGTCAAATCGGACGAGTAGGGAACATCATGGTCATCACTTCACCGCAGAACAGTTTTGGGCCTATAATTATATAGGACCAAGTGCACCCTGAACCTACGAAGAAAAGTCAGCATCCGTCTCAAACCCAACATTAGGTGCTTAAACGGGCTTTTAAGCCCAAAATTGAACCCAATTAATACATTTTTTTAAGTTTAAATCTACAGGAAAAAAACCTAAAACCAGGAAATCGAATTTAACTCAATCGTAATTTCTTCTGATTGGCTGTGGCAAAAATTGCCTTTTATGGGTATATTTTTATGAACAATTTAAAACACAGCAAAAACAAGTAACGTTTACACCATCAGTTCGAATTCATTCTGGCACAAGAGCATATTTGTAGCTTTACGAAATATACGATCAATCAATCAATGTTACTGATTTTATTTTACGTGCTTATGTTTTTTTGTTTCATAAAGGTCAATCAACACTCAACATTAATAGGAAAATTCTGGATTACTTTTATGATCGTGTTTCGTATTGTCGTCGTGTCCAGTGTTGGTGATCGTGTGTATTCCGATGAACAAAGCGAGTTTAAGTGTAACACAATGCAGGTATTTTATAGAGTAATTTTTGTGTGTTTTCGAGCGAGATTAAGAACATTATTTCGGGAAACGCATTGGGTTTAGCTTCGTGGCTAACGACATTGCTGTGGCCTCAGGAGGTCATGGATTCGATTACCCGGCCGGTCGAATTGGACACAATTTCGACAACAGGCCGTTACCCCAGCGACGTTTCTTCGAAGATGTGTTGTCCAAGCACAAAGCCGCGGGGATGGGCACGCCACTCGTAATGCGCTTCGAACGGCGAAACACTGCGAGTATGACGAAAATTTGATTTTTGAGATATTACGAATATATATTTTTTGATAAATGCTTTCATCTTTTGTTGATCAGTAGAGGTTGAGGAATATTTTGCGATTAGAAAAAAATTACGGACATACAATATAACCACTAAAAGGACAAGAAAAGGGGCAGTAATAGGTAGTCTGGGACTCCTGAGAAAGCTCGTTATATCACCCACGCTGCTTTCTAGTCATTGGAGGATAAATAGCAAATAATAGTTAATATACGAATGAGCAAAGTTAAGCTAAGGATCGAACTAAGAACCGCCAATTTTTCAATCTTTTTTTTGTTTCGATTTTATGTATTTTTATGAGATATTTTTTTTTCCAACAACTTTTGAGTCGATAATTTATGTTCAAAAAAATTGTTTTAAATTTTATTCTCTAAATCTCGATGCTTAATTTAATTATGGAAGACAAGCATTAATGTTTTTCAAGTTTAATTACATATGTTGCGTTTTGCACACATTTCTTTTTCAGCCTTTGTCAAAACTAAAAGCACTAATTTCCCTATGGAGAGCTACGACTTCTGAGGCTCAAACTTACGGAAAAAATGAATTTTTAAAGCAAATACTTCGGCCTGGCTTGCTTTTGCCATCTATTGAGCCAGACTTCATTAATTTTCATGAGAATGTTTCATTAAACATTGATTTATGGTTGCACCCAATCATTGCAGGATTTTTTGTGTAGGTTTAAAAATATGAAATTCTTGAAAAGAGGTATATTGCTGAACAGCTTCGATGGCCGAGTGGTAAGAGTGTCCGCCTATGGTGTTCTAGACTACGGTTCAATTCCGAGTCGGGTCAGACCTATGACTTTAAAATTGGTATCCAAGGCTTCCCCGTTTGACGCTCACCATTAAAGCGACCATGTGGAGAACAAGCCGGTAAGTTTACTTGTTGTGGCGTTGGGAAAAGCACTTAACAAAACTCCCATTTTAAAGCGGTAGCGTCAACCGGCTGGTTTGCTATTGCTACCATAAATTTTTGTCATCATAACAACTTTTATGTTCCAGGTCGGTTGTCCAAACGTTTGTTTCAACAAATTTTCACCAATATCCCACATACGATTTTGGTCCTTTCAAATTATAATGGTTACTACACCATCCATCGTGTTTATGGTATATTCCGCCCATCAGTTGAAAAAGAAGCCTCCTTCCAAAGAAAAGTCGTCGGTCAGTGGTCCCCCTGCTCCACCGTCTCCGGTAACTGCTTTTGAAAAATTTGATGAGTAATTTTGCTGAACTGATTGGCTTGTTAGCTCAAAAACTGATGTGTCAGTGGGCCTATAGCTTTTATATTGATGCTTGGGCTAAATGCTCCTTCAGGGGATGAAGCAATGACTTGTGAAAAAAATTTCATTGATTTAGATAAAGTTGTTCAAGTCCCCCCGAAAAATTGTTAGTTTAACATATTCAAACACTATTACTTCAATACTAACAGGCCAGCACAACTGCGAGATAAACATTTTCTAGACTACGAACCTCCCTCTAAAGTCCGATACACTCCTGAACTAAGAATAGAATCGATTCCTTTTGAGAGTGATAAGAGTGGACAGTGTCAATATTATATTAGTCTTTCATTGTATCATTCCAAAAGCAATTTGCAATTCTTTGCACTGTACGCAGCTGCTATTGATTAGCTGTCACCATTCTGTGTCATAGAACAACGCATGTGCTTGTGAGTTTGTCCATTAACGCCCCAGCGATTGAAAGTGATTGATTTGATGAGATAAAGAAAAACAAATCAAGAACAAGTTTTCCCAACGCTAGCTGAGTTTTTTAGATCTGGCTTTTTGTCCAACACTTGGCACCACGTACCTCAACAACTGCCTTGCGTCATTTTACAAATAGTTCGTTAGGATAGAACAGATGATGAGGTTGGCACTTAGGCAGCCTTGAACATGACTTTTACCCAAACCACATGTCCAATTTTTGTGGCCTGCCGTTTTTGGTTCTAGTTTCTGCATCATAATCAGTCTTTGATGTCATAATCCCTTTTTTTAATGATGACGTCAATAAATTGATTATGACACAGAAACTAAAATCAAGAACAGCGGGCCTAAATTCCCCGAAAATCGGTCATGTAGACAGGATATGGTGACCAACTGACCACAGTGTACTTATTGTTTCTGTTGACGAAATATCACTGAGTAAAATATATAACTATTCGCAATGCCGCATCGTCAACATCAACTTCAAATCAACACTCTCATTTTTTAAGCTACCGGCCCTCCGAATGCCGTTGACTCATAAGTATCATAGTTACGGATTAAAGTTATTGCCATGTAACGTTTAACGAACAAACAAATCTCTTGGAAAACATAAATTACATTCTTTTAATTCGTATTTTATACCCATTACATACAAGCATTACTGTGAAGCTGTACCTAAATGTTTGCGGGGAAGCCTATAATTCGAAAAGAGCTTTAAAGCAATCTTTGACTTTTTGCAACGCCAGCAAGCAACAAGGCTTTCATGGTGTTCTTTTCGCTAATCGATGTTGTATGTGTCTTGTGTTCGTTGTTCCTTGCTCTATATGGTGTAGCCAAGAGAGGCATGACCAAATTTTTCGCATATAGGTTTAAACATTCTTACAAAATTATAAGTAAAAAATAGGCCATGATTTTTTATGGTACCGGTACAAATATGCCTAACTTAAATCATTTAGCGTATTTCTTTCCTCTGCTTCTAGTAAACCTTTTTTTACAATTTAAACTTACGCATCAAATTTTTTCTTAGCACCTGGCTGGTTGCGATTATCTTGCCCACATGTTATTTTACTGCTTAATTTTTGCTCCGCCCCTTTCATATTTTTGTGGCAACGCCCCTGCCCTGCTTCAAAATTCCTAATTTTAGGTATTCTAGTCATCGCAAAGAGAAACTCTCAAAATTAATCTTAGGGTCTGGGTTATTGTTGGTAGATTGGCGATCTGCGTAAGCTACACAGGTTCTTCAATCATACAGTTAAGCTGTAAGGGCAACAATCAGCTAATGCAGGTGGATAATATTTTAAAAATTCTTTTGAAGAGATTGTTATCCATCTTAGGGCGTGCTCTGTACTTTTCATCAACGCCTTTATGGCATGTTCTTGACTTTTCGTGTGACATTTCGCTGTTCGACCTTATCCGATCTTAAAATTGAAACTCATGTTTACGAATCTATCTTTGAAAATAATTTTAAGCCTTAAAGTTTAAGAAGATGGATTAAACAAGAGTTTTCCAACCAAAGGTTCTCGCATTTCAGAGCGTGCAAAGCACTTTTCAGATTTTATACAATGCTTTCGTTTTCAGTTGATTTATTGTCAATTGTTTCTGCGCTCAGTGCGCTGTCATATTAGGTGGGAAAATATTTAAAAATATTTTGAGGGCGTAGTACATTAAAAACTTTGGGAACCATAGTAGCCTTAACTTTAGAGCACTTTACAAAAGGTGCCTGCTTTTTTACATTGCAAGCGACAAATCCACCAGCATTGTTCGCGCAGGAAGAGCTAAAAGTATTAGTTCTTCACGATACAACTTAACGAAGCAGCAACGAAGCCTACGAGATAGTTGAACCCACACCTCGTGATTGTAACTTTGCTTTTGTCCTAGTCTAGCTTTTTAGATGCAGACGTTTTATGTTTTTTTGAATTGAGCGAGATGGGACTGGGGGTAAGGTGGGAGTGTCATTTGCTTTGAAATCAAGAGCATCTTGAAATTTAACTGACTGTGACATGTAAACCGTAGAGCTAATCTCTCTTTTAATTTTTTTTTGCTTTTCGAAAAAAAATCGTGGCAATAACATATTTGTATTCTATCACGAGAAAGCGATCAAAGCGCTATAACGAACTCGCTTAGGAGTTGCCCGCCATCTGTCTACCACAATAAAATGGGGAATCCCGCTATGTACCTTTCTCAAAGTCACAGCAAGCAAACTCGCCGGCTTGTTTTCCACAATGTGGCTTTAATGCTGAGCGTCACGCAGGGAAGCTGTGAATACCAATTTTAAAGTCATAGATTTGACCCGACTTTTAATCAAATTAGAGTCTATAGCTCCTGAGGCGAACGCTTTTACCACTTGGTCATCGGAGCTGTTCACTCGTTGAACGTAACGTTTTTCAATTGGGCGTTGTTGATCTGCAGAGGTTGAAATAGCGGTTTGCAGGAGTTCGCACATATTTCTATTTAGTAATTTCAAATCATGGTAACGTTCCAAAACCAAATATCCAATAAAATTAACAACCTTCAAAATAAAAGCATCAATAAATCTTGCCTGGCTTTACAGTGTCACAATATTGCGATATTGATTTGTGTAAAAACTTATGTTATTGCTTTTATACTGTAGAAGGCGAAAAGGCAAGAGTGTTTGTTAAAATGTTTTAAACTGGCATAGGCTAAAAAATACAAAACAAGCCCGATTAATAGTTATTTTGGCTCACCAGTGTCACCTCATGGGCCGCTACGTTCCAACATCGACAAAAACACAATTCTGTTGACGCACTTCCACGCCTTTAAAGCATAGAGGCTGGACTTTCGGCTAATTTTTATCCCCCACCGCAAAAACCACAAGTGGCTACCGGTTCGCCTAAACAAGTGCGTACTAAGGAGAACCATTGTGCCATGACCCCCTCTCCTTTGACTTCACCTTTTAGTAAAATGAACCAATGCCGCTAAGTGACTGAAATATGCCAGGCTTGTTTGATAGCTTTTGTAGTTAATGCCCCATTGCCCCCTCCCTTTTTAAATTTCTCGTTGCGTCACTGCCCCGAAATATTTTTTAAATTTACATACGCATAGAAATGCCCTGTGGGTTACTCTATAGGCTTTTTTATAAGAATTGTTAAAACCTTTTTGCTTTTTTGTTCCTTTGATGCGAAGTCATAATGCTTGTGGCTGAACCGAAAGAATTGCCACAGTTCAAAGGCTATCTCGCTGAGATAACAGAACCATAAGCAGCAAAGTGTTGCATATTTTCTGGTGTTTAATGTTCGTCCTATGAAAATCTTTTTATTTTCAGAAAAAAGCCGAACAACCGAAAGAAATAACTTTTGATGAAGAAGATAAGAAAAGATGGAAAAAGTAAACCATTGTTAAACCATTGTTAATTAAACCATTGTGTTTTATGCATTTTTGTGTAACGTTACAGAAAAGAATCCTCCCATTTACAACCAAAACAATCAAATTAGAAGTTTTGAAAACTAAATACAAGTTTTTGGAAAGTTTATTCAAAATAAACCATGTTTTTGGGAGGTTACGAGCATAATTTAAAATATCGATGTTTTAAGTTTTGCATCAGCTGTTAGGCTTAAAAATATAACCGATCGTAAAAATTATATTGTGGCTAAACCCTGCAGTTTTATGGTCGCGCGACAAGACTACTACTGCGAAAAATTTTGAAGAAGTAGGTCATTTTGACAAAAAAATACGTCAATAAAAACTTGGATCTTGGATATTAAAAACGACACCTGGCAATAATATCTTTAATTCTTCATTTTTATCCTCTTGTTACGAGAAAGCGGTGGAGGTGCTATACGTAGGACGAATCTAAACTCGCTTAGCAGTTGTCTTTGTTTCCGAGTTTTCTGGTTGAGTTTTGATTCTGACTTCGTCAATATGCTACTTGTTACATTCCACCAAGCAGAGATAATTATCGTAAAGCATCTTATCTAAGGAAGCAACAACGAGGATTAGGTGGGAGTTGAACCATTAACCTCGCGATCATTGCAGTCGTAACTGCGGTACTCCAAACCACTCCGCCTCGATCCTGAGAGTCCTGACATCCGCTGGTCAATATGGCAATGGCGTCGCTTTTGAACAGTTGTAATTGTTAGAAATGTTACCCCTAATTGCAATTTTCAACATAATACACGTAGGTTTGTCCGACGCAATTATTTGGAGTTGTCCAACACGATGTCAAGCGTGGTCGGCTCCCTTCTTCACTCTGCTTAGTGCTGCTCTTAAACCAAAGGCGGGCAACGTGCGGCTGGCATGCCGCCCTTTGCCATTTTTTGCTTAGCCCTACCTCTTCTAACAGTTTGAAGATTTATTTTTAAGGGCAATGTTTTGGAAAACGTGAATGTGCTTATTTGCTTACTTTAAAAAAAAAGGATTCTGTGGACGCGAAGACATTTTTTTGTCTTCACCGATTATTTGTGAAAAAAAAACAGTGTCGTGTGGACGTGAAGACCCAGCTTTATGTGCCGTGCGGCCTCCAGTTAACATTACATTTTTGGAAAAGGCCCAATGCGTTGAAAAGGTTGCGCAATCCTATATTAATCCTACATTACAATCTTAGGTACCTATAGAGCTCTGCGTATGTTTTGCAATACAAAGTGTAGACTTTAGTTCAGCGTGATCAATGCGCTATCGTTTTTCTTATGTCCTTAAATAAGTGCTTACAAAAGTTAATCTTTCATTCATTGTCAAAGCAATCAGCCATTATCTAAGATCGACAACGAAAATACTTAGAAACAGATTAGACTTTCAAATGGAATATTTATTTTTAAGCAAATGAATTGTAGTAGGCTTAATATTCACAATGTCAAGTTTACGTTGAATTCATAGTCAAGCTTGTAGTGTGATATTAGGCCTACCAATTAGACCTCTTATTCATTTAGACCTCCTATGATGAGACAATCATCACTGGATGCCTTACAACAAGAAATTACCGAACCAAGGAAGACGGTGATTCAGGAAATGTTTGGGGAAGATAAGGCAGCCTTTTCACAACACTATGTGCTATATGGAGTGTCTGTTGTATTAAGAACAGGAGTGGAAGTAGTGTTTATCTACCTTCAGGTGTTTCTACTTGTCTAGTGTTAGCATCTATGCGTTGTTAAGCCTACGCTTGTTATTTTTCCGTTGATCTAGCCGGAAAATCATAAGACTTCGTGAAGCTATGGGAATTGAGCCTGCGCTTAAGGCTTTTAAACTTTCGGAATGACACAGATCAGTGAAGGCTTTAAAGCCTTTTCAGTCATAAGCCATTACCAGTGAAATCTACGCGACAAAATTGAATGCTAACTTTCTGCAAGCAATAGGCCAAGATTTTTCCACCAGGGTCATCGGATCGCAGAGTAGGTTCGAAGCATTTGTTGAACAGAAAGTTCAGCCACGCAATAAGGCTTGCTTTCACTGCTCCTATAAATCATGTTGTAGACGAGACTGTGGTCGAGGACATCCAGCGGGACTTTTTTAAACTTAGTTTCTGGAAGAAATTACTATTTCTATTAAGTAGAGGGAGGCAAAGGCTAAGGGTTTCGCTCTAAGTTTCAAGCAAAAATTAAGAATTACCAGGCTATAGGTTAATAATGTGATCAATAGGCTGAAGTTGAAACACATTTTTTGCAGTATCAAATGTTCGGTTTTAATGTCCGAGAGCTTTTCAAATGCGAAGGCGATCCTTGTCCCAACAAAGTAGATTGTTTCGTTTCAAGGCCAATGGAGAAGACCATATTTTTGTATTTTATGTTTGTTATTGCTATAATTTGCTTCTTTCTGAACGTAATGGAACTACTCTATTTATTTTGGCAGGTAAGAGTATTTTTATTCCAGCCAATTCAATAAAGGTTTCGTTCATTGCCTGCCTGCCACTTAGCAGTGCGTAAAACCTACGCTTGCCATACGTCCTCCTTCTGGAGACAATGTCCTCCTTTTTGACCGAAAAAAATTTGTCCTCCGAGGACGCCAAAAAAATGCTCAAATGTCCTCCTTTTTGGCATTATGAACAGTGAAAAATGTCAAATCATTCTTCCACGAAAAATTTTGGGAAGCTTTAGTGCAAACTGCGGCTTGCGGAGGTAATGACCCTTTTTTTTTGGTCTTCACTTGTTTTTGGGCGGGAAAATGAACATCTGCGGACGTGATGACTTTTTTTTGGTCTTCACTAGTTTTTTGGCAGAAAATTGGACATCTGCGGACATGATGACCTTCGAAGAACCTGCCCTCCTTTTGCATAGTGAAAATATGGTAGTCCTATAAAACCCTTATGCTTTAGGAGGAAAAATAAACCCAGAGTGAATCTCAAAACTGGACGTTTCGACAAAGTAGATTCAGCTGTCATCATCAGCAGTGTAAACAAGGCAGTACAAAACTGAGACTGCTGATGATGACAGCTGAATCTATGTTGTCGAAACGTTCAGTCTTGAAATTTACTGTAGCTTTACTTTTCCTCCTTTAAGCAATTTTTGTCCCATATTTGTAGTATTCCGAAGTTATGCTTTATAGTTACTTGTCAATGCTGAACTATTAGTTCAATTTAAATCTTTTC
This sequence comes from Trididemnum miniatum, assembly GCA_964006365.1. Lineage (NCBI taxonomy): Eukaryota > Metazoa > Chordata > Ascidiacea > Aplousobranchia > Didemnidae > Trididemnum > Trididemnum miniatum. The sequence goes on along the minus strand of OZ023242.1, from coordinate 12,648,837 downwards.
TCCAAAATATATTATTCCAAGCCAGACTTCAGCAAGATTTTCTCATCAGGAGAAATTTAAGTTAAGGAGTTTTCCCTGTCCAGCATTACACCCAATTGCGCTCCAACCATCGTTGACTTCGCTAATAACTATTCACCAGGGCGCCTAGAGAAATTTCGGGCCGAGGGGCAAAAATTTCGTTTGGGCCCCTTGGTCAGTGGTGCTCCAAAATCAAGCGATGAGCAAAAGAAAAGGTCATAGCGTCCACAGATGTTCAAATTTCGGCCCAAAATCAAAAAAACATTATCGCCTGAGACAAAGCTAGAAACTTTAAAAGGAGGGGTCATAATTTCCACATTTTTTTCAAGCGTATTTTTTTCGGCAGAACAAATTTGAAGCTGATTGAGAAAAACAAAAGGGGGCGTGCTCCTCCGGAAAATTTTTGAAAATTTACGCTGTAATGGCTATTTTAGTGCTTTTTGAATAATTTCAGGCAAATTTTGTTCGAATTTTTTGACCCTTATATTGAGTGCTTCGTCAAATATAACGCATTTTGTTCGCACATTTTCAATTATGCGTGCTTAAGGCGTAAGGCTTATTGCTATCAAAGAGGATCAAAATTATGGAAAAATTGTATACATCAAAAACATGTTTGAAAATGGCTGGTGGGAGGATGCATACCCCTCATCCTACCCCCCTTGATCCGCCCCTGGCCATAAGCTACGGAAACCATTAAACGGTATGGCATATTTCAGTCACTTGGTACCATTGGTTTTGTTATTTTTTACTAAAAAGCAGAGTCAAAAGGGGGGGTGCATAGCACAATTGCACCCCCTAAATACACTAGTGGCGTCCGTAGGCCGTAGTTTTGCATTCTATTTTGACAATTCTGAACCCAGGGCCCCTCTGTGTCTCCGGGCCTCCGGGCGATGACCCCTTCTGCCCCCCCCCCTCGGCGTGCCTGCTATTCACGACTCACGAGCGAGTCACAAGAAAGAAATAATTGATTACAGAATACTATAAACATGGGACAAAAATAGCTAAGAAGCAAAAACAACGTCACAGTAAATCTAAACATAGATTCAGCAGTCATCATTAGCAGTGTAAGCAAGGCAATTTCTTTCAGTATTGTACTGCCTGGCTTACACTGCTGGTGATGACGGCTGAACCTACTGTATGTTGTCAAAACGACCAGTTTTAAGAGTTACTGTGACTTTATTTTTCTTCCTTAAGCTATTACACAAATAGACCTAGAGGTAAGCCTTTAATCTCATTTTGAAATGTTTAGTTCTGTGTTCGGCGACCGCGTTTGGAAAGAGCAAGGCGAAAAATGTACAAACGGCCTACCACTTCCGAAAGTCAAACTCTGAATTTGGCCGACGCCGAAATTTTGGATGGGGGAACAATTAGTGGCCCCCAAACCGCAACAGCGCCCCCTGCTTACAGAAATGGGGACATGTATGATGTAGATACCATCGAATTAAACCAATTGCAAGGAATACCAAATAATCCAATTGCAATGTCGTTTAGTATGGACGATGCTATTTTACCGGAAAATATTCAACCGACTTCCAAATACATGAGCTACCAGGTCAACCCCGCCAGTGTGTCAACCAACAGCAATAACTTTGGTCCAGTAGCCCAAGAGGTCACCAATGACCAACCCTACTTAGCAAACCCCAGAACAGAAACGGCCAAGCCAAAAGGATATTACGACTACGTTTGAAACCCATTTTTTACCCAAATTTTTACGTTTACATGTCAGTGTTTATTGTACTATTAGCAAGTCTTCAAATGAATTAGTTTTAATACAAAAACGACGGCATGGCGTTGTGCATTGAGAGTTTCAAGTCTACCTGTAACTAATTCAGCGCAATCATTAATTTATAATTCGCATTGTGTCAACTCACATTGGCTTCTTCCACATTATTTTTCGCCAGATGTGCTAGTTGGGACCAAAGTCATTCAATAGCTGCAAATATTTTTTATATTGATAATGCGACTCTAAGAGTCAGCTAAAGTTTATAGCAGGAGTGGGGAACCTGCGGCCCACGGGCCACATGCGGCCCGCTAAGTTTTGAATGTGGCCCGCGTCAGAACTTTTTTAAATGTACAACCAGTGCCGGCGCGCTATGCCAACTGAGACCCCCCAAAAAACTTCACGTTGGGCCCCTTTTATCCGCAAGCAAAATGGAAGAAAAAGGTGATTTTACACAGAATACCATTTTCATCGGATTTTGCTTATTATACATTCGTGCGATTTTTGATGAGCAAACCTGACGGATACGAGTCTTGTCAGCCTTGCAAGGCTGCCCAGACTTTTACTATAGTCCAAACATTAATTTCCTTGCAAATTTCTCAACTGACGGTTGTTTTTACGCAAAATACATTTGCGTTCGATTTTGCATCTACGTTCCCCAGTTCAAAATCTAAGCTAGACAGCCTGAAGTGCTAATAATGCTTCATGCATGCCTAGATGCCTTGCTTCTTTGTGTTCCAAATTAAATTGTGTTGCTTTTATGATGTCACAATAAAGCTTTGACAGTAAGACAAAAAATAAGGGAAGGCAAATAGCCTAACACAAAGCTTGGTTTAATATGAAGTCCGAATAAGACAAAATAAGGACGCAAACGGAAACTAAAGACAATAATATTTTCCAAGATGTAGAGTGTAGACTCTCAAAATAAGGACAAATCTTTGAAATAAGAACGGTATAGAATCTCTGCGTATACCTGGTTCGTGAAGAATGCTCACTTTTCTTAAATTCTAATTCTTGAGAACTCGATCTCTGGTTCCAGTAGCCACGACTTTGCAATGGGAGGGGTTGAGATTGAGAATGACGTCACATTTGACGATACGTTGTATAATAACAAAAGATGGTCTCAAATTCAAGAGAAATGTTTTAAACCAAAAATACCCCAGGTACAGTTGTTAATAAGGCACAATTATTGTAAGGAAGTCAAAGGAATGCTTTCTGGCGAAACTGGTAAAACGATGTTCGAATGTTAGCGATTCACTTCTTTTTTGAGCTACGTAAATCATTGTCGCTTGAAATCGTTTAGCATTTTTTTACGGAAGGTCTGATACACCAATTGATCTATTACGTCACTCAGAAAACAGCGCTGCACTGGCACTGCTGCGTGCTGTGACGGATCCAGGGTTGGGAGGTGAGAACGATCACCCTTGTCCCTCTCGCCTTAAGACGTTAACATTTCTAATTTTCCTGAAAATTTTGGTTAATTTTGAACTATAACGATATACCACTTTTTTGCTAATACATTATTCTTAGTAAATTTGGTACCTGTTTTCGTGTGCCGTTATTAACCCCTAAATCAAGTTCTTGGATCCGCCTCTGGCTACGCGTCCAATTAACATAAAATAACCGGCTTAGGCCTACAGTTGCGGGTGCTTGCTTAAGAAAAAGTAGTAAAAGTATCTAACGCTTCAAAAAGAAAGTCAGGAAGAGACCTAAGTATGACGTCACTTGAAGCTCAATGGGGGAGGGGTGTTACCGACAGTGGTAACACAATTTCTTGTATCGTTGCCAAATGCGAATGTACTACTGGTATTAAAACGACCAGCAGTCAATCAGACCTTGAATTCAGTTTTACTTAGCCTGGCAGGTAAACTGGCTTTCTTCCAGCTGCAGCTTAATAACTCAGTGGGTTTGGCTCGTCGCAAACAATCAGGTTCAACTTCAGAAACTTGATATTACCAAACTAAGAATAACACAGAATAAACGATTCAAAGGTCCGATAATTGGCTGAGGACCACCAGGCTTCCTCGTAGCAAATTCAACGCAACTTGTAAACCAAAAACGAAAATAACGAGTTAGCATATTAATGCGGCAAAATCAGTCGATTAAAAAAAATAACGTTTGTTTCGTCACACGCAACTGTCTGTTGCCGTAACGTCAAAACAAAGAAAGAAAACAGAGTTGCCGTAATTAAATAAATTGTAAGTTAAAAAACATTACGGTGTCGTTCGGACCATAAGACGGCTCCCATTTTAAACTGTCGGTATCCGCAGTTTTAAAATGTACATGTATGATTAAAAAGGGGAGAAAGGCGAAAAAAAATGTTACTTTAAAAACAAACACAGTTAATCTGCAAATTCTAGTGGAGCAATTCTTGACACATCTCGTTCTATAAGTTCGGTTTCCACTTCACCGAATTTGATATTGAAGGAGGGCACTGCAATCACTGCGCGACGCTCAAGACTTCTCCCTCTACGAATTTGAGGCATAACCTTATCAATTCTACCCAACTTATATCGCCCGCGCTTCTTAATTTCGTCGGGTCCCCCCACGAGAACCATCCGTCCAACTTGCAAATTAGTGACAGCCTTAAACCATTTTTTGCATCGTTGCAGTAAGGGCAAGTAAAATTTCATCCACCAGTGCCAAAATTTTTCAGCAAGTGCCACATTAAAACGATAATCACGTCTTAACTCGTCCCTATGATGAAGTTCGCCCACTGGTGTGCTTAGGTGAAAAGCGAGTGTTAACAGTGAAGATGGTGAGATCGCAGAATAGTCCCTAGGGTCATCTGAAAGTAGTGTTATGGGCCGATCATTGACTAAGGGTGTAGTATTGAAAATGTAGGTTTGCAACTCGATCAAATTCAGCATCCTCCGAGACAGATCAGTGATGTTTTTTGAGTGTGCGCTTAAAAACTTTGACCATGGATTCCAATGCACCACTTTGCGCAGGACTGTATGGAGGAATGAATTCCAACGCCAAGTCTTTTTTACGGAAGAATGACTGCAATACCTTGGATTCAAGCATTGCAGGGAGGACATTTGCAGCAGCTTTAAAAGTTGATCCATTCTCTCAATGGATATTTGAGACAGGGCCATGAATGTCAATGAATCTACTAAGCAGAAGAGCTGAAAACCCTAACGAATCAAATTGTTGACTGACTTGACTTAATAGTGAGCGTCGTGTGTACTTGATTGGTCCATCAAGTGAAATCTGAATCTTAAGTAGGTCAAGTTCAGCATCCCATAGGCAACCGATTGCTTTTGTTGGTGGAAGAGGATCTTCAGTCATGAGATCAATAACTCGAACAAGAGGAGCGAGCTGGTCTTGACCGAGTGCTGCAAGGACCGGCTTTGCAGCCTTATTGGCTGTCCACTTAACCAATTTAAACCCTCTGCAAGAAAAAAGTTTAATGGACTCCGAAGCAACAGTTTGGCCTTTTTCTAGCGTATCTGCTCTGTACAAAAGGTCATCCATGTACATGCAGTGTCTAATTGTGTGTAATGTCAATGTGCTGGCATGTGTGGGGGTTATGTTTTGTAATTTTGTTGATAGCGTTGCATGCTATGAATGGTGAACTAATAATTCCCCAAACGTGACGTGTGAATTTGTAAGCTTGAATTTCTCCCTTTGATACATCATCATCTTTAAACCATAATATCCTAAAATAATTTTGTTGGCTTTTCGGAAGCATAATTTGGAAAAAACATTGGCTAAGATCTGCCATGAGGGCAAACTCACCCAAGCGAAAACGAGCAAGAACATGAGAGAACTTGTTGAGAAGGTCAGGACCTGAATGCATGGAGTCATTGATGCAACGTCCTTTAAACATTTCGGAACCGCTATAGACTACTCTTGGTTTTACTTGAGTAGTAAGGAAATAGGGAAGATAATTAGCCTTTTCATCGTTGTCTTCAGTTGGCACATAGCCACGTTGCTTGAATGATTGCATGGACTCCACCACACTCTGTCGAAGATGAGGTTTTTTGCGCATGTTCTGACGCAGTGATAAAACACGCTTAGCAGCGAGATCGTAGTTGCGTGGCAAAGTTAAAATATTTTCCTTGAAAAAAAAACAGGGATTTCGTATCTGTAATTGATGACTTTAAGATGTTTATCAGCAAAGCTTTGGGATTTTCGGTCGTTTATGGAAGGTTGCACAACCTCGTTGTCTAATTTGAGTAAACGAATCGTTTCTTCTAATTCACAAACTTTTTTGGCTGCATCAAGAGAATTAGATGCAGCACATATTCTATGAGCAACGCAAAAACTTCCTCCAGACGCTATCCATCCAAGAGGAGCTTCTATTGCATGCGGCTCCCCTTCTCTTTCCTCCACGACAGTCATCAAAGATGAGTTATCGAGGCCAATGAGAAGATCAACCGTAGAACGACTATGGGCAGACCGTACGTTTCCATATGATCAAAGTGTGGATACGCAGACAAATCCTGATTATGAGGAAGTGTATATCCTTCGTTCGACCAAGGGGGAATCACCATGGCTTTCTGCCATAAAAAACGTTGATCAGAATGAAGCGCTTCTACACTAAAAGAACAGAAGCATGTTTGAAATGACGAGTTTGACTGTTGGACAAAGTATGCAAAGTGAGAAGAGACTCACCTTCGGCATTTAAACCCAAGTCCGTGACCAGATCCGATGACATCAAAGTGATTTGAGAAACAGGATCATGTTGCGCTTATACAAGAGCACTCGCTCCTGACCGCGGGTTTAGGACTCGCACAGCAGAAATGCGAGTAAAAACACATGGTTGTGGCAGCTGAACTGCTTTTACCGATGCATGATTTGAAGGAGAATGAGAACCGTTTGTCGCATCATGAGAGCTAGATGAGGTATTATCAACAGTAATTTTGTGTTGCGATGCAGTATTGACGGCGGCCCCGACATTACCTGTAGTTATGTAGAGGTCATGCAGTGAAGTGGTGTGCTTTGGAGAATGTGTTCTTGGGCAGTGTTTGCACTTACTTGATAGTCGGCAATTTTTAATCAAGTGGTGTTTTAAGCAATTAATGCAATGCCCTGCTTGAGTAATCGCTTCTTTGCGTTGGAAAGGCGTCAACTGCTGATATGTAGTGCAGTTGTAAAGGAGATGACGCTGAGTAGAATTGGACGTCGAGCAGATGAAACAGATTGGTGCTTGCTTTGACTTGGCGTCAGGTGCAGGTGCACTTTTTAAATATTGTGTTGACATAGGTGATTCGTAAGTATCGGCACTTGATTTTACTGCGACGTTAGTTTGATTCACATTTAGTTTAGTCGCTGGTCGCCATTTGTCAGAGCGATCTACTGACAGGCCTAAAAAGCGTTGAGCAAACGTGGAGTTGATTCTTTGAAGTTCGCGACTCAAGAAAAGCTTAAAGGAATCAAATGTGGGCGAGTCGAGATGGTTTTATTTATCTAGCACATAATCAGCATAGCGACTTTTGAAATAAAGAGGGAGGCGTTCTCCAATATCAATTATAAAGGAGCTATTAAGATTGGCAGCTTGCTTGTGCGCTCGCGCGTAAGGCTCACAGCCATTAAGGTCTGAAATGAGCTTTTGTCAGAGTGGGTACGTCTACCTTGTGAATCTTCGGACCAGAACGAACTTGTTTGACCTAAGGCTCCGACAAGAAACTGCAACACCCATACCGTAGTCTCAGTCCTTCTAAAGCTTTTCTAATCTGGGTGTCAACATCCCAACCAGGAATAGGTGGAACCAAAGCTGAGATAGCTTCTCGAGCTTCTTCTTGGCAAGATGCCCTCAAGAGATCCATCTTGCGCTTCGGGTTTGGACAGCGTTGTAAAAGTTCTGAAATTTGGTTATAGTAGAATATGAACGGCAGCTGCCGTCCTGTATACCTGATCTCTCTTGCCTCTTCCAGTAGAAGGTGATACTCTGGTGTATCAGCACAAGAAAAAGGATGATCATGTGGTCTTAACTGCGAACAGTGTCTAAAGTCGTGTTGTGGTTGCATATATGCAGGTGTGTCATTTTCCAAGTTGTGTGCTCTAGGCTGCGGTAATGATATGTATCCATGTGATTGACATTGGGTACTTGAGTTTGAAGAGTCACAGAGCTCTGTTCTGGGGGAGCACAGTATGTCTGTTGAGTTGTAAACTTTGGTGGTGTTATAACAGAGTTTGTGCTCACTGAGTGGTTCATTTGAACAGTGCATCTCTTTTGTGGCGTGGTGTATTTGTTCTGACAATTCTGAACCAAAGTTGGAGCTGTTTGAAGGTATTTGTCAGCTGAGGACCTCCTAACTGTTTGAATGATGTCAGTGGTTGAACCAGTATCAGCCAACAGGTTTGTGTGTGAAGGCTCAGGTGTCACGTTTCTAGCCCGCTGAGATGTACAAAGTGAATGTGGAGACATTTGTGAAAATAGCTTCTCTGGTGCATCTTGTGTCTGAGTCCCATACTGTAGTCTCATGTCTTTGAGCCTCGTCTTCGAATCCGGAGCAGGCATGCAATGTGTGTTATACCTAGGGGCAATGGTGCTGCGACCTAAACCGCTTGCGTGTGCTTTGTCTGCTTGGTCAGATCGTGCGGATGCAGAAAACTCCAATCTCCTTTCAGAAGGTCCAGGAGGAAACTTTTTGTAAGAAGCAATTGGACTTTCAAGCTTGGACTTCGACGTCAAACCTGAACGACCAGATTTTCTCGACGAGTGGCTCACAAGAGATGTAGGGTTTGATACAGCGAGTTTTCTCTCTTTTGCCTCAAGCTCAGCTTTACGTATGGCAAAGGCAAACTCAGCATCGAGTTTTTTCTTCTCAAGCTCGCATTCAGCTTCGAGCTTTATCTTTTCAAGATCAAGATCAATCTGCTTCCGCAATTGTTCAGAAGGCGTTAGACTAACACAACTAGCTCTGCTATTAACTCCACTACCTGAGTCACCAGGCTCCACATCATCCTGCTGTGCAATTTGCGTGCACCAGTGAGTGTATGCTGCGGACAATGTATGGTAAATGCGGTCTACCTGTTGTCCAGGGTTTGATACCTGACTAGCAACATCACTTGTATTACATTTTAATTTGAATTGTGTCAATCTTCAAGTGAGGTTGTGATATGAGTTATGAGTCGCTTCTACATTTGCGGCTGAAGTGTCAAATTTTAACGATGATATGAAATTATCAGACTCGCTCTGTAAATTACGTTTCTCCTGCCATAACGTTCGTGAGTCAAAACCCCCTCCCGAGAGCAGATGGTTCTTATCTTTTTCATCGCCAACGCATTCATTACTTTTCCCTAAATTGTCAAACCCAGTTTGTGATATCAGCGCAATGATTTCAGGCTCAGGCGATAGATTAGATCTGCGACAGTCGCTATCCATTTGGTAAAACGAACTATCACACTTTGAAACAATTTAGGTTAAGCCTAATATAAATAAGTAAAGCACAAGAAATTTATCCCTCACTACCATAATTAATTGGAATTCAGGATGACATCATTATCAGCCTCGAAGCAAAAATTTAGGCTAGTCTAGACTAGCCTATCAACAAATTTAAATGAGTAGCACTGCGTCAGAAATTATAAATTAATAAGCAGCTGAATAAGAAAAAAATTAATCAAATATATAGTTCTAAGAAGTCGCCAAAGTCTCTTAATATTTGAAATAGTAAACCTGATCGAAGTTGTTGATTTTCTTTTGTTTGCTTCTACTTTTCGAAGTTGAGATTAGAGAGAAACTGAATATTGTTTCTTCGTCGTACATGGAACCCAAGATGGAAATACAGCCAAATATTTCTTATGTTACCGACAGTGGTAACACAATTTCTTCTATCGTTGCCAAATGCGAATGTACTACTGGTATTAAAACGACCAGCAGTCAATCAGACCTTGAATTCAGTTTTACTTAGCCTGGCAGGTAAACTGGCTTTCTTCCAGCTGCAGCTTAATAACTCAGTGGGGTCGGCTCGTAGCAAACAATCAGGTTCAGCTTCAGAAACTTGATATTACCAAACTAAGAATAACATAGAATAAACGATTCAAAGGTCCGATAATTGGCTGAGGACTACCAGGCTTCCTCGTAGCAAATTCAACACAACTTGTAAACCAAGAACGAAAATAACGAATTAGCATATTAATGCAGCGAAATCAGTCGATTGAAAAAAATAACACGTTTGTTTCGTCACACGCAACTGTCTGTTGCCATAACGTCAAAACAAAGAAAGAAAACAAAGTTGCCGTAATTAAATAAATTGTAAGTTAAAAAACATTAGGGTGTCGTTCGTACCAAGTGGGTTGTAACTTGTAACCCCTAATACCCCCCCCCCAGTGGCTACGCCACTGCCTGGTTCCACGGAGCAAGCGTTAACCGGACCACCGGCAAATGTTTTACCTGAAATCGTCTCAGATGCGGTAATAAGCGTCACAATAATAAATTAAAATTAATGACAAACCGCCCAGCACAGGGAGACATGAAATGGGAAAACGCAGGAGAAAAGTATCCAAGAAAATCAACCGGTACTTAAAAGAATAATTCAAGGTTAAAGTAGGCCTTGGCCCTCAGTTAAAGTTACAATTAGCCTGTGTACATATCTAATTTACCCCTGACCAGGCTTGGGCCCCCCGGCCGGGGGCGGTTTCGCCGGCCCTGCGTACGACACACCAGTGGAATAGAAAGCATTAACTAAAAACTGCTTCACATTCAACACTACATGTTATATTTGTGACATAAGAACGGCGCAAGTCTCTGATTTTACGGAAAAAATAACTCACCATGAATGATTAGTCTCAATTTTACGTAAATTTGTGACCTGAAATGGTGTTTAGGGCGAAATTTACAAATTAAGAGTAAATGTGGCCCGCTGAAAATATTATGCGATCAATGTGGCCCGCTAAGCTTTGCCGGTTCCCCACCACTGATTTAAGGCGAACTTTTCAAATTAGAAATGTGGCCCGCTGAAAATATTAAGCGATGATGTGGCCCGTTAAGCTTTGCCGGTTCCCCACCATTGGTTTATAGGCTACAAAGTCTAGATCCAAGTTAAAGTCAATTCAACCAACAAGAAGTGTCAAGTTTTTGTAGGCGTAGTGATGAAAGACATTGGTGCCGGCGCGGAAGGTTTTCGGTTCAACTCCCAAGCCGGTCAAAATAGCCACTGTCGCCAACGATTCCACCGCTGCGATGTCCCTGGATTGCCCAGTAGCTAAGTGTAGTTTTTGTTGTTGTTTATCTAAACGCGTTCGATTTGGTGGGGCGTATTGAGTTGTTCAAAATAAAAAATTATCCTATCCTAAGCCAGGGCCGCGCCAAGGGGGGCCAGCCCCCCCCCCCCAATCGACAATCTTAACTCCCCCCCAATTAACAAGCTTACTCTTTCTAAGAGAGCGGCTTTTGTACTTAATTTCAAACTTTGGCCCCCCTGAAAAACGCTTGGTTCCCTTCAGTCGACTGCTCTGGCGCCGGCTTTGATCTAAGCCACCGAGATGGGCCTCGCCGCTCGTTACACGCTTCGGCGTAATATCGCGAGCATCGTAAAGACTAGATTTTTTTAGTTCACAATGCTTGCTGATTGGAAACAGCAATGCACTAGCAGCTGTGTGGCATTTGCTAGCGTTGACATATTGCTACCCCCTTTGCAGTATAAGACACCGTGTGAGTTTGCATACTACTGTAATGGCAAAGCAATAAAAATCTGTATTTTCTGTCACAAATAGGCAAATCCAATCGAAAAATCAATTCCAGGCACAACTTACATGCAAATCCTAACATTCACAATATGTGATAAACCCTGATTGGTTACTTTTTAGTTGAATAAAATTTCACATTCAAAACTGATAGACTTTAGTGGGCATTACACTTCTACATTGTACACTATTTAAAATTAGAGCAAGTTGTACTTAATTTTACAATAAATAAATATAAAAGTCTGCATTTAGCTAAGAATAACCAACAGCTAATGTTTTAAGACACGGTTTTACCTGTAATAGTAGGTAAGCTACAGATTTACAGCTCTTCAATGAAGTCGAATTACTTAAAGACACTTTGGAATCTCTAAACCAGGGGTTCTCAACGGGGACCATTTGCTCCCCCAGAGGACCACGGGGAATTAACCAGGGGACACAAGCGTATAATTTACTAAGGATAATTAACCACTTAAGACAAGCGTATGGCTGTAGTGTAGCTACTATAAATGAAACACCGACCAAAAATTTTATTGCCAAGCAGGGGGCCACTGCTGGTGAGAGTCAATAAAAGGGGCGGCGCAACAAACCGCAAAGTGTTGAGAACCACTTCTCTAGATAATATTTACTTAACTCCTATATCCCCAATTCTCGATAAATTCAAATTGCTACCCACTAACATTGAGCAAAAAACAATTGGTCTGACGGAATATACTTAGATGAATATGGTACCAGTCTAAAAACTTTCAGCCATCCGTCGATTTGGGGCAAAAAGAACAAAAAATTTGGTACCTATGCAACAGTACAAGAAAATAAAGTGAAACACCAAAATCAGAAACACAATTAGAGTGTTAAAAATAGGAAAATGGGCAAGCAAGCTAGATCCCCGAAGTGTAGCAGAATGTATAGCGAAAAATAATTGAATTAACTTAAAACAACTTTTTAACCCTGAATTCTGTTTCGTACCGGCACTCATCAGGGGTAACTAAAGCAATGAACTAAAACTATTTTGAAAATACCGAGCACAAGGGCTAAAATGGTAATAACATTTTCAGTAACGATTCCAGCTTACATGACATTTTTTTAACTGACTGGAATACGATGACGTTAAAATTGCAGCAATGCACCAAGACATAACGAACAGACAAAATGTGAAGCGTAGGCTTAAGAATTAAAATTTTTGAATGGCATTCACTTGGGTTACCATAGTAACCATACGTCATAAATATCCTCTAATTAGTTAAAAAAGTGCTAACAATTAAAATATTCTTCCATAGCAAAAATTAACCACCCTTGGAAAATAACATGAAAACTTTTGCATTAAAGAACAGTTCGTCAGCTTGACATAATTTTCACTTAAGTCACAAGTTCGGATTTTCAAAACGTTTACACCGCAAACACTTTTGTTTCTTTGATTGTTTTACACGCATGACTACAGTAATTTCCAACCACTTAGTTCAGATAAAGAAAAAAGTATGGGTGGTGTAAATTCTACTATACTTTAAATCGGCTCATGTCTGTCAAGTGGATAATGTTCAGGGTACTTATTTACGTGGTCTTTCATCTCTTTTAACTGACGTTGAAGATGAGGGGGTACGTCGTCATAGACATCGGTAAACAGAAGCGACGGTGACGGCTTACGACGTTTTTCGGCTGCCGCAAACGATTTCAAAATCTAAAAAATATAAATTTGTTTGTATTTCGTTGCTTATTTATCTTCCTATCACGAGAAAACGATCAAAGCGGTCCAACGAGCTCGCTGAGGAGTTGCCGCCCATTTGTCTGCCTAACCACGATGGGGTAATCTCCTTATGTGCTTTTCCCAACGGCACAGCAAGTAGACTAGCCTGCCTGTTCTACACTGTCCCTTTAATGTTGTTAAACACGGAAGCTGTGAATACCAATTTTGAAGTCTTTAATTTGATTCAACTCGAAATCAAACCCGTGGATATAGCTCCAGAGGTGGACGTTCTTATTACTCGGCCATCAGAGCTGCTAATGAAACCTTTGAACGCTGAGTCGTGCCTGGACAACTTTGCACTGCGTATGTGATGTAGGAAAGTAAGTTAAGACAGTTAAGACTTATTTCCACTAGGAGCTAACCGGGGTCAGTAAAAATTTTCTAAAGAGGTGGGAGTAACTGCTCTTTCCCATATTACGGGGTGGTTTTTCACGAATCTGAGCGATAACGGCGTTTCAAATATACAGAGGAAGCTTGAGGGAAAGACGCCCTCCTTTCGTAAGTCACTGAAGTAGAACAACTTGACCTTACACGGGGTCTAGGAAAGCTTAATAGTAGTGTACAAGAAAAGCGCTAAATTAAAACACAAACAGGTGCTGCTGACTCGAAAAACGCAAGCTCACTTCGTAATCTCTCCCTGCGGCCTGTTGAATTTTCAATTGAATAAATTGAAAACAACCCCAATAAATACGATAGCTCACAAGGTCAATTTTTTTGTCCAAAATGTGTTTTCTTAGGAGGCAAAAGTCAGTGCGCTTTCTGTATCATTACCAAAAGTTCTAAGCACAACTAAAACCATGACAATAACAGGAAAAAGCAGAAAGTCTTGAATTTTTGGCTCACAAAAATTAGACCTGTAAGTGCCGTGGCACTCAAATACAGGAATCGCGGTAATTGTGCTCCTGCACAGTGAATTTAGTAATTATGGCAAAACTACCAGAGAGCGGGACAGCTCCGTCCCGCTCTATGGTACCCTAATTGCTGAGTTATTTTGTAATTGTTGGTGACGTAGGAAGTTTAATCCTCCGACCCAACACGTGGAAGTCGTGATGGCTTCCCATTTAGCAGACAAGGACGACGTCGTTTTAATCAAAAATCAAAATCAAATCTTCATTATACTCGCTGTATTACGCCGAAGCTTGTAACGAGTTGCGGGGCCCATCTCCGCGGCTTAGCGCCTGGGCAACACAGCTCCGAAGAATCGTCGCAACGGTGGCGAGTCGTTGGCGACACTGTGACGATTTGACCGGCCCGGGAATCGAACCCCAGACCTCCCGCACCGATAGCGTGCGCTTAGCAACTGAGCTAACGGCCGGTGAGGACGTCGCTTTAATGGAAAAGCTATTTACATCTTTTCGACAGCTTTTTGTAAATTCTGCATCTTGCTCATCAGTCCAACATTTCCTTTCATTGGTCATATAGAGTCGGAAGCGAGTAATAGGATCATCATTATCGGACCAGTGTTGGATTTCCTCTTTAGAGCGATATGCTGAGCTATCATCGCTTGTGCTGTGATGACCAACTCTGCAAGAACATGTGAAGATGAGGTGTTTGGTATCTCCAAAACAAAGGTTCGAACCCCTAAACTAGTCCCACTAAAGCTTCAAAATTGCATAATTGCTAAGTTATTATTTTTTTCGTACGTGCCAAATCTAAGCTATATATATTCGCAAATCTGTCTGACTAAGCCACCACAAGGAGCAAAGAACATGGCTCTGTTGTTTACTGTGCTTTGCATTTTTATACAGTTTTTCGCAAGAAAGTGATTACCCACAATCTGGTGGTATAAATCTTCATTTACGATACCAAGTTACAAGCTTACAAAAATTCGGCTCCTCTAGCATCAGACTACGATAGCCTAATGGTTACGGCCGTGTCTGCCGGCAAAGACTAGCTGCAACCCTTGGGCTGGTGACACGTCACTGGTCGGAGTGGGCGTGGGTTCGAATCCCACTCATAATCAGTTTTCTGTTTACGTTTGATTTAGTCTAAGATCTTTGTGGGTTAGATTCAAGTTCAATTCATTAATTGAGATTCTTCAGAATTAATTATGATTCTCTAGTGCCCTTAACTGCTTAGGTTTACAAGTAAAATTTTAATGCCCTTAGTGCCCTTAACTGCTTAGGTTTACAAGTAAAATTTTAATATTGTGTAGCTCATTTTTCCGGTACGTTTTACATACCTGTAGGACATAGCTTCAATCAGCACAGGTCTGCTCTCCTCCACTGCAATTTTTCTTGCTTTCATTGTAGCATTATATACAGCAAGTGTGTCATTGCCGTCCACACGTATAGTCAACATGCCGTACCCTGAACCACGCGAAGCTATTCCATCACCTTTATATTGTTCATGAACTGGTGTTGAGATGGCGTAGCCGTTATTTCGGCTAAAATGAATGAATTGAGATTAGCATCAAAGCAAGGAATTGAAAAGTTAACGGCGACTAAGTGAGATTGCTTTGTTTAGCCAGCAACTACCAAAAGTTTAGTACGCTTGATGATTAAACATCAACCACAGTAAACTTTTTTCTAGAAGAGCAAAGGTAGGCTTAAGTTATTGAAAGAGAAAAAGAGTAAGTATTAAACCAACATTGGTCTGATGCTATGCTTATCTTGCTCCATAAAAATAGTTACGCCTAATAGTCGCTCACCAAAGACATGGTGAGCGACTATTAGGCGTAAACAACTAGATGCTGAGATAACTAAACCTGGCTCTAACCCAAACACTAACCCTAGCTCCAAACCTAACCAGAGTCCTAACCCAAAAATATGTTCTACGAGTACGTCACGCAGAAATGTCCTGTTTCGTGTTTTGCCACATAGAAAATTCTAAAATGTTAGGCATAAACAAAAATAATTTTCGCACAAAAAATACAACATAAACATAACCATTAAATTAGTCCGAAATGGGACCACATGTAATCTCACCAAAAGAATATGCAAGGAGCATCTAAGGTCGCTGCGAAATTCAACGCAGCATGAGCATCGCCTTCTGAAGCTGCTCCATCTCCAAAATAACAAATCACACACAGTCCAGGGTGGGTTCGTTTCAGAGCATATGCTGCTCCAGAAGCCTGAATAATAAGCGTCATCAATATTTACTCTACCGTCCCGCAAAATACACACAGAAACGCTGCTTAGCAAAATGAAACTTAGCTCATTCTAATCGTTTCGTCACAATTGTTTCTGCTTTAATCATCAAAAGTAGCGGTATACAAATGGGAGAAACGCTTGCAACGCTGTTAAGCGCAAATCAAATCAAATCTTGATTATATTCGCGAATTCCACCAACGCGTGTAACGAGTGGCGGGACCCATCTCCGCGGTCTAACGCCAGGGCAACACAGATCCGAAGAAACGTGGCAGTGCTGGCGAGCCATGGACGACACTGTGTCCAATTTCACCGACCCTGGATTCGAACCCCAGACCTACCGCACCGATAGCAAAGTTTTAAAAACTGAGCGAACCAGCAAATTGCTTTGAAGGAGATAGGCTTGATGTACAATTTATTCATGAATAAAAGCGCGTGTTAAGATCTCAATATTTTTTGGACCGACCTAGTATACCCTAACCTGGACGCTTACTCTAACAGTAAAATCGTTAGCCAAAGTCACTAAAGTACAACGTAATTGCAAAGTTTGAGAAATTTCAGTTTACCAAATGATTTATGCGAAGTGGCAAAATTCTCGCAGTTTTTCAGTAATAAAAAATTTAAAAAAGTCACTTTCATTAAAGTAAGGTCATTAAAAATGGTCTTACTTGTGGCATCTGCGTCCCCAACGGAGAGCTGATTGTAACGAAATTTAAATCTTTAGAGCCATAATGCACTGGCATTTGTTTTCCACTAGCAGGGTCATTGATATTCGCATAACATTGATCCATAAATTGATCAAGTGTAAAACCACGCCACACTAAAACACCTGCAAAGAAACTGGAACTCTAGCATAAAAAAATTTACAAAAAACATATTTTTTTTAAAACTATGCTGTTCATACCCATTAAGCACAAAAAACATGCAGAGAGGATAGACTGCACCTTGCACATAAAAAAGCAGGTGGTTACAAACCTAGCATCACAGCAGTGAAAGGGGGGGTGGAGTACGTCCTATCCTTCACGACACTATTCTTGAAATCTCAAGATTCAGCCTTCATCCTAAAACTGACGTTTCCGCGTTAAAAAGATTGAACTATAAGATGGCAAAATAAATGTCACCCAAGAAATCTACTTACCATAGGGTAAAACGATTCGACTGCAAACTCATAGTCAATGCACTACTGCGTACTACTACTACCACTGTTTCCTCTTAAGTTATAGCAAGTGCAAATTTGCTCAAATATATATTTCAAGAAACGATTTGCCGAAATATTTAAGGAGTTAAGAAATTTTGATATAATGTTTGCCTCATAGATGAGTTTTCAGAGTTTGAAACTTTGTTTTGCACCAAAATATTGAACGCTCACTAAAATTTGGCCAAAAATTATAATCCCAGTACGCAAGCTTAAGGAAAAATTGAAAACTTTTGCCCAAAATTTCTCATATTTCGCACCTTCGAGGGAACTGTGAGTAGTATTAATTATGCTTAACCTCTTTTACTCAATTTTAAGGTTCATACCTGCTTCTCTGTATTGCCCAAAAACAAGATCTTTGTCGTCTAAAGCGGCAGCACTGCCTATATGAGACCCTTCTTCACCGTAGTTTGTCATGTAGAATGAGACTCTACCTTGACGCTGAGCATCATACATGACAGAGTCCATGATATTGAGTAGTTTCATTGATTTATACATTCGATGTAAAACTTCATCACCCAGCTGTAAAAACAGAAGTTTGATCGTTCTGCAAAGAATTTCAAAATCAAATCTTTATTATACTCGCAGTATTATGCCAAAGCATGTAAGGAGTGGCGGGGCCCATCTCTGCTGCTTCGCTCCTGGGCAACACAGCTTTGAAGAAATGTCGCAGCATTGGCAAGCCATTGGTGACACTGTGTCAATTTGAACGGCCAGGATATCAAACTTCAAACCTCCCGCACTAATAGCTATGTCTTAAAAACTAAGCCAACCGGTAGCAACCCTATTCTTTATATGAAAATAGTATTTATTTATGTCATACATTTTGTAATAACCACAAAATACTGTTCAAATATTTTTTGTTTTAAAAAACTTAATGGAATGACTTAATTTTAATTCACTAAATTTTTCATGCGCAGATAGTGCATTTAGTCAGCTGGTTACATGTGTATTGTCCTTTGCAGCTCAGTGCAATGCTAAATTTTCAATTCAACCCCACACAAACCTTATCACAGAATTAAGTTCAGATTAGCCGAACTTACATTAGGATCTTGGGAAGAATCGATTATTTTTCCTTGCTGATCAAACACTCTGTATATTGGAATAGAATCTTCCAACTTTGGCTCCAAAAACTCTAGCTTGTGAACAAAAGTTCGTGGGCCACCAAGGAAACTCTTCCCTTCTTCATCAAGCGTTTGAGTTAATTTTTTGCTTCCCTCATTGGAATACTGTAAAAAATGATGTCTTATACTACAGATTTGTTGCAAAATCTGCATTTAAATTAGTTGCTGCTGTGCAATGGCGCAGCCAAAAATAAAAAGGGGATGGAAACAATTTTTTTCATTGCCTTACCGATCATGAGGCAGTAAGACAGCATGTGACAGTGATTGATCAATCATTGCGTTTGGTTGTTTGAAGTACCAAGGGCAGTCTGTTCAACACAATGACAATACAATATGTCAGGTTATCAACACAGTGGGATTAATTCTCATTACAACCCATGCTCACTTATGAAAAGTATAATCATTATGATCAAATATATCATTTAAAAATTATTTCCACCCCCAGCTTTTGATATATTTGCCAGGTAGCTGCTGACTCAAAGAGCACAAGCTCACTTTGCACTCTTGGACATCAAATACCATGGAATTTTTAATTTAATATCGCTAATTTGCAAACACCATATTATAAATTATTATTTATACGTTTATTAACAATATTATTTTTTTGCAACTAAATCACAAATAATCAGTGTAAAATTAAATTTTCATAATTCTCTTTTGTCCAGAGTGTCGATGCACCCAAATCAGCAAAATTTACTAGAAAGTTCCCACATCAATACTTACACAACGCGTTGACGAACTACATACACAAGCTGCAACACTTGGTCTTTGCACAATACCTTGACTAACAGGTAATTTGCTACAAGAAACTTTTAGAAATTTTCTCAAAAGCATTCTACTACTTAACACAGACCTATGAACTGTGAATACAATACCACCTTCAATGAATTAATCAGTTACCATATTTTCCAGCTAATAAGTCGATTTTCTAGACCTAAAATCTTCAACATTTTTTCTGGGGTCAGCTTATTGGGCAGATATAACTTCGAACAAAAAAAAACAACAGCAGACAAATTGGTCATAAAAGCAAATATTAACGGTAAATAGAAGTGCATACGGTATAAAAACAACAATAAAAACATGTCAGCAACGCAACCTGACTAATTTCCATTAAATTCATTGTCTTCATCATTGGAATTGTTAAATAACATACCCCTACCACTGTACCAGTAAGTAACTGCATGAAGTCATGCAGCAGTAATACACTGGAGTGAAAAAAAAGCGAGAGGGGAAAAAAGAATGAAAAAGGAAAAAAAGAGCTTGTTGCTCCGAAAAAAAGGTACCGATACTTATAGCTAACACAATTTTCCGCTTCCGCTTATGAGGCAGTAATATGCAAAACCTCTTATTTTCAGAGCTCAAAACTGTACTCGATTTAATTGCCGGGTCGGCTTATTACCCAGAAAATATGATAATACAAAAACTAAAGTAAATTGCATGATTAACTCAACACATCAAAGCAGAAAGGTTGCTTAAAGCTCAACAGTAAACTAACATATACCGGTAATACTTGAATTTAATGATACTATTCTTTTCGCACACTAAATGAACTACCGGTGCAGGGTATAGTACAGTACTAGTAAAGCTTTTAATCAAGTCATGTTTGCCAAAGCTAGGCTGTAACAATTAAATATTGCCTTAAGAATGTCACTAGCTTAACTCATGAAATGCAAGTAAATGCCCCTGCCACAAATCTTTCATTACCACAATAACACAAAACATTAATATACTCTCATCAAAAATTTAACAATGCAGAAAAAAAGTTTGGCATTTCTAGTCCTGTTTCATGCCCTAAATAATAAAAATATATTATTTAGCGATATCGATCTGTTTCAAAATTAATTGAGTATGCTTAAACCCTGAGCCTGTAAGCTCTTACTTAGACCATACCGGTATTTAGACACCAACTGGAATCTGACAAAACCTGAAAACAGTAAATTTTATTGAAAATGATCTTGAATTGCCAAGTGACAGTCTAGCCTTAAAATTCAATAGAATGCAGACAAGGTCACAGGTCAGACTGGACTGTCACAGCAGTAAGATTAACTGGTATATACCGGCATTATACAACACAGCAAATAACCAGGTACGGTAGCTTTTTAAATTATTACCCAACTTACCAGTACCAGTACCCAGGTAACTGGTTTAACCCAACATTATTACACTGGTCAGCTGGTTGTAATTGCTTTTCATTAAATTGCTCAGTGCTAGGCCTAATTGCTTCTTCACTGCATGAATAATCAGGTGCCTTACAGCTTAAGTCGTGATGTTGGATATGTCGGACTATCAGAGTCTGAATCTCTGAATAAATGGTAGTCCATCTTCTGACAGACCAGCACCGCCTGACCAGTAAAAGGAGCACTTGGTATCTACCGGTACTAGCCTAAGGGTTGCCAGAAGCCCAGAACTTTCGTCAATTGGAACTTTCGTCACGTGGAACTCTCGTCATGTGGAACTTTCGTCACACCAAAGTTCTCTTTATCAGAGTAGTCCGACTCTTTCTCAGTGGCGTACGCACGGGGGGAAGGGGGGGGGGGTTTCGGGGGTCAAAACCCTTCCATTGACGACTGGAAAAAACGAAAACCTCTCTTTTTGAAACGATCCGCCTTTTTTCATACAGAGATTGTCGAAATTGTTATCAATTATTACGTTTTTCTGTGCTACGCATCTTCCTTATGTTACCGGTATATAATCTTGAAAAACTTTCATTGTGATGCAATCATGCAATAATAGGCCTATCAAAATCAAACTTTTTTGGAGCGTTGCGCTTGACGTTGACGATTGCAGAGAAAGTAAATCCTTTCTTTTTTGAGACGAACCGATTTTTTTCGTGCGGAGCGGAGCTTGCCGAAATTGCTGTCATGTTTTTTTCTGTTCAGTCCAACCATAGACTCTTCATCCCTGCATGAAACATTTTGAAAAGACATATTTACGCCCGTTTCCGGGCCTAAACGTCTTTGTATTTAGTTAACATTCAACCTAATTTATAACCACATCCCCCCCACCAAAACTTTCTGGATCCGCTCCTGCCAAGGGCTCCTCATCCTCAAGTGAAAGGCGCAAAAATCTTCGCATAGACAGCAAAATGTTAGAGTAGGGTTTGCTTGCAGCATTATTTTAGTGGGTTTGGAAGGGACCTAGTTAAACAGACTACTAAACCTTGTTAAAACTGAGGAATTTTAAAGGCTCAAAACGCACAAAAAGCCTCCAAAATAAAGTCAAATTCCGCAAAATTTTCTGAGGGGGCATGCCTCCAGACCCCCCTAGCTTGACATCATCCTTTCTGGGCTCGCTCTTTTACATCACCGTCCAAGAAAAAAATTCAAGGGGGCCCCGAAAGATGATTTCGGGGGGGGGCGCATTGCCTAGTTTCGGCCCTGTCGGTATGTCATTACCTTGTTTTTGCTGATAAATTTTTTTTTGCGGCAAAAAAAACAAAAAAAAGAGTTTTAACAGCAATGTTGCTTCGCATAAATACTACGTCCGTCGTATGTCTGTAAGTTACCGCATGAAGTTGAGGAAATCACAAAAAATGCTTGGCGTACACCGCTGAATGCGCAGAGCAATATCGATTACGATATTCTTTATTCTTTACTTTTTTAAACTACCAGCGAAATCGATTATTTCTCTACTTTTTGGTGAACTATCGAATATCGATTATTTCTTCACTTTTTTGGGTATCGATTCCCAACCCTGGGTAAGATGAGGGGTATGCATCTTCCCACCAGCCATTTTCAAATATGTTTTTGATGTGTACAGTTTTTCTATATATTTCGAGCCTCTTCGATAGCGATAAGTCTTACGCCTTAAGCACGCGTAATCGAAAATGTGCGGACAAAATGCATCATATTTGGACGAAGCACTCAGATTTAGAGTCAAAAAATTCAAACAAAATTTGCGCGAAAGTTTTATACAAAAAGCATTAAAATAGCCATTACAGCATGTAAAGTTTCAAAAATTTTCCGGGGGAGCCTGTCCCCGGACCCCCCTACAGCTTTTCTTGTTTCCCAATCAGCATCAAATCAGTTCTGCGGCAAAAATATGCAGGAAAGATGATGATGATGATGATGCATTTATTTTTGTTTGAAAAGAACAGGTATTGACGCAAAAACGAAATGCAATGAAGTACAAAAGCATTAAAGCACATAGTAGATACAAGTTCTTTTCAGTGAGAGGCTACGAAAGACCATGAATCCAGGTCCGCAAAGCGAGCCTGGCGAGGTCATCAAGTCTGTAACCTCTCACTACTCAAGATCTAACTTACTTACTTACAGGTTTACATTAGTAAAAGCATGAAAGAAAAAAATAAAAACAAAACACACACACACACATTCCTAAAAAGGACAAGCAAATTATTTACAAAAAAAAAAAAAGTATACTTTATTTACAAGAAAGTAAGGTAATTTCAGTCAAATCAAACAACCAAAGTTTTATTTTCCTAAGCAAATTTACGACGCAGGCCAAGTTGTAAACTATAATGGGCCATTAAGAGGTGGTTGTTGTTCGTATATTAAGAAGGTAGCGCTTCAATTTGTAAATAGAGGTTAGTCGTCCTTTTTCAAATGACTGTTTTAGTTCAGGAGGAAGAGTTTTCCATGTGTTAGGGCCAGATACTTTTATAGATTGTTGGGTTGACGATTTTGTTACACGACGCATGAAGAAATTATTTTTACTTGCTTGTCTAGTCATATGATTGTGCACTTTGGAAGTCAATGTAAAATAATCGTTAAACAAGGCAGGCAGCTTTCCGTTTTTGTGTTTATTCATAAATTTAATTACTTCCAGGCGGTAGATGTTATGAAATTTTAAGATGTTAAGCTCTTGATAAAGAGGCAGCAGTTTCGTTTTAAACTTAAAGGTATTAGAAATAATTTTTATCAGGCGATTTTGTAAAACTTGAATTTTTTGGAGGTGTGTTTTGGCTGCGTTTCCCCAAGTATGGGTAGGCAATACCATAATAAACTTTAATAAGAACATCTTTAGGTACATAGTGCCGTAGTTTACTTAATATTCCAACAGCTATGCTGAGTTTTTTAGCTACTGTCTGGATGTGATACTGCCAAGTAAGCTTATCATCTAATGTAGTACCTAGATATTTAACCGTGTTGTAATTGGTAACTTCAACGTCTCCTAATTTGATTTTAAAAGAGTGTTTAAGTGATTTATTAGAAAATAATAAACATTGGGTTTTACTGTAATTTAAAGTTAATTTATTGCTATTAAACCACGTAGTAACATTGTTCAATTCTATGTCGGTTTTCTTTTTTAAATCGGTTAAATCGGAGTTAGCAATAGTTAACACAGTATCATCTGCATACAGAGTTGTGTTACAGTTTGTACAGCGTGGAAAATCATTCATATAAACCAAAAACAGAAAGGGTCCTAGCACGCTTCCCTGCGGCACCCCGGTATTTACAGATAATATTGAAGAAGCGATATTGTCAAGAGAAGTGTATTGTTTGCGGTTAGTCAAATATGAATTAAAAAGGTCTAGTGCCACACCACGAATGCCGTAATGTTCAAGTTTATCCAAAAGAATTTGATGATTTACGGAATCAAACGCTTTAGCCAGGTCCAAAAAGACGCCACATACATTTGAATTTTTGTCTATTTTTTCGAGAATGGACTCATACAAATGAGTTACTGCAAGTTGGGTGGAGTAGTTTTGTCTAAAGCCAAATTGGGTATTATGAAACAGTTTGTGTTTGGTCCAGAATGAAATTAATCTTTTGTGTAACAAGGATTCAAAAATTTTATTAATTGGGGAAAGGACTGAGATGGGCCTATATCGTCCTAAATCACTTTGAGATCCGCCTTTATGTACGGGAGTAACTTTTGCAACTTTTAAGATATCCGGATAAATACCATTTTCAATAGAATAATTAAAAGCACGTCGAATAGCATCAGCAATAATAAATTTACTATGTTTAATTAAAACTATGGGAATATCAATGTATCCTGAAGATTTGTTTGGATCTAATTTATCAATAGCCGCAATAATTTCGTAGTTATCACATGGGTGAAAATACACTGAAGCGCATTGTCTTTTTCCTAAATAAGATTTTATGGTTGTTTTGAGAGTTCTTTGTTTTCTGTACCATTTTTCGGCCAATATTTGTGAAATGATGATTAAATTCGTTGCATATTTCTTCGGGAGATATTATTGTTTGACCATTTGAATTAATCAACCTTACTGGCGCAGTAGCCGATGTTTTTGTTTTTCGAAGAACTTTGTTGATATATTTCCATGTGTTAGAGGGATTGTTGCATGTATTGTCGTTGAAAACTGTTTTGAAGTATAAGCGTTTGGCGGCTTCTTTTATGTGTGTAAGTTTATTTCGGTACCTTTTAAATTCATAAACAGCCTCGGTATTAAAATTCTTCGTTGTTTTTGCATATAATTGTTTTTGGTGATTGATAGATACAAGAATTGCTTTAGATATCCAAGGTTTTTTTGATAATTTATATTGTTTCCTAGTCATCTTCTTTTTGGGAAAGTAAGTCTCTGTTAGTTTTGTCATAATGCTAATCAGTGTCATTATATCCGTACTTGCGCAAACTTCAGGGCAATTTAATTCGCAGTTACTTCGATGTGGAAGCTATGGCCCACCCCTTTTTAAATTTTTCGCTGCGCCACTGGGCCTATGATACTGCTTTTTCATCATGTAGTGTTGATTAAAATCAAATCAAGCAGATTGACTGACATCGTAAAACGTAATCTTGACTAATCAAAAATTTGCCCCACTCTACAAAAAATTCTGCGGGCGCCCATGGCGATAGGTCCTCTACTTGCCCCGCTTTTAATGAGATCCATAAGTTTTAATAGCTATTTTGACAGCTAAGGTCTAATAAAAAATCAAAAAATAATTAATGTAAAATATTTTGCATTCAAGAAAGGAAGTGGCTAAAGTTACGTGACCGTAACATTTGCCTCTTTAGTTTATTTTATTACTTCGTCACGCTCTCGTGCAATCAGGGAAGCGTGAAGGGATAATAAAATAAACCAAGAGACAAATGTTACGGTCACGTAACCTTAGCCTCTGCCTTCAAGAAAATATCGAATTCAATATGGATCAAATTCCTGAAAATATTATTCCAAAACTTTTAATGATAGAAATCAATTTTGATTTGAAATGACATTTAGACTGGAACTCTAGTCTATCACTAAACGCAGTTAGTGTCCAACAAAGGGTGTCTTAGTAACCCATGCTAAATGTACGGCTATATAGACTACCTAATCACTAAAACTATCCTTCACGTTATTTAAATCGGTTTTTGCTAACTAGGCTACATAATCACAAAAAATTCTCTTGCAAATGTTTTTAAAACTATCCTTTACGTAATTGAGATCAGTTTTAGCTAATTTGTTAAGACTAACTCCGGCGTTTGAACGCTAGCTCACTTCTCACAATGCAATTTGATTGTAGTCTGCTGAAATCGATCTATAAGTACTCATGCGTAAAAACAAAATCACGTGATAGAGTCGGACAACTCTAATAAAGAAAACTCTGATCTAACAATCAGGGGCGTATTCTCCAAAGGTTCAAGGTGTTCAGTGCACACCCTGCGATATCACAGTCACGCACGTTAATTACATTTAACTAAAACTTTTGGATTTTCTCGTCTTTAGTTAGTTGCATATTTATCCTCCCATCACGAGAAAGCGATCAATGGGCTATAGGCCTACGAGCTTGTTTAGGAGTTGCCAGCCATCTGTCTACCACACCAAGATGGGGGAATCCCGCTATGTGCCTTTCCCAACGGCACAACAAGTAAACTTGCCGGCTTGTTCTCCACACTGTCCCTTTAATGCTGAACGTCAAGCAGGGAAGCTGTGAATACCAATGTTAAAGTCATTGGTTTGACCCGACTCGGAATCAAACCCCAGTCTACAGCTCAAGAGACAGACGCTCTATACCACTCGGCCATCTGAACTGTCGAATTCGTAATAGGCTTTAGTTTTCGTAATAGGCAGTGGTGGGCAGTAACCAGTTACAAAAGTAACTAGTTACTTTTTTAGTAACTGCAACTACGTTACTTTTCTGCAAAAGTAACGGAATTTGTAACTAGTTACCACTTTGGAACCTCAAAAGTTACAGTTACTTTTATGGGGCATCTTCCTCCGCTAAAAAAATGGAAAAAAAATTATTTAATTTCATTCTATTCGTAACAATGAGCTTGGTTCTTTGACGAGCCCACTGAAACTGAGGCCGAATTGAAAAGAAAAATGATTAATGTACTAAACAAGGCAACCGACAATGCTCTACATCAGTGGTTCTCAAAACTATTTTGTGCCATTGCCCCTTTACGGTACTCTGCATATCATCATCGCCCCTTCGCCCTAATAAGCTTTCGAACCTCTTCAATACTGCGCACGGTAACGCTAGTTCATGTCGCTGACACAAAAAATAGACCCGAGAAATTCGAAGCGAACTAATTTTCTGAAACGCGTTAAAATTTCTGCTAATGGGCTATCCGTCATCAGTGAGTCAACAAAGAACAACTATATTCCCGAATATACAAATCACATCTATTAAAAAAGAAAAAACGAAAAGCAAAGAAGCATGTTGTTTGTAGCACAGCAGGAAAAAACAAAAGAATGCGACATAACCTTAATCTTTACGAGACAACACAACTGGAAAGCAATAATTCACACAGCCCACCAGTATCTACTAATTGTTGAAGACGCTCACTATTTATAGCTTAGGTCTACTGTACTGATGAGTTATCACAAGGCTGGCTAAGTGACTTTGATTTATGTCTGGTTTTCAATATATTTTTCCAGCCAAAACAATTAAAAAACGCTAAAACACGAAAAAAGTGCTAAAAAAAAACTGGAAACACATTCTTCAATGGAGGTTGGTTCGTAGTTTAGTGGGGCTGCAACATCAAATTTAAAGGTGCTGTAGCTGATATCAAGACTGGGTAAAGTTAGCGAAGTATGAGAATAGTAGGCCTACTAAAGTTACATAAATCCCTCCGACCCAAAACGTGATTCTACCAGGAGCGTATTTAGGGGAGCATTGTGCCACGCTTCCCTCTTTTGACTGCTTTTCAGTAAAAAAAAAAAAAAAAGTGTTGCTAAGTTTTTGAAATATACCTAGCTCTTTTGCAGCTTATTCCCCCCCCCTTTAATATTTCTCGCTACGCCACCGATCCTTTCCTTCCTCATTTTTCAGGCAAGGCAAGCAATTAAGCTTATGGAGGCCCTTAACCTGGGCAGTGAAATAACAGGTATTCAGGAGAAAGCTTGCAGGGTATTTTGAAAAGCATTAACTCATTCCATTTTTCGTGTCGGATACATGCCTCAGGTGCTGGTCTTATTAACCCAGTCCACACTCCACACGTCCAACTTTAGTTGGCTTTAGGCCCACGATTCTAGTTCTAATTTCTGCATCATAATCAATTTTTTGATGTTATAATTATAATTACTTTTTTTTAACTGTGACATCACAAAATTGATTATGATGCAGAAACTAGAAACAAGAACCGTGGGATTAAAACTCACTAACATTGGACATGTGGACAAGGTAATTACAGCTCACACTACTAACTCTTGTCGTAAGCATAAATTTCCGTTCGCTCGCTGAAACGTAATGAAACAACATATGCCAATTTTCAAATATTCCGGTAAAAAGAGTGCAAAACATGCAACACCGGTTTCGTGAATTGGTAATGATACACAAGCGTGAAGCATAATTGGTCATTAGTCAAAAAAGCTCAAAATACGAAGAAAAACGATCATAAAATACGCTGGAATAACATCATCAAGGAGCTTTAATTAACAATGGTTCAAAGTAAAAGCTGCCACCGTGTTTCCACGAATATAAGACAGGGTATTAAATTAATTTTCTTTCAAAAAATAACCCCACCGCTTATTCTTGGGGATGAAATTTATTTTTATTTGTTAAAAACAAAATTACGAAGTAGAAAATTGCTAAGATTATTAAATACACAAAATGAAGGGAACATGATCATTATTCACCTAATCTGCAGTATTTATGAAGCGCGCGCTACGCTTTAACCTATACTCCCGCAATAACTTTTCAAGCAGAAAAACACACTTGAGGACAAAAAAATTTCGCGCTATTGTCTAGGTCTTAATTTAAGGTTAGGGCTTAAATTAAAATCATTTTTTAAATTTGGGCTAGGTCTTACTTTGGGGAAACATGGTATTAGAAAATTAACACCCAGGCGAGTAGCCAGAAATGAAAATTGAGAAAAAAAGCGTAATATGGTTCATCATTTGGGGTCACATGATCATCAAAACAGTTATCAAGCAAGGGTGTGTTTCGCACCTTTGTCTACCCTCACAGCACATCACATGAGTACACGTCAAAAACCACAAAAAGTTGCATTAAAAAGTTGACCTAGCATTGCAAGTTTAATAGTCGTAAATTGTCATAAAATAAAAACAATGCTTTTTCAGTCAGGTTCATATCACGATGGATACAAACGCAAACTCTTAAATGTTTGTGCTAGACTTGCGGCTTCAAAGTCATACCAACAAATATTGCAGTGTACAGTCAGTACCGAGTGACTCAGAATGAGTCTATGAAGTTGCCAACTTTTCCGATACTTTTTAGCCAACATTAATAGCCAACCTAAATTTGTCCTATGTTGACTGAGAAAACATCCGGGTCCACTTATCATCAAACAAGAGGCTAAAAGGCCAAACCGAAGAAACTTCATTGCAAAATTGGTCTTAACTACACCAAGATACCAGTAATAAAGAGATTCAATATTGCAGTAACTTTCAATTTAGCAAAATAAGTAAGAGTTAATTTGTCGGAAATTTCCGATACATGAGTAGTTGAATACGTACAGATGCAAGCAATATTTTTCCAATTGGTTAAGAATCTAAAACTCCACTGCGACTTGATTTGTGACATATTAAAATCAATACTTCAGCATTGATCTCTTAGCGTTTGAGAAGCAAAATGCATCTAAGTGAAAGCTAAAAAGGTGCAATATAGCACTTGGTAGTAAACAGTAAAAGAAATGCTAATAAGCAAGCTTTCAGTCTACGCTGTGAATGCAAAGCACGCTCGAGAAGGCGTCTAGACGCAATGCAATAATCCGATTTCGCGCACGTGTGTACGCAAACTTTACGTCACGCCACTGCGCGTCAAATAGCTTTGTTGACCAATCGCAGGCTATGTTGTAGATGGTTACGTTGACGCAAGAGAAGTATTCGTGTTGCGTTTTGCGTGTTCTTGTGATAAAGAACTTGGAAAGCGCAATTTTGATTTTACTCGGTGCGAATGGACGTCATAATATTGACGAGAGTAAAACATATCGTTGGGGTCAAGGGGGTCTTCCCCGGGAAACATGGGTCGACGTCGGGTGGTGGGGTTCGGTAAAGCGGGCACAATACGTCGCAAGTCACTTTTTTTCCACAATCGATCTTTCCGTACCTTGGCTTGCAATCTGAAAATACAAATCGTTATTGACAGACACTGGCAATTTGCAAAACAAATGAAATAATTAAGAAGATAAAGCAAAAATATAGCTTGTTATTGAGCAAAATAAAAAGAGGCAAAAAAGGCGTTGGAAGTAAAGCACTTACTAGAACAGTAGTCGCTTTAATCTAAATGCGGCATTTGTAGACTTAAATAAATATTTTTAACTACATCAAAGGATGTTATAAGACGGTGATTTGAAAAGATAAGTTTGACTTTGTTCCATGCACATTGCACGGCTAACATAATACATACATATCTGGCTTACACACAGTATGTTGCAGGAGTGTTGGTTTACAGACCAAATCATATTAGCTTAATTTTTTCCATAAAGCAGCCAACTGTAAAATGATAAGTAGTCGCTGCAATGTTAACAAGCTCCATTAACATTAACGAAATTGTGGACTAAGCAAACTTTTCTCACCGGCAAAACCGTAAATATGTTAGCACTTTACAGCGTTGCTCGATACAAGCCACACTTATTTCATCTTGGTGTCTCGAAGCATATATTTCATCTTCACAAGCAACAGATCCATCATAATCTCTTGTTTGTTCAGGTCTAAAAAATCACCGCTGATTTGTATGGACCAGGCACTAACTATATACACCGTCCACGCACACCGAAAACCAAATTGCAGTAAACGCGTGGCCCCTAGCACTTCTAAACAACATTGCTTCAACAGTAACTTCCCAATTTTCCCGCAAAAGTAGTTTTTCGAACCACCAAATTAAATGTTTAGTTACGACGTTAACAAAAGAGATAGTTCATAAGCAAAGCATCTTTTTTTGCACTGCTTACAGCTCGTAGGCTATACTATTAAGACTAAGCCAATGCAGCATATAAACATCCTGGCTCTATAGTAAAAAATAAGCATTAGGTACCTTGTGAAAAGGCACAACAACCAGGGCCAAGTTTGAAAAAAAAGCCAACTTTCAATTAACAATCGCAGGGTTTAAAATGAATTCTATTTTCATAATATTCGTAAGCTAGTGAGCTACCATGTACGCACAAGTTTGTTTCATTAAGCAAACACCAGTAGCCTACAAATCAAGCTTAAGCGCTGAGCTGGCCAGTAAAAATAAATTATTGACTAATAACCAAAACATGAACCTCTCAGCAGCCTTTACACAACCGTCTTCGGTCAAATAAGAGCTAAAAATATCACAGAGAAACGTACCTGTAATACCATATTACACTCATCATCATTTCTTTGGTTTTTGGATGTTCCCACAAGCCTGATACTTTAGCGACGTAAGAAAGTTCGTCGTCGCTTCCAGGAAGAAGAAACACACTATCTCGGACCAAAATCACATCTACACTCCCATTTCCTTCATCTTGCCTTCGGATTGCAGGATAACAAGATCTGGAAACGTATTTTCCAGCTTCCTGAAAGATAAAACTTCAATAAGCATAAAAATATTGAAATTTTACTCCTAAACCCATGGATAAAAGGATCAATAACCATTTTTTTACTTAAAGGATTAACAGAGTCAAAGTCGTTGTTTAATTTATAAAAAAAAACGCTAGAAACAAATTTTCTAAAATTTTTCGCGTTGATCCAGTATGATTTTATTGGCTAGTTTAAAGATATAGAGCTTTCAAAAATGACTGGTCCTCTCAGAAAATGTTTTAAACCTATACACAACTTCAACAAAAAGTTGTTTTGTAGGTTTTGGGTCGCGACGAAATTCATAAGAAATCAGAAAAACTTTAGTATTGCAGCATAAAAAATATAGCCTAATAGTTTTTTAAATGGGTCTTTTGATAGACAAATTTTAAGGTGCGGCAATAAAATTCGACAACTAAGACTTTGTGTTTCTCACTTCTATAGGTCACGTTCTTCTGTAATTCTGGTTCAAATTCAGTAAACCTGAAGAAGTTTTATCTCGTCATGCAGGCCTACATGCTATCTAGCAAGCCTGCATATCTTAAAATTATGGCGATTTTCTTAAGAGCTCAGAATCAGATTTTTTAACAGCAAAGAACACTCGTAAGTTAAATTCACGAAATCAATTCAGCACTTTCGCACCGTGTCTATTTGATTAAAGCGGTTTTATTCAAATTTTAAGGCAATCCTACAAAAAAAGTTCCATGCAACATGTCATCTATTAACTCAAAGAGCTTATACCCAACCTGACACTTTGCTTCGCTGTCTTCATCACTATTTTTATTTTTTACCAAAGCAATGGAGCCTAGGCAAGTCTCGGTCATGCAGCACTGCCTAATCAGTGGCATTGCTTTAACGCTCAACCGATCAGCAGCATGTTTTGTTTTCCGTACCAATATTTATTTTCTTTGTATTCGAGTATTAACGTTTTACCATGCGGGAATACAAGTTTAATTGATTGATTGCAAGAACGTGTTCGGGGGAGGGGGGGGGACCTTCGACTTTGCCTTTCAGTTAAAAAGAACAAATGTTGCTAAGTGATGAAATATGCCAGACTCTTTTGATGGTTTTTGTAATTTATGATCCCTTTTCAAAATTTCTCGCTATGCCACTGACTGGTTGGTTTTAGCTCAGTTTCAAAATTAAGATCTGCCATGTATTGTAATCTGTTAATTTTAGTTCATTCTTTTTTCGTCGAACGCATAGGCTTTTATGTGCTACGATGCCAAAACTATTTACCATTATTTACATTCTAGAAGGTCTGATAAAAGAAGTAATGTAAACAAAAGTAAATACAGTGGTTAAAATAACCTACATTAAAACTGAGCAAAATTACACTTGACTACCATTTTCAAGGGAAAGGTAAAAACTGAAAAAGTTAATACAGCAGCTGAAATAACATTTCAATAGACCCGTAGAGTGTAGACTTCCTTGTGATTTGTGACGTGTCGGCATTCACGCACTTCGCTAAATTCCATGCGTGCATATAGTTATAAAACTTACAAATGATACAAGTCACTAACTACAACTGACTATTACGATCAATTATACCCATTATATTTACATCAGGCTCTTCAAACTTTTTTCATCATGAGCCACTTTGCACGGCCAAATTTTTTCGCGACCCTTCGGAACTGGTTTAGTTCAGTTGTAAATTTATTCTCCTATCACGAGAAAGCGATCAATGCGCTATACGAGCTCACTTAGGAGTTACCGCCATCTGTCTACCACACCAAGATGGGGGAATCCCGCTAAGTGCCTTTCCCAACGGCACAACAAGTAAACTTACCGACGCATTTCCCACAATGTCCGGTTTTTGCTGTCAAGCAGTGAATAACGATTTGGCGGTCATTGGTTTGACCCGACTTTGAATCAAACCCAGGTCTACAGCTCTAGAAGCAGACGCTCTTACCACTTGGCCATCTGAGCTGCTAAAATTTCCTCAGCTTATACGCATGAGCGTAACGCTCAATTTAGTCAAGCCAAGTCAGGAAAAACATCTTGCGACCCCATTCAGTTCCTCGGGACCCCACTTTAAAGAACACTGATTCATATGATGCTTTTACCCAAAAAAGCATGCAACGCTTATTAGTTAATACTACTACAGCCAGCAATCAAGCAAATAAACTTTACAAATTATACAAGACATTTACTTCAATCAAAACTAGGGTTGTTTGTTTCAGAATATCGAATCCTACGGAACCGGTTCCTATTTTGTACCGGTTCCGTTTTCAGGATTCGATTTAATTGTGAAGAAAAATTGCGCGTGATAAATCTTTTCAGACGTTGCGCATAAACGCAAGTGCGCGTCGGAGGCCGTAAAAAATTCGTGGGCGGCCATGAGTGTAGTATGCACCGCTTGTATATAATACTATATATACAGGAGCTGTATTTTCTTCATGTGTTTCCAAATTTTAAGAGGAGCATGCCCGCTGTTAGCTCCATGACTGCGCCACTGCGTGTGTATATGCTTCGAATTTACGGTGCTGTAATCCTTGTGCTGGCCATAGATTCATTAAAAATGAAACAAAAGGTTGATTTTTTTTTGTTTTGCAGTAGTCGAGAGGTTGCGTGCTGAACCGATATCTAACGGTCATTTCATAAATTTAGGATTCGGTTAAGGATTCCAAAAAAAAAGATTCGGAATTATTCTAAAATGCTTAATTGTTGTCAAATAGACATCCCTAATCAAAACTTGAGTATAAAAAATTGATTCCTTTCTTCTCTGGTTAAGCGACATAGCATTTGAAATTTCCCTTCCACTTAGGTCTGAATTTGCCAAAAATCTAACCAGAAATTTTCGACTTTGTCGTGAATATGTTACTATGGCAATACATTTACAGCTCAGATGGCCGAGTAGTGGGAGCGTCCGCCTCTGGAGCTGTAGACTCGGGTTTGATTCCGATTCGAGTCAAACCAATTACTTTAAAAAAGGTATTCACAGCTTCCTGATTGACGCTCAGCATTAAAAGAACAGTATTTAAACAGCTGGTTGGTGGTACAAAAGTTGAAGATAGCCAACAAGAGAGGTGTTGCATATTACCAAAGCTTTTTGTTTGACACTTGTCAAGGGAATCATCAGAATGAAGAAAATAGAGCGGAGAACGCTTTATTTTCTTCATTCTGACGATTCCCTTGACAAGTGTCAGACGAAAAGCTTTGGGAATATGAAACCTCTCTTGTTGGCTATCTTAAAGGAACAGTGTGGAGAACAAGCCGGCAATTTGACTTGTTGTGTCGTTGGGAAAGACACCTAACGGGATTACCCCACCTTGGTGTGGTAAACAGATGGCCGGCAACTCTTGAGCGCTTTCTCGTGATAGGAGAATAAATATCCGACTAAACACATGAGCACACTTGCATAAATATGACACTATTTCAAACTTACCCCTGAGTATACCAGTGAAGTATAAGGTTTTCCCCACCATTTCCAAGAATGATTTGAAGATGCATCTGGGGTTTGAGGTTTGAATGTTTCCGATGAGGATAAGGTGCTTAGCGGTCGATCGTCGTCATCTGATTGACTTCGTTTGATCTTGCTCTTTTTTGCTTCTAATTTCGCCTTTGCTCTTGCTTTTGCCCTTTGGGCACGTTCAATGTCCAATAGTAGTTGCCGTTGCTGTATAATCAATAATAGATAAGTCAGCCAATGTAATCTCATTGTCCACAACCAATAACGTAATAAATGAAAGCCAAGAATTGCATATATAGTCTAAGACTCTATGAGACAGTTGACTTTGCACCTAGGGAAGTAGGTTTTACACCCGGCAGGGTAAGCAAACAAACTAGTTTTGCACTCACCTTCTTGGTAATTCAAAAAATGTAATGCGCAAGCATAGAGGAATCGTAATTTAATTACTTCGACTCTACACCACAAAATTGTAGTTATGAAACGTCACACAACATGGCGCATGCAAATGCGACGTGAAAGTAAAAAAGTACAGGATGTGGGCAGCGCGTGAGTTCTATGACCCTGCTTTAAGGTTTACACGAAAAAAACTAATTGGAACAGAACTTGGCATCCTAATGCAGACAGGTTTTGCACGTTGAAAAAAGGATAGACAAGATGCACGATTTTATATAAAAAAAAAAAAAAAGGAACAAACGTCCGTTTTACTTTAGTTTTTCGCGTGAAACTACTTTCGTGTACTGCATCTTTTAACCTCATATCATAGCTTATTGATTTTCCTTTTTTTCGGCAATTTTTTGAATTTTTCTTTGTAAGTTCACAGTTGATTTTTTTTATAATACAGTATTTCTATATCTTGCTATCTTTTGAGGATGGAAATACTTTTAATTACAAAGAACGCAGCCAAAAATACTTGAGCAAACGTTTTGGCTCACATCTCGAGCCATTGTCAACGTCATAAGTGTGCGATGGGGTGGGTGTCATGCTATAGCACAAAAGACTGAAATTGAGTTAGGACAGAGGAAAACTAATTATAATAATTACACACTGCAGGTAAACTTACATTATTCGTGCGTGATGGCTAAACGAAATAATTTTGTGACTAATTTTAAAAAAAAAGTTCCGCGCCGATATACAGGTGGATGTATTAGCATTACGTGTTTAAATACAGGCTGCAGTACAGCGTGTGAGCTTAACAATCTATTACAACAACCATTTTAAGTACCTTGAATGTTTTAAACCTGTCCAACGCCATTAGCGACGCTTACATAAATCGCATACGTTCCAGACAAACTACATTGCACTACTACTCTGTATACTTGTCCGTTTTTCGTCGGTCAACAGCCCTAAAAGATTTTAACCGTCACAATAAAATTTTTCAGGACATAATCAAGGCTGCGAACTTGAACTTGAAACACAAAAATCCTTGAACTCGAATCCGATTTCGAAAAAAGTCGACTAAGTAGTAAACTTATCCCAAACTTGACAAAAATTGCTTGACCTTAGCCCAAAACCGATGAAAAGTAGATGAACTCAGAATAAACTCAGTAAAAACTACTGAAGTCGAACTCGCAAAATTAAGAATAAAAAACTTCAACTCGGCTTACAAATTTTTAGTGAACTCGAACTCGATCAAAAATGCTGTAAGTTCGCATCCCTGGTCGTAATAATTTTTGCAGTAATGATGCTCAAAACTTGGTATGATGCAAAATTTTTAGGATGCTAGACCAGGGTGGTACAACTCAATTATATCGCGGGCCATAAAAAGCTATTTACTTATCGCGCGGGCCAATGTTTAATAGAAGTCGGCAGCGTGGTTGAGTGGTTCGGAGCGTGGTTTTTACGACGGCCACGATCGCATGATTGATGGTTCAACTCCAACCCAAGCCTCGTTGTTGTGTCCTTGGATAAGATGCTTCGCGACAATTATCTCTGCTTGGTGGAATCTAACAAGCAGCAAAATGAAAAAGTCAGAAGCAAAATTCAAGCGGAAAACTCGGAAACAAAGGCAACTCCTAAGCGAGTCTGGATTCGCCCAATGCACAGCACCTCGTTCGTTTTCTCGTAACAGGAGGATAAAAATGAAGAAATCCATCAATCAAGATGTTGCTAATTGTTAGTAAATCAACATAATTGTTAGTTGCAACGAAAATCTAAAATTGGTTGTTCGTTTAGTTTTTACTCCAGCATGTGTTAACGTGCGTCGCTTCGTCGCTGTGTCCTTTTTCTGACTTATTGAAGTTCATTTTGTTGTGAGTATTCACTGGCAAGCCAGAAATAAAATGAACTACAACTATTGACGTTAATTCGGCATTTTGCGAAGAAGATCAAATTCATTAAGTAAAAATCAAATCTTCATTATGCCCACCGTTTTAAGCGTGTAACGAGTTAGCGGGGGCGGGGCCTATCTACGCGGCCATGCAACACAGCTTTTTTCGAATAAATGGCGCATTGGTGGTGAGCCGTTGGCAATGCTGTGTCCGCATTTGCCGATCCATGATTTGAACCCCAAACTTCCGCTCCAGGGCGCAAACGTTAACGACTTTGTCATCTGGTGTAGATAAGCTTACTCTGCATGAATTATGACCATCAACCGCACGAATAAATAGTCGTCGCTATCTTTTTTTAGTAAGGTTAGACGATTAAAAGCGATCGTGAAAGATCATACGACCGAGAGTTTTAAGCAAGCATGTGGAAGTGTTTTGTCATTTTGCCTGTTGGCCCTGGCTCGTCCTCATTGCTACCGACGTGGACCTGCCCTTCGGTACCTACAATTGCAACAAACTGAAAATCCGCTGCAATTCGATGAATAAAACACCACATAAGTTGTGAAGCGAAGCGATACAGACTGTTCAGAATTAAATTTAGAAAACAAAAGCGTAAACGCAGTCGTAAACTACAAAAGCAAAGATTAGGTAAATATTTTCAGACCTAGATGTGCAAATCACCGTAACTCATTGCGGGCCAATTTTGGCCCGCGGGCCTGCAGTTGGACCACCCTGTGCCAGACAATGAAAAAAGGACATTTGGATTGCCGACAAAGTGTAAGTTACGTTTTCAATAATGTAGTGTTAGTGACAAAAGCTACGAAATTTTTAATTAAAAGGAGTTGCTATTGTGAGAGACTGATTTCAACCACAACAAAAGTATGTGCTGTGTGCTGGATATCCTTTTGAATCAATTGCTGACGGATTAAGCGATTTATGTAACTCGTGAAATCCTATCTAGGGAAATAAGAGATTACTCTTGACGTAAAATACTGATTTTTAACTTTTTAACAGCCATGGCGTAATAACAAACCAACAATGTTATTTTATACAAATAAATAACTGAGGCTATTTTCAAATGATATTGAACTCAAAATATAACAATAAATGAAGGAGTCTGCGAAGTGAGCTTACGCTCTTTGAGTCAGCAGCCACCCGGTATAATATGTCAATGCGATCGGCTCCAGCCGTGAACCGAACCCATCACGCAGGATTTGTCATCTAAGCACGGTACCACTAGGCCATGTCGCTAACAAATCTTAGGCCAATTGTAATTTGGTCGCCCCCTAACTTTTCCGCTGGCAACGTCTCTATTGCGCAGCTGTCCAATTGCGCACACTGTACAAAACCATAGCTACAAAATGGCGTGCAATGTATTCAGAAATGTCACAGCAGCATGTCCGACCTGTTCTACGAATTCCTGATATTCTCTGCTTCCAGGAGGTGGTGCAGCTTTATTACGAAGTTTGATTTGTCTTCGGTTACAACTATGACGCGGGTTCCGTTGCACGTCATCAACATCCGGTGACGAACAATCGTAATCTGAAAAAGTAGCAAACAATTTCTGGAACTTGTTCAATACGTCTTGACGGCTGTAGGACCTTACAGCCCTACTTTGTTTTTCTAAATGCGTTCGGACCTTTTTCACCCATTAAGCAAAGCAATACAAAGAGCTGTTGTTTGGGGTGGTTAAGAACATAAAAACTGCTTATCCTGCAGTTTTGTGCATCTAATACAATCAAAGTACCAATATATTGATATGCATAGCTAAAAAGTAAGCAGGAATTCGAGCCCCATCAGCCCCCTGCGAGACCCGCATTACATACAGGACATACCTGTCCACATGTCCAATTTTAGTGGGTTTTAGGCCCGCGGTTCTTGGTACTAGTTTGTGCATCATAATCAATTTTTTGATGTCATAGTTTAAAAAAGTGATTATGACATCATGAAATTGATTATGATGCAGAAACTAAAAGCAAGAATAGCGGGCCTAAAGCCCACTAATAGTCGGAGCAATTGATTATTACGAATCAGATCAAGTAAAAAAGAAACGATTAACAACCTCTAGCCTTATTTCACGCTTGACGTGATTATCGGGAGGTATCTTACTCCAGCAAAATATAAATAGAACTCATGTTAACAATTTAAAGTAGACTTCGATAGACGATACAAGACATTTTACAAACACCGGGCCAACCAAAGTCCATAAGAATTGTATTGACAGTTGCCTATCGCATATAGCTGAACATCATAGAAGGCGAAGAAAGTTGGAAATATAAATGAGCCGCATTAAAAACCACCCAAATTCGGCCCTACATCACCATAGACCAGGAATTCTCAACCAGGGGCCATTGGCCCACCTAGGGAGTCACAAAACATTAACCAGGGGCCACAAGCGCTCTATCAATAAATGGCAATTGACCACTTAAGGCAGACGGCTGCAGCATTTATGAATGAAATACCGACGAAAATTTTATTGTTGAGCAGGGGCAACAAGCCATAAATGGTTGAGAATCACTGCCTTAGATATGAGTGCTGCAAAGTCCCCTAATGTTTCATATCTAAAAGCTTAAATGTTCCGATTCAGTGACATCAGATTTGCATCCGAGGATACTTGCTTCTGACTTCCTGCCTATGCAAAAAGTCGTACGAAAACGGCACTGCGTAGGCAATAAGCGAACGGAAAAGTATTATCAAAAAAGCATGAAACTTTACATACAATGAAATAGATAGAGTGCTATGGAACTGAATTTATACTCTCGTAATTGGATGGATTTTGGGTATTGATCCAGCCACACACTGGAGAGAAAAATTAAAAAAAAGTTTTAACGACTTATCTAACCGGTTCCTCTTGACTAGCAGACCTAACCGGTCCCATCGAGATTTTCTTTTGTATAATGTAACATTTACAGCTAAAACTATGTTTCTGTAGATGCTGTCTTTTAATATTTCTTAAGTTGGTAAAAATGCTTGTTTTTTCGTTTGCATACAATAAAGCTGTTTGATTGATATCATATTGTAAAAATATCATTACGATACATTTTATTACTTATTAAAGTAGCAACCTATCTAATTTTATTGTTGAAAAAACACTGTTATCTATTATTAAAAAGGCGTGCATGTGAAATCTAAAATAAATTAAACAGAACTTTAGGCAGTAGTAGATTTTAAATACTAACATTTCAATGCAGCAGCTTTCATGCTTAAAAGGAACTACATTAGAAAGTTTTGAGTTGAAAGCCTTTATTAATATTACACTGGAAGCTTACTTTATTAAAACCTAAGCTGTGAGTAAAGCTGCTTTATGCTTTCATTTCACTCCCAGTTGATCCTTACGAAAAAAAAATCGCCAGTTTGGGAAAATTTGGAGTTCAGGCCTCAATTATTTGACCTACTTACAACACTGCTTACAGCCAAGCAGCACTGAACTAATTGCCCACTGGAATTAGTGTCATTCAATGGCATTGGTCAGATGTTATCGTTTTCGTGTAAATCTAAGTCATTTTCGTTTATTGATCTGAATCCATACAGGGTTAAGTCTCAAATGGATCACTTCACATCAATTCACCGCAACACTAAAAAGCATCTGGTATCTTCCGGAGTGTGATGCCGAGATTTCCTATAGCGGGTAGTGGAGTTGCCAAATTGACATCAACCAATTCAAAACAAAACATGTTAATCACAAATTAAGACGTTCTAAAGCGTCTTATGATAAAGAATAAGCTGGTGAACAGTTTCGCTTAAACTTTACAAATAAACTGAACACCACGTTACATGCAAAAAATCGAAAGTTTAAGCACACAACTGCACACAGTGAACGTCATTGATTTGCCACATCCGTTGATTTTTACAAGCGTGCTAGCGTGGCAGAAGCTCATTTTTTAAAATTATAAATAACTGAGGTTATTTTCAAATTATATTGAACAGAAAACTCAACCGTATCAGAGGGAGACTGGGCTTGCGCTTTTCGAGTCAGCAGCCACCCGGTATTATTTCAAATGCGATCGGCCCCAGCCGTGAATCGAACTCATCATGGAGGATTTGCAACCTGCGCGCGGTACCGGTTCGCCATTTTATGCTGGTGCAGGGAAATAATTACATAAAACAAAAAAATCTTAGGAGTGGGAGTAATACATGCAACGAATAAACGTCGTTCAAAACAACTGCACTGATGAAAAACAAAAGGCTGAAAGGAGCCACGCACATTAAATGCAGCAGGTAATTAACTCTTCTAGCTGTTTAGTTCTATTGAATCACAACATACAGCAGCTCTATACAATGAACCCAAAACTTGTGACACCTCTTGGGCTTTTCTACTCAAATACAACGCTATATCATTCATTAAGAGACAAACTTAGAAATATTTTTGACACATTTATTGCGAGACACGTTCAAAAAACTCTTATGAAAAAAAAAAAAACAATAATCTTAATCAAAATAGCTTGAGCATGTCGTCAACATACTGCAAGAATAACTAGTCGTTTCATCCCATGACCTTATCTATAATGCAGCTTCCCATTGCAAGATATTCTGCGACTTGCGTAGGTTATGTTTATTTACGGTCGTTCAACCTTTGGCAGAGATGACAAACATGTGACCAGCATGAGAATTTAGTGTCGCACGTACCTATGCGAACATTTTTTTTCTAAAACACACATCACAAAAAGCCACTACAGATTAAGGCTGACAGATGAAGAGTCTTTACTATGCAGTTGAGAGCTGCCACATCTTCAATTCGGCGAAATGATTAAGCACTTGGTGAGCCGAAAATCTCATTGAGGCTGTAGGTATAAATTAGTAAAATTGCCAATTTGTTTAATTTTTGTTTTGATGTTTCTTTGATATTTGTTTTTGTTTGCTATTGCTTCAATAACCTGTCATATAACTTCTACTGATGGTTCACATTGATTTTTAAGCTATTTTGTGTATACAGTACTTGACAACTTTGATTCCCAGCAGATCACATCGGAAATTTTAAGCAATTGATACCTACAGCACAGTAAGCCTAACACTAGAGTGGCGGCTTTGATGACAAATTCAGTTTTGAATACTTTTGCGTGTTGTTTGTTAGTGTTGGTAAACAATTACTTCTTTTTCGTTTTTTTTTTTTTTTTTTTTCTAAAAGGATTATGATTGTGTGTTACAAGCCCTTTGCTGTCTGGGTTTTTTGTTTTTCTAATGAAGTTATATTTCTGGCAAAAATTCAAGATTTAAACCAGAAATTTAGTGTGGTTAAGTTTTTGTTAAGATTGTTTTGTTTTATCTCAAGCTTTAAACTCCTACATTAGCATAACTGCATGATCCTGAGGGCGTTTTCGCTTTCAAATTATTAACAAAATTTCAAAACACGACAGCAAAAGTTATACAGCACGCAAGCATAGCTAGTTCTATCTAAGGACGCACAATACCGAATAGGTTCATTACCCCTGAATCTGATCTGTGACAACTATGTCGATTCTTCGATTATTATGATGAGAAGCCATAAGGCCAGGCACTTTAAACCGCTGATTTGTGAAGTGTACGAAAAAAATTGTCCACAAAAGTCCTTCTATAAAAATAACACTGGCAGTAGCTGCCTTGACCTTGAGCTGAAGGTCATAAAAAGTGGCTAGTGTGAAATTTTGAATCAAAACCCAAGACCACAGATGTTATCCAAACACTACTAATACGTAAGCGATTTAAAACACCCAATATGTTATTTCTGAAGCCGTAAATGTTAAAGCTGAGCGAAGTGGTAACGTCGTATTTGCATATAAGGATATTCGCTTCAACGTATCTCACTTCATGCTTATATGAAGAATGCTATGAAAACTGTTGCGCTAGCAAAAAATGTTTAACAATTAGTCAAACGATGAAGTTTATAACAAGCGATAGTTAGTTAGTTAGTGTCTTTTATTTCCGTACCGTAACACAAGAATAATATACAAAAATACTATGCAGTATAATTGGACAGCACAAGAAAAGGGAAGAAGCAACAAAATGATAAACGTTGTAACATGCAAAAGGGGAGTGAAAGGTCACGAAAAGTAACGTGAGAAGCATGATTGCAACACCCAAACATTTCAATGTAGAGCCACATTAGCGTTTTGTGAAGCCCATTGACCACTACTGCCACTTGCGTGGGAGATGGGTTTGTTCAGACGTAAGCAACTCAAAAAAACAGGGGGTGCTTGTAAAGTAACTAATGACAAACCACCAACATTTTGGTTTTGCACACCATCATCGTTACCTTGTAGAGACACAGGTAATAAAAGTATAGGATTGGTGTGCGTAATATCGGTAACTGACGCATTCACTGTATCCACTACCGATGCAGGCTGAATCTTTATTGGAGGTGCTACGGAGGCTGTTAACTTCGCAGCAGCTTTGGAAGCGTGTTATGATAGCTGGAATGTTATGAAAGCAAAAAACAACTTTTCCGCTCGAGCATTTTTCGGATTCCTACTACACATTTGGGCAGAAGTGCCATTATTTTACAGTCGT
This sequence comes from Trididemnum miniatum, assembly GCA_964006365.1. Taxonomy (NCBI): domain Eukaryota; kingdom Metazoa; phylum Chordata; class Ascidiacea; order Aplousobranchia; family Didemnidae; genus Trididemnum; species Trididemnum miniatum. Next base: position 12,605,308 of record OZ023242.1, on the reverse strand, counting down.
ATATTTTCAGAACCCCGAAAGGAGCAAACACTGGCAAAATGTGTAGAAGTGTGCATTTTAATGAACTGCTTACGTCTATATAAACCTATGACTCTCTAGACACACAACGCGGAAAATTTAATGCTAGACAACAAGAACTAACATAACTTGGAAGTTTGACTAGAACTATTAACCAGATCTAGGCAACAAGCAGCCGTTATGAATGATGACTTTCCGTGTATTACAAACTCTTCCTGTTTTAAACCTTTTAATAGTTGACACCGCAAAAAACCTTCGGATTTATTACGACTAGGGATCGACCGGGGCTCCGGCCCCTGCCCTGGCCGGGGATGCCACTTTTTGCCCCGGTCCGGCCCCGGCCGGGGGGGGTCATAAAAGCTAGCCGGGGCCGGGGTTGAATTTCAAATTTATTTACCGTGTATTCCGGCGTATAAGACGACTTTAAAAGTGCGAAATCCCACCCCTAAAAATTGGGGAGGTCTCATACAACGAATATAAAAGTCATATCTTAACTTTTACATGAAGATTTTTTTTTTGATAAAAAATGCGTTGGTGCGTAAAAAAAAGAACGTGCAAGCTAAAAGTGTTTTTGAGGTTCGTCATGCACTAATGAAAAGCTCAATAAAAAGGGAGTGCAATTACGAAAGCTTACGAAAACAATTACGAAAGCATTACGTAACACCATTGACGGTATTTACATGAAGAGTGAGGACGCAAGTAGCCTACTTAACTTTGCATTCTAGACACAGCATAAAGCATTGTATGAACTTCCCCGGCCTGGCCGGAGCTTCGGCCCCGGCTAAAATTGTTGCCCTGGTCGTTCCCCAATTACGACAGAATTATAACAAACCGTCAAGCTAGAAAATTGGATATTATGGCATATAAAGAAACAGCCGGAACCAATAGTATGCACCGCCTAGTTCTAAAGACCTTGCTGGCTGCCATGAGAAAAGGGCCCAGAAGCAATGCATAAGCCACATCTAGACTTGTATTAAGAGTTTCCAAGGTTTTGCATGGCCAGCTCAATTATATCTTTAAAAACGCAGCAATAAATTTTGGGACGGAATTCAAGTTAAAACCTTGCAAAAATACACGTTCACATGTTGTTGAAACTCGGTAGCATAGCGAGAAATCGTAAGAGGGGCATAGCCTGCGAAACTCATCAAAAGAGGCTGGTATTTCAGTCTCTTAGCAACATTAAATCTACTCTTACTAAAAGGCAGAGTCAAAAGGGGAGAGGGGGGCATGACCCGTAAATGGTCCCCCCCCCTAAATACGCTCCTGTTAAGCTTACATACCTACACATTGCGTTAAAAGCGCACTAAAAAATCTGCATGAAAGTGAAGTAATTACAATTATTCTTACCTGGTGATGGGCATTTTGTAGCTCGTTTTCGGCTCGCAACGGTCGTAAGATTTGGCTTTTTGCTGGATGAAGTGGTGACGGCGTTAATCTTGCTTCCTCGTTGCGATTTCGCTTGAGTTGTAGCACGCTGAATTAATTTAATCACAGAATGTTGCTCTTTGGTTTTAATTGCTGTGGTTCCTGTTTGTTTCGTAGCTACTACTTCCACCTTTGCCTTCGGCATTATGCGAGGATAGTTTACTGTAACCGGTTTCAACAGCCGCGCCTGAGCAAAAGTAGCTTTTTGGGGCACCGTTTTGCTATTGTTTGATACGGTTGTTTCCCCCACTTTCAGATTTAGAGGCTCAAGCTGCACAGTGACATTATCTGGAAACATTTTCGTCTTACTAAAGGTAGCAGCTTTTGGATGGCTGGGTATTGCTTTGCTAGACAACAAAGAAACTTCGTTTTTGACGTTAAATTGCAAAGGTACAGAGCGAGTCACATTAGCGTTTTGTGAAGCCCATTGACCACTACTGCCACTTGCGTGGGAGATGGGTTTGTTCAGACGTAAGCAACTCAAAAAATCAGGGGGTGCTTGTAAAGTAACTAATGACAAACCACCAACATTTTGGTTTTGCACACCATCGTCGTTACCTTGTAGAGACACAGGTAATAAAAGTATAGGATTGGTGTGCGTAATGTTGGTAACTGACGCATTCACGGCATCCACTGTCGATGCAGGCTGAGTCTTTATTAGAGGTGCTACGGAGGCTGTTAACTTCGCAGCAGTTTTGGAAGTGCTGCTAGCTTGCAAAGGTTTCCTTATTGGAAAAACACTTCGCGGCAAAGTTATCTTTCTTTTCTTCTCCTCAGCTTCATCGCTACAAGCAGGTTTGGGTAGGACAGGTTGAACTTTGCGTTTGCGTCCACGTTTACGAGTAGCAGCGGACGAATCGCCTTCTTTGGAAGTAAATCCGGCTGACATAGTTTTTTCCATATTGGGTGATTTGGGTACAGTCTCTTTAGGTAAAATAGTGGGCGGAACTTTTACACTTGACAACTTGCCTTTTGACCTGAAACGTACAAAAAAAGCATGAAACGAAACGAAGAGTCATTACATGCCCTGAAACCTTGATTCCTGCTTGCTCTGCAAACTTGATTTCGGTTTGTCACCAAAAATGTGTTATATTTCATGCCAGTTATACACACCAGCAAAGTGCTGATGCAAACCAGTCAGAAATATTCATTACTTTGTGAACTACAACAATAACGATATCATAACACTGAGATGCACATTGCATAAAAATTGTATGCATTAACCCATCATGGCCTACACCAGCCAGAAAAACTTAAACTTCTCTAAGTTTGGAAAGACCTCTACTAAATGCATTAGAAAAAGGGCCGACTATACTTAGTTATTTGGAAACACGTTAGATTTAGCATGAGAGGGCACCGAAGCTTGGGAAAGTAACATTAGAGTAAATATCTTACCATATATATCACTGCACACTTCAGTTGCTAGAACTCATCTATCGATACGAAAGGTCTGGGGTTCGAATTCTGGATCGGTAAAATCGGACACAGTGTCGTCAACGGCTCGCCCCTGGTGCGATGTTTCTTCGGAGCTGTGTTGCCCAGGCGCGAAGAATAGATGGGCCCCGACACTCGTTACACGCTGTGGCGTACTATCGCGAGTATATTGAAGATTTGATATTTTTGATATGCATTGCATACACTGCTGATTATGAAAGCAAACTAAAGCAGTGAACACCAAGTTACATGTTACTTTTTTTTTTCTTATTGATGTACTCTTACTTGTTTGCAAGACTGCTGTCTTCTAGAATCTGATAATTCCACAACACTTGAGCTGTCAAGCTAGCAGCTCGACGACTACGACGTAACGGTTTACTCTTTTCTGCCATTACGTCATTAACATTACGTAAAAGACACTATAAAGCATGTGATTAATTACCTGCAAGGATAAACGAATGTTAACTGTACTAATTTACTAATCATATACGCATGCGGCATTTCGCCGAAGCAGATAGAAAAATAAGTGCAGAGGTCAAATATTCGCATATTGTCACCAACTTAACAAAGTTAGGAGCATTAAGATAGGTTTTGGAACTCAACATTAATGATAAAAAAATCAGGCCTATAGCCAACACAGTAGTAATCATTTTACAAACGTTCCGAAAAAAACTTACACCATCATCAGTGTAAAACTTCAGACAGTACGTCGCTGTGTAAAACTTTATAGTGTAAAACTTGGTAGTTTCACACTGATGATGGTTTAAGTTTTTTACCGAAACTTTTGTAAAGTGATTAGGCCTACTAATATGCAGACTATAACCTTTTTATTAAAGTTAACAAGGTTGTTTCCCAATCCTGGCTAGTATAAAGTTATCACTCTTTCGATTCTTTTTGGTAACAGAGTAAGAGAAAAGCAGTAGGCTGTATCCCTCATTTAGATCTTATCTCAACGTGAAAAGCTTTGGCTCACAAGTTCAAAAAATGAAGCAGAACAAAGTGCATGTAATTATTAAAGCATCCATTGCCTAATCAGTTAAGATTTATATTCACGCAAAGCGACGTGATACCATTTCTTTATCTCGCGCTCAAATATTGCTTTTTCACCTTGAAACATACGGTCTTTGTTGCGAACATACGGCGTAATTTGATTGTTAACACTGTACACACACAGTAAAAGATTTTTGACACCGGTACATCTTTCCACACATCTATTGACATAAACTTTTCACTCAAAATCATTTTGATCGGTCAATATTGCCCTGACCGCTGCTTCAATTGAACGTTAAATTAACAACCATAAAAGAGGGTTATGTCCTCACGTTAAAACAGTTTGAAAGTTGCTCATCAAACTTTTTGTGAATAACATTTACAAAAAGCACTTAATTTTAAAGTGCATAAGAACCTCATTGTCCGAGACTGAATTTGTATCAACTTACTTTCCAGCCACTTTAACAAAAAAGCATCTATTTCACTAAATACTTGAACAGTTATTTTAACGCGCCCAGGGATCCGATTCGGTTTTAAAACTGAATATCAGTTTTTCATTTAGTTCTAACTGGACCAATCTGATGTATACCATTTTTGTAGCAGTGACGAAGAGGAAATTTTAAAAGGGGGAGAGGCGTACCATTGTAACAGTGGCGCAGCGGAAATTTTAAAAGGGGGGGAGGCATCTGTAAACTGCAAAAGCCATCATAAGAGTCTGGCATGTTTCGGTCATTAGAAAACACTGTCTTGTTCTCTTTTGCCATAAGGTAAAGCCGAAAAAGGTAGCATGGTACAACGCTCCCTAAATACGCTACTGCATTGCAAAAAAAAAATGATCAAAACAGTAAAAGCAAAACGCTTAACACTTTACAATATGCATGAGACGAGACCACCTCTCCAAAACCTCCAACTTTACCATTAAAAGTTAAGCTACTAGTCACCAAGTGTTTTGCAGATGTGTTTAAAAAAATTATCTGTAGCCTACATGCACCTCAAATTTGTTGTACAATGTGTTTTCGTGTAAGTTCGATACCATCATAAAAGCAAAAAACACCTTCGATACCAGGATTAACTTGTTTTTGTTTTTTTTGCTATATTCATGTGATACGCCAAAAACGGAGCCCATCTACGCATCTTGCATGGACAACTCAGCGACGAGTGCAAAACGCTGAAGCAATGGTAAGCCATTGGCAGCAATGTACAGGGACGTTCTATGACAAAATTTATTATATATTATTATGACTTTGGTTATTTTCAAACTATATTTAACAGAAAATTCAACAGTAATTGAGGGAGCCTGCGAAGTGAGCTTGCGTCCTCGAGTCGGCAGCCCCCCCTGTTCATAAGCTCCAGTCAAGAATAGAACCCGTCACATAGGATCTGGAGCCTGCGCGGTAACGCGTGACCGCGTCGCAACAAAACCAATACTTATGCAAAATGCACCACACAAATACAAAAAGTTAGTTGTAACCACCAAATAAATTAAATTAAAAAGTCACAACTTTATACGCTTGAATATTTTTCAAAACAGATTTTGGCCTACGAAAAACGTACATGGGGCCTGTGGGCAAAAAAATACAAAGTAATGATGATTAAGTGTATGATACCTATACTCATGTTAGTCCTCTGATCATGTACTTAAGTATAAACGTTTCGTTAGCGTGACAAAATATCTGTATAAAAATAGTGAAACTCTTTACAGTATACACTTAATATAATTATATAATGACAACTTTACTTGCCTTTAGGCGTCACTGAAAGGGTCAAGAAGTTGTGCGATAAACCAAACATTACTTGAAAGATATTGTAGATGTAAATTTCGCGTCGATAAATACTAATACTTCTGCAATTAGACATTTTTCTTAATTGATGTCTTCGTTTAAGCGTAGAGGTGCAGTGTCGAGAGCTATTTTCGGTACGTAGCATCAACAAGCACCGACAAAACAGACATCACAGTTCATCGCGCGCCAAAACAACGCCAATTCGATTGCTTCAGTCGAGCCAAAATTTGACCTTATCGATGTAACAAGTAAGGGCTTCAGATTTAAAATGCCTTTAACGCAGCATTGCAAAGCTAATTATCTCAGCAAACGCCCTACTGGCACATAACAGAACGCTCGTACGGGGGAGTATGAATAATGTTTTCTAAATTAAGAAAGCTTTTCGTGACAATTCGCGAAGTAAGACAATCGCAATGGAATAATATCTGAAAAAACGATCTTGCAGATCAACACCGGTCGGCGAGGGGGATTCTGCAGCGTGTGAATATAAAGTCCGCGTATTGGACTGAAAATATTCATGGGGGCAATGACCCCTGTTTATCCTTTTGAGGACAAGCATGCGCCAATAAAAATGGCTAAAACTACCATGCTGATCAGCAGTACTGCTGTGCAAAACAAAACCAAAGGTCAAGACTATTCTCAAACCTTTTCATCTAAAAGATTACAGGAAATAATCACACTATTTTGGTTAGCTGAAAACCTGTAAAATGAAAACACTTTTTTTTTGAAATAATTAAAGCTAACTGCCTCCGTGCACAAAAAATAGAGTGCACACAATTTGTAAGCACACTTCTCACAATACGGAGGCACTTCAGTAATCTTGTACTTGAAAGTACTTGATGAAACTCGTTAAAAAACCGACAATGCACAACAAAAAAGCACTGAATAAGACAACTGAGCTGCGAGGCAACCAATCCGCAAGCAGACCCAATCTTTAAACAACTGCTTAAATTCTTAAATTAATGGTGGATTTTATCACTGCACTTCCACTAGATCAGTGGTTCTTCACCTTTCATGGTTTGTGATCCCCTTCTAGAGACTCTCAACACCAGGGGACCCCAGCTCAGCAACAAAATTTTTGTAGGTATATCATTCCCTGTGGCTACAGACGTCATCAGGCCTTAAGTAGTTAATAACCATTAATGAATTTTGCGCTGGCGGTCCCCCTGGTTAATGTTCCGTGGTCCCTTGGGGGGGGCAATGGCCCCCGATTGTGAAATCCTGGGCTACACTGTAGCTGCATTTACAGGCATATCCGGTGGCAGTAGCAAAAAAGCAGCTGTACAAATCACAAAATACCTTGCTCGTGAAACTACTGTATATTTCATAGCTTTTAAAAATAATGATTCTTTTCCAAACAAGATATTGATCTGCAATCTAGATATTTTTTAATTTGGAGGAAAACGACGAAACTGATGTTTCGCCTAATTCAACAAGTTATTAAGCTTTGCCTACACATAGGCTATCCAGGCCGGACTCATTTTCTAGATTGTATCTACCGGCCGTTTCGTAGCAAGCCAGTGTTGTTCAACTTTGAACCAATTGCTTTAAAATAAACAACTAAGGTTATTTTCAAAGTATATTGAACTGAAAATTCAACAGTCATTGAAAAGACTGCGAAGTGAGCTTACGCTCTTCGATTCAGCAGCCACCCGGTAAATATGTCAAATACGATCGGCTCCAGCGGCGAATCGAACCCGTCAAGCAGGATCTGTCACCTGCGCACGGTACCGCTAGACCATGTCGCTGACATTGACGCAACATATTGCAGAAAGTGACACTGCTGGCAAAAGCAGTAGCCAACAGTTCCTTTATTTGTGATAAACCGAAAACTGACACCTGAAGTTAGCTGGTTAATCTTATTCTTAACATCGCTTTTTTGTTTCATTAAGCCATTAATCTAACGCATTAAGGATAGAATTTGCCGAAAATCGCCGGATGTAACAATGCAGTAAGTCTCCTGCTGTAAGAACTGCAGTATTAGTTCAGTAAGTCATGTTATATTGCATGTACTTATTAAAACGTTTTTAAAATTTCTTGGAAAACAAAACACGATGCTATGTACCCCGCTTTTTCACGGGCAAACGGGTTTGACAAACAAGGTTTTGCGGGTTCTTGTAACTGGTATAGTCACAAACCACAAACAAAAAATCCTTCTCTGGCATAGGCTACATATTGCCTTGAGTAAGTGTCGGTCACACTAACTGCACTGATGAGGCCTGAAAGATCGAAACAGCGTTTACTGTCTGCAGTTAGGTGAAAAACACGAAGAATAGCGCATAACTGCATACATCTTCAGCTAGCTTTCAATATTTGACTTCCATATCACAAAGTAATCGCGAATAATTACACGCTCAGCAGTTTATTCATTAAGTTTAACATACACACTAATTCACATACTGGTATGTTAACACCTCTACTGCAATAAGACATAACCAGGAACCACCACACCTTGCTGTAAGATAAGCTAATAATAGCTAAACAAATACATACCTTATGGTCATAGATATCGTAGCTACTTCAACAAAAATACTTAATCGCACAAATGCTTTGTTTACTAATTCTGCATGACGCTGAAATGACAGCAGAAATTCTTTCGCAATAGTTGCACATGATGTCAATTAATCTCATTTGAAAATCGTTGCAAATTGGAATGGAACCAACCAATACTTCGCTCTAACATTAGGGGCGTATCCAGGGAGGGAGGCCGCTGGGGTCAGGGCTAACCCGCGCCCCCTCCCCCGCTGAAATATATCTCCAGTCAGCGGAACAACAGGACATCTAAAGACGCGATGACGTTTCTTTTGTCTTCACTTGATTTTGGGGGGTAAATTGGACTACGAAAGACGTGAAGACCTTTTTCTTTTTTGGTCTTCACTTGATTTTGGGGTGTAAATTGGACGTCGATAGACGTGAAAACCTTTTTTTTTTGGTCTTCACCGATATTTTTAGTGGAAACGAAAACAGGAAATTGCGGCCCCCTCTTTTAAAATTTCTGGGCACGCCCCTGAACATACACCCGTACATTCATAAATTTTTGATTTTCAATAGCTTGCGAATGCATACTCAAAAAGCTGGAACAAGTTAACACAAGGATAACAACAGTGTCGTTTCGGGAGGCACTGCGTCATAAGTTCTTTGACCTTGACAAATCCTTCAAAACTTGGTAATATATCGCTGAGAAAAAAGCAAAGAGAGATCATAACTTGCTATTGGTTTTTCGGTATTATGACACAGCAACTTTGGCCTAGTAATTTCAGTTATTGATCTCACAGACTTGAATCTGACGGAGTTATTTAAGAAAAATCCACAAATGGTAAACTGTTAAATAAACTGATACAACGCCCTTATTGTTTATCCGAAATGTGTGCAAAGGGATGGTGTGAAGAAGGGTAAAATATTGTAAAAGGTTTAGAAAAGAAAATAATTAAGTTTAGAAACTAGGTATCCTAACTGGACGTTTTGACAAAGCAGGTTTAGATGTTATCATCGGTGATGCATAGCTGTGTTTTGCAATGACAACATTACGACCCGACGTACAGTTTACCACAGAGTAGAAACGCGTATATTAATAAGTTTTCGTTGCCGTTCGTTTTGTTTTTTGTTTTACTTTTTTATTTTGATTCAAGAGAGTCGGATGAATGCGGTTTAACAACAACGGGTGGCCACGACTCGGTGAGCTTTTGCTCTTTTATGGTCTCCTAGCGTGCCTTTGTATCAAGTTTTATGCTATATTCATGTTTTTGGCATTGTTGAAATTTGTACTGACTTGATACTGGTACGTCAATAAATGAATCAATGAAAGTTTTCTTCTGATAGCCTGCAATAGGAAAACACACTGAAAAGGCCACATGCTCAGCTCTTTCCAACATGATTAATTATGCACTGGTAGGCTACCGTAATGAATTCTTTCACACAAAAGCAGACCTATTTCAGCGAAGTAAATGTTGAAAAAAACAAAAGAAAAACAAGTTTTCTGAACAGAGCAATTGCCAAACTCACGTTTATTATTATTAAAAAAGATAAGATTACAGCCCAAGCTCAATTATGTAGCATAACTGTCGCTAATATGCATCATTTTTACCCCCTATTGCAAGCCATGAATAAGAAATTAGCATTGGCAACAGTCATAATTGGATTAGAGTCAGAGGCTTAATCAGAATCGGAAAAAATATCACTACATAATCGTCATCACGTACTTACCAACATGTGGGAACAGAAGCGTATTCAGAGGGTCATTGTGCCATGCCCCCCCCCCCCCCCCCCCCTTTTGATTTTGCCTTTTAGTGAAAAACAACAAATGTTGTGAAGTGACTTGACTGTTGTTAAAAATAACAAATGAAAAAGCCATCAAAAAACCTGGCATATATGCCAGGTTTTTTGATGGCTTTTTCAGTTTATGTCTCCTCCCCCTTCCTTTTTAAAATTTCTCGCTACGCCGCTGTGTGGGAACAATGCGATTTCATGTTTCGGTTACCTAGTTACTAAGTCCTGCAACAATATATTAAAATGAACGAGTTTGCAGCGTTTCAAGCGTTAGATATCTCTACTGTCTGAGTGAAGCATTGATTCGGTAACGCATTTATGGGGCGGAGGAGTCAGAAAATCTCTTCCACCACCTTCATTTATCACAAAAAATCCAGGCCTCCATTGAAGATGCTGGCTTCGCAAGCGCAATTACCTGCACTACAATTAACGATCTGTAGAATGAGCACGCTTGTAGCAAAGAGGATTAAGTAGGAATAGCAGTTCTACAATAAACCTGCGCTGCCTTAGCCTGCCTACTAAAGAGTTTGCGAATGCTATGGTATCATTTGCTATGTAACGTAAACACCGAGCTAAAATGCAAGATGACGTAACCAGTCAACTTTGTTATCACGAGTAATAAAGACTGCAACTCGACCCCTTACATATTATATTTCATTGAGTAGTGAGTACAACATGAATGATAGCTTTGCTTACCTCTGCTGCTGTTTCTTTCAAAGAGCACGCATATAATAAAACACGCCAGACCGCGCCTTCTCGAATCAAAAAAGAAAAAGGATATCGACGCAACGTCGTAAAAAACGCCACCACGCTTCCGCATTGCTCATACGTCACTATGAGCCAAAGTTATAAGCTTGTTCCAATTTGAATTTTCTGGAATTCGCTGTGCATTCTTAGATATCATTTCGGCCATGTGAGACAAACTTTGTGTCTTCGATTTCAGGCGATACCTTAACCGCCATAAGTCAAAGTCTTGTAAGGTAGACCTATATCTTTTCCACCTTAAACATTACAGAATAATCTATAATCACTTGAAATGCTAACAACGGTTGGGTGCGCTAAACAGTTTTGATAAAAGTTGAAAATATTTCAAAAAGTAGTCTAAAGTGGCTCTCTTTAACCAGCCGGATAGCTCAGTTGTTAAGCACATGCTATCGGTACGGGAAGTCCGGGGTTCGATTCCCGGGCCAATCAAAACACAGTGTCGCCCACGGCTCGCCACTGCTGTGACGTTCCTTGCTGCCCAGGCGCTAAGCCGCGGAGGTGGGGGTCGCAACTCGTTACAACCTTCGGCGTAATAGGCTACCGCCAGTATAGTGAAGATTTGATTTTTTGATTTTGATGGCTTTCTTCTTTCAATGTTTAGGTCCGCACGTACGAATATTTCAACTAAATAAAATATTTTATCGATCATTTCAAAGTAGTACACAACTGCAATTGGAGCTCCGCGATTCGACAGCACGTGTTCGGAGAAAATCAATTTCCTGGGAGCAATAATGCAGGGAAACTTTTCGAAGTCTTATAAATGATAAAAGTCTTAAACTGCTAGGAAAAAGACGAACTCTTTTCAGAGATACCATCTTCTGTAGGGCATATATCTTCTCATATTCAGGTCTATATTTACCAGGCGTTAAAACGCAAAGAAGGAGCGTTCAAAACAAAAAAAATTAATAGAAATTCCAAAAAATGTTCATGCCTATGCAATTGCATGTAAATACGCTTAGCTTCCGCAGTAACACATGCGTTACATTCCGAAAATAGAAAAGGGTGGATATGCTTCACTGACCTACTTAACACAAGATCAAGGTTCGAAATATCGGTCATGATTCCGAGTGAATATATTCAAGATATAAAATACTGATACCAATTTCGAATAGCTCGGTTTTCGTTGCACTTCTAGATGTTTTCAACTGGCAATGGATGATGACTGATGAGTCACACAAGAACTGTAACTTTAATCTCACGTGTGATGTTCTAGCAAGCTCTCAACTTTTCAATTTAATCAAATGCTTTGCTACCAAAATCAGAATTTCAAACGAGTTACAATATCTTTTTGTAAATATCTGCACTTACGACAACTAAAATCTTTTTAACAATTTAATGCAGACGTTTCTAGAAATAACATAGGCCTACATACCGTCAGCTGACATAGACTATTTCTCAAAAAGTTTTCCACAGAATAAGCAGAACAAGATTTATGACTTATGAGTGTTTCAAAATGCAAATGTAGGAACCCAAATTAAAGGTGTAATAGCGCTCGCTGAAGTCAAAAACTGCGGCCAGCAACTGGTTTTAACCTTTGCCATTCCACTACATTACGGCCTACAATCGCAAGTCCTCACGGAAGTTCACGCGGAGTTAGCGTTTCATCTCTTGTTGCTCTGCTCACTTAGTTCTGTCAAAGACGTGACTAGAGTATGCTTCCTCCAGCAAATTTAACTGAGGTTTTAGCATACCATTGCTGCCAAATTGATGCAGCATGTGCGGTCGTAAACAACAGTGCGAGCCTCATTTGGAAAACAACTACGAGACTGATGTCATGGAAAAAGTGTCTTCGCCAAAGCAATCTGTGTAGCTGAACCCAGGTCTTTTGACTTCAATTGGGTTCTAAATGCGATGGAACAATAGCTCATTAGACTTCAATTGCATATTTGCAAGCTCCATCAGTCATTAATCTTTTCAGTGAACCGGAAATGCGCTTATCGTTTCATTTAGACACAAGGCTGGAACCACGTGATCAAATAGGAGAGAAGCAGTGAAGTCATGCTACTTTTTATGCCAAGTAATGCTTTACAAAAAATTGAATGGTGAGAAGTGAATTGCATGATCAGGTTTGCCCCAACTTAAACGGCGTCGTTTTTACCCAAATGCATGCATTCAAATGAATCTGGTGTTTTCTTTTATTACCATATCGTCAATATAAAAGTGAATGCAAGATAAAAAAAAAAACTGATCAATGCTGCACCAAAAAATGGGAAGCCACAAAACAATGAATAATGTTGCATGAATCGATGCATGCGAGCAGGTATTTAATTTGAATTCAGAAAAAGCAGAAGCAGGCATGAATGAACACTGCGGTTTTATGACAGTGCCATAAGAAGTCGCCATTTTTAACACTTGCCACCTAAAATGTTATTATAACGCTACCGACTTTTTAGCAACACGGAGATGAAACAACTAAAATGACTGTGCTTGCACCAGGCAAGTATTTTACTTCTTAGCAAGTTAGAAAATCCGCAATAAATACGGTTTTCGCTACTGCATTACCGGTTTTCGCTACGATCGTAAAAGAAGCCGACTGCTCTGCCGCCGGCTTCTTCTACGATCGTTGGAACGAAAACAGAAAATAATCAAAATAACGGAAATACACAACAGCAATACCTAATGGCAAGTATAAGATCAACTGTCAACACTTTTTAAGATTGGACTTGGAGATTACATTTGGATGCAGGAAGCGGCCACTCAGGGTCCTCTTCAAAGACTTCGTGGTCGAAGGCTACATTCCACATGACAAGACTAGATAACTACAGAGTCCAGGGTAAGCACACTCTTTCCTACGTCTGTTCCATTGTTACAATTTACGAAAGAGCTTCATCGTACAACAGCATAGGAAATGAAATTGCATGGCATCACAGCGAAGATAATGAAAAAACACCCAAGAGTGGCAGAACATCATGGGCCTTTAAGTAGGTTTCAAGTTGTTTTTTAGTGATTTGACCTCGAGTACGGAGGAGTGGTTTCAACACAGAATCGGATCGAAATTGCGCCAGGTAAATACTCCCTTTACCGAAGAGTAAAATTACCTTTTTACAGCCACTTGCAAATCAACTTGTCAAAGGTTAAGCATTTATAAGCATTTTTATTCTAACCTTTCCCAGTTATTTTGGAAAGCAATTAAGCATCTATATTGCTAGAACAGATAAGCATTTAAAATACATGTAAAGAAGCAGAGATGCAAGAAATGAACCATCAGGCCAACAGATTTTTCAAATTTTTGTGAAAAAAAGAATTTTAATGTTTTTTTTCTATCTGGTGTCAAAAAGGCTTCGATTTTGTTTAGTTTTGACTTTTTCTGCACTACCAAAAATGTGTTAGTTTCTGCATCTTCAGAAATGGAAAATTAATTTCCAACAGGCCTACTGTAAATATTAATTACTATTAGTTACGAGGCAACAGTTTTCCATTGATATTTTGACCTTAAAGAGTATTGGCTTTTTCCTCTCTCTGGTTAGGTTGACCACGTTACTTCCATTTTGCAAAAATAATTAATTGGTTGTAAAACAGCTGAGAATTTTTACAAAACTGTATTGTACTGAAAATTTAGCAGAGCAGGGAGTCAGTCAGACGCTCACGGCACCTCTACACCACTAGGCCAAGTCGCTAATTGTTTTTTTAATGCAACCACTCTGGAATGCTCTAAAAAATCAAGACTAGTGATGGATGCAGGGCCGGCGCCAAGGGGGGGCCAGGTCCACTGCTCTGCCGCCGGCTCTGGATGGATGAATTGAGTTTTTAACATTGATGTTTACCGATATTTGTTGATGCAATCATTCGATCCATAACTAACTTGCTGCCAGTTGCTCAAACCAGCAGCAGATTAGAAAAGCTCACATCAATGAGAGAGTTGAACAAATTTTTTGTAAACAAGCAGGCTGCAACAACACCGCCGCTAACCAATGATAATCTAGCGGTCGATGCGATGCTTGGCATTTCTCCTTGCTAGCGAGAAAAGCAATTCCATGAAACGTCAGTCAAAAGCAAACGCAGATTCGTGACATCTTTCACTACTACGTGAAAGCTTAAGTCTAGTGTGGAGAGATCCACGAACTAAACTGAAGATGAAAATTGTTGGAAAATGCTTAGCTACATCGTACTGACAAAGGGCCTATAGAGAAAGAAATGACTCATAATTTCAGATTCAAGGTTAAACATGTTTTAAGCTATCTTGGCGAGATTTTCGTAAGCGAATTGGCAACCCTGCTCAAAATGCCTTTTAAAGTAGGCCTACTTCATTACGAACACGCCGCAATATGACATAAAAGCAATTTACCTCGATGTAATCGTGCACTAACATAGTTTTTCACTGATTCTTTTGTCACAAGGCCTATTGCTAGTGTGTTCATTCCCAAACTCTCACGTTCAATAAACTGGTCTTGAACGAAAGTCACTCAAACCAAGGGCGGTCATAAGACCGTTGTTGTGGTAAATGAGGCAAAGGTTTTGAGGTTGGACATTTTTGCGCAAAAATGAGCCTTAAAACATGTTCAACTTTTCTAAGTTGCACATATCATAGATAAATACGGATAGTTTTAAAAATTGTCGATCTGTTGTTTTTGATGCATAAATAGTACGGAAAGTAGCCTGCCGTGAATAAACAAAACGTACCTGGGCAATGATTTTGCAAGCGCACCACACCGTCACTGCATTGACTATCAAGAGTAGCTTATAGGCCAATGCTAAAAGCGTGAAAAAATTAACACATGTCGGTAGGTAAACTTACCGATACTTGCATTAAGTATTTTGTTCATCAATCAGGACAAATTCAGAGAGGTACGGAAGCAGGTCACTTCGTCATAAAAACAGAAAAAGGCGGGAGCTGCCTTCGCTGCTCTGATTCAGTGTTTCCACTCAGTTGTCACTTTTTTCATATTCTCTTTTTGTTTGTATATATGCTGATTTTCTTCTTCAATGTTGTCAATTTGTTTTTAATGAGTTTGAAGTCTACTGTAGCTACGTGGGTTTGCAGCAGTAATGGTTCTATCGACTCAATATAGAAACACTGCAGGCTAAACACGGAACCAAATTTTGCTACCTGCTGCTGACTACATTGAAACACAATTTGCCACAGAATAATGTACCACACCGCCAATACGAAACTACTTTCGTATAACCCTCTACCGCTTGTAAGCGACAAATACCAATAGCACACTTTCTTGTGCTAACACTGAGCTGCGTGCGCCGGCTTTACCAATGCCTGAACATTGAACAATCGCAACACAATGCCAGCGCCATGTCATGGTTCAATGCTTGCGTCAAAGCGTGCGTGAGGTTGAAGCAGCGTGACAGAGTTGCCATTTTTTTCAACGAATTTTGTATTTAGTTGCATATTTATCCTCCTATCTCGAGAAAGCGATCATTAACAGCTCAGAGGCCGAGTGATAAGAGCGTCCGCCTCGGGAGTTGCAGACTTGGGTTCGAATCCGAGTCGGGCCAACCAATCACTTTAAAATTGATATTCACAGCTTCCCTGCTAGAGGCTTACAATTAAAGAGACAGTGTGGAGAACAAGCCGGCAAGTTCACATGTTGTGCCGTTGGGAAAGGTACTTCACGGGATTCCCCTATCTTGGTGTGTTAAACAGATGGCTAACAACCAGGGCCGTAATTAAAAAAATATTTCGGGGGGTTTTGATATGAATATTCACTACCGGTATACCAAATATTTTTCAAGTAAATTTTTTCTAAGTTGCGTGCGCTACATTAACGTTTTCTGGCGCAAACATTGCAATACTTGTTAAATTTTTTTCTTTTCCACTGCTACCGCTGTTTAGTGGCGCACCAAGGATTTGGCAAAGTGGCGCAAAACCGGGGGTCTGGGGGCGGAGCCCCCAGCCGCCAACAGATTTTTACGGTTTTCACATGAAAAACACTCATTTAAGCACACTTTATATCGAGAAAGGATGTACCGTACCAGTAGTTAGTGCAGTCTCTTATAGACAATGCAGAAAATTTTAGTAGACCACAACCTAAAAGCCTTGGTATGTCTAAAAGCAGAAGCTTGGCTAAAATAAATGAAAGGAGGATGCAACTTTATTAACTTTGGCGCATTGGATTGAATGACGTGTAGGTGCGTTCTAATATAGGCTAATCTACTACAGCGACAGGGCCAGCGGGGACATGGCATCGTGGTTTTCCCTGAATGCGCCTATACCGCTGGTCCAGGTGCTGGGTCCAGGGTGCAAGACCGAAAAAAAACTAATCAAAAGTACCCACAGTATTTTTCATCAAAGGCGTGAGAAATGCGTGAGCTACGTTGCTCACAGCAAAGATCTGGTTTGCAGTGAGAGTACCTCAATTCACTATGCACTACAGTCACTGCTGTTCTTGTATGCATGTTTGTTATTTGTTATTGTATTAGGGCTGTAAACTCAAGCAAAATCTTAGCCCGGATCCGAACCCAAATCTTTGCAATTTTGCGAACCTTGAAGCGCAAATTTTGCCAAAATTACGTATATTTCCTGTAAAACTATTTTCCTGTGACCAAAACTTCTCAAGTACAATGCAAATGCAACTGCATAGCAGTGCCTTGGTGCTTAGATGGAGCGAACTTTCTGTACAGAGCATAATTAGAGGTACTGCGCAGGAAGTGGCAGACATTTACTAAGCTTACGATTAAATTTTCATATACCGGTAAGCTAAAATCAAATTGGAACAGACCTTCAGCTTGATACAGCAGCCCTTGGTTGAAGATCACCGTATTTGTATCTAAACTAATTCTCTCTGCAAAGGATTCGCTGCAGGTGGTAGCACAAAATGAGAAAAAATTAATGAGTTTCGAAAAAGAGTAAGGGTGGGAAGTATATCACTCTCTCATTTGCATTCATGTAAATTCATATTCTGCTCTGTGAGCAAGCATTGACTTTATGTAATACGATAATTTCCTTCGAAAATAGAAAAGTAAATTATTAGTAACGTTTGCACCTTCAATACGTTTCTATATGCACTATAGCCTGCTAAAATATTTGTAAATATCAAGGTTTGTTCAGCATAACTATGCAGAATGTGACTTCTTTTTCCAGCAAGCAGAATCATCTGACACATAATCAAAGCTATCTATTAGTTGAGCCATGATTGAACATGGCGTTATTGTAAAATTTGCAGTAAACTGGTAGTGAACATACGGCAACAATTTTAGCACAAGCCAGGCGCCTGCTTCTTTTACGCCACTGACGGGCAACCACTAGAGCAGGGGTGTGCAACCCACGGCCCGCGGGCCACAATCCGGCCCTCCAGGTCAGTCAATGTGGCCCTCGACGATGGCAGGACAAAAAAATTTTTTTTAAATCGATTTATTTAGCTATTTGTACCGTCTATAATACACGGGTTGTGTTTAGCATTTTATAATTTTATACATATTTGACGGTGACTGGCCCTCGACGTTGTTAAAATTTTCGAAAGTGGCCCCCCAGTGAAAAAGGTTGCACACCCCTGCACTAGAGTAATAAGTTAGCAATCAATTTATGAAACAACAGTTCATCAGTTACCATGCTTTATCGTAATTTATTTGTATGAGTAGTACACAAAGGCTTCAGCTTTTTTATGGGTTCGTGTCTTACTCCAATGCGGTTCTAGCTGGATTAATTATACGGCAAATGTACAAAATGTTGCGGCACCCACTGCCTGGAGCGCTAAATATTACGAAGAAACGCACTATTGCAACGATGACTCGTGGGACAAAATGTCACATTCTACTACAGTACTTGCATACTACATTTTTGATGACTACGGTACTGGACTAATCGTGTAGTGTCTTAGTTAAAATTTACGAAAATATTTTGGGGGGTTTGATCCCCCAATATTTCCCCCTAAATACGGCTTTGATTAACTATATGGCAGATGTACCAAATGCTACGGCACTCCGCGCCTGAAGCGCTGACCTTTATGATTTATCAAGAAACGCGCACCGCACCAATGACCTTTGGGTCAAAATGTTACATCCTCCTCCTGCGTTCTG
Organism: Trididemnum miniatum; assembly: GCA_964006365.1. Lineage (NCBI taxonomy): Eukaryota > Metazoa > Chordata > Ascidiacea > Aplousobranchia > Didemnidae > Trididemnum > Trididemnum miniatum. The sequence goes on along the minus strand of OZ023242.1, from coordinate 12,586,661 downwards.
TGCTATGTTTTGACGATTTGCAGGGCTTGTACTGTCTTAGTTCAAACTTATAAAAATATTTCGGGGGGGGGTTTGAACCCCCTCATCCCCTCCTCTAAATACGGCCTTGCTGGCAACTCCTAAGTGAGCTCGTTATAACGCATTGATCGCTTTTTCGTGATAGGAGGATAAATATGCAACTAAATGCTAAAAAAATTCTAAATGCTAAGGAGTTGCTGGCCATCTGTCTACCACACCAAGATGGGGGAATCCCGCTAAGTACCTCTCCCAACGACACAACAAGCAAACTTGCCGGCTTGTTCTCTACACTGTCCCTTTAATTCTGAGCGTCAAGCAGGGAAGCTGTGAATACTAATTTTAAAGTGAGTGATTTGACCGGACTTGGAATCAAACCCAAGTCTACAGCTCCCGAGGCGGACGCTCTCACCACTCGACCATCTGAGTTGTTAAAACGTCATTCCATACATACAGTACTGTAGGATAGCCCTACAAACTGAAACGCAATCGTAATACAATAATATGGGACAAAAATAACTTAAGGGGACAACAAAGCCGCAGTAATTCTTGCCATAATTGCTGTGCTAACAACGATTAAAAATTCTCTTGACACAGCTAAGTTTATCCAAAAAATAAAATGGATATCCATCATGACTATGCATGACCTTGATATTACCCACTCCTGGTTCTGAAAATATGCTTTCATAAGGACCAGGCCTACAGATTTTGCATGCACGATCGAGCTAACAGTTAATCAAGTTGTAATTATTCCTACCGTCGCAGTACAAAGCTGCTCCAGTTAAAATATAGTGCGGCGTTTGTCAAATTATGCGAAAAATGTGGGCTATTGGTTCTGGCTGCAATTGCCGTTGAACTGTTATCAACTAAATCATCCAAAAAGCTAATGCATTTGTTATTTTGAATTTCAGTAGCAGATTGAATATGGTTCAGCAATTGCCGGTTTACGAAATGTGTTGGTTGCAAGTTGCAACACTTTTAAAAATTACTATTGCTTAATTGTTCTTCCTGAAATACAATCGTACCTTAACACTGATAAGCTCCACCATGAGAAGGTAAAGCTGCCCAAATTTTTTAAAGGCTCATATCTCATATTTGTAATTCGTAAAATATCAAGAATCTTATATAGTTGGTTAGGGTGTCGAACCTCTAAAACATTACTCTAATTTGGTGCAGGTTCCGCAAAATTTGTTTAGCGTTTCAATTTTGGTTCCGACTTGAGATCATTTTATTGGATTCAATAATCGTGGTATAAGTGCCAAAAAGTTGTGTAGGAACGCAATTTTTACAACAAATGATGACTGCGGAACTTCCCCAGTATGGACGCTTTCAACGGCAGACTTTTCAACAACAACTTAATGTAGCCTAAATACAGTAGCGTATTTAGGGAGGGGGACATTGAACCGTGGCCCACCCTTTTGACTTCGTCGTTTAGAAAAAAGGAACAAATATTGCTTAGTGGCTATAATATGCCAGTCTCTTTTGATGGCTTTAGTGGCATATGTCCCTTCCCTCTTTTAAAATATCTCACTACGCCATTGCCCAAATAATGAATCAATGTGGCAATGTCGGCAGCATGGCCGAGTGGTTCGAAGCGTCGGTTTTACAACGGCCACAATCGCCAAGTTGATGGTTCAACTCCAACCCAAGCCTCGGTGTTGCGTTTTTGGATAAGATGCTTCACGATAATTATCTCCGCTTGGCGGAATCTAACAAGCAGCAAATTGAAGAAGTCAGAAGCGAAATTCAAGCGGAAAACTCGGAAACAAGAGCAACTCCTAAGCGAGTCTGGTCTCGTCCTATGCATAGCGCCTCCGTCGCTTTCTCGTGACAGAAGGATAAAAACGAAGAAATCAAATCGAAATCAATCCAATACGCTCATAAATGCGCAAGTTTACAAAATTTTGTTGCAGACTCTTGATTAGTGGTGAGGGTCTGTGAGCTTGCAAGTTGCATCCAGTGTTGGATTTCGTCAAAACCAGAGTGAAAACGCTGCCAACGTTCCACGACATCCCTGATTTAATTTCGCATCAGGTTTAAGGCAAAGAAGCAGTTGGAGCTTCAGCTGAACGACACAATTTGTTGTTAAAAACATACCCTACAAAAATAATAGGGCTATTTTAACCGGAGCAAGACAATTTGACGCGGACGATTTGACGTGAACAAATTTGACACGGCCGACTTGACACGAGAACGATTTGACGCGAAATAAGTAAGAGTGGGGTAGGCGGATGGATAGCGGTAGGGGTCAGGGAGTTATAGGAGTTGGAAAACGGTGAAGATTGGGGGAGTGGAAACCCGTTTTCGATCCCCCCTCCACCTTCACACATTTCGCGTCAAGTCGGCCGCATCAAGTTTGTTCGCGTCAAATTGTAATGTAAGCCTACCCTATTTTAACAGTTGGCCACGTTTTTTGGTTTCAACGAAATATATGATTTTTACTTGTCTAATTTCAGTTCTTACTTTCAAACCACAAAGACAGAGGGTGACTAAGGCCAATACAAACAAAGAATTAATCCTTCTTGGAAGTAAAAGAAATAAGTAGCATACTGTAATTTCATGTAAAAGTGCTAGAGGAGGACAACCGTTCCGCATGCCTGTGGGTAGCGGTGATGGAGTGCTCGAGTACTGCACTCGTACTCAAGTACTACTCGAGTACCACTTTTGGGGTACTCGTACTCGCAACCCCTGGTACTCGGTTAGTACTCGTACTCGAAGGTCGATGTACTCGGTACTCGGTCAAAAAAAGCGCCCAGTACACGAGTACATTTGGCTTTCGCTAGAAGTAACAAACTGACAAACAAGATGAGCTTTCGATAGCAAACTGCAGCCAATAAAACCCGTAAATAAATTGATGCGCCTTCTCAACATCCCAAACATTGAAAAAACGTATTCGTTTATGTTTTTGCGACAAACTTTGAGCTGTTACAACTAAAAAATTGTTCTTTTGCTAAATTTGTAAAAATACTCGTACTCGAACTTTTTCACGGTACTCGTACTCGAGTACATTTTTCAATATCAGTACTTGTACTAGTACTTGAAGCTTTTTGCGGTAATCGTACTCGGAAGTTGAGTACTCGACTCCATCACTGGTGGGTAGGCACAATTTCGCTAATAACAGCTAATCTTTTCATTCCTCGTTAATTCGTTAAAATGTTTTTTAAAGTTAACTTTAGTTGACTTTTATTTAACTTCTCACTCAATTTCATTCAAAATGTTTGTTAGCTTGACGCTTAGTGCTTGTTAACTTCCGTTAATTAGATAATAGGTGCAGTGGCCGTGTTAACTCTTTTTTAGCTGTACTAGTGTTATAAGCACTTCTAAAGGTATATCGTTTTGTCACTGTCACGTTATTAATCAAGTGATATATTTTGAGTTTACAATTCTGTGATAAAAACCGTCTTACTTGCCTAATTTGAGCTGGTTCTGTAGTCATAGTCATTTGGTGTGTGAATTAATTGCAACACGTGACGAACTTTTGTTATTTATCGCAGGTTTTGATTAGAATGAATAGATATACTGCAACAGGGGCGTATTCAGGGGGGGCGCTGGGGCCGCGCCCCCTCCCCCCGCTGAAATATAAGCTGAGGACGTGAAGACTGTTCAGCACCGAACCTTTTTTTTATTTCCGACTTAAGGTTTCAAACCCGGTGTTTAATATTTGCTGCTCACTGTAAATTTTTTTCTTGCTCTCAACGTTTGTTCATCCTTCAACGATTGCCCGTCACACTTGATTGATTCTACACAATTTCACGCCTCTCTCAAACTTTATTGCGATTGGTTTACTCCATATTACGTCATTGTTCACGTGATTGTTGTTTGTTTGCCACATCTATTTTGCGAATTTCAAAATCAGTTTTACGTTTGGTTTTATGGTGGAAGGACGTGCTTTTAACTGAAAGATTTTATTGAAGTTTTAACCCGGTAAAGCAAAGTTAATTTTTGCCGCTTTGTGCTGATTCAAGAATATCTACAAACTGTTTTACAACTAATCAATATAGAAGAAAGAGAATTCGAAAATTGTTTGGTATTGGAAGACAGTTGGATACACAGTTACGAAGTGGTGAAAGCCCAGGCGCTCCTCTTGGGCTAAATATTAACTAGCTATAGTCACAGGCGAGCTTCAGTCTGTAACATAAAGAAAATTAACTTTTTACCTGCTGAGGAAAAATCCGTCCTTTCATTTTTACATCTATACGACGTGCAGAGTTTCTCAAACCTGCAGAAATACTGTCTTCTACTGCTCTTGGAAAGCTACACCATTCCCGTTTTGGTTTCGTTTTGTCCTGCCGTGGTTTCTCAACTGGTTCCTCGTCATTGTTCGACATTAGTCTTGGTTGACACTCTCGAAGTTATCCGTTACCTGGAACTTCATCCCTTTGGCAACGTTTTGTTTGGACGCTTCATCTACTGCTACTAACTTCCGTCAACTGACGTCGTTTCTCGGAGTCTCCATTCGACAACGTTTGCAACTTGCGGGTCCGCTTCTCCGGCTCTCCGTCTCGTGGTTCGTCAACCTTAGGCTCCTGTCCCTCAACTCGAACCAGTGCTGAGAACTTGATGCTTTGGACTTTACTGCGACTGCTATCTACGGTGAAGGTACCGTCATTACTTTACTATTTTTTGTGTGTAACGAACCTTGAGCAGCAACGTTTTATTTATGCACGGACGTGTTTACTAACTTTGTACTACTTCATTTTTTATCGTTTATGCTACTTAATTTTTTATCCCGTTTCTACCGTTTATATGGCTGAAAATTGTAAATTTCCTGATACTCCTCACCCTCTCGACCGGGTTACCGGAGATACTGTGTCGGAAACCGACCGAATTGATGGTCTGGGTAATATTGTAATTGTTACTGATGAGAATGCACCTCATTTTTCTGGGAATCAATTTAATCGGAGCCCTGGCATTGAGCGCGTAGGGCAGGAGGGCGTTAGTAAGTCATCCTGGGATGGTCCTGGTTTTGTTTCCCCCGGGAGGGTGCCGACTTGTGTTGCTCCCTCGACGTTAGGCAATCTTGAGCGCAAATTGCTTACTTCTCGCCGGAAATTACTTTTAGATATGAAACGATTGCGACATGAGTTGGCTTCGTGTAAATTGGTAGACGAATTTGATCGCGCTTCGCTTTTTTTGAAGGTAACTCGTTGTGCGTATGATAAGTTTGTCGAGGGTTTGAATAACGTCAAAGATAGCGAGACTTTAGGGCGGCTTTCTGAAAATATGGCTGAGCAGTTTCAGCAATGTTTGAGGTCTTACGAAGCTTGCAGGTCGCGTCTTTATAAACCTCACGATAGTGGACTTACCGGTACTACTGAAATTGACTTTGACACCGATAATGATGTTAAACCCTCCGACAGCGTGTCTCAAGTATCAGCCCGCGAGAGTAAAGTTACGAAAGGAACAAGTATTAGTTCGAATAAATCCTCTTTGTTGCGACGTATTGAACTTGATCAAAAAAAGGCTGAGCTTAAGAATATGGAGGAATTGACTAGAGCTCGTGCTCGTGCTCGAGGTAAGGCTTTGCAAGCCGCAGCAGCTGCGGCTTCTGCTGCTGAAGCCGAGGCACAAGAAGTAGAAGCTTTAGCTAAACTGCGTATGGAGGCAATAAAACTTGATGCCGAAGAGCGGCTACTTGCTTGTTCGGGGGAGGGCCTGTCAGTCTCTGGGCTCTCAGGACTACGCTCTCGTGTTCGTTCGGGCTTCGAAGCCTCAAGCAATCGAGCCAGAGAAGCGAGATCGAACCGCTCAGCAGAGTATGAAACACCAGGTACGACTCGCGCTGAGAAAGTGGATCCTTCTTGCGCTTTGAAGGCTGTCCCCACTGTTCCACCTGGTTTTGGTTTGCAACGTGAGGAGAGCACGGCTGATATGAAGCCATTTGTTGCTTCTGATCAAATTAGTAAACCTGCTACTACCAATTATTATACCGGTACCTTAACTGAACCCCTACCTAAAAGGAATCTAAAACCTGGACTCGAACCTCATGTTTATGCTTCTCGAGGTGTTGGTGGCGTTCCGGAAGTGGGGCTTCCTACTGGTTATTTTCAACCTGTCAAAGATGAGGTTAAAACGCATTTGCCTCCTCGTCAGGTCACTGTTCCTACAGTGGGTAACAATGACCTTATATTGCGATCTTACTTAGACAGGCAAGGCAGAAACGAGTATATAAACCTTGCTTCTCAAATTCGCTACGACGGCAGCAATATGGCTTTTGTGTTTTACGAAAACCAAATTCGTCGTCTTATGGACGAAAGTCCATATGATGAACGTAAGCTCGAAGTGCTAAGAGCGTCATGCGTTGGGCAACCGCGTGAAATGGTCAACTTGTTTTGCGCCCCATTGAGGAGTATGACAACAATGCAGCGCATCGAGAAGGCCATCGATCGCTTGCGGCAACGTTATGGCGTCTCTGGTGGCGTGACATCTGAACCTCAAGTGGTTGCCGTTCGTAAGGGCCTTAAAGTCTTGTTTAATTCTGCATCGCTTAAGCTTTTCAATGAGGACTTGAACACTTTGGAAGTTTTTGCGCATGCGCACAATCAAGTCGAGAAACTTTCAGGGCAACTTATGCTAGACACTGCCAATAGATTGCCTAATGCGTTGAAAAGACGCTATCTCGACTACCTTGATAAAATGAGCATTGACCTGAATCAACCTAGTTTTGATTCGCTTCGCAATTTTGTTGTGCACGAAATTGGTGTCATGACGTCAGACTACGCACAAGCGTTTTTTAAATCTGACGAGCGGGAAGTGGCTCGTGAACCGTCTGGTGCCAAAACCTTTCGTGTTCGTCAGGTTGCTGTCGATAATGGGTTCGATTCTCGGCCAGTGGAAGTAGAGCATACTTCAGCTACCGATGAACAAAATCAAGAATTGCGTTTTGCTACAGGTCAGCCACGAGAAGCTAGGCGTGTCAATAATAAGTCGCCTCCTGTGTGCTTCGTTTGTTCTCGGTCTACGTGTAAACACTATCTGGCGGATTGCGAGAAGTTTAAAAGTCTTGCACCTGAAATAAAACGTAAGACCGTGGTTGAAGCTAAGAGATGCTTAAACTGCCTTTCTCTTGACCACTTCGTTCGCCAGTGTTCTTTTCCATCTAAGTGTCGATTGTGTGGCCCGCAATGTCGCAATAAACATGCTGCTGCGCTGCATGAATACTACACGTTCGGTGGAAGCTCCGGGGCCGCTGCGGGAAATGAACCTGTAGCACCCACTCCAGCTCCCCGAAATAGGGTAAAATCCAATGGTAATAACCGAAAAGACGTGACTGTGCGCAAAATTAGACACGAAAATAACCGTGTGGTTTTGCTTCGCACAAGCGCAGTTAAAGTGGTTAACCCTAAAACTGGCAAGTCAGCGTTGGCTTATGCTCAACACGATACTGCCAGCCAAGCTACTTTAATTTCAGAGAACTTGAAAGATGAGCTTGGGTTGAAGGCAGTACCTGACTCGACTGTCAAGATTCGAACCTTAGCAGATTGTACTGTTGACAGTGGTGGGCGCACTAATTTCGTCCTTGAATCTTTATACTCCGGGGAAGAATTTACCATCAAGGATGCTTTGGTGGTACCTGAGTTTCCCAACGATGACCATACCTTGCCTCATGCTGTGGACACCGCTGCACTCGAACACTTTAGTGGTGTAGAATTCCATGTGGTACCCGGGCGCAGACGAATAGATATCTTAATTGGTCAGTCGGATAAAACCTTGCTCACCGTTTTAGACGAGTGTGAAGGCACTGACCCTGAGGAACCAAACTATATCCTGACACGACTTGGACCCGTTGCCAGTGGGGGACGCATTTTGGCTACCGCTCACCAGAATTCACTGTCCTCGTTGAGAGTTCAAACTACGAATCCGGGGAACTCGGTTTGTGAATGCAGCGAGCTAAAAAAAGAAATTGTTGCTCTCAAAGAAACTGTGCGACAGTACGAACTCGATAATGAAGTTGTCATGCCTTCCGTGAGTGACGAGATGGCCAAAGAGCTTGTTGAACCCAACATAAAGGTAGCTGTTCAACCTTCGGAGTTGGCTCCTGTTGTTAAAGCCGTTGCGGTTAGTCATGTGAATGTTTCTGATGGTAATGATATCGATACCCTGGACAGGCTTATTGAAACCTCGCCAGATCTCTATACCTTGAAGAAGCGTTTTAGTTACCTTATTGTTTTTGTGGAATTTTTGGTTGCTCGGTCTAGGAAAGTTTCCTTTAACAAACCTGTACTTAATGCTGCCTTTTTGGATCATGCGCTGATGAAAGAAGTCAAATATGTTCAAGCACGGCGTTTTGGGGATGTTATACGACCCCTCAGTCAGGGTTCATCCGATGATTTCGAAGCTGTGCTGAAGCGTTTGAGTCAACGTGTTGCCACACCAGACAACACCCGCCGTGTAAACGAATTAAAAACTCTGCGCAATTTAAGGCCTTGCGTGGGACCAGACTCGTTGCTGCGCGTTGATGGCAGACTGGAAAATGCCGAGCTACCAATCGACACCAAACATCCTATAATTTTACCTGCAAGACACCCGTTGACACGGCTTGTTGTGCTTTTTGAACATTGCTCCGCCGGCCACGCTGGCCCTTCATACACGCTCATGAAAGCTCGTCAACGCTACTGGATTATACATGGCATTTCCAGCGTGAAGCATTTTATTGCAGATTGTAGCAAGTGTGCTTTGCGCAAAGCTAAACCTATTAGGCAGCTCATGGCAGATTTCCCGGAGTGCCGACTCACTCTGTGCAACAAGCCATTTAAATTTTGTGGTGTTGACTATCTTGGACCTTACTCCTTTAAACAAGGCCGGAGCGTTTGCAAGGCATGGGGTCTTCTGTTTACCTGCTTGTGCACAAGATGTATTCATGTTGAGGTTGTGACTAGTTTAGATCTTAATAGTTTTTTACTTGCATTTTCTCGGTTTATTAATCTGCGTGGGGCAGTAGACACGTTCTATTCCGATAATGGTTCTACTTTTTGCGCTGCTTCTGTAAAATTACCGGATTTGCTTGGCTCGACAGAATTTGTGAACGCATTACGTAAATCAGATATTAACTGGGTTCGAATCCCGCCCTACGCGGCTTCGCAGGGTGGCTCATGGGAATCGATGGTAAAGTTGTTTAAGACCGCTTTAAATAAGGTTCTCTCAGATACACGGCTTATGCCAACGTTAATTGAACTCCAGACCTTCACATCGGATGCGGTGCGTATCGTTAATGACCGGCCTTTGACTGCTCTTAGTGATCATCCGAATGATCTTTTACCCTTGACATCGTCGTCGTTTCTGGGGCAGCAGTTGGCACCCAATACCCCGGTGGGAACTTACCATGATAAGGGTGATCTCCGCAGGGACTTTTTGTATAGTGCTAACCTGGGACATCGGTTCTGGCTCACCTGGATGACGGGATATCTCCCTACTCTTCAGGGTCGCAATAAGTGGAGGACTATACAGAAAAACCTTACCCCTGGTCAGCTTGTCCTTTTAGGGGATAGTGAAGATGTTTTTCATAAAGGAGCTTACCGCCTGGGTCGCATTCATCGTTTGCACCCTCAGCTCCGCAAGGGTAGAGAGATAGTGCGCCGCGCTACGGTGGCAGTTTTGTCTAAGAAAACCCCTGGTGGCTCTGCCGAATTGGAGTATGTACTCCGGGATCTTTCTAAGATCGCTCCGGTATGACCTGACCCTGTTGCTTGATCAATCTTGCGTTTTTTGTTATGCTGTAGGCTTAGACCTTTGTGCTATGTTAATTGGCGTTCTTTGTTTTGACGTAGGCCTAGACGTCTGTGCTATTTTTGATGAAAATTGTTTCGCTGTTGACATGTTTATTGAATTTTTACCTTTCCTTTGCGTCGTTTATCGAAATTCTTAATTTATGCCCATAATTCAAATTTTACCGATGTTCTAATATAAAGCTTACCTACCGTCTTTCTCACCTTATGTTATTTTATTCATAATCACTTAATGCACTTGCTCAAATATTACTCATTATGATTTAGTGTGCTTTCGGTGCTTCATATATTTTTCTTATATTGAAACTTCACCTCTGGACTTAGTTTCACGGGGCCGTATGTTCAGCACCGAACCTTTTTTTTATTTCCGACTTAAGGTTTCAAACCCGGTGTTTAATATTTGCTGCTCACTGTAAATTTTTTTCTTGCTCTCAACGTTTGTTCATCCTTCAACGATTGCCCGTCACACTTGATTGATTCTACACAATTTCACGCCTCTCTCAAACTTTATTGCGATTGGTTTACTCCATATTACGTCATTGTTCACGTGATTGTTGTTTGTTTGCCACATCTATTTTGCGAATTTCAAAATCAGTTTTACGTTTGGTTTTATGGTGGAAGGACGTGCTTTTAACTGAAAGATTTTATTGAAGTTTTAACCCGGTAAAGCAAAGTTAATTTTTGCCGCTTTGTGCTGATTCAAGAATATCTACAAACTGTTTTACAACTAATCAATATAGAAGAAAGAGAATTCGAAAATTGTTTGGTATTGGAAGACAGTTGGATACACAGTTACGAAGTGGTGAAAGCCCAGGCGCTCCTCTTGGGCTAAATATTAACTAGCTATAGTCACAGGCGAGCTTCAGTCTGTAACAAAGACCTTTTTTTTTACTTCATATCGAGCGGTAAATTGGACGTCGAAAGACGTGAAAACCTTTTTTTTGGTCTTCAGTCGGACGTCGAAAATTGCGGCCCCCTCCCCCCTTCTCAAATTTTTGGGGACGCCCCTGACTGCAAGCATCTAGAGACTTTTTACTTTGACCATTTTTCATCTTGTGCATGGATGTCATAATAGACGTTTTGCAATCTATGGTGTTGTTTGCTATAGCGAAGACGTTTACTGTAGTGTCGTAATTACGTAACAATGTGGTACAATCTGGAATTTTCTGGAATCGTAAATTTTCTGAAAGATGGGGCGGAAATTTGTTATTGATTCAGACGAGTATTACATAAATTATGTTGTCTGTGTTGCTGCTTCTCGTATTTTGTTTCGGAGTGATTAGTATTGCTCTGGTGTTGCAACCATGCCCACTCCTATATTCTGTTAACTTCTCTTCTCCTACCTGCATGCCATAACGTTAATCGTTTTGTTGCTTCTTCCCTTTTCCTGTGCCGCGTTTTATTCCCCTACTCTTATCGTATTCTTTTATTGTGTTGACGGTGCGGAAATAAAAGACACTACTCCTACTACTATTTTCTTAGTTACTTGGGTGTTTTTTTAAAGTGGTAGATTGCAAGATTTCCAAGGATCATTGGATATAACACTGATACTTTCACGTCGTTCTCTAGGAGAGATAACGTTTCTGGTCACAGGATTAAAGGCTGAATCTATAGCCAAGTTTCCATATCGCGACAATCATTTGTTTTCTCATTTTTTGCCTCGCTGTGGTTTGTGTTATCGATGTTTATTATTTCGTGGCCGAAAGTAAAACTTCACTACTAGTACGAACGCGTTGTTATTGCTTTTACTGTTAATTAGTTAACTTAAATGACGAAACCTTGCAAAAAACGAACAATTTAAAGTATGAAGTGAGATGGAAGCAACAAAAAATATAATTTGTAAACAAAAACATGATTAAGCAGACAATACTGTTCAAGAATTTTTAGTTTGTTTGAAATAAAAATGTCACTTAAAGTCAAACTTTATTGATTTAACGGAATTAATCTACTTACGTTTATTGGAGCTAAATCTAACTTCAACGGAGCTACAACTATTTTGTTAATGAAGCAAACGTATTGCCTCAGTCAGTCAATCAGTTTCAATTTATTTCAGCGCACAGAAGAAGAAAGGCGCACAGAGGAAAACAGTGAAAGAGCAATGCTCACCAAGTCTACTTCAACTACAATAGTGACAATTAAAATTGGCGTTTCCAAAATTAACTGCACACTACTAAAAGTAAAGAAAGTCAGAAAAAAATAGCTATCTATACCGTACAAGTACTGGCATTAAATTAAGCCCTGTTCACACACACGGCGTTAGCGGCAAGATCCAGGTATGTCACTTATGTCATTGGTCACACAGAAAGCTCAAGGCGTTTGCTAAACGTGTTAGCGGTAATTTTCTGCGTCTGAAGCCTCAAACGGCAGAGTTGACATATTTCAACTTTTCCGCTTGAGGCTTTGCGAATTAGCTTAGTGATAAATGAACGACTGCGCTGATATTACACAGACTAAAGAGAAAATTCAAAACTTTTACTTAAGCGCGTGTGCCTGAGATAAAATTCCGAGGTATTTTGCAACAGTAGATTGTTTCAGAGGTTTATTGTTCATGGTTAACTCAAATGCTTTAAGGCGATTTTTCCAGGTCCAAATGTAATGTATGTAGTTTAAGTTTTGTCACAATTCAATGTTAGCTTGTTCTGTCTTAGGAACAATTCAATTTTAGTTAACTATTTTTTTTATTTTTTCTTGTAATCTGGATGGGTTTTTATCCTGCATTATAGGAGCTGTATCATCAGCAAATGGTCTTACTTCAAAGTTGAAAGCACTTGCAATGTCATTTATGTAGAAAGAAAATAATGTTGGGCCTAGAGTTGATCCCTGGGGAATTTCACATTTTACCTCCTGGTTATTGGACATGACGTTGTTTACAAAGACATACTGATTTTTTTTACGTAGGTAGCTTTCTAATAGTTGCAGGATATTACCTCTTACTCCATATGTTTCTAACTTTTTTATCAAAATATTGTGATCAACTGTGTCAAACGCTTTTTTTAGGTCTAGTAAGATTATGCATGTATATTTTTTATCGTCTGTGGTTTTGTTAAACAATGTGCGGCTTTTGTTAAACAAAGGCTTTGTTGATCTGAGAAAGAACATCTGCTAACAGGAGTGAAGTGGAATGTTTCTTTGGAAATCCAAACTGATTTTTATTTAAAATTTCGAAATCAGACAAATATTTATCAAGCCTTTGCAATATTAAAGTTTCAAATATTTTTGAGAATGGTAATGTAATGGATATTGGACGGTAATTGTTGGGCAGCTTAGTGGAGCCACCCTTATGAACTGGAATGACTTTTGCTAATTTTAGTTCGTCAGGAAATACACCTTCAACTTCACATCTATTGTAAATCTCACTCAATGGAGCTGATATAACTTCACTTGCTGTCTTGATAATATGAGACAGTGATATTGTCAGGCCCTGTTGCCTTATAAGAATGTGGTTAATGTATGCATTGGAATACTTCAGTAGGCGTAATTGGTTGAAAAGTTGAAAAAACAGTGAGTTCTGTTATCACGATGTCAACGTTTTAAGAAGAAGAGTAGACTTTGGAGTATGGGAACAGGCTTGATTAGGGCCTCTTTTTTCTAGCTGCCAAAGAAGGGCCAATGTTGACAAAGAAATCATTGAGTGTATTGCAAATGTCAGAATTATCGTTGATGGGAAGACTCTCCTCAGTAATAAGTTCATTTATTCTATTAGTTTTAACTGTCTTTCTTTGTAGAATTTCATTAATAACCGATCATTGTCAGCCATATTAGCTTCAGCTTCGGTTAGGTTACCTTTAGCTTCGGTTAGGTCCAGCTTCTGTTCGATTTGCTTCGCTATGACAAAGGAAAGCACAAAGCCCCGTTGGAGGAAGACAGGGGCGGCGCCAGCCCAAAACGAGTGGGGGGAACTAATGAATCTTTTGTTGGGAGGCTTAATCAAAGTATAGGTCAGGCCTAGCGTGCAAAGCTTCTAGCTTCCGGAGGTAAGGTAGAGCCCAGGAGTGAAGCGTTTGGAGGCTGGAGTTTGGGAAAACACCCGGACAGAGGGCGATTTTTGAAATTTTAGCTCAAAATAATTGAATTTTATGCATCATACATGTAGAGATTTTAGAATCACAGCACAAACGCTTAAATTTTTAAAGGGAATGGTGCAATTGATTACAGCAGTTAGAAGTACGAAAAAAGAAACGTCATAGGCGAGGTTTGAGAAGTCTACTAACCATGAATATGGAATTAAAAAATGAGATTTCTACATAAATTTCCGAAGGTTATTTAGGTACCAGTATGGTAAGCCATTGTGGGACTGGGAGGAGGAGGATAGACTATAGCTTTCCGCCCATTGGCTACACTCTTGGAGGAACACATGTACATAGATGATGGTCTTGTAAGAAAATCGCTTCATAGTTCGAATCAGCCGGTTCAAAACAAAAACACACAAAAGTTATAAACATAACGTTGGAAAATGCTCTATTGCTTGTTTAAAATTCACAAAGGACCACGCACTTGGAATATGAGGCAAAGCTCTCTGCTACTGAAAGATCTATGTAAAATTTAAGCAAAAAAAGCTAAACTTTTAAAGTCACTAAATATACTGGAAACATTTGGACAAAGATTAGTTCAAAATTTTAAAAAATTAAGCAGCTATACAGTCAACTTTTATTGTTTTTGGCTGACATTGTAACTAACCGGAATATGGCCCTTGGTCTCTCATCCAATATCTTGGTGTAAATCGGAACGTTTACAGCCGTTTACATATTAAGAGATCAATCAGCAGCAGTTGCGTTGTTGTTTGACCTACGTGAACCTTGCACCGAATACATTAGCTCATTTAACTGAATTAAACATAAAACTAGGTAAATATCTCAGTTAGAAAAATAAGAGCCAATGCCACTTGAAACATCTTTATTCGAGACCTTTCGACTCATTTTCAATCCTACAGTAAAATATACGCATCGTTAGATAATAACCACAAGCCAGCATAGCAATTGTCCAACATAAGCCTTAATCGTACCGTAAAACGAGACAGCGCTGTTTCTGGCTATTAGCCTTCATCAGCCGCCCTCAGGTAAGAAACATTTATCTTCCAGGACGAACGATCTTGCCAGGATCAGACATGGGGTAATCGTAATGTAATTAGTAATCGATTACAATTAATTACATTTTTTTCAGTAATCGTAATCGATTACTAACCCAAAATCAGCTGTGTAATTGTAATCGTAATCGATTACATTGCAGCTGATTACATCATTCAGTGAATTACGCTTTCGATTCTGGTTGAAGCGGTGAGAATTTTGGTTTTGCGTACTTGCACTGCGTTGTGCCAATTCACAAGTCTATCCGCTGTGTTGTTTTGAACCACATCACGCAGTTGGAAGCAAAAATGTAATTAGAGCATTGCCACCTTTATCTCTGAGATCTGAATAACAGCTGCCGTGGTGCTAAAACTTCTATTGTGCTGTTTTATAGCACCTATGCTTTCTACTAAAACAAACAAGCAACACATTCGTCACTGAAAATTTAATTAGCACATTATTCATTTATTTGATCAGAGTGTGAAGCAAAAAAATTTCTTCGCAAGCTTTGCAGTCTGTGATTAGTTTTTAGTATGAGTTGTCAGTCGAGTCTTAGTTTCGCTCAAAAGTAAAACCAAAAAAATCTACCAACAATTCCGCAAGCTGACTAAAAGTAATCGAAATTGTAATCGCGATTACAATTGATGTAATTGTAATTTTAATCAATTACAATAATTTTTTTTAGTAATCGTAATTGTAATCATTGTAATCAAATGATTAGGAGTAATTGTCATCGTATTTTTTTTTTTTTTTTTTTTTTATTTATTTATTTATTTCAAGCCACTTACGATTACATGAGTTCTGTAATTGCCCCAAGTCTGGCCAGGATCACTCATCCCTTCATATAAATATTTCTTAAAGAATTTAACCTTTGTGGTACGCAATCCACTCGTGTGGCTACGTCACCATTCCAGTCAAAGTCTGTCACCAACTCAGTCAAACTCTGTCACCATTCCAGTCAAATTAGGCTCAATCTTACAACAATTTGTTGTGCTAACTCTTAACTATGAGGTGGCGTATAATTTAGAAATTGGCAATGACTTAAGTATGCGTGTTGAAACATCTCAAATTAAACTATTTAAAATTGCATTGGCTCTTATTTTTTCTAATTAACCTATTGCTATCGTCCCGTTCCTCTGCAGCTTTGTCAATATGCTTTCTTTCTTGGTATATTTTGTTTAATTTCATAAGTTACTCGTTAATGCCGTAGAGCGAGACAGCGCTGTTTCTGGCTATTAGCCTTCATCAACCGCCCTCAGGTAAGAAACATTCATCTTCCAGGACGAATGATCTTCCCAGGATCACTCATCCCTTTGAATAAATATTTCTTAAAGAATTTAACCTTTGTGGTACGCATATCCACTCGTGTGGCTACGTCACCATTCCAGTCAAACTCTTTACGTGGCCAGGGTGAAGAGCAAACAAATAAAGAGCAGCGTCCTTCCTGGCCTACCGGACGGGAAGTCATGACGACTTCCTCTTGTTGGGTCAGAGGCTATAACAGCACTCCATCACCAACAGTGCAAAGCACTCCAGTAAATCGTACCGTAGAGCGAGACAGCACACTTTAGTAGTTTCAACACGCACACTTTAGTTGTTTGCTCTTCACCCTGGCCACGTAAAGAGTTTGACTGGAATGGTGACGTAGCCACACGAGTGGATATGCGTACCACAAAGGTTAAATTCTTTAAGAAATATTTATTCGAAGGGATGAGTGATCCTGGGAAGATCATTCGTCCTGGAAGATGAATATTTCTTACCTGAGGGCGGTTGATGAAGGCTAATAGCCAGAAACAGCGCTGTCTCGCTCTACGGTACGATTTACTGGAGTGCTTTGCACTGTTGGTGATGGAGTGCTGTTATAGCCTCTGACCCAACAAGAGGAAGTCGTCATGACTTCCCGTCCGGTAGGCCAGGAAGGACGCTGCTCTTTAGTTGTTTACTCGTTAATATCAAAATCTTTATAACATCAAGTTATTTTTTTAGATTTATATGGATAGGTGCTCATGAAATTAACGAGAAGTTGATCAGATTAAAGCAATTAACTTTACTTTAAATAAAAAACAGTACTGCAGTGCTGTAGTTTATAAACTACTCATGCCTAATCATTGTATCATTCATCTAGCTAGACATTCAGGAGTACTCACCAAGCGTGCCAAAGCATTGGCATAAAAAACAAAAAGCAGCATCTTGAGATATCGATATTCAGTCCATTCGAACTCGTTGTAACAATTTTTTGAAAATCGATATTTTTTGCTACCCTGATTGGATTGAGGAAATTTGATTATTGAAGGCCGAATTGGACCTAACTGAACTGCACATGTCCTATTATCATTGTGTATTTTCTCGGTTGCTGGATCCCTGTCCCCATTGCTTGCACTTTCAGACATTATACTTCTCTTAATCTTATAACTCTACATACCTTTCCCCTCTCCTCAAGAACACTACTGGCTCTTCGTGCTATTCAATCTCATTAAAGATTTCAGATTTGGATTGTTACGCCACAACAGGGTGAAGCAACTTTCGCAACTTGCCGAATGCTTAATGCTTGCACATGGAGTTGGCCGAGCGGTTGGTGCATTGGGCTCCGAAGCTGGCTTCGAGGGTTCGATGCTCAACTAAGTCATCTCCATGATGCATGTAGTTCACTACCACAAAAATTCTAAGCTGCAATTAAGTGGCTTGAAATAACAAAATAAATAAAATAAAAAAAAAAAAAAAAAAAAAAAAACTTGCCGAATGCTTTCAGGTTGCATCTCTATGACGTAATAAAAGTGAATAACCTCGCTCAAGGTTGGAAACGTTTGCACACGAAACTCAATGGATGAAATTGCGAAGTCAGATTTTTGCATATTCGGACATGCAAGTGAATACAAGAAATTTAATTTTGAAAAACAATCAGCGTAAAAAGCCTTGACTCAAGCAGAAATTGAATATGGTTGGTGACGTCACCCCCCTCATACCCCCACAATTTCTCATCAGTTTTAGACGATTCACAAAATTGACCTTTATGAGGAGTGGGGGGGGACAGTTCCCCCCCTACCCCATGGCGCCTCCCCTGGAGGAAGATCTTGCAGAGGAAAGAATTTTAGTGACAAAATCGTCCATTAGATTTCGCCTCATTTTTGCATTGTCGGGCCATGACATCACTGAAAAAACCGAAGGAAAACTTTTTTCTTTTTTTTGGTTCAAAACGGACTTTAATAAAAATAAACCAAACCATTCGGCAGAAATTTAATTCAACTTGGACGCATTGCTGCGAAATTGCCAGGAAACCAAAGTCCGCACACTGAGCTGTTGTTTACCGAGAAAGTAGGGTTTTCTTCCCAACCGCTGAGGCGCTACTGGTTACAGTGATTAGTATCTACCCGTATAAGTTCTCTTTTTAGTATCTACCCGTATAAGTTCTCTTTTTCGTGTACAAGTTCTCCATTATAAAAAACAAAAACGGAGAACAGAAATGAAGCACCGACGCAGGACAATGCCAACATAAACAGAAATTAGCATCAGAGTTGGGCAGTACCGCGGTACTTTTTTAGTACTGTTATCGGTACCGTCGATACTTTGTAAAAAATGTACCGTTTTTGATACCGTCGTTACTTTTTAGACGGTTTTACTCGATATTAAACCGTTCAGATGGCCGAGTGGTATAGAGCGTCTACTTCTGGATTGGTAGATTTGGGGTTCGATTCCGAGTCGGGTCAAACCAATGACTTTAAAATTGGTATTCACAGCTTCCCTGCTTGACGTTCAGCATTTAAGGGACAGTGTGGAGAAAGCCGGCAAGTTTACTTGTTGTGCCGTTGGGAAAGGCACTTAACGGAATTCCCCCATCTTAGTGAGGTAGACAGATGGCCGGCAACTCCTAAGCGAGCTCGTATAGCGCATCGATCGCTTTCTCATGATAGGAGGATAAATATGCCAATAATAAAAAAAAGAAAAAAAATATTTCGGTAACTTTTTTTTGAATAAACTGAAGAGAGCGAAAGCGAAAAATTTTTTGGTATTTTCCGCGAAAGGGATTTTCAAAAAGTATCGCAAAACCAGGTTGTTGTAGATGAGTGGTCGGCAACCACCGGGCTGCGGCCCCCTGCCGGATATCCGGTAAGGTAGATTTGCCGAATATCCAGCGTCAGGCAAATTTGCTATCCGGCACTTCCCACGTTGCAAACAACGAAATTTAGAAAAAAATTGTAACAAAATTTCCCAACGCCAGAGCTGGGCAAACTGCGGGCCGCTTTCAGATCTTTTTTTTGCTTTTCACCGATTTTCAGGGGAAAAATAGTAGATTTGCGGACGTGTAGACCTTTTTTTATTTTTGCTCATCAATGCTTTGTGGGGGCAATTTGGACCCACACTTTTCAAAAAGTGGCGATTGTGTAAAAAAGGTTGAAGACCGCTAGTTTAGACTATGTGGAAAAATTTATTTGTGTGTCATTGAATCAAACTAAAACTATGGACCTGCAAATTCTGAGAAAAATGTAAATTTTGACTCATCTAAAAGTTCTGAGTATGCTGCTACTGATACACCAACCTCTACTGAAAGTGGCATTGAAAATGAAAACATTCTCCTTCAATGCAATGATGAATTTCGCACAGCAAGAACTTTTGCAACATTTTTTTCGTATATAGGCCATAAGCTTTTTTACGTTCTTAGTATTGCTCGAATGTAACAACGTAGCCAGATAAACAAGGGTGCGACAAACTTTTCTGCTCTCCAGGGCGAGTTTCTGATAATAATACTCTTAGTTATACCCAGAGATGGGCAGTTATCGCGATAACTTATCGGCGATAATTTTTTACCAATTATCGTTATCGCTCAAAATAGTTTGGATTTATCGATTACCGATATCGCTTTTGTGATATATTTTGTTATCGCCGATAAATTATCGCGATAAATGATTCTTTATGCACACAGTGTTCAAAGTTAGGGAATTGGCGATAAGGCAAAATTCACGGCGTCAGTAAAGTTTTGTTGCGATTCAAAAAATCTGTCTTTTGTTTTGTTTAATCCCACGGCAGAGTCCGTGAACTGCTCTCTTTTCTTGAAAAATTTAGAAAAACACTTTTGTGACTTGACTTACAAAAAAAACTTCGTCAAACACATTGAAAATTTACTGCCACATTTATCGGAAAAATTTATCGGCGATAATTTATCGATTACCGATATCGCTTTAAAAAATTGAGATTTATCGGTATCGCCCAAAGCATTTTTGAAATTATCGATTATTGTTATCGCTCACAGAAAGGTTTATCGTGCCCATCACTGGTTATACCTATAGCTTCATAATTAATGCAGGAGATCAACAGAAGATGCTGTTGCCATACATGAGAATGCTCGTTCTCGTGAGCGTGCCGCTGTCGCCTTGTTGATATAACTGAAGTGTTTGCTTGCAGTATCAAGATTCGCGCGTGACTACAACTCAGATCTTACACTAGCACCAGATGCGACAAAAAGCATGATAAGGTTTTAATTTCGTTGCTCTGCAGGACGTAAACCAAAACAAAACTTAATTTTCAAGAAAAAAGTTTCTTCTGAAAAGCACCGAAAATCGGTACCGAGTAACGATATCGTCGTTACTTTTTCAAAAATGTACCGTTATCGGTACCGACGGTACTTTTTTAGCAAAGTATCGGTACCGATATCGTCGTTACTTTTAAAGTACCGAGTGCCCAGCTTTGGATAGTATAATTATGCAACAAAGGTGCAGGGCATCGAACTCTTAACCTTACGACCAAGAGCTGAATGCTTTACAGCAGGGTTCAGCAATCTTTTTCGCACAGTGGACCGGTTTGAAACTGATTTTTTTGTGAACCGGCCTTTGAAAAATCACAAATGTTTTGGCAATAAAACAGCTTGGATTTATTTAGCTTGACTCCACGAAGATGGCTTATCTGCCAAGTTTTTTCCGGTGTCCCAAAAAAAAAAAGGTCTTCACTCTGCTATGGAGCTAAATCTGCCAAATGTTTTAAATTTAGGGCATTTAATGTGAAAACGCCGACGGACCGGTTACAAACTTCACCGGTGTTTGCCGACCACTGCTTTACAGTATTGCTACTCCAAGCAAAATCCACTTTTTCCTCTACAATACTAAATGTGCGATCACACTAACTACTGAGACATTGAGACCTTTGAGACATTGTGTAGGTTTATCTTGTTATGACACGCGTCTCAATGATTTTGTGCGGATGTGATGTCATAATAAGATAAACTTGCACAATGAGTCAAAGGTCTCAAAAGTCTCAGTTAGTGTGATCGCACCTTTACAGTCACTTGCAAACAAGAGTGCAATGCAAAACGAAATTGATTTTTTTACGTTAAATTATATTATTGCCTTATTGTTGACTGTGGTGACACCAAAACTGTGGTGACAGCAAACATACTGCCTACAGACCAAGGCGATTAATTGTTATTTAAGCAGCTCCCATTGGTTTTTGTATCAGGATGAGAAATAATACCAAATTAAACTGGGCGAGCTTGTTGGTGATGCGATTTTTTTTAAGAACTACGGCTTCGCTTATTTCAGTCCATATTTTATGCAAACAACATGAATTATATTGTATCACACTTTAACTAGATAACTACTCATTAACTGGGCAAAAATTTTTGTGCGCCCCTCCTGGTTGCGAATCTTGAAGACAGTATTACGTAAAAGTCGAATGAATTTCTGATGAGGCTTGCTTGTGACAAGAAAGATTAATAACCCAGTTTCGGCTTCACAAAGAGTTCTTTAAACAATTTTCTATCACGCATTTAGCAGATATTTTCCATTTTTTGCCGAGTTTACTGTACAATGAACACCAATATGTTATGCGCGTATAAACAGCTGATTTTCTTAAGGGGGGCGGAGCCACCCCACCAGGACCGCAACCAGAGGGGCGCGGAGCCCTCCTGAAATTTCGCCCCCCCTACAAAAATTGCTTGCTATAATACATGATACCAGTATAAGTAATTTGACCACCCCTAAAATATTTTTCGCCCCCCTAAACATTTGCTTCTAGTTGCGGGCCTGCACCCCGCGCTACTCCTGGCTGCGGGCCTGACTTTAAATTACCTTTATATTCACTTTAAAACAGTCAAAAGAAACCAATAATTGGCTGTAGACCACGGAGCATCTTTCTTGAAAAAAAAGATGTTTTTCACTCGTCAAGCTTTGAAGTTTGTGACATGAAATATTACCGACTCGTGCGGTTTTAATCTAGTTAAAATTACACATACATTCTAAAGAAAAATGCAGGTTAGAGAGAGATAAACTAAACTGGTACCAAAAGCGGTCTTACTTCTAGCAATGCAGATCACTACTAGAATACGGTACAGCGAGCAGCGCCAATTGCAGTATAAAACATACGAGCGAGCTGCAGGCAAGCGGCAATAGATGATTACATCGTGGTTGCATGCGATCAATCAGCAACAAACGCGCTCGAAGAAAACGACCAACAAATTATCACATTTCTCCCCACCAAAAAAATGAAAGTAAGCAACACGGAAAAGATTACAGTAACTATTATAAAACACAACCAATAGTACATAACAATTATTAGTGTGGTACCCCTTCCCCGTATCGATCAGGAGGACGACGCTGTCTAGTTGAACGTCGAAAGGAGGAGTAGTGGAAGTTTTATCCCCTGCGGGAGGTATAGTAGGAGAAGCGGGAGGTGTAGAGGGACCGGGTGTTGATGGAGGAGAAGTAGTTGAAGGATTGAAGACAACGGGCTGAGGTGGCGACGGAGAAGGAATAAGAGTATCAACGGATACCGTAGATTCTTGATTGTATTGTTCATCATCTGGGCTTGACTCAGTTACAGTTGGACAAGGCGCTAAGTCTTTAAGCGCTACTGTGGTTTCCCGTCCGTCAGGATATCTCACATGGGCAAAGCTTGGGTTTGCTTCTACCAGTTCGACCTCGTCACAAAGCGGATCAGACTTTCTTTGTCTTACAAATCTGCGCAGCAAGACAGTACCCGGCGAGGTTAGCCAGGATGGAAGAGATTTTCCAAGCATAGATTTTCGGGGAAAAGAAAGAAATTGTTCATGAGGAGTAGCATTTGTTGCTGTGCACAGTAATGAACGAACGGAATGCAAGGCATCTGTAAGCACCATCTCCCATTGTTCTTCTGGTAATCTATTATTTCTTAGGAACAACTGAACAGTTTTCCAAATTGTCTGATTGTAACGCTCGCACTGAGCGTTTCCAGTTGGGTGGTAAGGTGTCGTCCTACTGGTGGCCACTCCCCTCGAATGTAGGAAACTCTTTAAGTCTCTAGACATAAAAGCCGCTCCTCTGTCACTACATAAAAGCCGCTCCTCTGTCGCAACCAGGTAATCCGAATATGGAAAACAAAGTTGTTAAACAAGATATTACAGATTGCGAAGAAACATTTTTGCAAGGGAATGTAAATGGAAAACGGCTAAACTCATCAATAACGACTAGTAAAAACGGATTGCAACACTTGGATGATATCGGTCCTTTAAAATCGATGGAAATTCTTTCCCAAGGTCGAGTGGCTTTTATGAGTGGCGTGCTATCCGGTTTGTAAAATTGGGGTTTGATTTCTGCACAGGTACGACATTGAGAACATACACGTTTCACATCTTCTACTGAAAAGGGTAAGTTTTTCATTCTTATGAAGTGTATTAACCTAGAAACTCCAGGGTGGCCAAGTTTCTTGTGAATGCCATCGAGATCAGCTGATGAAGACAACGAGGCGCAGACACGTGAGAATGCATCTGGTGCTACGTTTTGTTGGCCACGTTTGTAGACTATATCGTAGCTAAAAGAGCCGAGTTCGATTCTCCAAAGCATTATCTTTGAATTTTTAATTTTGCTGCGTTTTCGGTTGTCGAAAACAAATGACAATGATTTTTGATCAGTTACGAGAGTAAAGGTCCGACCCAGTAAATAATGTGACCATTTTCGTACCGCTTCGATGATAGCGGTCGCTTCTTTTTCTACGGCCGGATAATGTTGCTCAGAACGAGAAAGAGTTCTTGACATGAACGCCACTGGTCGATTATTTTAACTAAGTATAGCAGCGATTGCAAAATCGGATGCATCGCATTCGACTGAAAAGGGAGCGTCATCATCAATGCTATTAAGCCGTGCCTTTAACAAGTCTTGCTTGAGGTGAAGAAAACAGTTTACAGCATTATCAGAAAGAGGAAAAACTTGAGAGTCTGAAAGAGGTTTAATTTTATGGGAAAAGTTAGGGATCCATTTTGAATAATAAGCAAACATGCCAACGATTCGTTTAAGCTCTCGTTTGGTTTGAGGCAAAGGTAGGTCCATGAGGGGTTTAAATCTTTCAGGGTCTGGTCGTATAGAGCCCTTTGAAACCAAATAACCCAACATTTTAATTTCTTTCACAGAAATTATAGATTTTTGTTGATTAAAAGTAAGATTTAATTTCTTAGCCACATCGAAAAAAGCATTGAGGTTGATATCATGCTCAATTTGGTTTTTACCAAATATAGTGATGTTGTCTAAATACGCTAAACAACCTTTCAAATTGTACGATTCAATGACACTATCGATAGTACGCTGAAAAAATGACACTCCATTAGTGACACCAAACGGCAATCTACAAAATTGGTACAGTTTACCATTAGCTTCAAACGCCGTAAACGGCCTATCTTCGCGTAGCAATGGAATCTGGTGATATGCCGATTTTAAATCAACAGTACTAAATACACTATGTTGGGCAATATAATTAATTTGGTCATCAATTCTCGGTAACGGATAAGCATCTAGATGACTATAACGATTAACAGTTTGAGAATAGTCGACAACCATTCTTTTCTTATGACGATCGTCTTTCGTTACAACAACTTGGGCCCGCCAAGGACTTTCAGACGTTTCGATAATACCTTCTTCTAAGAGCTTTTTAATTTCTAGCGTGATAAACTCGTGATCGGCCCGACTGTATCGCCTAGACTTGCTAGCAATAGGTTTGCAGTTAGGATTCATATGCTGAAATATTCGGGGAGGCGTTACATTCGCAGGAGCAACACAACAATACGATTCGTTTTTATCTATTATGAGAGATTCACGAGCTCCGCCAGTTTTGAACACGACACTTTCATGCAGCCGCATAAAGTCTTGGCCTAGTATAACATCGGCACACAAATCATTCACAACACTAAACTCGACATTTTTATAAGGTTGGCCGCGAAAAATAACTTCAGATGAAATTGAGCCAACTATTTCAGCACTACATATTTTCGAAGCTAGATTCACGTTACCTTTTCGAGGTTCGTAAGAAAAATTATTTTCTGAAGCAAACTTACGGTTCATGAAACTGTCCGACGCGCCAGAGTCTATTAATGTTTTAGCAAGTACTCCGTCGATCTTTAAGTCAACCGTAGCGAGTTCGAGTGAAGTTGGAGCTCCTGCAGCAATTGGTTCGATCACAGCCAGATGAGGAGTAGCTATAGACGCGGACATCTTAGTAGACTTCGTTGATTGACATTGTTTAGCAAAATCTCCCACTTTGCCACAAAGATAACATTCAGCAGATTTTGCAGGGCACTTGTATCTGGGATGAAAAACGTTTCCACAAAAAAAGCATTTTCGAGTGATATTCCGTTTCTCCGAGGCAGTGGATATGTACCCCGTGTCTTTTTCTTTCTTCGGTTCAAAGGATAGACCTCGATACTCAGAGTCGGAGGGCGTTGGCTGTGAAGCAGTTGCTACTTCAGGCTGTGGCTGAAAAAAAGTCGCGTTCTTCATAGCTGAATCTAGTGACCTTGCCAAGTTAAACGCAGCATAGATATCGAGAGTTTCATTTTCTAAAAGACGCTGTCGAATCTGATGGGATTTTAAGCCTCTAATAAAAGAATCTCTTACAAAATCGTTTCGGTTCTTTTCTGCTGTAACAGCTTTGAAATTGCAGTCTTTTGCAAGTAGTAGTAGATTTTGTAAAAAATCTTCTATCGACTCACTTGGATGTTGCTCTCTAGTGGAAAGAACATGCCTGGCAAAAATTTCATTTTGGGGTTTTATGTAAATTTTTCTCAATTTTTCAAGGGCTTCATCAAAATTGGGGCAATCGTCGATATAGGAATATACAGTCGCTGATACGAAATTTGTAAGTGCGTTCAGTTGATTGACATTTTCGTTCGTCTGCTGTACTGCAGTTAGATAGTTGCGAAACGTTTTCAGCCAATGCTTGTACTCAACACTAGCGTTTCTAGAGTTTGGATCTACCTCCAATCTTTCTGGTTTGAGACACTTATCCATTGCTGACAAATAATAACTAGATTAAATTGACATGAAATATTATCGACTCGTGCGGTTTTAATCTAGTTAAAATTACACATACATTCTAAAGAAAAATGCAGGTTAGAGAGAGATAAACTAAACTGGTACCAAAAGCGGTCTTACTTCTAGCAATGCAGATCACTACTAGAATACGGTACAGCGAGCAGCGCCAATTGCAGTATAAAACATACGAGCGAGCTGCAGGCAAGCGGCAATAGATGATTACATCGTGGTTGCATGCGATCAATCAGCAACAAACGCGCTCGAAGAAAACGACCAACAAATTATCACAGTTTGAACGGTGAATAAAATCATTAAATCAACGAGTGTCTGTGAAGCTAGTGGATGAAAAGTATGCTTGTTACCAGTGTTTCTTTTTTAAGGCGTTTTGGGGGATCAAAACGGTTTCCCAAAATTGTCCAGCAGTCTCTAAAAATCTACTTCCGCAATAGCGTAGAATATATCTGCGTCTTTCAAAATTGCTTTATGGTTCCTCAAGCCAATCCGTAAAAAATCACTGCTTGTTGTATCACCGACCTCGTTTGTGCTGTGTCACGTACAATCATCGTGCACTGCATCGTACACAACAAGAATAGAGTTGACGTATATAAAAATAAAATCTTCGTTGTACTGGCTGCATTGCGCCGAAGCGTTCAACAAGCGACGGGGCTCACCTCCTTGGCTTATACGTCTTAGCAACACAGCTCTGAAAAAACGACCCTACGGGGGCGAGCTGTTGGCCACCCTGCGTCAGGTTTTACCGGGTAGGAAATCGAACCCAAGACCTCTCGCTCCACTAGCATATTTTCAACCAATTCCAGGGCTGATGAGAGGGGGGCAGAGGGGTACTAACACCGCTCAGTGGCGTCGTGCCATTGGGGTCTGGAGGGGGGCCGGGTCCCCCAAATTTCTGAGATGTGTTACTTTTTGTAATTTGAAAATTAAAAATTTAGCCAGTGCCATTTCGCTTTCGTCTTTCAAACTAACCCCATACCCTCCTTCCTTATACGATAAATTCCATTGTTTTGTTTATTATTTTTAATTCAATCTATCGCTTCGACTCAGGAGTAAAGCCAGTTTCTTGATCTGTAGGCTAGTTACAACGTAAAAATCATTTTGCATGCGTTGTTAAAGATCATAGCCTAGAACACACCTATAGGCTACACGTCATCCCATCATATGCGTCAAAACTAAGAATGATTGCAGTCTCCTTTCATTTATTTCAGCCCAGCTTTTGCTTTTAGACATGAACTACTAAAATATTTTTGTATTGTCTGACACTAGTGACTGCACTCACTGCAGGCATCGGTAAGTCTTTTTTCGAAAAGAAAGTGTGATGAAACGATTTTTTTTGCATGAAAACCGTAAAAATCCTGTGGCGGCTGGGGGCTCCGCCACCAGACTCGTCTTGCCACCGGCGGCTGGGACTTCCCCCCAGCAATGTCCTTCTCGTTTGTTAAATCGTGGGCCACACTGACTGCGCATAATGTCTATTATTAAGGAGCGGTTTGAGGCAGGGACGTAGCCATGGTAGGCAAAGAGGGCAATTGCCTCCCCCCCCTGAAATATTTTCAGTTACCACTAACAGCCTACAAACAAAGATACTGATGCTTTAATGTAAATCTACTCGCAACGCAAGCAGGGGCGGATTAGGACCACTAGGGGATACGTTTAGGACCACACGGATTAGGACCACTTGGCTGGGGGCAGAGCCCCCAGACCCCCTTAGCCACCGGCGGCTAGGAACTTCGCCCCAACACCCCCGGTTGTGCCCCTCCTTTTTTCGAATCCTGGATGCGCCACTAGACTAGCCTATGAAGTTTTGCCCCCCTCCCCCACAGAAATTTTGGGCCGGCTGCGCCACTGGTTTGAGGTACCGGGGGTTATCAAAATTTGGGATATCACGATATATTTTGGTATCTTATCCCAACTTCCTTTTTTCGTCATGTCGCTCAGTATTAATACGGCTTTTACAATGGTTGTGATCGGTATCTGTTTAAAGTTGTTACTCGGGCCTCTCCAAATTTTTTGTATCAACAACGCCTCTGGCCCCGTTCTTATAAAACTTTTTTCTTTAGAGACACACACGAAGAAATGTTGGAAAATTGTGATCGGGGAAGGTCTCATAATTTTCACATTTTTTTAAAGTGTATTTTTCTTCGGCAGAACGAATTTGAAGCTGATTGAGAAACAAGAAAAGCTCTATGGGGATTTGGGAACATGCTGCCCCCGAAAAATTTTGAAAATTTACTTGATACGAATGGCTATTTTAGTGCGTTTTGAATAGTTTCAGGCAAATTTTGTTTAAAGTTTTGACCGTAATTGTGAGTGCTTAGCCAAATACGATGCATTTTGTTCAAACATTTTGGATTATGCGTGCTTAAGGGGTAACGTTTATTGCTTTCGAAGAGGTTCGAATTTATGGAAAACTTGTATACATCAAAAACATTTTTGAAAATGGCTGGTGGGAGTATGCATACCTCTCATCCTAGTCCCCTGGATCTGCCCCTGGCCATAAGCTATAAAAACCATCAAACGAGTCTGGCATATTTCAGTCATTTTGCACCATTTCTCTTTTTTTGGCGTAATCTTTCTACCATCGCTAACAATCGCTAAGTTAAATCGCTACAATGTAAACTCTAAAAACGCTTATCTGTTTTTAGAAATTAGAGATATTTTATTTAACGGTGCGGCAATTTTTCTGAGCCAGAGGCGAGTCGGTGAAAACTTATCACATGCAATCCCTTGAGTACAATCAGAAGACATTGTGGAGAGAGATGCAGAACGAAATTGGCAGCTTTTTGCCAAAATTACATTTTTTGCTCTAATACTGTAGAATAGATCGTCCCAAATGAATGTTTAGGATACAAAAGACACACTACAGGACCCCCCCATCCAGGGCTTAAAAGAGGGGGGCTGGGGATTACAGGGGGCAATCTGCTCCGGGCTCATGGGTGTGTAGGAGTCCATGAAAGAGCATTTTAGGGGCCATCATAGAGGCCCCAAAGTAGTGTGGTGAGAGATTCTCTTAGCTGTCAAAGAGCCCCGGATTCCATTTGGAGGCCCCGAATTATGGTTGAAGACCTTTTTGTTATTTTTGGAGAGGCCGCATAGCCGTCAAGGGTCCCCGGTTTCCATTTGAGATCACCGAATTCCGGGTGATGACCTTTTTTTTGGAGACCACTTAGCCGTCGAGGGGACCAAGATTCCATTTAAGGGCCGACAATTGTGGGTGAAGACCTTTCTTTTCTTTTATGGAGACGACAACATCCCAACGATCAGCTAGGGGCCCACACTGAGAAAAGCTGCCCACATTAAACTGCAAAGCTTTTTCGCACAAAATCTCAACAAGAAGTTGGACCGTCGATCTGAAAAAAAGGCTGTCCAGAAAACGGAATTGCATTTCATATAGGGCAATCAAGCGCTCAGCTGCAATATTATCCTACGATACTGC
Source organism: Trididemnum miniatum (assembly GCA_964006365.1). Classification (NCBI taxonomy): domain Eukaryota; kingdom Metazoa; phylum Chordata; class Ascidiacea; order Aplousobranchia; family Didemnidae; genus Trididemnum; species Trididemnum miniatum. The sequence goes on along the minus strand of OZ023242.1, from coordinate 12,557,146 downwards.
AATTCTTTCACATTTGTAACTAAATTATCTCAGCAGCAGCAACGGGGCTGCGCTTCGCAACCCCTAAATTGCCAGATTTTTTCCTATTTTCTCATTCTGTGATTGCTGTCAAATATTCAAAATATCCGCATTGGAAATCAGTCTACACACCAATCACGGTAGCAAAACAATACAAACTGCAAAAGAAAACACCCAGAAAAGGCCATTGAGGCAAAGCTTCAGTTTAGTTAATGCTTCGATCGGCACTTGTCCGCTGTATTATCAGAAAGGGCCTATTGCAGTGGTTCTTAAACTGGGTTCGACCGAACCCCAGGGGTTCGGTGAGGCTGTAGCAGGGGTTCGGCTAAGATCAGAATAAGTTTTTGCAAAAAGGCATACAGTTGTAGTAAATGACTATCTCTGCGTGGAATGATGCATCCCCCCACCATACTCTTTCAACGCTGTTTTTGATGAATACAATTTTTCCATAATTTCAAACCTATTTGATAACAATCATCTTTACGCCTTAAGCACGCATAAATCGAAAATGTGCGAACAAAATGTATCATATTTGGTAAAGGACTTAGAGTTAGAGGCAAAAAAATTAAACAGAATTTGCCATAAAAATTGTTCAAAAAGCTCTAAAATGGCCAATACGGTGTCTAAATTTTTGAAAACTTTCCGGGGAAGCATACCCCCGGGCCCCCTAGAGCCATATTTTTGTTTCTCAATTTGCTTCAAACTAACTTTCCGGAAAAAAATACGCTTAAAAAATGTAAAAATTTTATGCCACCCTCCACCGCCTTAAGAATATTCTGAATACGCCCCTGACGTGAAACATTTTCAAAGAGCTTATGCTTTTTTCCGGTTTAGACGTCTAACGTCTTTGCACTCATTTAACATTCAGCCTAATTCAAAACTGCATCCCCCTCTAAAATTTTCTGGATCCGCTCCTGGTTATAATTAAGGGTTCGATGTATGCTTGCATGACACCTGTTGGGTTCGATACTTCCGACAAGTTTGAGAACCACTGGCCTATTGGTTAAAAAAGTTTAGGATCATTGTGGTGTAGGTTTAGCACAGTATTACAGCGAGCGACTATACGCGTTTCTTAATCGACTTACCAACAATCTTTAGCATCCATTTAACGCTAAAATAATGATAATCTAATACTGTAGATACCTATCGCTTCTTCACTTTTCTTCTTGTGGAGTTCTATTTCCTTCTGTTTAATTGCTGCAAAGTCGAATAACTATGTACGCGCAGTTTCAAACCTCTTTGTGATGTCATAATAGAGTAAACGGGCGATTTGTGATCGGGTGTAAAGAGTGATTTCACTTCTCTGCCAAAAGCATATACAGGTGTCAGATGCATTGCAAGAAATTGATGGTTTTAAAGTTTAGAAGATTACGTCGAAACTGAAGTGTATAAAACCACTGTTTTGTGCGCCCCTTTGGTGCGTGATTTGTGGTCGGAAGTAAGGCGTGATTTGAATCCTTTGCGAACAGCATACGTTACAACACAGTAATCCACGAAGTAGTTTTTAAAATTTGTGTAAATACGTCGAAAAAAGAGTATAAAAAGAACTTCTTGGTACTCCCCTAGGTGGTGTGCCCACGGGCGCGTGCCCCCACTTGCCCCCTCGCTACGCTACTGTCGTTTTGCCCCGTGTCCCGTTTTGCCCCACCTTCCCCTACGGTGCGTACCAGTCAACTACTATCAGACGATGTCTGCCGCGGGTGCAATCTTGCTTGTGATCGGCTTTTTACCCTTGTTGTGAAATTTTTGCAGGCCCCATTTTGGCGCCCCTGTGCCTTGGCGCCCATGGACGTATGTACCCTACTGCCCCCCTACGCTACGCCTCTGTGTAGATGCAGCGATTAAAAAATGCACAGAGCTAGAAATTCCGGTTGAAGATTGGAGAGTTCGCAGAAAAAAGATAATGCCAGGCAAACGCGCTGAAGATGCTGGTCTTAGTGTTGTTGAAGAAGTAAGAAGATGCATGTTTCTAGCTTTGGACAGATTTAAACTTGAAGCTGAAACTAGGTGTACCCGCATACACCATTTGAATGATATGTTTGGATTTTTGAACCCTCACGCGCTGCTGCAAAGCGAAATTAAGTCACAAAGGTTTCACCAACGCTTTTAAAAGCACTTATGACGACGAGGTGGACTTTTCGGAGTTCGCTGTGGAAATTGACAGATTGAAGAGGCTGGTGCGAGACTATGAAACGAAACCACGTTTGATCGTAATGCAACAGCGTTTGATGCTTTGCAGTGGTTAGCAAAATCATGCCCGCTTGATTAGACACCATGTTATGCTTGTGTCTGAAACTTTATCCAGCCATTCGTGCTTCGATTGCGAGCTGTGAGAAGAGTTTCTCAAAATGATAAAGTCGTATTTACGTTCTGCCATGAGTGATGACCGGCTATATCGGCTTTGTCAATTCTTTCCATAGAAAGAGACTACGTTCAAAAACTTGATATTGAAGATATCATCGCTGATTTTGCTGCGATGAAAGCTCGAAATGTTCAATTTTGAGGCGGCTATTGATCTTTATTTGCGTAATACATTTGTTCACCATTTTCGTATTTTATTTTTAGCCTTAACGCTGAGACAGTGAGGCTTCTTTCCCAAGCAATATAGAACTTCTGTGACGCAGCACATTATTTGTAATTATTTTTATTCAAAACTTATTTCAAAATTTGCTGCGGTCTACTTAGATCGGTATTTTCAAGGAAAGCTACAGTAGGGGCGGCAAAGTATGCTCCTACGCCACTGCCCTGAAGTTGATTCAGGATTGTCAAATTGCCATGGTTCCAGTTAATTATACAATAGCGAATATGACTTATTACCAGAGAATGATAAATCGATATTAACCCATTTGTGCCGAAGGTTGAAATACTTGAAGTATTTTTATAAAAACTTGAAGATTGCCTGGTGAACATCTATAAAAATTTTTCCGATGGATTTTTTTAAAATTTATTGCGTACGTTTTGAAAGAAAAGCCGTCCTACATGTAGTACGCTAGGCAAATCCGTAAGCACAGTTTGTAGATGCGTGAGCGTAATGCGTACGTGTTTTGTAATCAGGTTTCATTGTTTGCTTTGTCTGCATGAAATTGATAAAAGCATTTTAGAGTTCTCAAAACAGTTCTCTATGAGCGCAAATCACAGAAAAGACATTACATTACATTACAGACTATGATAATCTTTGAAGCATTTTACATGCAGGCCAACATCGCATTTTTCACATCTTGTTGTAGTTTTCATGTGACAGTGGCAACATTTCGTTTGTCCACTTTACGGTATTACCTAATGCTTATATCCATGACATCGAATATCCTATAAAACATATTGAGGTTTTCCCGCATTGCTTTTTCAGGCGGCTTGCCCTATTGAGACAAATGCGTTTTAACAATAGGGCCTATACCGTCGAAATTGAAGCATATTCTTTGATTTTCAATATTGCAAATTTTCTGCAGTTGCCAGGTGTTGTTGATGGAAACATCGAGCATACATAAAATTAGACACCAGTAGCCTATCAATTTTATATTTCTCATAGCAATTCGATATTTTGAAGTGACAAGCGGTGCTATCTTTCGCAAGACTGATAAACTTGTTGATGCTAAGCGCAGGAGGGATTTAAAAAAAAGGAGTTCAATAGCGGAATTAGATGAAAGAGTTTGATTGGATAACTTACAAGTTTTATTTATCTACTTAAAAATTTAATTATCTATAGATCGTTGCTGGAGATTATGGTTTACAGCGCGTGAGAATGGCGACTTGCAAACTTTACTTGAACATACGCTGTAGCGGTATCACAGCGACGCACATTTAGCTATCACCTGCGCCTAGCGACCTCTATGCAGGACGCCAGTATTTCAAATAAAATTTCTCGAAAACTGTAAGTTCAGAAAAATTTTAACATTTACCATGGATCAGGAAAATTACTGATAAATAAATACACTTGACAACTTTTTCGGTACTTCTGTGGCAACGCGTAATTATTGGCTCAACTCTGTATGCACTTTCAATATTTTCAAAAACGTGAAATAGGCGAATTTCAAAATAACGTCACGTCTCACCTGATAAAGCAATTTTGAAAAAAACTGCTGTCATAAGTGTCAAATTTACTCATAAACGTAGTCCAACTTCAGCTATTGTCAAAAATATAATATACAAAGAGTAATCCTAAATTAAGCAGGCGTCCTACATATGGGACGCCAGGCACAAATGGGTTAAAGCAGTGGTTCTTAAACTGGGTTCGACCGAACCCCAGGGGTTCGGTAAGGCTGTAGCAGGGGTTCGGCTAAGATCAGAATAAGTTTTTGCAAAAAGGCATACAGTTGTGATAAATGACTATCTCTGCGTGGAATGATGCATCCCCCCACCATACTCTTTCAACGCTGTTTTTGATGAATACAATTTTTCCATAATTTCAAACCTATTTGATAACAATCATCTTTACGCCTTAAGCACGCATAAATCAAAAATGTGCGAACAAAATGTATCATATTTGGTGAAGGACTTAGAGTTAGAGGCAAAAAAATTAAACAGAATTTGCCATAAAAATTGTTCAAAAAGCGCTAAAATGGCCATTACAGTGTCTAAATTTTTGAAAACTTTCCGGGGAAGCATACCCCCAGACCCCCCTAGAGCCATATTTTTGTTTCTCAATTTGCTTCAAATTAGCTTTCCGGAAAAAAATACGCTTAAAAAATGTAAAAATTTTATGCCACCCTCCACCGCTTTAAGAATATTCTGAATACGCACCTGACGTGAAACATTTTCAAAGAGCTTATGCCTTTTTCCGGTTTAGACGTCTAACGTCTTTGCACTCATTTAACATTCAGCCTAATTCAAAACTGCATCCCTCTCTAAAATTTTCTGGATCCGCTCCTGGTTATAACTAAGGGTTCGATGTATGCTTGCATGACACCTGTTGGGTTCGATACTTCCGACAAGTTTGAGAACCACTGGCCTATTGGTTAAAGAATGTTTACTGAGATAAGGTTTGACTCGAATCACGGCACCCAAGGTAGCACGTAGTTTACTTTTAAGAGAGCATAATATGCTCCTTCCATGACAGATTTTCATAAAATATTGTTCCTAACACTCGCAATGACGACTTTCTTTCAATTGGAATGTTTTTTATTACTAAATTAGATCGCTGGGGGGAGTCTTAGAGTTAGCAGCCTTGAAATATATACACTTTGTTTTGTTTGGATTTAGGGAGAGCTTTTGGGCAATCAGCGATATTACAGAGTTCATCGTTTCCTTTATCGAAAAGCATTTGAGCCGTTTTGCCACTGATAAAAGTACTCGTATTAATCGCGAACGACAAATTAGTTCCATATTGCAAGCTGATAACCTAATTTCTGATATTATTATAACATTTAATGCGTTTTTGCTCACTGTCAATCTCTTGAATTTCGTAATCAATCGTGAGTTCTCACCCCTTTTTTTCTAATCTACTTAATTTTAGTAAATAAGTCCAAACAAATATGACAAGAATGATCTAAAAATATAACAAGAATGATCAAATTTTAGTAAATAAGTCCAAACAAATATGACAAGAATGATCTAAAGAATGATCTAATTCAGAAAGAATGACCTAATATTAATAAGAAATGCCAAATTCACTTGTGCAACCAAACAAAAGTGCTCAATAATCTTATTGTCGAGAACAAAACTCATTTAATCAATTTGATCGCATTTATTCGCAAGCTCCAGCGGTCCGTTCTGCGCTTGTGCGATCGTTGGGGAGTCTTATTCAAATAGAATTCTATTTGAGTGGGATTCCCTGGTAGTTACGCGGGCGTGGGGCGGATTGTTGGAGTTTGTAGATGCCTAATGATATATAAATGTCATGTATTTTTGTAATTATGCAATGAAAAATTCAATATGTATCTATCTTCGGCGCTGAGGCTTCAACTTAACCACTTATGTTTACTTCACTAAATTGGTTTATACCAGTAAATGGGCTGCTGCTTGACTCGAAGACCATTAGTTCCTTCGCAGCTACCTGTTGCGTGTATCACTAGTTTATTCATGTGCCATACTTGTTATAATGTACCTTGTGATTGAAGCAACGAAATAAACGTTCTGTTCTGTTCTCATTGGTGAGTAGACTTTGGATAACGGATATTTGAATTTGGCCGTTAAGTCGACAACGGATTTTGTAAAATTTGGATAAAAATGGTGTCCCAAATCAAATCTCAGCTTAGGAACAAAGTCCGTATAACTTCGTATAAGTTGCGCGGACAGGATCTCCCGCCAAAACATGGAGCTCAAAATGTGTCCAAAAAGCTGAAGTTCGTATGCTGTAAGCTGGGAAACTGCTAGGTTTGCGATGGCTTATAAAGCTGTCTAAGCCTAATTTGCTAGTGGAGAGATATCATAGAAGCAAGAAAACTCTTTTAAAGTAAGTTTTTTCACACCTTTGTAGCCTATATGCAGTGTGCTAGCAATGGCGTGCCTGTAGGTAGGCTTAGCCTAGGTGATGCTGGGTCAGTGGAAAAGCCTGCGCAGTCGTGATTTTTGGCTGTAAGTATGAATATTATTTGCGTTTGCTCACCCTTGAGTTGTTTTATATTGTTTTTAAGAATAATATCAGTACTTTAAGCTATTGCTTGGTAGGCAACTAAAGATGTTTTGGGAATAATCTGTAGTACCGGTAGGCCAACATCAGGATGCCTTCTTGTTCGGCTCCTAATTGCACCAGCAGAAGCGAAACAGGGTTGAAGCTATATAGATTTCCAACAAAAAAAAAATGAAGTTCAGAGAAAACGAGCTTGGGAAGTCAATTGCAGTAGGGCAAAATGGAAAGCAACAAAAAACAGTAGAATTTGTGAAGTAAGGTTGCATAGGCTACATAGTACATACCTACCCAGATATCTGCTAGCAGTAGCACAGGCACAGCAATACGATCATTATCACTGTATGTGTGTACACAGTGTTACAGATGTTAGCTTATTAACAATCTCACAGTCCCAGTTTTTGAAAGTAGTAGAATAGCAGGTTGGGTGCACTAGCTCAAAAATATAGTTTTTATTCTTGTGACTGGACAGTGAGTTAGAACTCAGTTTTTGTTACGCTGTAGTCTAATCAGCAATTGTCAATAGCAGAGATGTGATTACAATGTTTTGTTTTGCACAGCTTTTCCGGAAAAACATAATTTACTGAAATTTTTTATTACAAAATTAATGGTTATTTGTAGAAACATTTTGAGGAGAGCCAATTCAACAATTTCTCTGAAAAAAAATTAAAAAGAGATGCAGTTCCTACCTTGTTCGAAAATATGCCACATTCTAAGAAAGTTAACAGAAGGTCAACCTACAACAGCACCAAGGAATCTGAAGTTTTAAATGAACATGATAATGATTTAATCGCAAAAAGTATGTATAAATTATAAAACAACCAGTAGGCCCTACGTATACATACTGTACGGTATTGATAGTAATTCATATAACTTATTCAAGCACTGGCTAGTGCTTGCAAGTAGATATGTGCATTGTTTGGTATCAATAATTTCATGTACCGTACATGTTGTGTTGAAAAATTTCGATTAAATTAAGTTGTATGTAATGCTTAAGCTTATGTACAATAAGCGAGTCTCAGTGTTGGCACAAAATCTTTGATTAGCTACAAGCATCGGGGTAGCCTATTAATTCGCAAGTGATGGTACTGTGTTGCAGACATTAAATAGCCTAGTTTGATGTAAAACTGTATTAAATTTCGCACTGAAAATTTTCAGGCGTGTGGCAAGAACATGCTTAAGCTCAATCTATTGCTGTGGTTGATAGTGAAAACGACATACAGCATGCATTATTACCATTGGATGAAGACTATGAAGAAGAGACTTCGAACTGCCAATCATGTGCTGAAACTAAATTACAAAACCGAAGGCTAAAATGGAAAGTAATTAGAAATTATTTTATATTGTCTGTATAGCAGCTACGGTATTTTTAGATTCTAATGCTAAGTGCAACGCACTACTGCTAAATCATGCAAAGTATATCATTATTTTATTGATCATGTGCCGATAGTCACTATTCAATATGTTCAGATTCAACAACTGGAAAAGCAGTTAGAGCAATGCAAACAAAGGGTCCAAGGCATTTGGAATGGTGACCAGCTTGATGCACTACAAATACCTGCATCATCAAAAGTTCCTGCCTGGTCATCCAAAACTATTAAAGATAGTTTGAAAATGAGGCTAATGCTTGGTGCCAACGGGTAGGTGTTTTGTACGGGTAATGCATATAACAATTTTGCTCAGTGATATCTTATTTTTTTAATAAAAATCATCAATAAACAAAGCTAAAATTTATGATTTTATATGTTCAGTTACGAATATCTTCGAAAGTTGTCCTTCCCGTTACCGTCGTATCGTACACTTTGCGAAAGAGTGAAGAAATTACACTTGGAACCCGGAATTCAATACAAAATTTTGGATTACATGGAATCAATAGCATGTGCAACAGATCAACACACTTACTGTATTTTGGTTCTGGATGAGATGCAAATTTTACCAGGCGTGGAATACGATCCGACCTTAAGGCGCTTTGTAGGAACCATAAGTCCAGAGTTTTCCCAAGATCGATTTGAAGGCTTGGAAGCAACACATGCACTTGTGTACATGGCCAAAGGCCTAGCTGAAAATTGGAAACAAGTTATAGGTGTGTAATGTTTATACCTGCAAATCATAAAAACTTGGTGTCCAAAACGATGTTTTGTTTATAATTTTGGGTTATTCTGATAATTAAGTTTGTAAGAAAGCTTTTTTGTGTTTAACAGCGTTTTATTACACTGGATCATGTATGCGTGGGACAGATTTGTGGACAGTCACTCAAAAGATAATTGAAGAACTGTCTGTGCGAAACATTAAAGTCAAGGGCATTGTCTCTGATAGGGGCCCATCAAATCAAAGCATGTGGAAAAGTGCTGGTATTAAAAGCAAAAGGTCAGTAACCATGTATTTTCCGCTTTCAATTAACGTTTTATTCTAGTTTTGTTCTGTTGGATCTGTGGCAACGAATAAAATGTCGGTCAAAAGTGTATTGTTTTGTTAGAAATGACGTCATTGTAAGTACGGTTCACCCATCATTTGATGAACGAATCTACTTCTTCGCTGACCCTCCTCATCTTCTGAAAAGTTTCCGTACTTCTCTTCTTAATAATAATATCACTCTTCCCAGCAGTTGCGTTGCGAAATACAATCTCCCCACAGCTGTGGTAGGTATTATAATTATTATTGTTTAGTGTCGATCGTTTTGCTTTGTACGTATTTATCCACAGTTGTATCTGATTGCTTTAGATCAGAGGTGACGAACATGCGGCCCGCGGGCCGCATGCGGCTCGCGAAAGAATTTCCTGTGGCCCGCGAACATTTTGGCGAGACCAGTACTTTTAAACATTTTTTTCCCGTCTAATCTTTGCGATGCGATACCAAAAGCTGAGCCCCTGATTTAATCAAGCGCGTATCACACAGTAATTATATAAACGCTCAATACAAGTCATCTGTTTCAGGATTCAGCAGTTCATCCATTGTTATGAAATAATAATAACATAACTCGAGTCCGTTGCAGCTTCAGCATAGTGCACCAGTTTACGAGTAACTATTCGAGCCAGAGCTTAGCTTGCCTTACAGTAGTAGGATTTATGTGAGTTTGCGGAAATGAATTGGTGAGGTGGCAGTACCATTTATCATATGCAAATTTTACTGCTTTCTTAAGGTATTTGTTATTCTGTTTTTTAATCAATATTTAATTAGCCGCTTGTCTTCACCGATGTCTTCAGCGAAAAAACGAAATACTGTAGATGAAAAAAGAGTATTTCAAAAAGATTGGACCGATATCCGATATGTATATGACCAGGAGCGTATTCAGAGGAGGGCCATTGTGCCATCCTTCCCCCTTTTTGACTCTGCCTTTTAGTAAAAAAAGAACAAAACTAATGGTGCCAAGTGACTGAAATATGCCAGACTCTTTTGATGGTTTCTGTAGCTTATGGCCAGTGGCTAATCCAAGGGTTAGAATGAGAGGTATGCATCCTCCCATCAGCCATTTTCAAAATAGTTTTTGATGTATACAATTTTTCCATAACTTCGAACCTCTTCGAGAGCGATAAGCCTTACGCCTTAAGCACGCATAATCGAAAATGTGCGCGCCAAATGCATCATATTTGGCAAAGCACTCAGAATCAGGGTCAAAATATTTAAACAAAATTTGCCTGAGAATTATTCAAAAAGCACTACAAATAGCCATTACAGCATCTAAATTTTCAAAAATTTTCCGAGAGAGCATGCCACCGGACCCTCCAAGAGCTTTTCTTGTTTCTCAATCATTTTCAAATTTGTTCTGCCGAAAAAAACGCTTTAAAGAAATATGGAAATTATGGCTTCCCCCTTTTAAAATTTCTCGCTACGCCACTGTCTATGACTAAAAAGTTATGCGGCCCGCTTGCTTATTGGTAAGTAACAAAGTGGCCCGCGACCGCAAATAGGTTCGTCACCTCTGCTTTAGATCAACATGCATTCAATGAACTATTTCCAAGCAAGCGTCCACTACATCTGATCGTTTAGCCTTAACTTAACACTTACAATTGTGTTCCTCAGGTTTCATCTCATTGGATTGAGAAGTTGATTGTACACGATGAAAAGTGCACTTTTAAACTTGCTCCGAAGTTGAGGAAAAATCACATTTTTCCAACCCCATTTGAGAAAATGAGAGTTGACTTAGCAGCACAGGTTAGTAAAATAATAGTTATGTTTAATACATTGACTTCTTACATTTTAAATCTGCAATTATTTCAAGGTGTTAAGTCACAGCACGGCTTCGGCTCTCAGAACGATGGTACAATTGGAAAAAATGGATCCCAACGCCTTAACCACCGCTTTTTTCTGCGAGTTTGTGAACAGCTGGTTTGACATTGTCAACACGCGTCGCATTGCGGGAGGTTTATTCAAAAAATTCAACCCGACAACTGAATATTTTAAATGAGGTAAAAAATGTAAAAGTTGCTGTTGTTGTATTTGTATCGTTTATTTTTTCATACCTAATTAAGATTTTTTTATAATAGATGTGCGAAGTTTCTGAAGATATAAAATTTGCACCCAAAACCAGCAGCAAAAGCAGCTCCTGGAAGCCAATTCAAACTGGCCTTCAACTTACTACAAGGAGCCTGCTTGCACTTCATACTGACCTGGTTGTGGAAAGCAAGAGGCTTGCATTTTTACTACCTGGACGCATTTCTCAAGATGCTCTTGAAAATGTCTTCTCCCAAGTCAGAAATAAAGGTGTAAGCCATCCGCGTGCCTCGAAGTTTCGCACAGCTCTGAAGCTAGTTTGCCTGTCCCAACTGTTGTATATCCGGAAAGGTTCCTGCTATGAGGAAGATGATACTCCTCATTTACTGGAGTTCATCAACCAGCCAGGCAGTGATGATCCTGAACCACCAATTGCTGACCCAGTTATCATCAATGAAGCTTTAGCCTTTTTGGGTAACGAGTGCGAAATGAATGGCTTTTATTACATCTGTGGTTGGGCTGTTAAAAAAGTTTTGAAGAAATTGACCTGTTCTTTTTGCACACAGGTTTTGACAAATTTGGATTCCGATCATTTAGTCTTTAGTAACATCTCTATGTTAACCCTCATAAAATCGTTTGTGAAAAATCCTATGCAGTTTGATGTATGCGATGCTACGTTTTATCTTTGTCATCCATCGTCTGTAGTATTAGATTTTCTAAAGCATGTCGAAATTGCATTTCGATCGAATATTACCCAAGCAGTTTATGCTAGAGATCCGACTTCTTTTATTAAGAGAGCTGTAGCGTCTGAGATACCGACACGACCCATTTGCCATACCGATATTATTGACAAAGTTGAAGATTATTACTTAAAGCTGAGGTTTTTCATTTATGAGAAAGGTGTTGCTAGCAGATTAAGAGCTGGTCGTCAATTCGCTAGTAACAGCGCTGCAAAGTGTGGAATTGCTTAGAATGTCATGTGAAATTTTGATTGGTTTTCTTTTTTTGTTTATTGGTTATAGTGTGTTATTGATTGTTGTTGTGAATGTCTTATTCACAGAATAAAGAACAACTATGATTATGAGATTTTTGTGCTTAGCCTACTGCTTACTCAACATTTGTCATCGTCATCATAACTTTGAGCGCTTCAGTCTATTAAGCCATAAAGCTACGATTCTTAACTGATATGAAGATGAAATTGACATTTACGGAAAGTATCCTATAACGTGTCGCCGCCGTCATCGGAGCACTGTAAGGACTTTTTATTTTCTTGCACAAGTATTAGTTTGAAGATATAGTAATCAACGATCGTGATATTGTGATAGTGCTCAGTGAGGCCGACCCGCCCGCCCCCCTTCAAGTCAATCTCAAACATTGCCACGCAAGCACTTTTGTCGGTCAAAATTAATTGGTTATAAACGCCATGGAATAGCCTACGCAAGAGCAGATTCGTAGCCAAGCGACCCCACTAAGAATAAATATAGCCTAGCCAAAATACCTCTACAAAAACAACTACCTTACATACCGGTACTTCGTAACATAGCCTAATGTAGCACAAAAATTAGACCTGCAGATCAGTTTACGGCAAATGATATTTTAAGATGTCCCTGTTATAGGCCTTCCTGGATTCCTCGATCGCTACTGCTAAATTAGCCCACTGGAGTTCATGCAAAATTTGTCTTCAGAAAAATAAATCTTAATAAAAATTTATACCTACCATAGCTACCATTGTCCCTAATCTAATACTTGATCAAAGCACATACAGTGGAGGACGAATTTAATTCGCTTGATATGACTTTCATGCTAAAGAATTGCAAGCAACAGGTTTAGATGTTTGCTAATTTAAATGGTAGGCTATAAATATTTACCGGTTTCTTCAATTTTTAACCAAGTACTAGTAAAAAGCAGTACCGGTAGCGTCACAGAAAAATTACAATTTTTCTATTAGAAAAAGCATAATTAAAGCTGTAAAGTATTTCATAACACGCTTCATACGTTTTCGTTCATTGCAAAAGATAAGCGATTGCTGCATTTAGCGGGTTCCAAGCAGAGGTCCAAGTTTACTACGATCGGAAAGTGTGTAAACAACGTTCAATTTTTTTAAAAGTTGCATTAAACGATGGCTTAATTCAAGATCTTCATTACAAAATTTAAATTTTTAAAATTGAACAACTACAACTGAAGTTATCGCGTTTTTTGTAACATTAAACATCGTTTTTACGTTAAAAAAGATAGGCGGCTTTTGTTTTTTTGGACACATTTTGGCTTCGGAACGAATGATCCGCATAACTTAAACGAAGTTATACGGACTTTGCTTAGGAATAGGATGAGGAGTGAGTACCGTGTCAGAAATGGGACACAGTTAGGGAGGGTAGGAGAATTTCTTGTGAATGTTAGGTGCGATAACGTGCAGTTTTTGATGCATGAAGTTGGAGATACTATGCCAGTACCAGTAGTCTAAGCAGTACCGGGAATTTTAGGTTGTCAGTAGACAAGTAGAATTGCTAGGCTACCAGTACTGGTGCATTGCTAGGCTAGCACAAAGCAGTCTAGTCCGTATATGGCAATACCAGTACACTGTACAAGTTATTTTAAGACTTTCCACTGCTCATTTTAATAGATATTATTTTTGTTTACCGGTATCGGTAACTCTTTGACTAATTTATTCAAATTATCCAGTTATCTGTAGATAGGCCTATATGCAATAAAATCATTGCTTCTGTTGTAGTATAAACTTCAAGGCATAGTCTAGCCTGCAGGGGTAAAATGCAATAGGCCTAGTTTGACTTCTTAAACAAAGAATAGGATAGGCTTAGTCTGTTCAGTGTTAGCAGGTTAGTGTGATACTGTACACTGGTACACAGGTACACAATGACACTGGTACACAGGTACCGATACACAGGTACCGGTACGCAATGACAATCTAGACAGTATACTGGGGGTCTCATCTAGAGTTAGCCGTCCGCATCTAGAGTAACCCATCCGCATAAGATGATGAAAGACGCGGGCGGCTTACACTAGATGAGACCCCATACCGATGCCTATTGGTGTCATACAGCATAGCCTGATTGCTGAGAATTAGGCTTAGCAGTACACAGGGTACAGAGTACAGTAGTATTCAGGTATTGGTACGGTACACAGGTACCAGTGCCTTTACTGTTTACCCGTTTACAGTATTGTGGTACTTTGAGTTTAGTCTATCAGCTCTCAAATTTTAAACTTGGTCGCTGGTAGTGTTGTTCTGGAAGTGAAGCTGGAGTGTAGCAATTACAGTTTAAGTTGATTTGTTGTCGGTATTATTGCTTCAGTAAATTATCAGTAGTGGTACCAATACTGAGTACCGTACTTTGTACTTATTACTGTAGGGTTACCATAATTTCACTGCACCAAAAGAGGACAAGTTCTTTGAAGCTGAGCGGTGCATAGACTGGAAGATTTTCCACCCAAAATCAAGTGAAGAGCAAAAGAAAAAAGGTCATCACATTTGCAGATGTCTTATTTCCCCCCCAAAATCAAATGAAGAGCAAATTAAAAAAACAAGGTCTTCATGTCTGCAGGCTGTAGTTTTTTACCCACCCCTTGGCTAAAGCTTCCCAAAATTTTTGTGTTTTTCCAACAAATAAGAATCCAACATGTTTTCCATGTTCCAAATGCCAAACAAAAGGACATTGGGCATTTTTTAATGTCCTCAAAGAACAAGTTATTTTTCATTGAAAGGAGGACATATTATTCTCAAAGAAGAGGACGTGTGGTTGATGGTAACCCTAAGTTGCGGTTAATTGGGTTCAGGTGCATTGCCCTTTTTATCTTACCGGTACTGATAAAGCTAAACTTATACCCCGTATATAAACAGAGTAGGCCTATAGATATTGAAATTTTTTTCCAATGCTAATGTGTTGAACTACGCTTTGCATTCTTAAAAATTGTAATATTTGCAGTTCTTTCATGATATCGACAAATAGCAAAATATCTTATATGAGCATTAAAACTTTTGATTTAACACTTCAATAGAGAAAATGAGGAAGTTGTTGTCACATTACATTTCCTGTATAGTCTGACAAGTTTTGTGATGAGATTATGAGAATCCATTAGGTTATTATATTTGTAGTTGTTTCATTTGTGATGGTTTCTACAACTCAAAACGTGAGTGGTAAGAGTGTCTGCCTCTAGAGCTATAGACCTGGTTTGATTCTGAGTTAGCTCACTGCTCATATCAATGATGTTAGAAACTGGTATTCACATTTTCCTTGCTAGATGCTCAGCACTAAAAGGGCAGTGTGGAGAACAAGCCGGCAAGTTTGCTTGTGCCGTTGGGAAAAGCAGTTGATGGGATTCCCCCATCTTGGTGTGGTGTACAGGTGGCCAGCAACTCCTTAGCAAGTTTGTTATTGCATGTTGATTGCTTTCTCGTGATAAGAGGTAAATGTGCAACTAAATACAATACATTTTTAATAGAAAGCTGCAGCAGTCCACTGATTTTTAATTTTCTGATAAATAGTTTAGGTCAGAGCTGAATTAAGCAGTGGGCAAACTGTACAGTTGCCCTGGGCCCCGCGCATTTACTACTTTTCAGCGCCATTAACTATGGAATTGAATTGAGATAAATTTACAGCCTTATAACCTACATTGCTAGCAAACTTTGAACTGAGAAATCAAAATATTTACCTACCGGTACAGTAATAACTGGTACAGGTACGAAAAAAATTTAGAACAGACTTTCCATTACAAAGTAACTGTAATGTCACAGTACAGACCGGTATAATGCATTTACATTAATGGCTGGGAACGACTGTCAAATTTAAAAAAAATCTTAGGCCTTCAGCCTGTACCTAGCAGTGTGCAGACTGCAGACAAATCTAAATTTCTTTAAATTTACAAACTATGTTTAAAGTCGCTGGAAATTAAATAAGCTATAGGCGATAAAGTATGATGTTAGAATATTAGACTGATAACTTTAAATGATTTGGGGTGTCGGATCTTCGCACTTTCGTATTTAGTTGCATATTTATTCTCCTATCATGAGAAAGTGATCAATGCGCTGTAACGAGCTCGCTTCGGAGTTACCGGCCACCTGTCTACCACACCAAGATGGAAAAACCCTGTCAAATGCTTTTCTCAACAGCGCAACAAGCAAACTTGCCAGCTTGTTCTCCACTCTGTCCCTGTAATGCTGAGTGTCAAAGCAGGGAAGCTGTGCATGCCAATGTTAAAGTGATTAGTTTGACCCGACTCGAAATCAAACCCAAGTCTGCAGCTCCCGAGGTGGATGCTCTTACCACTCGGCCATCTGAGCTGTTGAACTTAGTCCAAAGTTGACCAAATTTTGGAATTACAGAAACTTATCGGTACTTATATTTGTAGCAACACTTAAAAAGTTAATTTGAAGAGATTAAGATACCGGTAGTTGAGTTTCCATGACCATTGCATGGAGTAATTCATACTTAAAACCTCTTGTGACTACAAGAATTCGTGATCATGGCTTACAGTAGGTCAAAAATACAAGAGTGGAAGTCAAACATAAAAAAGAAAAGAGGAAAAAGAAGCAAAATCAAAAGAAGTTGAAAGCAAGTGCATGTAGGAAAATAAGTCAGTTCTTTTCTAATGTAAACGAGCACTTAGCTGATCCTACGTCCATTTAGTCTTTGAGCTATAATAGTCTAGCTGAGCCGTAGAAACCAGCAGAGCTACTAGCCTTAGCGCTGCACTCTCTGTGTTGTTTATATTTGCCCCTTTAATGAAACAGTGCGAAAATTTTGTTTTATATTCGACCTTTGAAGTTAATTTAAGGTAAAGTTTAAACAAAACCCAAACAATTTACTCTCTTTGATAAACCAACATAACAAATTAGACTCAACCTCTTTGATCTAAATTAATAGCATCAAAATAAAAATTTGTGTTCAACATTAATATCTTTTTAAGCACGACCCAAACCTGAGTTTGATGAATTGTATAAAATTCCTGATTGATTGTGATGTCAATAAACTTTCATGTTCAAAAGGGTATTTGTTGGTTTTGCCTTTCATAATTTTGGGGCCGCGCACTCTTATCTGCCCTGGGCCCCACAATCTCTTAATCTCCCCCTGGTTTGGGTGGCCAATTCAACCTCTAAACCTCACTCAGCACTTTGACAGTGGTTTCCTTGATGGCAGCTGTGATACTTCTAGCAAATTTACACAAACAACCTTCAAGTGAAGCAGAGCGTTCTTAGTTTTTTTATGATGACATGCAGCTTGGCTTAGCTAGTATAGCTAAGTGAAATCATGCTGCATGACATCATAAAAAAACAAATAAAGCTTAGCTCTACTCCATTCCTAGGCTGTTCATCCAAACTCACGTTTAAAACTAAGATGTCAGAATGGCTTGTTGACTGTTTTAAACATGCAAAATAAGGTGAAACTTTCTTGTAGAATGAATCAATGCATCAAGCTGTCTGTAGATTGGATTAAGTTAAAAAATTTAATGCTCATTGTACTTATGCCAAAGCGTGTAATGAGTGGCGGGGCCCATCTTCGCAGCTTAGTGCCTGTTATACACATCTTTTGAAGAAGTGTCGCAGTGATGATGATTTGTTAGTGACGCTGTGTTCAATTTGAGCAACCTAGCAATTGAACCCCAGGCCTCCTGCATCGATAGTGATGTGCTTAATAGCAGTGCTAACTAGCCAGTACCTATATTGATTTTATTGCAATTGGACAATTCCTGTTGTCGTGGCTTGTTGCAATTAATGTTTATGAGTATGCTTGTTGACACTTCACCTACTCACAGCTTTGCTGCCTTCGTCATTTCCAAAAAAGCTAGCTTTAGCATCTCTTACCAAAAGCATAAGCTTTTCCCCTAACTTTTGTTGAATCATATTCTTTTACTACATTTTAGCTTTTGTTAAGAGCTTTAATTCTATTTTGTTACTTATAATTCAATGACATGATGAAATAGCGAAATCAATCAGCAATTTTTTGTTCTTCTATACATATTAATCAGTAAATTCAAGAAATAATTACATGTGCCAATAATCAAAAATTAATGCAAACATGGATAATGTAACAGAAAAACGATGGTAAGTAAAAATTTTTTCTTTAAACAGGGTAATTTGTCCATTGATTGGACCTTTTTAATTATAGTTGTAATCATCCTTGCGAACTAGACAGTTTTGTTGAAAAGAAATCTTCCCTTAAAATTGTGATTATGTGTGTCCTGATATGAAATAATTGATAACAATGCTTACAGAGTTATAGCATAGCTATAACTAAACTCTTCGCATATTAAATGCGAAGAGTTTAGTTAGATTTGAAATCTGTAAACTTCGCAAGGGAATCTGAGGCAACGGAAGCTTTTTGTGCGTTTAATAGTAATCTGTGTCATGCACCTGCCAAATTTTTTTTGTAATTTCAATTTTGCTACTGGTACTGCTATTTACCTTTTTTTCTTGTTCTGAGTATGATGTGTATGGCCACTGTTCCAAAATACCGTATGCTATTAACATATTGTTAGCTAAGCTTTTTTGAATGTAACCAAGGTTAACTGCTATGCTGAGATTTGTCAAGAGCAAAGTTTCTGATTTTGGACTAGTATTTATTTGTCTTGTAGTATCAGATGTAGTCTAATGTGTGAGTTATGTTAGTATTTTTTATGTCACCTTTTTTAGAGGTTTCAATTGGTCAGTGACCACTAGAAACCATTGCTTATTGACATAATTAGTTTTATGTCACATAGTGAAGTTTTTGCAGTTTCACGTAAACATGCTATTGGTGTGTTTCCATTCAAGTTTTTTATATCTTTTGATGTTTTTAGGTTGAATTATTATCGCCGAGGTGGAAATAAAGATCACCATAAAGAGCATAGGTATTGTCTTATGTCAGCATTTTGTTTGCTAGCTATTTTTAATTGATGGGTAGCTATTATCATACCTTGATGATCACAAGCTTACTTCAAGTTTGTTTTTACTCTGTTTAGTTTACAAGTCTTGATTATTTTTCAACAAAATATTTAAAAAATAATAATGCAAAAAAGCGAAAAGAAAAAAATTCAAATAATTTTTTGAATTTTTTTTGCTTTTTTCCATTATCATTTTCTGATGGTTTTTTGTGAAGGATTTAATTTGAGACAAAAGCTTCACTCAGTAATTTTTCTGTCTTGCACTTTTTCTTCACGACTATCAGGCTGTTCTTGTTCCCTAATTTCGTGGGCTTATGTGTTGCATACCTGCTGTTAAAAATACCAGTATGCAAATAATGCAATCAATTTTGTTTAGATTAAGTAAAGAAAGCATTGGGCAGCCAATGAAACTGGAAAAAAATGGAAGGTTTTCCAACATTTTTGATACAAATGATGCTTTAAGTTCCGGTAGGATGTTTTTCATATACCGGTACCGTATTTATTGCTTCTGTAATTACCGATACTCTATTTGTAGCTGCAGTAATTGTTGGTTATAAGTTTGGGTCTAATTTCAAGTATTGAAATATGTGGTGCCGATGTAAGTCTATATATTTCAAATATATAAGAGATAATGCACCATAATATCTCTAATTTGAAGCTTCGAGTTATTTGTTGGCACAACAAGTGTGCCTTGTACATCATATAGCAGTAACTTTTAAAGCAAAAGCTTGTGATTCTGATTTGATATAAACGATTTTAGCCGTGTCGATCATCAAAAGTTTTCTAGCTGTAATTTCGGATGGCTAGGTTATTGGCTGGTGCCGAATTTTATTTTGGATTAAAGTCGTTGAGCACTTCTTTATGAATCCAAGCATTTACACTCCGCAAGTTGCATTTTTTAAAATTCAGTTGTTAGCTTTGGTAGCTACGATTAGCCAATTAGAACTCGTTGTCATAAATTTTATAAAATGTTGCAAGGACTGCTTTTAGTTAGTAGATCCTTTTGCTTTCACAGCATGAAATGTTCGAACTTATATCTTGCAGTACTTGTGCCGGTATTTAAAATTAGTTTAATATCCACTAATTTCACAGTAATAGCAAGTCAGTTGTCTTTTGCATCAGCACGAGAAACAGATTTACGAAAACCATGACGTTTCAGGTCCTGGACCCAGCATGGTGATGAAATGCATTATTGTTCACCCAGATGATTCTGGTTATGGACTAACTGTCAGCGGAGACAAGCCAGTGTATGTTCAATCTGTTAAAGAAGGTAAGTTGTAGCATAAGAGCTCCAGCATGGCTTTACTGTTGGTTGATTACTATGTTTTGCAACTGCTGTTATTGGTTTTTGTCACAAACTGTTGGATATTGGTCGTTTGGTGTTTTTGCAAAGATTTGATGCTTAATACACTTAGCTGGTTGTAGGAATTGGCTCTTCTAAGAATTGCTTACCAATCGAAATAATGAAGTATATATCAATGAAATTTCTATAAAAAAAACAGCTGTTTTGCCTTGCAATAGACGCATGCGAGTGAAAATCAGTTTTTGCTTGCGTAAACTTCACCGTACCGTCGCTATAGTCTCGTTGCTCAGCCAACCGTAAACATTACATAATTATAATAATATAGTGCTGTTTATAGTTAAGGTATGACATTGCATTCCAACAAATAGCTGATTAGTCTAAAATACCTGTCTATTTCGGCTAATTTAGGATTGACCAAGTTAAATGTTATAACACTGTATCAGTGAACTTGTTACAATAGTATTGCATCATTTGTAGCTAGTATTTAACTCTACCGTTTTCTTCATGTATGAATGTGTATTGGTTACGAGCGACAGGCACTTAGCCGTTGTAATCATTACTGTAGCGAAATAGGATTGTGTAATATATATTGATAATTATGGATATAACTTTTTCATTTATTTGCAACTAGTATTTCTATTTTCGCTTTTGGGACAATTATGTTATAAATGTGCTTCATTAGCTGTGAATAACCGTGCCCAGTTTTCAATGTTTCATCCTCAATTTTTTTTCATATTCAGGTCATAACGTAGCATAATTTTATGTAACTGCCTTTGTACACCTGCATTTTACCCAGCTGTAAAAAACAATTAGTGCGGTTTAAAACCTATCCGTGATTTATAATTATTTGGAACATGCGAATGCAATGGATTCTTACGTATGTTACTCTGTAGTTCCTGCTCATCTAATAAAGAAAATGGTTTGTTAGCTCGAAACTGAAGACAGTGTGAATATCTGTTTACATAGCACCTCTCTTTTGTTTAATAACTGAGCGGTGCAGTAAAAAGTGACTGCTCCTGGTAGAGAGTGGTAACGCTGTAAATGGATGTAAGACTTTTTACGTATTTGCAAGTCAGCGTTTTTATTTTGGTTGTCTCTTTGATTTTTGATTTTTTTTTAATGTTTACTGCTAACAAATATATAAGTTATGGATTTTTCATGTAATTTAATATTAAGCTTCTGTATTTCGAAAATCATTGTGTAGGTTTCTGTCGAGTAACTGGTTTTTACGTTATTTGATATGTGCAATAGTTCAGGATCCTGTTTTCGTTTAAACTTCGTTTTCCACGTAGTAATAGAGATCTAGATCAGGGTTTCTTCTCCTTTTCTGTTCTGCGGCCTCATTTTATGAATAAAATTTTATTCAACTTTTTGAGTGTAGTTTCATATTCAAATAAACTATCTTTACCATGCAACAAACTCATGGAAGCAGTGTTGTGCAGCCCCAAAATTTCATTGCGTTACCCCTAATGGAGTCGTTGGACTCATAGTGTGAGAAAGACTGGTCCAAGAGTAGAACTAAACAGAAAAGAGCTGCTCTTGGATACAATTTGCGACCATAGATTTGCGAATAATTGCTGACCAGGCTTCTACAATAACACAATCGTATATAGTTTGTAAACAGTTTTTGTAGTCTCTATTCGACCTGTGCTGGATTCTAACCAACGGCCTATTGATTACCAAAGGGCTTTATCTGACCAAACCATTCACTTGTATGGTGTGATCAAGTGTCATTCAATATCTAGTGGTGAATAGAATAATGAAGTCACTTGTTTTGACTGTACACGCAGCTGTTTCCGACACACCCTACTAGTTGATAGATCAAAAGCTCGGAGATTTTGCAAAACTTTTTCCAGTAACATCATATTTTAATAAAAAGGTAAACCATTTATGATTTACAAAATGGTAAGTTTTCTTTTTTTACGAATTATACTCGCAATTGCGTGCTGCAGGTATGCCGTACTTGAAAGCCCGTGAAGTGTTTGGTAAAGCACGCCAGCAGTTCGCTTCAACGAAGCATTGTTGTAAATGAGGGTCAAGTTTTAAAAACAGCAAATATAGGATAAAAATAGCTTAAGGTGGAAAATTGAACCCAAATTCAATTTAAGGTGGAAGTTGATGCCAAGTTTAAGGAGGAAAAACAGTGTCATTGAAGTTTTTAAAACTAATCTAACTATATGTATCGTAACGTAACATCGTAGCTTGCTTTCTAGGGCTGTTACAATGGCGTAAAGCGATAAACAGTGACATCTTATACAAAACGAGTAAAGCACAGTGTAGACTAAATCATTTAGTTGCTTTGGAAACAGGACTACTATTTGTGCAATATTAGAGTAACAAAGATTTGAATTCTGCTGATGATAACAAAATATATGATTTTTACGTAGCAAGTTGGTTTTTAAGATTCTTTTCACAAAAAAAATTTTTTTTTGTTTAGGAGGAGCTGCTGCGAGAGCTGGTGTAGTGGAAGGAGATCGAGTATTAAAGGTGGGTACAACAGCAAGTGAATAGATCTTTTTCTTAGCGTTTCAACAGTAATAGGATTATTTATGATTATGTAGGCTTAGTCATATTCGTAGCGAACTATTTTTCATGAATAGCTGACTTTTACAAAAACTTAGACTTATTAAGTTAGCCTAACTTTATGCCACACAAGCAAGGGTGGAAACCTGGCTACTTGGCATTAGGGTGTCAGTTTCAGTTTCGGTGTGTTGAAACTCAGATGTCAGGTTTCAGTTTGGGTTTGGTTTCACGGCTGTTGAAAAATAGGTTTAAGTTTCGGTTTCAGTTTTGCTTACGCACAACTTCGGTTTATAGGTTTCAGTTTCGGTTTAAGTTTCATTCAAAAAAGCTATTTTATTTTGAATACGGATTTTTTAAGTGCTCTATTTTTTATCGTTTTTGTTATATTGCGATGATAAGTAGCAGGTCAGATGGCCGAGTGAGGAGAGCAATTGCTTCAGAAGCTCTCGACTTGGGTATAATTCCGAGTCCGGTAAAACCAAAGACTCAAAAATTTGTATCTACAGCTTTTTTATTCGACGCTCAGCATTAAAGGAACTGTTCTGGTAATGATGGTGATGACGATTTTTAAAACCCAAAACCTTAGAAAATTTTGAACAGGTTTTAGCTTCAGTTTCGGTTTTGACGTTTTAAGAAAAAACGGTTTCAGTGTAAGTTTAGGTTTTCAAAAATTTGGCTGAGTAGGTGTCAGTTTCAGTTTGGGCTTCAAAAATTTCCTTTAAAACCGGGTTTTCAGGTTCAGGTTTAGGTTTTGGTTTCCACCCTTGCACACAAGACAGGCGTTGTTTCTTGAACGTTTTTGAGATGTAGTGTTCTAATTTTAAGTTCCTTAGGTTGTACTAACAAAGTCGTTTTGTTACTTAGGTGAATGGCGACCCAGTTAAGAATATGAATCATACCGAGGTAGTGAAGCTTATTAAAGGTGAGTATGCCTAAAGTTAGGACTATTGTATGGTAAAATTTAGCCCGCATGAATTTGCATTGCTAATTTTGGATGTAGAGACTTCAGTTTGAAAGCAATGTTTTCACAAGTGACGCTGGTCTATATTTGTTGATATTCAGCCGTTTGCAAATGAAAAGACTTTATCTGCAGTTTCAAGATCAGTTATTGACGCTGATTGTTTTTCCGGCTCGTCGATTTAGGCCAATCAGCACGTTCTCTTCACCAGCGGTTCTCAACCTTCGGCGGTTTGTGGCCCCTTCTAGAAACTCTCAACAGCAGTGGCCCCCTGCTCAGCAATAAGTTTTGTCGGTGTTTGATTCGTAATGGCTACAGCTTTCCGCTGGTTTTAAGAGATTAATTATCGTTGGTAAATTATGCGCTTGTGGCTCCTGGTTAATTCTCCGTGGCCCTGTAGGGAAGCAAATGGCCCCCCTTTGAAAACCCCTGGTCTATACCTTATTGTTTTTTAGTTTTTTTTTAACTAGAGTGTTATTATACCTTATGGAGTGTGCGAGCATTTGGCGTGGGACAACTGGGCGTAGTGGTGTCGCTATATTGTCACCCTGAAAAGGTGCTCCAACGCTGAGTTGTCTCGACACCGCGTTGGTCACGCCAAGTTGTCCCGCGTCACGTCAGTCACGCAGTACATTATTGTTTCGCTTACTACGTTTTGTTTTATGAATTGTTTTGCAGCTGAAAAAGCTTACGTTGCATTGACGTTATTGGGCGATCCATTGAAGACCTCAGAAAGCATTTCTGACGTCAGTGGTTTGCCAAGGCAACCTCAATCAGTCGAAAGTGCACAATCTGGAACAAAAGTGAGTTTGCTACAATGTTGGTTTCAGTACACCAATATTTTGTATGCACTCCTATGAAAATGAAACTGGCGGATTGCTAGTTTTGGACAAGTTTGAATTTCCGTTAGGGTTGAATGAAACTTAAGCTTGTAAAAATCCGTCTAGCAAATATTATTGTGAATAGCTTGTTTACTAATATAACCAATTAACAAAGTTATATTCAAATCGCTGAACGTATAATCCAACAATGCATTGAGGGAGATTGCGAAGGGATTTTTAGCTTTTGTACTCAGTAGCCGCTTGAAATGTGTGTCAAATGTGATCTGCCCCAGCCGTAAATTGATCTCTCTCAGAATATCTGTGCCTCCTCGCGATATCACGAGGCGAATTCGATGATAAATGATAGGTTAATCCAGAATCAAGCCTCCTTTTTGCTGCTTTCTTGTTGTTCAATCCCATTCGCTTCTTTGCAAATGCTGATTTTTTGAAGTTGTTTGAAACTATTGGGGAAGATTTACAAGGTGGTCCACTGGTCTTGCGTTTTTGCGTGTTTACCATAACTGCCCGTTGCAAGATCAACTTGCTCAAGACTTAATTTTGTGTCGTAAGCTATAAAGCTGAAAATCATGTTGCTTCTCTCCAGCATTCTCACACTTTCTACGACGAAAAAGTTGAAACAATTAAGAAAATGTTGGAACAAGAAAAGGCTGAAGTAGAGGTAAAAATTGAACTTTAAATCAAATCTTCGATATCTTGCGGTATTACGCCGAAGCGTGTAATATGTGACGTTGTCCATCTGCAGCTTAACACCTGGGAAACAAATTCAAATTCTGAAGAAACCATGGCAATGACTACAGAAAAGTTATTGGCGACGCTGTGTCTGATTTGATCGGCCCGGAAATCGGACACCGAACATCCCGCATCGGAAGCGATGTCCCGCGCCGGTTGAATCAGTCACAGTCTCTCCAACAGCTCGCCGTGTTTGAAGCTGTGTTGCCGATACGCTAAGCCGCGGAGATGGCCCGATCTCACATTTTGCGCTTGGCGTATTACCGCAAATATAGTGAAGATTTTGAGATTGAGGAAACTCCTCGAAACGTTTTGGTGTAAACAATTCACTCACTCTAATCATTACCGAAGAAATATGTTGACCGAAAAATTGACATTAAATTGGTTGTTTCAGAGAATCAAGCAAGAATACGTTAAAAACCCGGACCCAAAGATCTTAAAACAATTAGGAGTTGCTGAAAAATTGAAGCAAGACCTCGAGAAGCAACTGTGGAAGGTACGGGTTGCGTAACATTTAGTAGTTATTTTGATTTCCGCAAAGTGGCGCTGCGGTGTGCTTTAAAAATACGGTGTGAATTTTGACACTCAGTGGCACATGGAGTTGGCCGAGTGGTTAGTGCATTGGACTCCGGAACTGGTTTCGCGGGTTCGACACTCAGCTAAGTCATCTTCCATGATGCATATACTTCATATAAAAACCCAAGCTGTAATTATGCACACCGAGATGGGGGAACTTACCACTTAATGGTAGCAGAGAGCCGTAGGTAACTTGCTTCAGTAGTAAGTTCTCTTTCAATAATAATCTGTATACCTGCAGTTACATGTGCTTTTTGCTGCTCGTAAAATTTGTTAGGTGTGCACCGTACTGCCTAACCTATTTTTCAAAGTCTGCAAAACCCGTCTATTTGCATGACCTTGCCATGTATTCAAAGTGCTCTATGCAGACAATGCATTTCACATTAAACAAATATTAAACCTTTGTGGCGGAAACTTTCTGCCTTTTGTTATGTTACGTTGCATTGAAACTTGTAGAGCCTTCTACTCATGCTAACTTTGTTGCAAAAATATTTGCCGTTTACTTTTTTTTCTAACTCAGTATCACACTTACATCATTTTGCTGGAGATGACACCTTTTCAAAAGACTTTTGAAAAGGTAGTGCTGAAGATTTGGGTTTAGCTCAAAAAAATTTAATTATTTAAATTGCAAAACTCCTATTGACCTGTTTCACCTTGACGGCCTTTTCAGGGAATTTTAAATGCATTAAACAAAAATCATTTCAAGTTCAAACTTTTATAAACCGTTTTGAATTTAATGACTGTGCGTTGTGATTAAGACTTTTCCTATGCTGGAGGCATAGCTTTTGAGATTAGGCGCGACTGAACACGCCATGAGTTATGTGTTGTATATGGTTGCATATTTATCCTCCTATCACGAGAAAGTGATGAAGGCGCAGTGGCGAACTCGCTTAGAAGTTGCAGGCCACCTCTCTACCACACCGTGATAGGGGAATCCCATTGGGTGCCTTTTTCAACGGCTTAACAAGTAAATTTGCCGGCTTGTTCTCCACACTGTCCCTTTAATGCTGAGCGTCGAGCAGGGAAGCTGTTAATACCAATTTTAAAGTCATTGGTGTGACCCGATTCGGAATCGAACCCGAGTGTACAGCTCCAGAAGCGAACACTCTTGCCACTCAACCATCTGAGCTATTAAATTGCTGCATCACAAGTTATATTCCGAGATGCAATCGATGGCATTTGTCATTTTTCGGATAGCAATTGCCTGGAAGAGCGCAAACTCATTTAGTAGTCCCCTTTTTTGTGTTGATGCATTTCTAGTTAGATGCTTGTTATATAACCTATTAGATGACCAATTATAATTCTTTCCGCCAGAAATTGGAATAATTTTTAATACGGTTTCAAATATGACCAAACCAAGTAATCTATATTTATTTATAAGCTACAAACGTACACAGCCGTTTTTGCTTGAAACTTTCGATTGAACATGAATACTAAGATTGTTGCTTGGTTGGCCAAGTTTTGAAAGTTTGGGAATTTTTAAAAATTTTGATTAATATCTTCACTTCAGAATGCTTGTAATTACTAATCAACAGCTGTCTTGACAAATTTAGTTCCTCTGCACAGTAGCTATCTCACGTAGCTTCTGTAAGT
Source organism: Trididemnum miniatum (assembly GCA_964006365.1). NCBI lineage: Eukaryota > Metazoa > Chordata > Ascidiacea > Aplousobranchia > Didemnidae > Trididemnum > Trididemnum miniatum. The sequence goes on along the minus strand of OZ023242.1, from coordinate 12,529,739 downwards.
CTATAATAAAGTATTTCACTCGTAATCGTGAAAATTACCGGAATAAAATGTTTCAAACAGGCAGCTTTTTTTCAATCCTAGTCTTGTATGCTGCTGAAATTAATTGTCCCGCAGACAGAGTAGATAAACTATTGTGTACATCCATGCACAACCGTTATCTTATTTTCACCAAGTCGCTAACCTAGTTTTGACATCAAAAAACAATCAAAAAATCAAATCTATACTCGCAGTATTACGCCGAAGCGTGTAGCTAGCGGCCGGGCCTGTCTTCGCGGCTTAGCGCCTGTGCAACACAGCTTCGAGATAACATCGCAACGGTGGCGAGCAGTTGGCGACGCTGTGTCCGGTTGGACCGTCCGGGGAATCGAAGCCCGGACCTCCAGCACCGATAGTATGTACTTAGCAACTGAGCAAACTGGTTGCTGGGGCTTAAACTATAGTCACAAATTTAACCTAACCATTTTAGTATACTTGCTGCAAAGTTGATAATTCACGTTTTTGCTTTTTTAGGCTGAAAGTAAGAAAGAACGCCATGAGCAAGAAATGACGTCATCAGCAATCGACCTGGACGTAACCGGAAGTGAGTGACGTAGATCGCTATTTCATTCATAAAGTTTCAACCATGTTTCCTAACGTAAATATTTGTCGCTAAAACGTGATATTATATATTTTTTGGTAGAAGTTGTGGCATGTAATTTTCTTGCTGTTGTTGGGATGTGTTTTGTGTAAAAAATTTTGGTGCTTTTTTTAGTTCTGATTTTTGGATAGTCTAGACTTGGTATACACAATTTTCTTATTATTTTATTGTTCTTCACCAGTATGTCTGGTAGTTTAAAGGTCGAGCATTATTACGGTAATTTTCGTTGTTTTTTTTTAAATTAAATCGTTACTTTTTTTTTTGCTTTCACGGGTCATGAGTTATTGGTACCCATATCCGCGACTCGTTGCTAAGGCAACGCATTTACGAATCCTGCAAACCGTTGTGGTGTGGAGTTAAATAAGGTGTAACTAGTCAACAGTTGGATACTTATGCGCATACGTATGGTTTCAATTAACACGTTGAACATCTTCCTAAAATGCGTATATGATCCCTCTTCCGAAATTGGATCATAAATAGTTATTCTCTTTTAATGAAACCTAAGAAGATTGAAATCGCAGCTGTTAAGAGCTAGAGTAGTTTATTTTTTATATGATTCAACAGACCCCATGTATCCGAAACGCTCATTTTCACCCTAGCTAGCACAGACAGATCCAAATTCTCATCTTACCTACGGTACGCATTGATGTCAATTATGCATAATGATATCGTACCCAGTAAGCCGCTATGCGAGTAATTGGTCATTGGTCAATATAATCCTAATGTAAGTGGACACTAGTGCAGTCGTAATTGTAGTTCAAGTTCCAAGCTTGACTCAGACACCTGTGAAGATGCTATAAAGTGAAACAGTATGTAGTTTCTAGCCCAGCGCCTCTCTCTAGTTTTTCACTGATGATGGTGTATTTTTTTACCGAAACGTTTGTAAGATGATTATTATTAACGTACTGGCCATAATCTTTTTATAAAAGTTGTGTACCAAATCCCATCCTAATACTCCTAGTCTGCAGGGGTTTTGGTCTTGTTTTAATGCCACGAAGTTAGTTCTCAACTGAGCGGTCGAGATCTTAGTTCAAGTTCAAGTAAAAAGACGAAATTTCCCTTCTCAAAACCTACACGCAAATTGAAATTTGAATGTTAATGGCTCTATTAAATAGCCAAAATGTTTTAGTTGCATTTAACAAACCATAAACTGTAGTGTTATTAATAATTCTGATATGTAGGAATCGAAAATCAAGTTTAATTTTAACATTTTTTACTATTAGTGGGGTATTAGCCTTTCATTTTCTTCAAATCCAAAGGCACACAACACTAGTTTGATTTTTGCCATGTTAATAGCTTATTGCTAATTGTAGCCTATTAAAGGCAACTGTGATTTCAAATGCGCCCTTTGACGTTTATGGGCGATATTTATGTTAATGTGGACATGCAATTGCTTGCTGTAATGTCAGTTTTAAAAATAAATGGGCTACCTTGTTGATGTTGATTTTACGTGGTTAATTTTTGCAAATTCTTCCTAATTTGCTCGATTATGATTTGCATAGGACTTCTTGCACATTTCGGATTGGTTGCATAGAAAATTTCCTCTTTACTCGCACTCTGCTCTCCAGCAATCTGATTGGCTGGAGCATTTGCGAGGAGGGCGCTAGGAGAACGATAGGGCTCGACCGAAATGAGTGTAAGTAGAAATATTTACACCCATTTGGCTACAGCGACGTGGTGTAGCGCTTAGTACGCTGGGCTGCTAATCATCTGGTCTGGGTCCAATGTTGCTTTAGGTTTTTATTTTATTCCCAACAAACTTGGTTTCTTTAACGCGTAATTTTGCGTGTAATTCGGGATGGGGTGGAGTGGTGGTAATAGAATAAACAAAACTTATCATTACTCGCAGTATACTCGCGCAACCGCTCTTGCCAATCCTATCGCCCGAAGAGCGAAGTGGAAAATTTCTATGCAATCATTTCGAAATATGCGGCCGGCCTGTTGACATAGTGCTTCAAGACATTGCCATCGGTACGGTAGGTCTGGGGTTCGAATCCTGAACCAGTCCAATCGAACACTGTGTCGCCACCGCAGTGACGTTTGGACTAAGGCGCGGAGATGGGCGTCGCCACTCGTTACACGCTTGGGCCTAATACCACGAGTATCATGAAGATTTCTTTTGCATAGAATTTTTCACTATTAAATTGATACGCAAATCACTATACTTGTCTTTGGTGTTTAGCCAAACATCCATTTCGGATGAAGTGCAAACAGCTTTGTTGCTGAGGGTTTTTCCTTTCACCACTCCAGTTTTATACCGTCTGGGTCAGAAGCTAGCAGTGCTGCTGCTTAGCCAGCTTCTGGTATCGTTATTTGGGAGCAAAAACAATACACTGTTTTGGTGTATAATCATGAAAATAAGTAGTCTCTTGTTTGTTCCCCTCATTGAAACTTGCTCAATCAACATAATATAGTTTAGGCAATTTCTAGCTTTCAGCGTGGTCTGCAATGTTGTTAGTGCAGACGTGGTAGTGCCACGGCCCGAATATAAAAGTCCTAATTGACCTGACTAGCTATATGTAACGTCGCGTCTCATCACCTTGGAAAGTCTATGTACAAAGAATGTCAATATTCATAAGAACTTTTTATTGTGATAACATGTGCCGCAGCATACTAGACCAACTAGTTGACGTATTGGTTAAAGGCATCGCTGTGGGAGCGGGAGGTCTGGGGTTCGATTCCTGGACCATCGGACACCGTGTCGCCAACGGATCGTTACCGCTGCGACGTTTCTTCGGAATTGTCTTGCAAAGGTACCAAAGCGAAAATAGATCCCGGCACTCGTCACGCGCTTCGACGTACTACCGCGAGTATAATCAAGGTTTGATTTGGATTTGAATTTCAGTATTAGTGCTTACACTACTGCAGAAAGTAAACACTGTTACGACCTATCAGATTTCATCAGTGCAGTTAGTGTAACCGACATTTATCCAAGGCAATAGATACCTGAGAAGGACTTTTTTGCCCTTAGTTTGTAGCTATACCAGTTACCAGAACCTGCAAAAAAACTCTCTGCCCACCTGTTCGCCCTTGAAAAAGCGGGGTACAAGGCAGACACTGTGTCTGTTCGCATGCAGCCCAGTGCCTGCCTTGTCCCCCGCTTTTCTACGGGCGAACGGGTTGGGCTGAGAGGTTTTTTGTGGGTTCTGATGACTATAGTTACAAACCACCAGCAAAAAATTCCTTCTCAGGTATATATTGCCTTGAGTAAATGTCAGTCACACCAACTGCACTGATGAAGTCTGATAGGTCAGAACAGTGTTCACTGTCTGCAGTTCTGTATACATACTTGCGCCTTTGCAGTAGTGTTAATGCTGTTTTATTTTAGGTTCTGATACTCTAGCTACTGAAGGTTCTATTACAGATGAAAGTAATGTGGAAGCCACTGGTAGCGATGTAAGTACATTTATTTGACATTAGTGTTTCATAGAAGCTAATAGTCGTTGTTAAAGTTACGCTGAAATTAAATCATCTTTCTTCATTTTCGCATTATTTAACTGCTCAGACACCGAGGAGTTGGTTCAATTCCAGGTCGAGTGGAACCAAAAATTTCAAAACGTAGCATTAAAACTGCCATGATTTACGTGCGTACAAGTAGCTGTGTGGAGAGCAAGTCTGCAAGTTGACTTGTTGTATTGGGAAAGGCACTTTCAAAATTTCTTCACTTTTAAGTGGAAAACAAGTGGCGTAAAACCACTGACGAGCTCATTGCAGCACCTCGGTTGCTTTCTTGCTGTAAGTAAATGTAAATACAAAAAATGGCATTTTTCACTAATATTGTAACTGTTGAACGAATTGCTAGTTATGTGCTAATGTACGCAGAAACGGAACCAGATCATTTAGACGTATCATAAATATGACTAATAACTCAATAGTGTGGTTTCATAATAAGCTGAAATCATGTATTAAAGTAGTATTGTTGTCATACGTGTCTAAGTTACAGTGGTTTGATGTAAATGCCAGGATTCGTAAAATCAGTTGATATATTACTAGTAACTTCAGCAGTATACGTTATTTGCATGGTAAGTCGCGTTACGTGCTTGAAAATTGCTCTGTGGAAGTATTAGTAGAACCAAAATTTTGGCAAAAAGAGTTAAATTTTTGTCCATCGCAAGTCACAGTTTGTGCGGCATAAGAGCTAAATGTTTGAACTTCGAATTTAGGTTTTGTTTCTTGTGAAAGCATTTTCAGTGTTTGACTGGCTAATACAGTCTTTTTATAGATGATTAATTATAATGCTGACGCAGAAATGGGTCAGTTTTAGTAGATTTTGTTTATTGGTATTGATTGCTTAATTCAGCTTCGGACTGTCTTTTCTAACGCAGAGCTCTGCAGTATATTTTAATCCTCTTTTTTGGGATTTTTTTCATGTTTGTAAATTTGTTTCTCACTACAACACGTACTTGCGGTTAAACTGTTAAAATATAGTGGACTTTCGCAAATTTAGATATTGCAACAACCTTGTGATGTTCAGGTGGTCAGATGCAATAAAAAGTTTCATATATTGAACGGAATATTCAACTGCATGTACCGTTCTTTCGAGTTGGTCGTAAATTGTGGAGTGCACGGCTATTCGGCGTTGGACAATTCGGCGCGACCGTCTCGGCGTTGGGACATCTAGTCCTGACATTAACCGAACATTAACCTCTAACTTGATCTCTAAACCAATCCCTAGCTCGAGCCGTAAAACCCAATCTTAAAGCCGAAGGGGTCACTCCGAAAAGTTCTGTCTGGAAATCATGCAGCGATAATAACCTTGACTCATGTTAGGGTGAAAGCCGGTTAGCTCTGTTGTTAAGACATTGCTATCGGTGCGGGATGTGTTGGGTTCGATTCCCGGGCAGGTCCAATCGGACGCAGTGTAGCCAGCGGCTCCACACTGCTTTCAATGACCGTTTCAAATTTAGTGCATTCTTGTTTAAATTTACAAAATGAATTTAATTGACACTGGCCATTTGGCGTACTGTAAAGACATTGCTCCGCTGCCACGTTTTTTCGTAGTTGCGTTGCCCAATCGCTAAGCCGCGAAGATGGTTTCGCCTCTCTCGTTACACGCTCTGGCGTAATAGTGCAAGCATAATATAGATTTGATTTTTTATATTGACGTTTAGCTTTGGATATCGCTGGGAGAAGTTCACAATTTAATAGTACTGTGTACGCTACCTACTAGTTTTATTTTACATACAAGTTTCTTGTAGTTGTTCTTTGAACTCATTTTCTAACTTTTGCAATTTTTGTATCACATTGCTGTAACTTCATGCAGAAGGATTTCTAACGCATTAAACGTAATCCACAGAAGACTTTGCTCTGGAAATTTAACGTTAAATTTACGCAGTTTCTGTTTTCTTTCTTTCAGAATTCTCGTGTTTTGTTTCAGTTTACTTTTACATGATTTTGGTAAACAAATATATTTTGTTATTTCGTAAGATTAGATTCAGATTCATTCTCATGAACACGTGGTTGATGTTTTTGGTAATTCGCTATTGAAATATGTTAAATTATTTAGCATAGCTTGGCGACTTGACTATTGAAATGTTAAGGTGCATGCTCGCTGCTTTACGCTTTTAAGTTAAAAATTGGTTTGTTTTATAAATTTACTCGTTTTTGCAGGGTTCATTGGGTTGTTCTGGTGTGTTTCTGCCAAAGCTAAACACAAATTAAATCTTAATTATACTCGTGGTGTTACACAGAAGTGTGTAACGAGTGGCGGGGCCCATCTCCGGTTTGGCTCCTACGCAAGACACGTTTGACGAAACGTTGCAGCGGTGGCGAGCGGTGGGCATTACTGTGCCCGATTTGACCGAGCCTGTAATCGAACCCCGATCATCTCACACCGACGGCAATGTCTTTAATTACTGCGCCTACGTGCCGCTGTGCCGGTCAAAGTGCCGGTCACTTCAATCTTTTTTCGTTCTGTCTGTATTGGAAGTTTCAAAGCACACATTACGGACTGCGAGATTACCTTATTATGCAGCATGTAATTCATTTACTTGCTGGCAATGTCCCAGCTCTAGACTGGGAGCTTTTTCCTTCCGTGTTGGATTTTTAAACAACTATAATATGTGTAAATCAACCTTTGTCCACAACCTACACCTTTTGCAATTCCTCTAACCTTAGTCAAACAAATGACAATAAGCAGCTTACCAGATAATATTTAACCAAATTTGCACTCTTTCTCTCTATGTTGATATGTCTATGGGTCTGTACGGTTATTACAGATATTAAAATATAGTGTATGAGTGTGTTTAATTCTGGTAAAAATATCAAATAAGGGGAGGTAATGACTTAATTTCAGTGAAAAACACGTTTACAGCTGCGAAATATCGCAAAGTGGCGAATTCAAGTTAAAATGACTTTTTTAAACATTAAGGCTTGACTTGCAGTTATATGCCGAGGTGGTACGAGTTAGATCAGCGCTTTTCAACCGGGGTTCCGTAAGTTTACAGTTTAGTGCTGGGTTCTCAAGTAAATTAATATGTTAAATTGACGTACAAGGATTCCTGGAGTCTCTGGAATGTTTCATTGAAGTTATTTCAAATTAAATTGAACTGACAATTTGGCAGTAATTGAGGAAGACTGCGATGTGAGCTTGCGCTCTTCGAATCAGCCAACCGGTAAATATGTCAAATGCGATCGGCTCCAGCCGCGAATCGAACCCGTCTCCTAAGATCTGTCACCTGCGCGCGGTACCGCTAGACCATGTCGCTTGGGTGAAACCCATTAGGGTTCCGCTCCGCTAAAAAAGTTGAGAACCACTGAGTTAGATAGAGGAATTCATCTGAAGAAAGTTACTAGTACAATGTCGTTTGCTTTGTTTTGTATTGGATGTTTTTGTTAATCAGCCATGCTTCTTTGGAAACTCATTTATACCATTGAGAAAAGGGCTATTTTAAGTATCAAGTTTGCCGGCTATTCAGCTTCGTTTGATTTGAATGGAAGAAATTAAATAAACCTGACTGTGCTAATCCATAAAATAGGTTAATAGACAATGGATGAGTGTTATTAACTTTGGCGAAACTTTGCTTTTAGCAATAGAACTCAATGGTCAATGACTGTTCGCAACAAGCTCAGATCTTGATAAAATGAAATTAGTTATTGCTATTCTATGTGAGTTTGTCAGATGAGTTTTGTTAAATGTGCAACTTATTCAGAAATGTGGTTGTTTCAAAATTATATTCAGTAGTGGCCAGTTGAGGGAGATTGTGAGGCGAGCTTGTGATCTTCCAGTCAGCAGCCGCCCAGTATGTATGTCAAATGCGATCGTCTCCAGCCATGAATTGAGCGCGTCACCTAAGACTCAAGCTTCAAGAGCTGCAATCTGCGTGCGGTACCCCAAGGCCATGTCGGAAAGAGTTAAATGGTGCTTAAATTTACCCAAAGTTATTTACCGATACCTAGTTTATAATTTAACAGTAATACACCTTATGACTTATTTTTTGTGAGAAGTTGTGCTAATAGCAAATTAATATGGGTTTGTGGAATTATAGTGTGTAAGTTTGATTGTTGTGCTCTTTTGTCAAATTAAGTTAGTGGCTATAGGTTCATGTTTGGTTGTCTTGTTAATGATTTACTGCCGCAAAATCGAAAAATTCTTTGGTTTATAGATTCACCGAACTAGTGCCTAACCGCACTTTACTCTGAATATTGATATAACATTTATCTTGTGATTGTTTGAAAAACTATCAATAGGTTGGTAGCACGCCCTCTTCAAGTGATTACTTAGCTCTATGCTTTACTTGTAATAGCTTGATACGCTGTCCGTGTAATATGAAGGTAGACGAAAAAATGGAACGTTTTTGTAGGACTCCTTTGATGATTTGCCACGAAATTTTTTTTAACTTCAATTTTGAGATATAGCTTCAGCTTTTGCGAAACAGTTCAAGCACAAAAGCGATAATTAACTTGCTTCTGTAGCTCTTGATGTTTTTGCGGTTACTGCAGTTGTGGTCATCAGGCATAAATTAAAAATTTGCTGATGAAAGCAGTCGCACAAACGTTTGTTGTTAGCTTTACTTTTACGTACTGATTAGTATTACATTCGTTTGTAATGCTGCACGAATTATACTATGTGAGCTTGTCAGGATTGAAACTTTTCATTATCAGTATGTCGAAAAAATAGAAAAGTTTTCAGCCAAGTGCTGTATTACTTGTGACCATGTTTTGAGGCGTTAAAATGAGATCTTATGCATGGTGGTCAAGGTCACGGAGCTTAGGTCAAGGTTATTTCGAAGTTAAGGTGCATAAGCATACCGTTGCTTGAGCTTGAGTGATTAAACAACAACAGTAATCGCATTGAGGTCGTTGTAAGGCGGGAGACAGTTTGTGTCAGACGATGAGATACCGGGTGTAAACCAGAGACCGACTCCTAGAGTTCTATTATACGGAAGAATTTCGCTCAGTGGTTCTCAACCTTTTATGGACTGCGGATCCCTTCTAGAGACTCTCAACCCCAGTGGCTCTTCGCTCAGCAACAAAATTTCATGTCAGTATTGCGTTCGTAGTTGCAACAGCCGTCCGTTGGTCGTAAATGGATAATTACCATTAATAAGTCAATAAGTCTTGGGCTTGTAGCCCCCTGGGTAATTTCTCGTGCCCCCCCCTGGGAGAGCCAATGGTCTTCCGTTGAGAACCCCTGCTTTAGATCATGTTTCTATCCATCATTTTAACGTTTAACTGTGAGACATAGTGCGTAGGAATTAATGTTGCTCTCTTCGAATTACGCTTTGTTTTAATTAAGCGGTGGAGTAATGGATCAAACGCGAGTTTTGCGATGTGCACTGGAGACAGAGTTTTTAATATCACAGTTTGCGCATGGTAAATAATCTCAAAAGGAATGGAGATTGGAGAACAATGAGAAAATTGGAAAGTATTTTTGGCCTTTGAAAAGTCCTGTGCTTGGAGGTAGCACAAGGCAGCACTAGGACGTTTTTTCGAAGCTGTGTTGCCTCGGCGGTAAGCCACGGAGATGGGCCCCTGCACTCGTTACACGCTTACGCGTAATAGTACGAGTATAATATAGATTTGTATTCTCGCTAGATGTGATTTTATGTGTTGCGTGTAAGCACAGTTCATCTCGGCGGCTTCTGGGCAGCAATGCTGTTGATTAGACGTTTTAAAAGCACACTATTGTAGCAATAAATCCGTTTGATGCTTATTTTTTCAATATTTCGTCACATGATGTCATAATTAACGTTACACAGCTTCTAAGTTTGAAATTACGTGATCTATGTTTTGTTTTTCCATATTTGGATTTCCAGTTAAGCATTTTGTGATACACTTTTCGGTGTAAGAGCAAACTTTTATACGAATTCGTATTACTAATGCCTTCTCTTCTGACGTATCTCATGGCTATTTAAAGACTTGATCATAGGCTAGAGTGACAATAAAGTTTATTTGCATGGCGGGTAAATCCCTTGTTATTTTGGTTTTCTATAGCACGAGTAAAACTTTTTCTGCCAAAATTGTTTTTGATTAACAATAGTTTGCTTAAATTTCACCTGCGCTTTTAATGTGAAATGTGTTGGAGTTAGCGTAACCTGCCGGTTAGCTCAGTTGCCAAGCGCACGCTATCGGTGCGTGAGGTCTGGGGTTCGTATCTCGGGCCAGTCGAATCGGTATAGTGTCGCCACCGTTGCGACATTTCTTCGAAGCTATGTTGCACAGACGCTAAGCCGCGGAGATAAACCCCGATGGTAATACCGCGGGAGAAATAAAGATTTGATTTGATGTTGGAATTAGAAAGCGCTGGTTTGGTTCTCAAAAGAATTTTGCTCTCTTTGTAAGCAATCCACTGTTTTTTTTTACGTTTGTAAGTTGCTGTATTTATCAGTTAAGCAATAATTGTGTAAGCGTTTGTTAGCAACATGGCCATGCGGTACCGCGTACAAGTGACAGACCCTACGTGAAAGGTTCGATTCGCGGCTGGAGTCGATTGCATTTGAAATACATGCCAGGCGGCTGCCGATTCAAAGAGCGCAAGCTCACTTCGCGGCCCACTCAATTACCATTGAATTTTCTGTTCAGTATATATATGTAATTTGAAAACACGTTAGGTCTTTATTTTTATATTTTGGTGCTGATTTTTGGTGCTTTACTGGATTGAACAATCGTTTGAGTTAACAACGCAAACGCAGATTTTTCTCCTGGTCGGTTAATTAAACTTTGCCTCACCTATTTATGCACACGACAGCGAAAACAGACAAGATTTGGAAGGAGTTAGTGTTTCCTTTTTTATTATAATTTTCTGCTCTGCCGCGTTCTCCTTCCTCCATAAGGTAATCAAATAATTTAAAATTAAGAAAAAAAGTCCTCTTCAGTCCTCACCATGCGAGGAGATTGCATTTTCGTTTCGAACAATTCAGTTATTTGTTCATCAGGGAAGTTTAACATTAGTAGTATGTTTGAAAGAAACACAGAATCACGTTTATTTAGTGCTAACAGCTTTACAGTAATATAAGAAAGAAATATTATCGTGTGAGAAATGATAGTGGTTTGTAGGTCTTGGAAATGATTGTGGTTTGCTTTTTTATTATGCTGCAGTCTCACTAACTGAAACGTCTCAATGTTAAGAAGACCATTTTTATTTGTTTTATTGTTACATCATTATGCAACATATGTGATGCAATAATGAAACAAACCAAAACGTTCTCAGAGACAGTGAGAAGTCTCATCAGTGTGTTTGTGCCTTTAGCTACCATTTAAAAGTTTAGGTGGATTTTACTGCAATTCGAAAATCAGTTTTAACATTTTCAGACTTAAAATTTCTCAATAATTATCAAACTGTCTTTTTCGAAAGCATATTGCATAATATGTATTTGGCGTATTCATTCGGTTGACATAACTTGTTGCATTTTTTTCTTTGAATATTAAAAGTTGCTCTCCTGCTTATTTTACTTTTGACAATGGGATGAGTTACATCTCTTAAAACGTCAAGTAATAAAAAATGTTTTTAATTATTCTGGCTGCATGTTTTTTATCGAAGGTTGACATAATTTCGATACCTAAACATATTAAGCCTTCACATCGTTCGTTTGGTATGTAGTCACGTCTTTTCGGACAGATGTGAGTAACGATTTTTCGGCTTAAACAGAATTTCGACATTTCAATTTTTTCTCTGCTTTTTTTCAGCTGCTTTGTCGCTATCACGTTTTAGTCTGGAAATGCTCTTGTAGTTAGAGCAAGCATTGCCAAATTATTTAGGACTAGGGATCAGATTGTTATAAAGCATCTATTAACTGCTTGAAAAGGTCAGAAAAAATAGGTTCAAGAGAGGATGGAATGAGAAAAAAAATTTTTTTCAGATATCTTATGATGGGTTCGAGTTCGTATGACCTAAGTCTTTAACAAGTTATTTACCGTTTGGTGAAGTTTAGTGCAGATTTGCTTAGTCAAAAGGTTTTGACTTGTAACTGGACCTTGATAGTTCTATATACTTTTGTCACATGATTGAAACTGCTATGCTTTGTATTAGCTAAAAGCTGTTGAAAACTAGTTTATGTTTTTGGAGAAATACCGAAACTAAAGTTTTTAAGTCGGAAGTCAAATGCTGTGGCCAGTTTCATACTAGTTTTTCATAATTGAAGTATATGATTGGTGTGTTACGCACGAGTTTTCATACTTGTTTGTCACAATTGTAGTATGTTATTGGTGTGTTACGCACGAGTCTTCATGCTAGTTTGTCACAATTAAAGTATGTTGGTGGTGGGTTGCTTACAATTTTTTATACTGAAATCACAAAGCAAGTTTCATAATTTTTAGTTTTTTTTTTTTATATTTTTATGTACCGGCCGGTTGGCTCAGTTGCTATGCGCACCTATCGATGCGGAAGGTCTGGGTTTCGATTCCCTGGTTGGTCAAATCGGACACAGTGTCGCCAACGGCTCGCCTTCGTTGCGACGTTTTTTCGGAGCTGTGTTGCCCAGGCGCTAAGCCGCGGAGATGGGCACCGTCACTCTATACACGCTTCGGCGTAATACTGCGAGTATAATGAAGATTTGATTTTTGATATTTTTATATTGTGTTTTTATTCGTTTGGTCGCCTGCTAATGGGTGGGAACAGCCTAGAAAAGAATGAAGTTTAGATATTTAGAATGAGCATTGTAACAAAGAGTCTTTACAATCTGAAATCTAGCTTGGATTGGTTGTGTAGCAAAGCTGACGAGACTTTTGTTGTGATTGAAACATTAAATTATCCATTGCAATTTTTTCGTTTAACTTCTTGTTTTGGTTTGTATAGAACTGATCGTATAGTAGTGACGAATTATAAACTGTAGTTGATATATTGAAGAAAAAAAAAAAAAGAATGATGTCTCTTGGGCAGAGACCAGATGTCACCGGACGAAATGAACGGAAATACGGAACTCTTAACTCCATTTATAAATCCATTCCTAACACCTTACGAAAACAATCATCCGTGGATGAAGAAAGCCGTGCATCACCGCTGTACATGAAGCATGATACTAGTCGTCCTTCCAAAACGAGGATTAAAAGTGAAAGTGGGGCGTCGCTCGTCCAAAATCACGTTGAAGCTTACAGCAAAAGCCCCCCTGAGAGCGAAGAAAAGGGGACTTCCCCACGTTTAAAGCATCGATTTACACGAAATCTGTCAATGACGAGAAATAAGAGGTTTAACAGAAGGAGTATGCCGTCCTTCAAAATTAACGAGGCTGGGGGTTTGGAACAGATTGATCTCCCCCAGGCCGTTATTGAGGGAACTCATCAGAATCATGATAAAACTGGACAAAAGGCTATTTCTCCATCAAAAGCCATTTCAACGTCCCCAAATTCGTTGTTGAACGGGACTTCTTTTAAACCTCCTAAAACACCGCCTCCTGTTCCCCCACGCACAAGCAGTAGAAACATCTGGAACCGAACCCCAGTTCAAAAATCGGAAATGACTCTTACCGTCGCCAGTGTCCGTCGTGTAGCAAGTTTTCCGGAGTCAGAAGCACCGGAGTCAAAACAGAGTGCACCCTCCGCTTTCAACTTTTCACCGCCTTTGTCACCTAGTGCTGCTCAGTCCCTCGATAATTTTAGTGGTCCTTCTCCTGGCTCTTCTCCCAGTGGCCCATCTTCCCCCTTGTACAAAACCATGGGACCAGGTCTGTCGAGAAAAAGATCACATGTATTACGAAGAAAGGTAAGTACGGAGATGATAGAAAGTTTACGCATGGGTCGATTAAAGGCTATATTTCCTGTCATGAGCGTGATGCGATTCGAAATAACTAAGATTCAACTTAGGTTAATAAAAACTATTGTTACGTAAGTGTTACGTAGTAAAGAAATATCATTTCCTATTACGATCGCATAAAATTATCGTTACAAAGTTTTTCTTAAGCGCTATTTCTTCCTGCCTAACAATTTATTGGCAAACAAACTAAAAACATATGCTAATTCTCGTTAGCCAAGTTAATGACTTGCCAAAACACGTTTAGTATCACCAATTTTGCCAACACTGCTGATATCTCGGTTGCTATTACCATTTAGCTGTCATCATCAGCAGTGCAAGCAAGGTTATACCAAAACTGCAACTTTCACTTAAACATCTGAAACCAGCTGGGCATTGTGCCATGCCCCCTACCCCACCTTCAAAATTTGTCGCTACGACACTAGTGCTGGTTTATCTGGAATAATAATAGCTTGTACCATTTTATAAGTGGGTTATTGCGATTTCTTAACATAACATAAAAGCAAATGGTAGATTCCATCTAATTGCATTCAAGCGTATTATGTATTCGCTATCAGCAAATTGCCGTGCGAAAATGTTTTTGCCACATTTCTTGTGACATTGTGGGCTTTTTGCCGCGTCTTCTTGATGTAGAAAAGGCGCTTTTGTACTATACTATGACGTCATCAATCACCGACATGTGGTCAAGGACGGGCTAGACTTATTATGACGTCATCGTTTGTGTAGACGTTAATTTTTGTCGTGGTAACTTGACTCACTTCACAATTTTTATTCGTGTTTGTATATTGCGATTGATTTTATTGCTAGCGTTGAGTGGCACTATATGAGGTTGTGTAACCAAGCCATGATCTTCTATAATTAATTGCCTGCCTAAGCTATAGCTTTTGCGTTTTATAACCCATCAGAGTATTGAAAAAGAATAGCCGTACGCAGGAAGTTGTTACCGCTCTACCACGCGATAGTGGTAAAATGAGACTCGGTATACAGTTTTCATAGCTAAGTTTCGATGTAATTCTTAAAGCCTATACGCAAGTAAAAGGCAGTACTGGCTTGGATTTAGCCCGGTCACCATTATAAAGGCCGTGATATTGCGTAATGAGTGCGTTTGTTCGTTGCGTAGCATTGATGATTTGTGAGGTTGGCATTTCACCTTATATGTAATTCAAGCGTTTTTAAATATTTTTCAAGTTAACTGGTGAAAGCAATAGCTTTCTGAATTTTTTGTGCTTCGAGGAAAATCTAGGCAATAAAATATTGCATTGTCGTTTAACGTCAACTTCACACATCTCTTACATAGTTTTGTGCTAGATAAGCAGAGAATATGCAGAAGTTAAGGATATAGCTGTAATTTCAGTAAACTTTGAAAGTTTGTTGTTTTTCAAATGAGTTCAGAAACAAGGGTTTAACATAGGCGACTTGTAACATTTTTGTGAGAAACAGGTAATTTATGCCAAAGGTTGAACAAAATGTTCAATTGCGCGTGGTTTAACGGTGGACAATAACTGTCAGTTCTTTTCAGTAAAACTATGGGCCAGGTAGTTTTTTAAGCGATTGTTTAAGCGCACAGACTAGTGGTTATGGCACTCGATTTTAAGCCAAAAGTACAAGAATCCAACCCATCGCTTGTAAACTCGTACTCTTGACTTAGGTAGCGATTCAGCTTCGACGTTAAGGTCCAGCCCGGAGCGATAGTGATGTTGTGCCAGAAACTTTTCGATAGTGATCAAAGAATAGTGGAAAAAGAGCATCGTTCCTCCAATGCCAAACTTATGGAACGGTTAAATGCTGCAGATTAATGATGCTTTTTATGCGTTGACATACAATAGTTGGTATTCGTTGGCATATTGGAATTGTCTCAAATGAACCTTACTATGTGATTTTTATTTTCTTATTGCCTAGTTGGCTAGTGTTCGTGTTCTTTTCTTCTCATTACTTCGCCGTAGTTGGGATTTGGTGCATTCTGAATGCTGTGTTTGAAGTTTGACTTATTTTTTGTTTCTGCTTTGTTGTCTGGTTTGTGTACTTCTCATAGCCTTAATTGTTGCTAGGTAATGTAATGTCTGGGTAACGACAAAAGTTTTGACTCATAGGTGATGGTACCGTTACCCAACATGCACAAATGTTTGGTAGGAAAGCGATTGCCACTGTCTCGACCATTCACTAAAAGTTACTAAAATTCTGCTGTTTGTTGTTTGCTTCCAGAAATAAAATTTCTGACTTTGGCATTATTTTACCATAATATCAAGGACTTAAGTACGTTGTGAAGCGATAACGGACTTGAGCATAATGCGCAGGGATTGCCAGTTGTAGCCAATTTTTTGTGCGCACACATTTTGGGTTGAAATATGTACAATACAAAAGTTTATGAACGTCTTTCCACATACACACCAGCGAAATTTCGGCGAGTAATCCACTGATCAGCTTGGTGCAAGTATAGGTTTTCTCACTGCCCAACGTTGACATAGATTTTGAGCGTAGAAATAAAAAATTTCAAATCGTTGCTTTGAATCTTTTAAGAAACGGCTTTCAGTTCTTTGCAGTCGCGTGTAAAAGCTTTTGTTGGAAAAGTACACAGAGAATAATAGGAAGCGGAGTATGAAAGGTTTTTCATCTATTTGTATGTTTAAGGTCAAGGTTCTGATGTATTGAAAGCTTTTCATTCATAGAATTAAGCATCTAGCACTTCGTATAAAGTTGCTAGCGAAGTTAGTTCAAGTAATTTCGAGGTGGTTACTAAAACCATAGGAAAACTGGAAGTATGGAATTACAAAAGTAGTGTTTACAGATTTTTTCTTATTTAATTGGTAGTTTATCCTCCTATCACGAAAAAGCGATTAAAACGCAGTATCAAGCTACTGGAACTGGCTTAGGAGTTGCCAGCCACCTGTTTACCACACCAAAATGAGGGAATCCCGCTAAGTACGTTTCCCAACGGCACAACAAGTAAACTTGCCGGCTTGTTCACCACTCTGTCTTTGATGCTGAGCGTCGAGCAGGGAAGCTGTGAATACCAATATTAAAGTCATTGGTTTGACCTGATTTGGAATCAAACGCGTGTTTACAGCTCCGTTAGAAGTATTATGTTGATAATCTTGATATTTTTTCATTTGAATGATTGAATACTCTGTTATCAGTTGCTGACAACAATTTATTCTTATTTCATATTGTATATGCTATTACAGTTAGGAGTATTTCCTAGGTAAAATCACTGACAATTTACTTTGGAAAAGTAATGGTCGTTCTTGTATTAACCCATTGTGTTGTTTTCATTTGTGCAATGGTTTTCTTGTTGTTTTCTAAGTTTTACACCCACAGCCCCTATGTTTGGCATTCGCTCACATATCCTGTTGTTTGTTACTAATAAGTTAATTGCGTGGAATACTAACCACTTCCTCGTTAGCAGAACAAGTCTTATATTCTAGTGTTACATAGGTGCTTACTATTGGCGACGTTCCATTTGCGATATTATCTGACAAAAATATAATGGTCTGGTATTTGAAATTAAAAGTAAAGTTTTACTGCAGAGGTTTTTAACGGTAGGTACGAAGTAGCAAAGCGGGGTTACAAAATAGGTTGTCAGATTAAGGCCTGTTTAGGCATTTTTGTAGAATATTACCTTTGCTTTTTATATCTGCTGTAGCTAGACAAGGGGTATGAGGAATTTCATGAAAGCTCAAGGAGGGGAAAGGAGATACGAGCACTTAAAAGTTAAGAGTCACTGCTTTAGTGCAATGTTCTTAACCTTTGCGGTCTACTAAAACATTCTAATAATACCTATAAACCCTTTTATATGAACCATGGGCGGCTGATATTAAATTGTAGTACAGGGAGATGAAGTACAGTATATTGTATTTGCATTTGGGTTTACACTTTGCAGTCGTTTTTGTATCGTAAAGAATACTTGTTAGGATAATATTAGATTACAGAGGTGATGGCGTGGCATAAGTTAAAAGCGTCTGCTACAGCTTGTTTTTAATCTCATGGTTTTAGTATGAAACAGCTTATGCAGGTTTTACTTGGAGATCTTGGACCACGAGCCCACTTCTTTAACGCTAAGTCATAGGCATTTTTTTCCATTGGGTTATCAATTACTATACATCACTGGTGAATAATCTATCGCAAATAGTTTGTTTGGATTACGTTGCTTGTTTGTTCTTCACATATTCGTGATAAGGTGTTTGGATGATATGATGATCATGCAGTTATGCAGTAGGCTATGAAATTGTGTGCTTGACGTTATGAGTCAACAAGCTGTTTGACTTTAAATCAAAATCGCTCTCTCTAGTTTAGCTGTCTGTTTGTTTAAGTGGGTAATTTTGTTTTATCAATCAATAACCTTGCGTCGACACTTAAAAATTTTCTTATTCACATAATGTGTTGCTTCGCGCTTCAAACCGCGTTTGCATTGGTTGCCAAAATTTGCGTTTCTCGCTGAAACAGGACTTTTTGGTTTGGGACATCATGGCGTTGAGACTAGGTTTTCGGATTAAGGTGCGATCACACTGACTGAGACGTGGAGACCTTTGAGATATTGTGCAGGTTTATTTTATTATGACATCACGTCTTAATGACTTTGTGCGGATGTGATGTCATAATAAGGTAAACCTGCACAATGTCTCGAATTCTTACGTCTCAAGTTAAAGTGATCGCACGTTAACAGTTCGAGGTTGGTTTAAGGGGTCGGTTTAGAGCAGTGATTCTTAACCTTTAATGAGTCGCGACCCCCTTTGACTGTGACCCTGAAAGATCGTGGCCTTTTAAATGTAATTTAAAAGTCCCGGTCGAGAAATAAAAATGCATTTCTTTCTACGCTCGTGGCTCCCCTATGGCTCCTTGAAGGGCCTAGGGCCACAGTTGAGAACTCCAGCTTCGATGTAAGGGTTGGTGTTCGGGTTTGGGCCTAGCTTTTGGTGTCTCAACGTTGAGTCTGTAATGCTAAGTTGTCGCTGACCACATAGTTACGCATCTCTAGCAACACCGAACCAAACTGCTTTATTTTTGGTCTTATTACCATACTATTAACTTGATTTAGCAGCTTGTTTGCATAATAATGAAGCAAAATAAATTGTGCTTGATGCTGCTCAAGTAGCCTTTGGATAGCGTAGCTACAATTGCAAGTTGCTATGTGGTGAAGGCAAGTCGGTGGCATCATGGTATTGAATTTGCCGGCCCAGAAAACAAATCTTTCTTACCGCCGCAGTAGTTAACCTTCCTTCGTCTATTCCAGACCTCGGTGTCAGGCGGTTATTCTTGTTTTGGTTCACCAAGATGCCTTCTTGATTATCAGCTATGCAACTTTGGCTTTGAGAGCTTTTCACTATCAAATATCTAAAGCACTGATCTTAAGGCACAAAATAAATAGTTGTTCTTAGCTTTGCTTATGAAGTGTAAGCTAAAGTTGTAACAAAAACTGCTTGCAGTGAACTTTACCTGCAAAGAAAGTTCTTTTCAGCGAGCAGTAATTTGTTTATCAAATGTAAGTTTAAGCCAAAGCGAAAAAAAGTGTGCTGTTACCATGATTGATGTTGATTAGCATGTTACAAAGCAGGCAGCTGAAATGGCTCTAGTCTCAGTCTTATGTAAATACGAGAGTAAACATGATATGTAGATGTACTTTTTAATTTTATCCACTTTAACCGTTCACTTTTTGATATTTAGTGATTTATCATGCTTAGCAGAAAGTTAAGGTCGTTAAATGAAGATATTTTGTTGTTTTTTGTTCTTCACGACATCATATCTTAAACGAATCGTCTTTCGTCAGTTTCAAAGTATGTGGTTAAAGCGATGGTTTAGATTGTGGTTCGGTTCCAGCTCAAGTCACACCCATGACTTTCGGATGTTTCGTTTGGCTCTAAGCTCCACAAGGACTCGAGAAGTAGAAAAATAAATTCGGTAAAGCAGTCACGCAGTTGCTTTAGCAATTATTTAATGCTATGCAAAGCGTCATCAGTTCAGAGGCAACTGACTATTTTATTTCGGATCAAGTTAAACGTCTGTGAATGTGCTTTTTATTAGACAGTAGCGAAGGTCCTTGACATGATGCACAAGGCTTCTTGCTTCAGAAAGATGAAAAATTCTCAAACATATGGCTAAACCAAATCCTCTGATCATATTTTGCATTCCATTACTTAATTCTTTATATTCGGAATTTTGCAGTGGCAGATGTTCAATTGCATGTAACACGCACACAGCAATTTCTTTTGTCACTATACGCAGCTACACTTTCGGTTTCCTAGCTTTTCAATCAAAGGCCTGTTTGCCTCACTGCGCTGTTGTACTAAATGCGTATGGAAAGAAAAATAAAGCCATAGTATTTAATTCTCAAAACTGGACGTTTCGACCACACGGATTTACCTGTCATCATCAGCAGTGTAAGCAAAGCGATACAAAACTGAAACAAAACATGGCAGTTTTGCACTGCCCGTGCTTACACTGTTGATGATGACAACTGAATCTTTGTTATCGAATGGTCCAGTCTTGACAATTACTGTGGCGTTATTTTTCCTCAAGCTATTTTTATCCCATATTTATTGTATTCCAAAATGCGTATAGTTTCTTTGTTTCAGCTGTTAGCATTGGAAAAGGCGACTTTTGGCTGTTAAAGTGTTATCTTAAAACTCTATGCTTGCCTGGATCGGAAAACACCCAAGCGAATTAATTAGCGTTGATGCAAGAGCCCCAGAGTTGTTGTTTTGAATTTCTGAGTTCCTTGATGTAGTATCAAATTTATTCTTCCAATTGTACGTGTTTTAGATGAATGAATTGTTTTTACTGAATTTGTGTTTACTGCATTGTTCTATCTCATCGAGGTATGTTTTTGATGCGAAGTTTAAATCAACAAATTATAAAAATTGTTAACAGCTTTAGTTTCAAGGGTGTTGCTGTTAATGATTGAAAAAGACACACGTAATATGCTAGTCACGAACTAGTGACAGCTCACAATTTCCAAACATCATCGTCAGCAAATTTATCAGGTTTGAGTTGGTTGATAACTCGAATAGCAGTGCAATTTGCAGCTTATTGAGCTGCTAATAACTCATTTCTTTTTCACGTAGTCGCACTACTGTGTGAGATGCACATTCGGAGTGTTACTTAATTACTAATAATATAAAAAAACTCAAAATAATTTTTCTTTCTGGTGTGTTTCTTTTGTTGTAAGATTTCGTGTTAAGAGCTTTCGAAGAACTAAAAGCTTACTACTTGAAAATTCTACATCACATCACGTGTTTTTGGTTTTTTGCCAGTGTAGTTTCATGAGCTATTCAATAGGATTCGGCTTCGATGTGGTTTGTGGTGTTGTTTAAATTTTTGATAGCTAGTCAAAACTTGTCAAAAGTGATTTTCTGCTAAAATGTTTCATTTATTGGTAATTGTTTTGTGTAAATGATAAGGAAACTTTCTCAGCTTCAAATAGCCGCAAATTTTCTTATAGCGAAATTAAAATCAAATCTTCATTACACTCGCTGTATTACGCCGAGTCGCGGGTGTGTAGCTCGCCACTTGTTACACGCTTCGACGTAATACGGCAAGTACAATGGAGATTTGATTTTCGTTAAATGCGTGAAAGCTGCGGAAGCGTTTGGAAACTGCGTGGACACCCAAAGAGTTCCTTATTTCCAAGTTTTTGCTTAAAGGTGCGTTTACGGATACGCGACAATGCGACTATCATTACAAATTATACTGGCCTGCGATTATTATGGCGATATAAAATTCGCTAAGCTGTGTCAGGCAAGCTGATTAATGTCGTAACAATCCAATGTGCATTGTCTCATTCCCGTCGTCATGGTTATCTCAAACGTTTTTTTGATATTGTGCGATGAAGTGATAAAAGTAATACCAGTACAATTTGTTGGTTTCGCGTGGTGTTTGTCGCGTTGTCGCCTGTCCCGTATCGGTAAATCTTGCATACTGTTAACATTTCTGCAGCTGCTGACGCACGTTCTTTATCGAAGCTACCGTGTAAGCACTTGTTTCGAAGAGTTGTGATTGATTATGTGAAGCGACATGTAAGCGGAAACATAGCATCACGCACTTTTTGCAGTCCAGTATTCTTCAAGTGTAGCCACAGACATATGATCATTGCAGCAGTGTTGCGGACAACAATTACTCAACTGTCAACACTCAATTTCAAAGCTTTTTATGCACTTTGCTAGCGAAGAGCTTACCTACTGGCTTCACTATGTTATCAATTCATTTCACGACATAGACTGAGACATAACGACAATGCAAAAGTTTTGCAAAATTAGCTTTGCCTATTGCTCACCCATAGGCTACCTCCATGATGCGGGACAACGCTGTTCGGGTTATTGTCCTCATCAGCCGTTTTCACAGCAAGGTACATCTATCCTTTACAGTGATTGTCCTTAAGCTAAAACAATCACCTCTCAGGGTTTATCCCCCAAAAATAGTTTAACCTTTGTGGTACGTAGATAGCTATATGGTTAGCTTTGGGCTGCAGTTTGCAAGACTGGGTTCGGTGTTTGAACTAGTCTTACTAATAACATTGATATTTGCACCTTGCTTAGCACTCAGCTTATGAATGTACTACAATGTATAAAAACCTAATAGGTTCAATCTGGAGTAGCTCTTCGTTTTTAGCGCTCCCGCAGCTCGAGTTTGTCAATGGCTTAGTTGGTACTAAGCTATTCATCCGTGTTAGCACCCAGATGACTAAATCATTGTAAAAAAGACACAACGTGGTACTAGGCTTTGTAGGTTGGTGGTTTTCTCCTGGTGTACTATTCTGCTTGGAGATTAGGTTTGAGTGACCAAGAAGATCTGCGATTAAGCTAGGTCATCATGTTGATCCAATAGTGCTAAGGCGAAGTGCCATGAAAGTGGCTAAGATAATTGATGCCATTGTGGGCTGCCAATTCAGTCCCTGGTCACGGTTTCATATTGCTTTGACGCAAATTTATAGTGCGTGGAACAGTTGCCAGTAGTCCAATCCTGCCAAACTTATGTCTATAACCCAAGTCATGAAAACCTGAAAATAATGTTGATGTAGGAATTGTTCCACTTATCGAAAATTTTTTAACGATTAGCGAATTTAGCTTGGAGTGATACCGTGTACTATTGATGTATATCGTATACTACTCAGCATTCCCAATATTATTTCATTCCATTTGAAGCGTTTTCTTTTTCGGTTACGATTTGGCAGCTATCGACTAACTGTGTTGGTATACAAATAGCAGCAGTCGTAATCACACATAACTGTTTACCATAAATCTAAATAAAGTGCTTGATCAAATACATATGTGGAAATTGACGCTTATTTCTTTCTGCTATGCGATTGTATAGCAGCAGCATTACGCAGTGGCTAGAAGTGTATCGCTTGAAGTCTAAAGCTGTGGTGGTAATTTTTATAGTTGAGTGTTGTAGTGTTGATGCAAAATTAAGTTTATGCTGACGTTAAACTTAAATTTTCGCGCATTTTGCTGTTACATGATGTAGTATTTATTACTTGTATTTTAAAAGCGAAATATTTCAGTCTAGTGTTTAAGAAATTCCTAGTGTGTAAGAATAGGTATTTGCATGCGAGTTTTGTTGTTGAGCGCCTTTTGTTTCGCTGTTCTACCATTTAAATAACTACTTAATCCAACCAAAACTGGAACGAAGATTTTGTAGCAGCTCTTGTTTTGCAGCGGTAAGACTGAGCTACTTTTACATAAGAAGTTAGTTTTGCGTGAACTTCTGGTTGAGTCGAATTTTGTCAATTCGTAATTCGTCAAGATTTTTGCGTGAGGGAAAGCTAGTAATTTTTGTTGATAATTAAGAGGCACAGTGAGAAAAAAATATTTTTTGAATTCTGGAGTCGGAGTTAGAATATTTGTGACTAGTCATTTTCTACCGTCTCAACTGTGGTTGAAAATCTAAAGCATCTCTCGCGTTGACACACAAATGAAACTGCAGTTGCTGTTTTGCTTTTATTCAATTCTTGTTTTTCAACCTGGAATGTTCTAAAATGTTTGTTTTAGCTCAAATGTGAAAGTGATTTGGGAAAAACCTACTTGTATTTCTTATAACATCGTTAGGTGTGGTATTGCCACTACAGTTATTTGACTGTAGTTTAATGAAGTCAGTTAGAATTGGAACAAGTAGAAACAACGGAGTATGAGCTGGTTCTTGGTTCCATACCCGTGATGAACATAGCATTACCAGATAAACCTAAGACCAATAACTCAGATGGTCTAGTCTATTCGTTGGAGCGTCTGTCTCTGGAGCTGTAATCTCGGGTTTGATTTCGAGTCGGGTCAAACCAATAACTTTAAAATTAGTATTCGCAGCTTCCCTGCTTGGCGCTCAGCATTAAAGGGGCCGTGTGGAGAACAAGCCGGCAAGTTTACTTGTTATGCCGTTAGGAAAGGCATTTAGCGGGATTCCCCCACGTTGGTGTGGTAGATAGTGGCTGTAGACTACTAAGCGAGCTGGTTGTAGCGCTTTGATCGCTTTTGGTGATAGGAGGGTAAATAATTATACAGGGTGATCCGAAAGTAACTCCCTATTCTAAAATAACTATGACTTATTTAAATTTACTGACAACTTTCTCAGTTTTTGCGTGTAAGTTACTCAGTCTGCGGCAATTACATCTATGCTCTTGTTTCTATATTTTAATAATTTTAACTTAAATTTGAAATAAAGTTAAATCATGTTTTATAAATTAACATACTAATTGTGATGAATAATAATTTTTAAAAAATTCAACCACATTTAAATAAACAAATTAATAGATATTGAATTTTAAATGGAAGTCCATGCAATGCACTTTTTTCTCATGTTTAATAAATGAAGAAATCGCACTTCAAAAACAAACCATTTTTATTTTAGAATAGGGAGTTACTTTCGGATCACCCTGTATATACATTTGAACACAAAAATCTAATAAAAATACTTCTTCATGAAACGATTTGCTTTGTCGTAGGGAGAGTTTGGTAAGGACATGTGACAAGATTCCTTAGATTGCTTTTGTTGGTTGTTGGTAGTTGTGGCTGATTGAAGCAAATAAAATTGCAGTTTTGATTGGTTGCGGCAGCTCACAGGTCAAGTTCTACAGTTTATTTTTTCGTATTTAGCGTTTTTACTTATGCCAATAAACAATTTTCAGGTCTTTAGAAAAAACTATTCAGACATGAATTATTGTGTAGCGTACGTGTTGTTTCGTTTTTGAATTACTGGTAGATTGATATTTAATTTCTATATTACAAGCATTTAATATTGTAAGGAACAAATACCAAAGTTACATATGCGAAAGATCCATTAAGATAAGGAAGCCGCGAATGGCCATGAAGTTTCCAGTCATCTTAGTATCAGCGATAGCCTTCGAAATACAATAAACAGTGCCAAATAGTGTTTTAATTTCATGTTGTATTTTTTTTCTCTCTTTGTTTTGATTTGTTTTTTCTTCAGCCAGCACGCTTGCATGGTGTGGGGGCGTGAAGTCCCATAGAGCCCCACATGCTAAACTTCGAAGATCCTATCAAATTTTAAAAAAGTAGTCTACTATCAACTAACTTACCATGGTTTGCTCTGAGTGCTTATCGTATTGTGTCGTATTGAGTTTTCGCTTGTGTGGAGAGAGATTTTTTGGGATATAAATCTTTAGTCATCCAACGAAAAACTCAATGTATTCACGAATATGAGCACTATGTTACTAGATATAGAAAATTGAGTCATTTTCTAGTGATTTTCTTCAGCACTACATAACATATTGCTAAGTTTTTCACAGAACAACGACTCATTGCGGTAGCAGCTGGGAGACACTTTATGTAGCCTGGTTTTAGTGCTACGAAACTACTAAGCCTGGTGTAGCAGTGCAAGCCTAGAGTGCTGGGCGATTTTGAGTTGCAGCATCTATTTTGTAGATCGGGGTTCGTAACTTAGTCAGGTCATTCTAAGATTGTAAAATTTTATTTCCAGGTTTCAGTAGTTCAGCACTGTTTCGAGAAAAGATAATAGAAACTGAGGTTATGTGTAAGTAATTGCACTGAACATGCAGCAGAAATTGAGGGAGACTGCGAAGTGGGTTGACGTTCTTCGAGTGACAGCCACTTGGAATATGTACCAAGTTAACCGATCAGATGGCTCAGTGGGATAGAGCGTCTGCTTTTGGATCGGTAGACTTGGGACTCGATTCCCAGTAGGGTCAAACCAATGACTTAAAAATTTGTATTCACAACTTCTTTGCTTGACGTTCAGCATTAAAGGAACAGAGTGTAGAAAGCTGGCAAGTTTACTTGTTGTGCCGTTGGGAAAAGCACTTTGACAGGATTCCTCCATCTTAGTGTGGTAGACAGATGGCCGGCAACTCCTATGCTAGCTCGTACAGCGCTTCGTCGCTTTCTCGTGATAGAAAGATAAACATTCAAATAATAAAAATCATAAAGTGCAATCCGCTCTAGCTACGAATCGATCCCGTCACGTAAGCTTTGTAATCACGCGCTTTTGCTAGACCATGAATGCGTTATTGGAATTCATGTTTTGTTCGTTTTAGCAATCATTGGTTTTTGTAAAACGTAAAACTTTCGTTCTTTGGCCATTTAATGAGCACACATTTTCATTGTTCGTGTAATAGTAATGTTTGTTAGTAAGGGTAAAGTCTGGTTGTTTCCATGATTTATGAAAGCAGAGTACTGTAGTGCTTCTTTCGATTCAACTTTTTTTAAACTTTAATGTTTTTACCTCGTAAGTGATCTTACCATTCAACTATTAAGAACTGTGTGTTATAAGACAGAGATAGCTAAGTAGTTGCTGTTAATGTGCTTTAGTTACGCTAATGCGAATATTTCGACCTTTGCATAATATGATCTTAATAGTGCAGTTGTCGACGATATATTAGGGGTTTCCCCGTCAGCGAAAGTGACTGGATACCCTTAATTGACATCTGATATTAATTAGACCTGTTTTTTTAATATATGTTGAAAAATGCATACCGTTGATCCGGTATCTAGATTTTCGTTTGTAATGCGGTGGATCGCGTAATTGTGTAAGACAAGATAGAGAAAACACTGTGCAATGTTTGGCTGCGCAGTATTATCATCAGTAAAAAAACAGCGTTTTGACTTTTTGCTGATCAATGACGACTCTCTTCTGCATTGTGAAACGTCTTGTTGTCATAAACCTAATTTATTCATTGTTTTTAATGCAACATATAGCTTTTGGTGTAAAACATAGATTAATTCTGGTAACAAAACGTTTTCTAGCGTGGTACACCTACTGCTGCTCGACTGAAGAGAGCTCCTGTACAACTAGACCTTGAAGGACAAGATGCAGCCATGGTAGTGACGAATGAAAACAACCATACAATGGATAGAGCTAATAGTGCAATGACTGCAAATGCATTCGCTGATATGCCTGGGGTAAGTAAAGTTTCCATGTTTGTTTTGCTAGTTTTTTCATGCAAAGTGTCGTAAGTGCCCAAAATACACCTTCATAGACCTAAAAACAGATCTGCAGGGACCCGAAATAAATCAGAGATATTTTCTTCCAACCTGATTCCGGAACTCGATTTTCATTTTTGGGGATAGAATCGAGTCGCTAAAATACCTTAAAAAACCTGCTTTTACTTAAAATCGTACCGAAAATGCTTTGTTAGTGTAAAGCTAATTTATTTGGGTTAATCTTACGCTTTGCCTGTATCGATGCAGGGCTTTTTTATTGCAGAATAACTAGGCTTTAAGGGATAACTAGGTTTAGGTCTTAGCTGGGCGTAGAGTCAGGGTTTGGGTTAGGTGTTTAACACCTGGTCGCATACAAGTAGCCGCACACTTATGTTAGCAATGTATAGAGTTCTCAGTATTCCAGGCGCTGAAACGGAGTTGGTAAGCATCCTGCTGT
Source organism: Trididemnum miniatum (assembly GCA_964006365.1). NCBI lineage: Eukaryota > Metazoa > Chordata > Ascidiacea > Aplousobranchia > Didemnidae > Trididemnum > Trididemnum miniatum. The sequence goes on along the minus strand of OZ023242.1, from coordinate 12,502,083 downwards.
AGTCACAGCAAAATTTTAGTAATGCTGCAATAATTTGACGGTGCTTAGGCCCAACCCAAGTTTTTTTATTCAGAAGCACGCATTACGCGGCTCGGCATCTGTGTTTTAGGAAAAGTATCTTCTGGTTAATGTTTTAGCTCATTTTTTAACAAGTTGCATTGTGGCACAGTGTGCAGATTGTCAATAGTAGATCACGAAACGTGATTTAGATTCTTAACTAAGTTAAATCAAGCATCTTGACCTGTAATACATCTTTAATTTTTTTTTATGATTGGCTTCAGGTTGGCAATAAATGGGGAAACCAACTATCACAGAATAAGGAAATTATGTTATTTGAAGATGATATGGATATCATGGCAAAATGCGTATCGGTGAGTCTTAGTATGAGATTTGAACTGAAATTAAGGAAAATGAAATCGATTTCAACCACACTTTTTTCGTTCTGCATAGTGGACACTAAGACACCCAAGAGTACTTAACTCTCACTGTGTAATTCAACCTTTTTAACCCCCCAACCGCCTTTTAAGCCCCCCAATCACCTTTTTAGGCCCCCAATAATCTTTTTAAACCCCTCAGTACAAACAATACGTTTTGATACTGAATAACGATTTCAACTTTTCCAAAGGTGATGGAGCTGTTGTTATTTTTAGGAACCAGGACCTTTTGATGATTTTGAAGCCTTACGACAAAGACCTGCCTATCTAGCTGTATTTTTGAATTACATCATCGAATCAAAAGATCCGGCTAATTTTGTAAGTTACTTTCAAGTCTTTATTGTACTCTCAGATGACCGAGTGGTGAGCGGAGTGGTGAGAGCGAACAGCTCAGATGGCCGAGTGGTGAGAGCGTCCGCCTCGGGAGCTGTAGATTTGGGTTTAATTGCGAGTCGAATCAAACCAATGACTTTAAAATTCGTATTCACAGCTTCCCTGCTTGGTGCTCAGCATCAAAGGAACAGTGTGGAAAACAAGCCGGCAAGTTTACTTGTTGTGTCGTTGAAAAAGGCACTTAGCGGGATTACCCCCATCTTGGTGTGGTAGACAGATGGCTGGCAACTCCTAAGCGAGCTCGTATAGCGCATTAATCGCTTTCTCGTGATAGAAAGAAAAATATGCAACTAAATACAAAAAAAAATACTCTCGGAATTCCGCCGAAGCTTGTAACGAGTGGCAGGGCCCATTTCTGCCGCCAAGCAAAACATGTTCGAAGAACTGGCAGCGGTGGCTAGCTGTGGCGAAACTGTGTACGATCTGACCGACCCGGGAATCAAACCCAAGGGAGTCTGCATAGTGAGCTTGCGTCAATTGGTCAACTTCGTTGCAAATGGAATCCGCTACCCTAAGAATCTTCATTTTGCATTAAACGCACTGAAAAAGGCTTTGTTACTGATTTATGCTAGATTATATCATCTGCATTTTATAATAATTATGTTTTTCAGCTTTTATATATGGCTGTTGACAGCTATAAGCAATTATCAAGTTCAAAGGATATGGTCAAATTCGGAGAGATCATTTACAAGACATATTTAGCTGCAGATGCGGTAAGTTACAACCGAAATAAGATATAATTTCTGATTTGCAACAATGGTGCTCAGATTTGTAACATAAGCTTACCAAAAGTTTTGATAAGTTTGGATCGAAAAACCAAGGTTGCAAGCTGAAGCTATCAGCTATAACGATATTTCGAATTGTTGCCTCATCGCTCAGCGATTTCAGCACTCTGGCGGGATGGGTGATCAATAAATTTTATAAAATTTTTGTTTCCTCACTGTTGTGTATTTCGAGTTACTTTGATGAGACCTGACACGGTCGACACAGTGGCTGTAAGCAAATTGAGTCTTGAGTCGTAGTGTGATATTTTGCTTGCGTGATTTTGGTAAATATGTGACTTTTAACTTATTTTTATCTTCGGTTGAATAACCGCTATTGCTAACTCCATAGTGAATACTCGCATGCAAAATTTTATGATAGCTTTAAACCTGATAATGTAATTATTTTCTTTCTTCGCAGGCATTTAAAATCCCCCTTGATGACGGAATAGCTCGCAGCATACGTAAGTTGTTGACGTTATGTATCATAAGCGACAAATATCGTTGCGTTTTTGTTTGTATCTCGTGATTCATGTGTTGAAATTATGATTAGATTTTCATCAAAACACATTGTTGTAAATAAAGTCCGTAACTTGGACTAAATGAATATCAGTACATATGAACAAGTTAGCCGACCGGTTAGCTCAGTTGTAAAGACAGTGTTATCGGTGCGGGAGGTCTGGGGTTCAAATCCCAGGTCGGACACAGTGTCGCCAACGGCTCGCCACCGCTTCGACGTTTTTCTGAGGCTGTGTAGCCCAGACGCTAAGCAGCGGAGATGGGCCTCGCCACTCGTTGCGTGCTTCAGTGTCACATCGCGAGTATAATGAAGATTTGGTTTGATGAATAAGTTGCCTCAGTGGTATGCTACTTAATGCTACGTTTGTTTGTGTGTAAAATTCTTTGTAATAAACTAAGGTTATTTGAATTAAACTGAAAATTCAGCAGTAATTGAGGGAGACTGCGAAGTGAGGTTGCGTTCTTCCAGTCTGCAGCCACCCGGTAAACATGTCAATGCGATCGGCTCCAGCCGCGAATCGAACTCGCCACATAGGATCTGTCACCTGCGCCCGGTACCGCTGGTCCATGTCGCTGACTTTCTTAAAAGTCTAGCCGAGTCAACTATGCCAGGAAAAATATTTCTAAGAGTCATTGATTCTTTTTTTGCTAACCAGTTCTTAATTGTTAGAATCAGTTTTGACGACTAAAAATCCCGCTGAAGAAACCCTTCGAGGCGTGTTTGATCCTGCAGTTCAAGTCGCTTTAAAAGAAGTAAGTTTTGTAATATTGCCTAGCTTGCTATGCTGCTCAGGTGCTACGGTACTTAGCACAGTATGCTCTTGTCACGTGTAAGCAAATGATGCGAATTTAATGAAAGAATGATTTGTTTGGTCTGCTTGAAATAATAGTTTTATGCATAGTTCCTACCAGGGTTTTAAACTCGCAAAATTAATGTTTTTTGCCGAACTCAAACTTGGAAGATTGAAAATGAAGAACTGAGATTTGCAAACTTTTGATGAGCTTTATAACGTGATTAACAATACCTCGTGTTCACGGCCCTGGGTTTTGCCTCGGACTTTGTGCATTATGACTTTTCATTTGTGAGTGGAAGTAGCACTATATGCGCCTTAATGTCAATAACAACTGGTATTTCAGTACCAAAGTGCTTTTCGTTTCACATACTTAGTTGAATATATCAATACTTAGGTTATGTTAATGAAAAATAATTCTTCTTTTTAAGCGTTATATCAATTTTTAAACTTCGCAACTGTTAATTCCAGGTTCGAAACCAGCTGTCGCAATTCCAAATTAAGCGTGAGCAAGGAGTTGGAAATATGTACGGTGGTGAGAAATTGCGTAAAGCATTGAACATGGGCATGCAATCAGATAGTAAACTGGTGGAAGATATTGTTGCCCCCACTCTCAATAAATTGCAGTAAGTATTACAATATTCACCTTTTGTTTGCGAATTCTGGTTGATATGGCATGCTACCAAATAAAAAAAAATCAAATCGTTATACTCGCTATAGTACGCCGAAGAGTGTGACGAGTTTCGGGCTCATCTCCGCGACTTTGCGCTTGGGCATCACAGCTTCAAAGAAACGTCGCAGCGGTGGTTAGTCGTTGGCGTCACTCTCTCCGATTTGACCGGCGCTGAATCGCAACCCCACACTTTACGCACTGCTAGCGATGTGTTTAATTAATACATTAACCGGCATGCTATGATGTGTATGAAATGCAAAGCTCGGCAACTCTCAGCCTTACCCTCAGTTCAATACTCTCTGATGGACATAATCAATAAGTTTGGGGTAACTTTTGTTTGTTGACAAATTTGAATCGAGAACCAGGTACCGGTACTTCAGTTACCAGGGTTAAATTGCAAGTTTAATATACTTATGATTACGTGGAGCCGATCTTATGGTCAGTCAATTTGTCGCGTACAAAACTGCACTGATTACACACCGATCCGTCTTTATAAATTTTCCAAACGAATTTATCTGTTTTATCGTCTACATCTTGTGGTTGCTCAATTGGACTAACGATTTAACGAGGCCAAAACATCATCTTTTGCCTGGAAGGATTATCTATGTTGCGAGTTTTTGTTATTATGGAACAGTAGGGCGTGAAGTTCGCTTTTTTTCTGAAGTACTCCCTTTTGTCGCTATTATTTGGATTAAAAGAAGTTGATGTTAGATGCAGCTAAATGTAAAACGAACGTCGTACATTCCCATCAAGCCGATAACTTAGGTCTTAGTCCATTTGTGGAAACATATTAGCTGTAATGATGCTTACTTTTTTGTCACAGGCATATGACTTCTGCAGATGACATCGATCAAACGAGAATGTAAGTATGATTATCACGTATGTGGCTTAATAGATTTGGGAAATTCCCAGAACTGAGTCCCGCGGGAGAATAGGCCACCGTTCTTATCCAATTCTTTTAGGAGAGGTCCCCACTTATATTAAAGGTGGAGGATGTTGGAAAGCGTGGCTTTTGGACGGGGGAGATGCTGCTGTATGCTTGACTCCTTAAAGTTTTTAACGTTCTGTACCGGAACGTGGATTCGGTAGAATGGATAGCCGGAACAGCATCTCCGCCGTCATGTCTACTTGTTTCACATGGGTAAAATCATGGAGGCACTATACGTAATAAAACAAATCGACTTTTTAGTTATGGGGCGTTATTTTTTCTCTGCTCTGCTGTTTTTTTTTTCGAACGTCTTCAAGGAGAGAGATCATCATAAAGTATCTTATTCACGCAAAACAAAATTGCATGTAGTCAACACTGTTTCGACCTTTCAGGTTTCATTAGTGCAGTTGGTGCGACCGACATTTACTCAAGGCAGTATATACCTGAGAAGGAATTTTTTGCTTGTGGTTTGTAACTATACTAGTTACAAGAACCTGCAAAAACCCTCACTGCGAATTCCGTTCCCCGTGAAAAGACAGGGACATGGCAGGCACTAATACACCAGCTGCACTGATGAGATCTGCAAGGTCGAAACAGGGTTTACTGTCTGCAGTTATGTATACAAACTTGCGCTTTTGCATTTGTGAAAAAATTTGAAGTGTTTATTCAACGAAAACGATGACCATTGTTAGAATTTTTCGTCTTTTTGCAGAATTCACATTAATGTAAGTTTATCATTACTTTAAATTTATTCAAAATTATATGCCAATTATTTCTTGTAATACTTACGTTCGTCATTTACATGCGACGTTATTTTGCTTCGTCATAGCTTCGGTCATGTGATACAATGTCTTTATTTTGAAGACAAGTGACTGCTGATTGATGTTTTGGAATTTTTCAAATTCTGCTGCCTGAGAAAGCGAATCTTACATTTTGTAATTATAGCGGCACGGTGCTCGTTTTATTGTGGGACTCTTGAGTTCGAATGTATTATGCAGGCCATCGCTTTTGCGTTCATAATTGCAGTACGTGCTTTAAATGCGCTTAGTTGAATTACATTAAAACAAGGCCTACGGTATTTTTCGTAACTTAGGTACTGGTGTAATATTGAAGATGATGCTGTTGGTAGTATAGACTGTTGGTCTCCAAAAGTATTTTTCGTGGTAAATTTATTTAAATTGCTTCGCACACTTCGTTTAGTGTAGTAGCAGTGTCTTTTGTTTCCGCACCATCAACACAATAAAAGAATACGATAAGAGTAAGGAAATATAACGCGGTACAAGAAAAGGGAAGAGGCAACAAAACGATTAACGTTATGGCATGCAGGTAGAAGAGGAGGAGTTAGCATAATACAGGAGTGAGCATGGTTGCAACACCCAGATAACTAGGGGAAAACTGGGCTTTAAATGCACAAAAACTGGGTTTCATTCCCGCTCGGATCATGTTGAAGGCCTTTAAATATTATAGCTATGCTGCTTATTGCTTAACATCAGGGCACTTTATAGCCTTATAGTCAGGCGACACAGCTTATGCAATGACACAGCAATGCCGCGCATGGGTTGAAGATTTTGGAATACGGTTTCGATTTTCGGTTGGCACTGATTTCATTTGACGCATTTCTAGTGCTGTTGACCCGCAGAGCATAAGGTTGCTATGCAGTCTTCCATATTCCCTAATGGGTTTTCTATATCAATTTTTCCTAAATATATGCGTCACGAAAGTCAAAAAGTGTCAATTTCATCTTGCAGTAGATTGTAAAAAAGTATAAAAGTACTTCCCGTCATTGAGACAAAAGCAGTCCTATCACCAGTTTCATGAGTCTACTAGCAACATCAAAAAACTTCTTTGTGTTTTAGAAACATCAAGTTGGATTCTGTTCAAGGGTTTTTAAGTCAATATGGAACAAAGCGAGCGAAAAAGTCATCTTATATGTTCAAATTGCGCTCCAAGGTAAAAAGAAATACTCTGTGTTTTTACATGTGCAAGTCAAATCTTCGGTTGGTGCATTGGGCTCCGGAGCTGGCTTCGCCTGTTCGATGCTTAATTACGTAACATTCCATGATGCATATACCTCGCTGACATGAAAATCCTAAGCTGCAATTATGTGGCTTAAGACGGTATTACGTTGAAATGGGTGACGGCTGACGGGGTCCATCTCCGCAGCTTGGCGCTTGGACAACACAGTTTCGAAGAAATCTCGCAGCGGTGGCTGGCTGTTGACGATGCTGTGTCGGATTTGACCGGCCCAGGAATCGAACCCCAGACCTCTCGCGCCGATAGGAATGTGTATAACTACTGCGCTACCGTATGGTTTGCTATTTGCTCTTTCATTGCCCCCCTATCGTGTTTTTTGACACAAAAATTAATTCTGTTCTGTACATCGAAAGACTTCGGTTCAGTTCTTTCTGGGTCATCTATGGTAGTAGTACTGCCAGTGAGTCGCCGCTGATGTAGCAGCTACTTGTTTGTGTTCTTTTGATCCCAAATCGCAGAGATACTCCCGGAACCCGTGACACACGATAGCGATATAGCAAATATCTTTAATGTTTGATGGTGGTAAGTCTTTTATTTCGTCATCGTAGACCCGATACAGAATCGATAAAGACGAAAAACACGTACAAAAATAGGTAAGAGGCAAGAAAACGATAAAGGTTATGAACGCTAATAAGAAACAAGAAGTAAAAAAGGTAGGCATGGTCGCCACACCCATACTGATGCAAACATTGCAAATTTTAGCCTACACCTTTGATGAAAGCTGGCCGTATGTCCGGAAGTGTGGATTCCATTATCGATGAGACTAAGGAGAAAAGACTCAGCGGGATTGGCAATATCTTTGGTGTAAAGAAAAATGAAAAAACGAAGTCAAAATGTGAGATTTTTTTGACCATTTAATTTTTAATTGTTTTTGTCACATTTTATTTCAATCTCACCATTTTTTAAATTTGTTTTTATTTTTGCTGCAATTTTTTGCTTTAATTTTTCAAACTTTAGTTTGCAAAACTTTTTAATTTGTTTTATTTTAAAAAACTCAGCAATTAAATAAGGGTTAGGTCGATTGTAACCCGAATTTTACCCTCCAATTTAGCTGACAAACCGAAACCTCACGAACGGGGAGGGTCCAAGAGAAACAAAACGAACCGGCGCCATACCATACGCGATAATCCACCTGTGTTTCCAGTTGGTTTTTTGAAATCAACCCGCGTCAGCACTTCTGTATCAGCTGACCAACTCAGCTTAATGGCGACCTCTGCCGGTGAAACATCAGACCATGGGAAACGGCCCGAGATGGCGTACTTGGAACCGGTTTCGGGACGACCCAAAAGTGTCCCGTTCGATTCCAGTTTACGGACTATTGAAACCCATTCAGGTGCTGATCTCAGAGCTTACATTAACCCGTTAATGTCGTAGTCTTTATGTGAAATCAATCGGTGTGTGACGTCATTGTGACGTCACCTTTTCTTTTCTCAGCATGCTTTTTAACCATATTTTTGTTGCCTGCAATTTCTTTAGTAGCAATCAAACTTTAACTCAAAAAATGCTGCGAAATTTTTCATGAAAAAATTTTGCTTTTTCTATTTTTTGCTGCTTTGCGTTGATGCTGATGAGGTTAACTAAACTGCATGTCGAAACGTTTGCCATCATCATCTGTTTAATTTGCATGTTTCACAGCAAGTTTTATGCAAATAGTACTGACAATATCACCCACACCTATACCATTATGGTTTTCCAAGTTAGGAAGTCATTAATATTGACTGAAATGAGCTTACCGATTGTTAAGCGCATTGCTGCAGCTGCGGTAGTTCTGGGCTTTGATTTTGGGGCTGGTCTAGTCTAGCACAGTGTCGCCAACGGCTCGCCACCGCTGCGACGTTTTTTCGGAGCTGCGTTGCGCAGGCGCTAAGCTGCGGAGATGGGCCCCGCCGCTCATTACACGCTTCGGCGTAATACCGCGAGTATAATCGAGCTTTGATTTTTTAAAATTAACTTAGTCTGTAAAAAGTGTGAAAAAATTATTTCAACTTTCATTTTATTTGTGCGAAGCACTCAGTAAAATGTCAGTTTTGTAATGTCTGAGTAAGCATTTAGAGCTGTTGAGCTACTTTTGAGAAAGTTGTTGATTTGTATTTTTTTAAGTGCTGTTGGTAGGCAAGCTAACTTCTGAAAAATAAAGTAGTTAAATCCGTAAAAAATGTTACTTTGAAAAAGTTGCAATGAAGTTGCTGCGTATTCACTGCGCAATTTAAATCTCAAATCAATATGGCGTTCACGTTATTTGACCAATGTTAGGTGTGACGTATCAGTATTGGAGCTTTTATTGAGAAGCTCTATTTTAAGGTTGTATTAACTGCATTCTTTTAGCCATCATGTAACATTTCTCACGTTTTAACCTTTTTTTTTTGGGGGGGAGGGGGTTTGTCAGCCGGTTTTGTTTCATAATGGTAAATAATTAACTGAGGTTATTTTTAAATTATACTGAACTAAAAATTCAACAGTGAATTGACGGAGACTGCGAAGTGAGCTTGCGCTCTTCAAGTGAGCAGCCTCTGGGTGTATGTGTCAAATGCGATCGTCTCCAGCCGCGAATCGAACCTGCGCGCGATACCGCTAGACCATGGTAGCCTATAAACAGCAATGCTGACCCGTTTGATGATCTAGTAAAATTCTGTGAGACTGTTCTATAGAACCGGCTTGATCCCACCACTGGGTAGGACCTCCTTGTTCTGTTTATACCTGCCTTGTTTTTACTGTGCTAAAGTTAGGCCTAGCGATGAAAAGCATATTCTGAAGTTTTACTTTTGTGTTTTATTTTAAAAAAAATGCCATTACCTTTGACCTTTTTGCAGTGACCATTCACCCTGCCCCTCAATTACACGAAACCCCAGTATTTGACTTTAACCCCCGACTTGGATTAGTCCCCCCTGGGGAAGACATGGACGATGGACCTGAAAACGACTTATTGTCGGCCAATAAAAAGTACGAGCAGTGTTGCCTGTTTAATTTTCAATTTTTATACGACAAAATTTGTGATTTGAAAAGTAGTTTTAATCAACGATATGAGTAATTGTAATTGAATGGAATAGCTGCAGTAACACCCCAATTGACCGGCCCTTTAGCTCAGTTGTTAGGCACACGCTATCGGTGTGGAATGTCTGGATTCCCAAGTCGGTTCCATTCCGATTCCCGGGTCGGTTAAATCGGACACAGTGTCGTCAAGGACTCTCCAACCCTGCGACGTTTCTTCGGAGCTGTGTAGCCCAGGCGCTAAGCCGCGGAGATGGGCCCCGCCACTCGTTACACGCTTCCGCGTAATACCGCGAGTATAATGAAGATTTGATTTGATACTTCAATTCTCAAATTTTTTTTTCATCTAAAGTGGGTCGTTTCATAGAGTTAGATCGAAACGATTATTATGCTGCTTTTAAAATACGATTATTTCACATATTAAGCTGCTTTATTTAGCATTTGGGGCTAAGAAATGTGTTACAAATCAAATTTTAATAGCAGAAAAAGCATACTCAGCACTTTTGCACCAATAACGCCGTAATTTTTTCGTATTGATACTGAATTTCTTGTATTAATCCTCTTTGAAAGTCGCGTAAATGCTGAAACCCAGTCCGCTCCCGGCAACAGTGTCCTACTATTTTTTTTTTTGAAGTATTTAAAGTACAGTTTGTACCTTTACAGTCTTACACGTGCTGGGAGTTTCCGACGACCTGGGGAACCACGCAACGGTCCCCATAAGAGCCATAGTGACCCTGACAAAAACAAAGTGGATGAAGCAGTCGCCCAACATAAGTAAGTGCTGGCTAAACCAATAAACATAATTTCAATCTGGTGCGATGTTAACTTGATCGCTTGTAACGGGAAAGACTGAAACGATCTTTGCTGAGGAAGCTCCGACTTTTTTGAAGTTTTCTAGTTTTGCTATGAGAATCAACTCACTCTAGCTACGCTTCTATTAAACACATTTAATTAAACACATTTTTCTATTAAACACAAAGTCACATTTAATTAAAGTGGTTTTAAATCATTGTGTTGGTTAGTGGTTGAAAACATTACTATCGGTGTGGGAGACATGGGGATTTGACTACTGGACCGTTAGAACTGAAGTGTCGCCAACGCTGCGATTACTTTTCGAGGCAGCGCTCCACTTGGGCCGACTTGCGTAGATGAGCTCCAAGACTCGTTACACGCTTCAGCGTATTACCGCGAGTAGGAAGAAGATTTTCAGCAGAATTATTTGTTTTTGGATTTTTAGTGCTGCTCATGTCGACCAATCAGAATCTCATTCTCCTCATTCTTCCACGGGCTCTTCCAATCTTCCGGATTATTCCATGCCCAGTTTCAATCAGGATGAAGAGGTAACAGCATTTAAAAATATCACGAATACTGGGTCTATGCTTGAACTTCTGATACTCTGTCTCCTGGTCGATTTTTTGAGCCCAAAGCCCTGCTGCTTTTAACGTCGTATCTTTTAAGTGACTGTGTTCTTATATTGCAGAAAGCTCTCGTTTTTTGGTACACGAAAATGGCCACGGGGATATAATTAATGTAACGCTATTGTTTGTTGTCAGTTGTTTATCACTACTTCAGTAAGGTTTTGTAGAGTAGTAGGCCTATTTTTTCAAAAAAAAAATCGAATCCTTGATATGCTCGGCTTATTACTCCGAAGCGTATAACAAGTGGCGGGGCCCATCACTGTGACTTGGCGCCTGGTCTACACAGCTCTGAAGAAACGTAGCAGCATGGGGGGGAGGTTGTTGGCGACACTACGCCCGATTTTACCGACCAGGAAATCAAACCCAAACCTCCCGCTCCGACAGCAACGTCTTAATAATTGTGCTAATTTGTTTGGCGTAATTTAAGGTAGGGTTCGGTGGCAAAAAATATTTAAAAGATAGTTGAAATGGGTTTCAACTTACGGAGTAGCGTTGGAATTCGCTTTGGTTAAGCAGTTATCTTTAAAAGAAAGTCCGAAGAATACTGGAATTCGCTTTGGTTAAGCAGTTATCTTTAAAAGAAAGTCCGAAGAATACTGGCTTGTGATTGGTCAATTTATTTGTGACGTAGTTGGGTGGCAGGTTTGCCCGTGAGCTATTCAATCAGCCAGCTTTAGTCTAGAAGTGGTGTAGTTACAGCGTGGTATTTACTGGTAAACGGTGCATACCTAGCAGAAAATAGTAAACTCTTCTATTTAAGCTGTGGAAAGTACAATTACCCTGTCCACATGTCCAATTTTAGCAGGCTTTAGGCCCACGGTCCTTGTTTCTAGTTTCTTCATCATAATCAACTTGTTGATATTTTTCATTCATATTCATTCATTCATAATTTATTTTCGTACGGCATACCAAATTTCAAAAAAGTTATAATACAACACACAAGCATCAATAGTGTCCCGTGAGGAGATGCGAAAGACCAAGACAGCTAAGGCAGCTGAAGGGTCGTTGAGTCTGCATTTTCTTACTAATGTTTATGCTCTCTGTGATGTTTATACTCTCTGCATCATTCAACTTCTCTGATGCTTTTACTCTCTGCATCATTCAACTTTTTTATACAAACCAAAGCCCTGCAACTGCAAGCTTTGGCATGGAGCAGTTAGCCTAGTTGGCATACTTGTCCTAGTTGGCCAACTGCTCATGCTAAAGTCTGCAGTTGCAAGGGCTTTGGCGTTGTATAGCAAAAATTGCATTGAACATGCTGCAAGCATGGTGGCCGAGTGGTTAAGGAGGTAAGAACCTAAACGAGAAGTCAAATTTTTCGTAAATAGTCGTGGAACTGTTTTTTACAGCGTTTATTTAGCAAGTCTTCTGTCCTACCATAATATCTATTTATATTATGGACTTACATCGGCCCCACATATTTTAATACTAGTAAAATCAGGCATGTCATTTCCGACATATGCCAACTAGGCTATCTGCTCAATGCGAAAGCCTGCAGTTGCAGGGCTTGGGTATGTATAGCTAAAATTGCATTGAATACGTTGTAATTCCGGTGGCCGAGTGGATCGGGAGATAAACTCTCGATCACAAAATCCCGAGATCAAACCAGAAGAGCTGTTAAACCGCGAATCTGGTCGTAAGATTGTCTTCTACAGCGTTTATTTAGTAAGTCTTCTGGCCTACCATGATGTCTATGTAGGCTACCAGTACCAGTTTAGCTATGGCATGAAGAAATTAGGCTACCAGTTTAACTATGGCATGAAGAAATTAGGCTACCAGTTTAACTATGACATGAAGAAATTAGTTATGATGCAGAAACTAAAACCAATAACCGTAAAATTGTACATGTAGACTGGGTAATGATGGATACTGTCGAATAGCAAATAGAGGCTTTGCAAGTTGATCTCTATATTTGTATAAATGGCAATTGCTGCCATAGCGAAATCTGTTCGTCAGAGTAAAGTTGGGAAAATGTTTTTTGTGACATAACTTTTTTTAACCCTTTATTTGTTGCCACCGAACCTCCCCTTGAATAGGCCTAAACAAAATCTTTTAGACATGTTTGTTTCAGGATATTGTTGTTGCGAAGTTCTTGCCCAAATTTCTGGGAGTTGTTTTTACACCGTTTTTCTATAGAAGGCGCTACACCTCCGTTATAAGATAAACGTTATTGGCAGAGTGTTGGCTGCAGAATTATTTTCCACCTTATGGCGACTGGCGTTTTTCGTGTAGTTATGACCAGGGTTTCAAACTCGCTGGCCTTGAACTTCAACTCGATCTTAAAAGAAGCTAATCAAGTTTTGAACTTATTCTAAACAAAAATTGCTCGAACTTAGCTGAAACCCGATAAAAACTACTTAAAGTTAACATAAACTGGTAAAAATTACTGAACTTGAACTGGGCGTTTAAAATTTTTGTGAACTCGATTAATAACGCTATGAGTTTGCAGCCATGGTTACGACCAACTCTTGACTATGACATTCATGAGTCTTCCGACAACGGAGCTCTTCCTGTGTCCCTTTTTTTGTTGTTGAAACACAGAATTCCTTTCACTTTCGTTTTTTTTTTTTCAAAGAGCGTTTGTAGAAAAAAGTGAAAAACGCTAATGTGAATAGTAAAATCATCTTTTTTTTCTCAGATTGATATTGATGTTACTGAACACCAGTTACCAAGGAGCGTGACAAAAGGTCTTGATAAGAAGGAACTAAAGCGCCAGCAATTCATAAACGAACTTATATCTACTGAACAGCACCATGTTCGGAACTTGAAGATCTTGGAAAAGGTAATGTGACTTTTGATACCTAATTATGACGTTTTGTAAACAAGACATTTTTTGCCTTTGTCTGCAGTTAAATCCGGGACATTTTCTGTTGATCTTGTGGTCCGCATTGTATCCTAAAAGGTGTTGCTGAACAGTCACTTAGTTGATTTGGAGCAATTTTTTCATTTTTAACACAGATGCCAAAGCGCAAGAATGGCTTCACTTTTTCGCATTTTCTTCGAATTTCTTCATTGCTGTTACTTGCAAGCGGCACGAGTTGTAATGTACAATTGTACGTAGACGAATCCAAACTTGCTTAGCAGTTGTGTTGCTTCCAAATTTCCTAATAGATTTTTTTCTATAATTTTTTGGTCGATTCGGAAAATGCTCTGTTGCAATATTTATAATGGAGCATCTTAACAGAAGATGCTGCTACTGGCTCTGTTGGGAATTCACTCACTTTTTTGAGATCGTGGAGTAGAACCCCTGAGAAACCGCCGTAGAATTTCCGATTTATTTTTTTCTACGGGCGTCATATTTTTGGGTTGTATGAAAGGCTACTTTAGATAGGATTTTTAAGAATTTTGGCTAGTTGCAAAAAGTGGTAGTGGTGCAATTTTAAAGCAAGATAGTCAAGTTCTTTAACGTAATATTGCCTATAAGTTTCCATTGTAGGTTGTGCTGTTCGCTTTCGGCTATTGGGTGCTAAGTGCTGCATTTGTTGGAAATTCTTTCTCAATGCATACAATACACTTAAAGCCAGCAGGTTATTCTTTACTTTGCGACATGGCTTAGCGATACCGCGTGACAGATCCTACGTGACTGGCTGGCTGCTGACTCGAAGAGCGCAAGCTCACTTGCAATCTCCCTTAATTACTGTTAAATTTTCAGTTTAATATAATTTGAAAATAACCTCAGTTATTTGCTTAGCCCTGCTACCAACTTTGTAAGTTTGTTTTTTCTTTGCAGTTGTTCTACGAGCCGCTTTTGTCTTATGGCTTTCTAACGCGCGATGAATTAAATCAAGCTTTCCCCAATCTTAAAGAAATCCTTCAACTTCACCGGGAACTAAATCGTATGCTTCAAGAAATTAAGGAAACGGACGGCCATGTTGTGAAGTACATTGGGGACTTGTTACTGTCTCGTGTAAGTAAAATTGCCTGTATTTTTACCAGTATTTAGCAAAGTTCAAAACGACGGACTAGTTCAAACCCGAAAATGTATTCACAATTGTGCAAACCCGCTCAAGTTGTGAATATCTCTGGCTTCAAACAGGGAGCTGTGAAAACTAATTGTAAAGTCATTGGTTTGACGCTACTTGGAATCAAACTCGGGTCAAACCAATGTCTTTGAAATTAGTGTTCACGGCTTTCCTATTTTTGACGCTTAGCATTAAAGGACAGAGTGAAAAACAGGTTCGAAAACTAACGAAAGTGGTCTAAAGCGGTTACTGTAAAGATTTATTCAGAACAAAGCGATTAAACTTACTTTGCTGAAGATGGCAGGTTAATTTTGGGTTAAGATGTTTGTAAGATTGCAGTTTTTTCGATTTTGCTTCATTTTCAAACTTACCATGTGGCTTGTTAAATTTATATTGTATGTTGCCTTAGTTTTCCAAATTTGCGCTGCTGCCATTTTCTTGAAATTTGGCAAATCTTTCCGCAATTTTGACATTTTATTTTAACAGCGTTAACAGTGTTGCCATTTTAATTTTTCAGTTTGATGGTGAAAGTGGCAATACGTTCAGGAACGAGTGCGCTACTTACTGCGGCAATCAATTCACAGTTCTCAGTTTGATAAATGAAAAGTCAAAGAAAGAACCGAAATTCAACGACTTTTTGGAGGTAGAGAATTTAAAATACCATTGAGCGAATCTTGACTTTATAGTAAAAATTAGTTGACTACTCACTGCTCAGATTGCCTAGTGGTAACAGCGTTTGCCTCTGGAGCTGTAGACTCGGGTTTGACTCCGGGTCGGGTCAAATCAATGACTTTGAATTTGGTATTCACAGCTTCCCTGCTTGACGCTCAGCATTGAAGGAACAGTGTGGAGAACAAGCCGGCAAGTTTACTTGTTGTGCCGTTATAAAAGGCACATAGCGGGGTTGCCCCATGCTGGGGTGGTATATAGATGGCCGGAAACTCCAAAGCGAGCTCGTTATAGCGTCTTCGTCGTTTTTCGCGATAGGAAGATAAATGTGTGACTAAACTTAAGTTGAAGAAGTCAAATTTGAAAATAGATTATTTGCTCAAAATTTTACGATTTTAGATGTGCGGTATTATTTTATGCAGTTTTGTTTTGAATATTTTTGTAAATTTTTGACTTTTTTGGAACTTCAGGAGGCACAGAGGAATCCGTATTGCCGAAAATTGCATTTGAAAGATTTTATCCCCATGGAAACCCAACGTTTGAGCAAATACCCTCTTCTTTTGGATAACATCATAAAACACACAAAAAGTAAGATTATAAAAACTAAATGTAAATCCCCATTTTTGAGGTTTCGCAAGGTTTAACGTGGTATTTGGGTTTCACGTGTCGCCGAGTTACAGTTATCGCAAGTAAGACTTTGATACATGAAAACTGAGCTACTGTTTTTTCTTTGAATTCAGTTAATGATGGAAAAAAGAAAAACTGTGTTTGGAAAATCAAAATCAAATCTTCATTATATTCGTGATATTACGCCGAAGTGTGCAACGAGTGACGGGGCCCATCTCGGCTTTTAGCACCTGACAGCTTCGCAGAAACGTCGCAGCGGTGGCGAGCCGTTAGTGACACTGTTCGGTTTGATCGACACGGGATTCAAAGCCATGACCTCTCGCACCGTCGTCCATAACCACTACGGAGACTAGTCGACGTGTCATTTTAATTTCAAAGAGCTTTTTTGCTGAATCATAAGTGTTTTTAGAAAAACATGAAGCTGAAATTAAAAAAGTGCGAACTGCGTATAATCGCAGTCGAGAGATACTGACTTTCGTCAACCAAACTGTCAAAGAAGCCGAAGACAAACAGGTGAATATTGAACTGGTGATTTGCAATACAAAAGTTTAATATTGCAAGATAGAGAAATTTCCCCTCGAAGCTTTTCGTCTGACAGGAGAAAATCGTCAGAAAGAAAGAAATAACTGGAAATAAAACTGGTTATATGGCCTTTGCCATCTTTCTGACGATTTTCTACTGAAGAGTTTCAGGCAAAAAGCTTCGAGATGAAATTACTTTGTAAGGTGAATATTGAGTTGTAAAAACAAGCAAGTTTCGGAAAATATCTTTTTCATTTCAAAAAGAACGCTCTTGATTTAAAAAAAAACACATCTTGATTATACTGGCAGTATTACGCCGAAGCGAGTTGCGGGACCAAACTTCGTGGCTTAGCGCGTAGGCCACGCAGCTCCAAAGAAACGTCGCAGCGGTGGCGAGCCTTTGGCAACACTGTGTCCGATTTGACAGGCCCGTAAATCGAACCCTGGACCTTCCGTATCGATCGCGATGTTTGTAATTAACCACTGTACCAACGGCCGGTGCGCCATTGAGTTGGTGTGTAAATAAGATTTATACAGTCTGGGCCGTTTAAATTACTCTATACCTTGTTTGTGTCTTGCTTTGAAAAAGAAAATGCATAAAAATTTGTTTGGCCCATGAACAATAATAAGAACTACTGATGTTTTCGCAGCAGCTATGCTTTCAAATTGGTTTATTTTTTTAGAAAATCATTGAAATTCAAAAAAATCTTGACCGGGAACCAATAATGAAACTGAAGCACGATGACAAAACAAGTGCAACACTCCATGAGTACAAAGTAAGATAACTTTTTAGCTTTTCCATACAAGGCTTCTAAAACCTGGCTATATCTTTAAACAAAGCTGATGTACTCGAAGGCAGTTTCGTTATTAATGCAGTGGACATTTGAGTCTTGAAGTAGGCATGCTCTCTCTGGAAATTAGTCTATAGTTTTTTGAAAATTTGGTTTTAAACTCTTATTTGAATTTATTCAACTAATCCTTCAGCCCTAAGATTTTACGAACGAAATTCTTTTTCTGTTGTTGCGGCTACTTTACATTTGTTGGTGAAGCTAATTTACCAAAAAAAAAGAAAACTTGAGAGACCCACTGCTTGCGCTACGTAATTTTTGGTTTCCTGGTGCTGTAAATCTCTGGTTCAATTCCAGTGTTAAATGTTGTAAAATATAATCACAACTTCGCTATTTGCTAGTGGTTTGTTAGACTCGGCTACCACTCTGGATACACTGTATAACCCCACCAGAAATTGGTCAACGAGATGGCCTAGCAGTACCGCGCGCACATTACAGGTCCCACGTGACGGGTTCGATTCACGGCAAGAGCCTATCGCATTTGACATTAGTACCACCTTTTGTACCGGGTGGTTTGTGACTCAAAGAGCGCATTATCTTTTCGCAATCTCCCTCAATTACTGTTGAATTGAATTTGTGAATAGCCTCAGTTATTTCTTTTAAAAAAAGTTGTTTTGGGGGGAGAGAGCTACGGATGTTGTGTAACGAGCTCGCCTAGGAGTTGCCAGCCATCTGTCTACCACACCAAGATGGGGCAATTTTGCCAAATGTCTTTTCCAACGGCACAGCAAGTATACTTGACTGCTTGTTCTACGGCCACAATGTTCCTTTAACGCCGAACGTCAAGCAGGGAAACTGTGAATACCAAGTTTATACTCGTGATGACTGGTTGCAGTTACAAGCAAATTAATGGTTTTCCACAGTTATATAGCTTCAATCTCTTCAGCAAGAAAACTGATTTTTCTTACAGAACATAGACTTGACAGAACGGACAATTATCCATCAAGGCTCTTTGCAATGGAGAGTGGGCCTGGCTGATAAAAGAAAATTGATCGGTTAGTTCTTATTCTTAGCTGTGTAGCATGCCGCTTGCAAGAGCAGAGCATTTATCCGTATATTCAGTCTATGATAATGTTGTTAATTAGCAATTGATCAGTTTGCACTGTTTCGATTTTAAATTTCCATCGGCGCGGCAAGCTAGTTAATGTTTCCACAGGTTTAAAACCTAGGAAAAACATTTTCTACTTGTGGTTCCAAAAGTAGACAGATTTTTTCAGTACCGAAATATTCCCCTACTTTTGGTACCACAAGTAGAAAATATTTTTGTAGATTTTAATGCTGTCGAACTGATTACGGTTTACGTGGTGTAGTTCAGGGAGACGCTACTTGTGGGATATGTGAAAACTGATTCTTTCACTACTAACCTAAGAGCCGGTGATGTTAGAACACTTCGATGTACGTGCGTCAATTAACAGAATTGTCGATCTCATTGTAGTTGAAGGAAGTTGACGATGGTTTAGGTATAAATCGAACTGTTCGAAGATCATATTCAGAATTTCGGAATAGAATGTTTAAACATTTATTTCGACATGAATTAACTCGCAAATATCTATACAAGATTGGTTCTTTTGCAGCTGTCCACTGCATCCTATACGATGATGTATTAGTTCTACTACAGAAGCAAGATGATCGCTATGTGCTTTGCTGCCACGGAAGCCATTCAACTGGTGGACTGCAAGAGCCTTTTATTTCGATGCAACGCGCTCACGTTAGCACTGTTGCTTACGGTAACTATACTTGTGGTTTTACAAAGAAAGCAAAAAAATGCTAAGCGAAAAGAATAATGCTGCATCGTTTTCTGAAGACTCTGGCGCTGTTGTGTCCACTTCCGCCAGACCTGTCGTCCGATAGCGATGTCGTTAACCACCTCGACAATTGGTCAATATAATTGATCCTTGATAACGTCATCACTTCTTTTAATTATGACTTCAAAAATTTGTTAATGATGCAAAAAGCACGTAGATTGTTGCTTCACTTGTACGGGACATTGTGGACAGTGTACACACTGTGCAGGATAACGAAGAATAGTTCAGGGCCTTAGCAGCTCCATCTTTTTCCTGTTGCTTCTTAACGCTTTTAACATCTTTGCTTTTTTGCGCAATTTCATTCCCAATGTCTGCAACGAGGCCGAGTGATTCGGAGGTTCGTTATTAGGCGACCATGACCGCAAGGTTAATGGTTCTACTCCCACCCAATCTTTGTTATTGCGTCCTTGGATAAAATGCTATGCGCTGATTATTCCTGCTTGGAGGAATTTAACAAGCAGCAAAATAATGAAATCACAAATAAAACTCAGGTAAATTCGGAAACTAAGCAACTCCTGAGCGATTCTGGATTTTATGAGTAGTCCGTCGCTTTCTCGTGACAGGAGGACGAAAATGAAGAAATCAGTCGAGGATGAAACAAGTTTTTTTAATAAATTTTTATTTACAGACAAGCATGCCTTTTTCGTCGTGTCTTACGTTCCAGCGCAAATGTGCGAATTTGTTGCGTCCTCTGCTTCCGCAGTTAAGGAATGGATGAGAATAATTGGAAATACGGTCAAAACCGAGGTAGTTTATCCAGTCCAATAGCAGCTTTTCGAAAGAAAAATTACAGATATGAGATAGAGAGAAAATAATACACGAAGGTTCCACTTAAAACAATGAAATCGAATAGTAGACATCCATTAACTCAGCGCGATTTACAAAAGAAAATAAACAGCCAAAAATCAAAACAACACAGTTCTGACCGAGACCAAAAGAAAAATTCTAGGATTAAAAACCTGCAGGGCCCAAAATGGCTTTGTAGGAACCAAAACAAAAAGTTCGTGTTCCCTATTCCAGGGACCCGGTTTTCAATATTGGAACTAAAATGAGGACCTAAATTGGGTCCTAAGGCGCCCTAAAAGCTGGTTATACCTGGTAGTAATTCAAGCTTATCGTAGCTAATGTTTAAAGTCGCAAAGCATTTTGGATGGTTTGATGTTGCGGGTAGCAGGTTATTAGGAACGAAGCTCTTTGTTCTGAGCTGCTAAAACATCCTAATTTTCAGATGGCGACGCCTATGATTGCAAATCGACGCAAAGCTGTATCTATTCCTGTGTCCAGAGATGAAAACGAAGCCGTTGAAGATGTAGAAGAAGACAAGTAGGTTTACTTTTGCAGCTTTTCCGTGTTCTTAAACAGTGTATTTTTTGTATTTGTATTTAGTTGCATATTTATCTTTCTATTACAACAAAGCCATCAAAGGCGCTATAGCGAGCTCGCTTAGAAGTTGCCGGCCATATGTCCACTGCACCAGGATGGGGGTAATCCCGCTAAGTGCCTTTCCCAGCGGCACAACGAGTAAACTTGCCGGCTTGTTTTCCACACTGTTCCTTTAATGCTGAGCGTCAAGCTGGGAAGCTGTGAATACGAATTCTAAAGTCATTGGTTTGACCCGACTCGCAATCAAATCCGAGTCTACAGCTCTGGAGACGAACGCTGGCCTTCCGATTTCGGTTATTTGAGCTGTAAATGAAAGCAGACACGATTGCTACGTCTTTCGTTTGTGTGTTACGGTTTCATTTTTGTGCAGTATCGAAGTGCTAACTTTATTTTGATAATGGTTCATTTTGTTATCGTTGCGCAATGTTTTAGTTATACAATTAATTGCACTGTAATCGTCTTTAACATGAGAAAGCGGCGGAGGCGTTATGCGAGCTCTCTAAGGAGTTCCTGGTCACCTGTCTACTGCTTATAGATGAAGATAGTCCGTTAAGTGCCTTTTTCGATAATTGTACTTGACGGCTTGTTTTCTACTGTCCTTTCCATGCTGGACGTCTAGCAGGGAAGCTGTGAATGCAATTTTGAAGTGATTGGTTGACCCGATTCAGAATCGGCGGCTACCGTTTCAAAACCAGACACTTTCTCCACGCGAACGTCTTGAGCAATTATGCTTATATTGTCCTTTACAAGATTCACTATATTCGTTAGAACGAACGATGAAGTGCATTTACACGAATAACCCCAACGTGCCCTCAGCAGAAAAACTTGTAGTTGTCAGCAGAAAAACTTGCGAACACATGAAGAAAAATTATTGGCATAACTCGCCAGGAGTGAAACTCGTATCTGTCGGCTTCATAAAGTATAGACAACTCCACGTGGCTTGCATAAAAATGATATTTCATTTTTTCGAGTAGTGGCCTAATCAAAAAATATTGTTTTAGGGCGAAGGAATACCTTTCAGCCGGGAATTTAATTGGACGCGCGGAGGGAAATGAGCCTGAGTTAATACCGGTCAGTTTAAAATATTTGCAGTCAGTGAATGCTGAGGTCGATTGTAAAAGTGATGCAGAGATTCACTAACATTGTGATCAAGTTTGTTTTACAAAACTAAATTGTTGGTTTTACAAAAATAAATAAATTAAAAATAAATAGAGTTTTTAGTTGCGAAAAGGTCAACTGATATTATTATCTATGGCTACAATTTTTACTAGCCATTTGTTAGTAACTACGTGTTTTGATACTGCAAAGTGCTTAAATTTGCTTGTAGCCCAATATCTTACGAAGTATGCCTATTCAGCAAGGTATGCTTGTGATACTTTGTTATCTGACATACAGAACAATGTTGTACAATTTCTCCATTCGCATCTGATTTAAAATCGTTTTACATAGGTTCAATACGACCAAGTTCAGTTTGATCCCTCCAGTTTTTCTGCTGCCATGCCAGGCTATAACGATCCATCTATGTTGCAATCACGCATTTTAGCTATGCAGCAGGTAAGTTCTGTTCTTGTGCCTGCAGTTTTACGTGGAAAAGACTGCCGGAAAGTCGCCACTTCTACAGTAGTTATTGCCCTCAAAATTTGCTCTTTGACTGCTAAATAGCAGAAATGGACGCCAGATAATTCTTGAAAGGGTTGGTATTGGCATAATAGCGAAGAAGCAAATGACAATTGAAGGACTGTACAGTATTCCCGCTTTCTCATGGGTTTGACAGCGAGAATTTGTTGATAATGCTTTACTGCGAACCACAAATTAAAAAAAAATTCTATGCAATATATTCTTTGTGTGAATTTCGGTAGCACTAACTGCACTAAGGAGACTCGAAAAGGTCGAAACAGAGCATCTAGATTGTAGGTACGAAGAAATGTAACTTTTTTGACAGGAAGTAACCAACGCTCTTGCTGCCAAACACCGTCTTTTAGCTGAGCTATCGAACCTCGATGATGGAGATCTAGAAGAGATGTTGGATATGTGTGCTGCAGATGATGAACCAGACCCTGTCACTCTGGTTAGGCATGCTGTTCTTTGTGGTAAGCTAGACCTACAATTGTATCTTGTGTTTGATTCCTACTTGACTTTTCCTAAAATGGCGCCGTAACGTGACCTTAAGGAGACCCATTTGGAGTAAATTCTCCCGTCAAGGCGCCTAAAACAATAATCTTGCATTAGTGCCTCAGACGCTGCAAGAAGGTATTGTTGACTTGCCTGTCCTTGCTGATAACGTTGTGTTTTAAAAATCAAATCGAATTCTCACTATACTCGCCGTATTACGCCGTAGCGAGTTGCGAGGCCCATCTCCGCGGCTTAACGCCTGGACAACACAACTCCGAAGAAACGTCTCAACGGTGGCGAGTCGTGTGTCGATTTAGTCGACCCGGGAATCGAACCCCAGACCTCCCGCACCGATAGCGTGCGCTTAGCAACTGAGCTAACTTGAAGTAATAAATCGTGTCTTGGAGCAGAGAACTTTGGTTAAATTCTCGAATCAATCAGTGCTCCATGTGGGATGTTGACTTGCGGCTTTGCTGAACATCCTAAGTCATGACACGCATTAGCGAGCATCTTAAACAAGGATGAATTACATAATTCATAGTTCAGTTTGATGATTTTTTTTTTCTTGTCTACGACATTGGCTTGCTGTACTGCGCTCAGGTTACAGGCCATACGTAACGGCTTCGGTTGACAGCAGAATCGAACGTTTTTGACATACCCAGTGGCTGCTGACTCGAAGGCGCAAGCTCACTTCGCAGTCTCCCTCCATCTGTTGATATTTCAGTTCAACATAGTTTGAAACTAATCTCAGTTATTTGTTTTCAGCTGATCAACTGGCCGGCATCATCAACTCCTCCACCAACGTGGACAATACATTTGTGAGGAGGAGGCAAACTCCTGTGTCAGAAGACAACCATCAATTTTCTGTCAGCTCTTATCCTCTCCCATCTTCAGATCGGAATGAAGAAGTTTCCAGTCCTGAAAAATGGGCTTCTATTGTACCCCACCCCTCTCACAGTGTCCACGAAAAATCTCCTTCCATAATTAGGGGGTCGTCTGGTACGCTTAATTCTGTTTCCTCTCTTCCCCTCAGCGAATCCGCCCCAGTTTTGTCTCCTCATTTTGATAATGATGCGAAAGACTTCTCCATTAGCTCCAGTGGGAAACAAAGTGACCCTCAGTTTGACCCTTCTCATTCCCCCATCCCACAATTAAACACAAGCCCCATGCACAGAGTTGCTGAATCGATGTCATTGTCGCTAGAGGCGCAGCAGAGTCGCATTCCTTCGGACCCCACATCAAGTGATACCACTTCCCGACCTTCGTCTATGGTCGATTTATTAGTGCCAGGTACCGATGTCCCAATAGACAAAATGATGTCCACTGTTTTGCTTCTTCAGACCCAGTTGACCCGTCTAATGGTAGGTGATTTGTTTTGAACAATGCTGTTCAACTTCTCACTGACTTTCTTGTTATGTTTAGCACTTGACAGAAGAAAGTGAAAAAGAAAAAAATGACCTATTGGCCGAAAACCAGCGCTTGAAAGAGGCGATTGCTAAAAACCAGGTAAAAGGGAAACTCTTACAACTTATTAGTTTCTGGAAATCTTTGAGTTATTTTGGGGTGCGAAAAAATTCAGCTTGAAAATAGATTTGGTTGTTTTTTGGCCAAAAGGGGCGAGGCAGTTCAAGCTAAGTTGGTGTTTTTGTCTGATACAGACCTAATCCTTCAAATTTTCAATCACTTTTAAACATTGAAGTTGAGTTTGAATTCAATTTTCGCTTAGTTCACAGTGACTTAGTTTTTAATTGTACGATGCTCGGAGTCTACCGCCTAATAGTCCAGTCGCTTAATTTTTAAATTTTGTTCTTTTATCTCAAGAACGTAACGAAAACGTGCTAGGGTGAATCTTAATTTTTTTCATGGAGCTATTTTTCACATTTGTGATCATTTTTCCTTTTTATCAAAAAGCTGTCCAGCTTATATCGTGATGCAGCTATCTAAGAACGCAGCTACGAAGATAGACACAGTGCTTCCATAATTCTTTCTAAGATCAGGCTAGTCTCCGTCTAGCGGTCTGTGGCTTGTTCCTTTTATGATAGACTCTACTGCGGAGTTTTCCAAACAAGGGTTACCCCTTGAAGTTGTGATGCAGCATTTCAGGGGGTGCAAAACTTCAGTTTTGGCTTTGTATATAAATTGCTTTCATTTTTTTTTTTGATTTATGGTCAAATTGTTTCAGCGCTCTCATATTTCATGAGTTATAAGGGGTGCGAGAATACCTCAAAGCATTTTGAGACTGTATCACTGTTACCATATTTTCAACCTTTGTTTCAGGATGGTAGTGAAGAAACCGACTCTCCTCCCCCATATAACGAAACTGTATAGTAACAACAAATTCCACTGCTGGATAGGTAAGAATATTGGTACTGTGTAAACTGTAGAGTATAGAAAGTCGTTGGTTTTGTTGAAATGCAATCTTTTTCGTGGTAGTCATAATTGCCTGAAGTTGCTTGCAAGAAAGCAGATGAAAGAAGTTAAAACAAGCGGTATTTCAGAATAAAATAATCGTCAAATCTTCATTATACTCGCGGTAATTACGCTGAAGCTTGTGACAAGTGACGAGCTCATCTCCGCGGATTAGCGCGCGGGCAACACAGCTCCGAAGAAACGTCGCAGCGGTGGCGAGCTGTTGGCGTCAGTCTGTCCGATTTCACCGGTCCGAGAATTAATCCCAAGACCTCCCGCTCTAATAGCGATGTCTTCAAATACTACCCAACCGACCGGTTTTCATACTTCTGATGAGTGATCTTTTTGTGGCAACAAGAGTACGTCATTTAAGTCACAAGTTTTGGGGGGATTCTGACCCTTTCTCCTATTTGGAAGCTTTGCACCTTATCTTTGGACATATCGGTACTGGAACCAATTACCAGTTCGTCATTATAGGCTATAGACTCAATGTCTTTAATTTTTGTTTGTTCAGAATCAGTTCTTTCCGGTCACGTCATAATCCCGTTGCATCACGGTGACGTTATTTCGAAGATGTGTTCTCCCGTTCCGGTACAAAGACATGATGTTTCTAACAGATGACTTGGTGAAAATATTGACGTCATGCTCCGTGATGACGTCAGAAATGCGTCACGTGAAACGGCATACAAAGATAGAATACCAAAATTGAACTTCTGTGTTTGAATATTACGGTATTGTTATGACGTAATATGTGGTGCTTTTATTGTTGTTTTATTTGTGTAAATTATGTTGAAAAGTTCTTTTTTTTTTTGCTGACATCTTTGTACGATTATCTTTCGCAGGGCCAAGTTGTGATAATGATCCCAATGACATTTTAAACTTTGGTTTGAGTTGTGTATAATTTTAAGACAAATTTTAGCTAATTTGAACAAAAAGGTTAGATTTTGAGGCGATTTGACTAAATCCTGAATCTCTAATTACTTAGCTAATCCTGTTTGGTAATCACTGTAGGTTCAGCTAGTTGTGCACTTAGTGATAGCTGTTGGTGTTTTGTGTGATTTTTGATGTATTTTACAATTGCATTATCAATCGTATGTTACGCCATTATTGCTGTTACAAAATTTCACGTTTCATTTTACACTAACAGATTTTTTATTTTCGTTTTTTTTTTTCAATGAAAAACCTCACAAGACGGAAGAAAACGTTTGAAATTTTTAAAGACCATTAATAATGGAAAAAGTTTCTGTTGAGAATCCAAAAACGTAGTTTTATTGAATTAGACGTTTCGGCTGCGCTAGAATTTGTCATCAACGAAAATGCATCTTCTTGGCCAAGATTACGATGTCTTCAAGGCCTATTGCATTGTGATGTCATAATCGCTTCATCTTGAATATTTAGTTTTGACCTAGAAAGTCCGCATGGCGTTTAGGCACCTCGAGCAAAATTGTTCTAAAATGGATAGAATTAGTTTACGGTTTGGCATTTACGGATCCGGATGGGTCTGAGGGGTCCCCATCCCCCCTTCCGTGTTTTTTTTACGTTTTAATACATTAATGCTTGGAAACTTCTAGACGTGCAAATCTGCAAAATAAGCATTTTATATGCTCAGCTCCCCCTAAAGAATCTTATCATTCAAATGCTGTTTTATGCATTGCTATATGTTTCATTTTAATCTTCGCTTTCTGCATAATTGTACTTTGCCATTGTGGCATCATAGAAAATTGTAAGATGCTTCTTTGGCATCATTCAGTGCGTCACAACGAGCAGACTCATCAAATTTAGGATTTAACCCGAAATTTTTGTACAGTTTATCGATTGTTCTTAAAAAATTGCGTAATTTGTTGTTTGGTGGCGTTTTCATGTGTCTTGTGTTCGCTTATTATTCTTTTGTCTTTTTGATCTCTCGATTTTGTGAGTTGCCACAGGTTGCTAAATTGTCGCTTGCGTGCAGAGCAGGCTCAAATAAACTTAAATTATTGACAAATGCGTTGTATTATAACCACAGCAGTAGTGATAGTAGCACGCAATGGCGTACGCCCCGGGACGTGTTCAAGGGGGGGGGTAGTGCGTTGTACTATGCCGCCCCCTCCCTTTTGACTTTGCTGCTAAGTGACTGAAATATAGCAGACTCTTTTGATAGTTTTTGCAGTTTATGACTCCCTCCTCTTAAAATTTCTCGCTACGCCACTGCAGAAGGGGCTCTTACGCGCCTCCTTCAACCCTCCTCCGATAAACGAGCTTGTATCGCCCTGGTTCCATTAGAACGGCGTTTTTCAACCTTTTTTGTCCCTGACCCGCTACATTGATAAAATATGGCAATAGTTTATTTACTTGTACTAAAAGACACAAAATGAGCGTACAACAGCGTGATTAGGGAATGCTGATGTTGCTTTCTAGTCAAGTTTTGTGGCCCATAGATTAGAAGCCAAGTATAAAAAAATTGTGCCATAATGTGGGAAAAATCTCGCCTCCCGCCTTCAGAAATTTATTTGCACACGCCTCTGGTGGTCAGGGTGCGAACTCCAGAGTTGCCAACGGGCCGAAGATGTTGAGCCCGATCCGAACCCGATTTTTCATGCCCGATACGATTCCTAATTTATCAGCCAGCCTGAGACCGATTTAAATCCGAAATCAAAAACATCACTTTAAACTTTGAAGAAATTTTTAATGAAGAAGAAAGTAAGTTTTACCCAGCTACTAACAGCAGATATGCAGTGGCGTAACTAGGTCTTTTTGGGGGGGCAAATGCCTAGAGTCTTTTTCCAGGTGTGCAAGGGCGTATCCAGGAGGGGGGCGCTGCGCCGCGCCTTTTTTTGCTCTCTTTTGCGCTTTTGCGCAGTGATAATTTAACTGTCCTCTTTTTCGTCCTCCTTTTGCGCAGTGAAAATTTAACCGATCCTGCTGGCATGGCTTTAAATTGCACTCCTCCTCGTTTCAAATTCTTGGGCACGCCTTTGTTGGGCAATGCCCAAGGTCTCAGCTAATCCTAGCTACGCCCCTGCAAATATGCAACGTGTTCTCTGCTTTATTCTATCAATCTCCAAAACCCTAACACTCACTGAAAATCTCAATTTTGCTCCGGCGTACGGCTCGATTGAAGCCCGACAATTTTTCAAAACCCAACCCGGAACCCGACCTAAAAATCCCGAGCTTAATTGACAACTCTGTCGAACTCGCGCCGGACAAAAACTACGGCACTTGAACTTGGTATAAATGCGGTAAAAGTCACTGAAATCGAACTTAACCCAAACTCGGCTTGCAAGTTGTTGGTGAACTTGAACTTAATTAAAATGCTACAAGCAGTGATGGGCACGATAAACCTTTCTGTACTAAAGCGATAACCATAATCGATAATTTCAAAAATGCTCTGGGCGATACCAATAATCGATAAATCTCAATTTCTTACAGCGATGTCGGTAATCGATAAATAATCGCCGATAAATTTTTCCGATAAATGTTGCGGTAAGTTTTCAATGTATTTGACGAAGTTTTTTCTTGTAAGTCAAATCACAAAAAGGTTTTTCTAGATTTTTCAAGAAAAAAGAGCAGTTCACGGACTCTGCCTGGGGTTAAACGAAACAAAGAGAGTTTTTTAAAATTGCAACAAGACTTTATCGACACCGTGAATTTTTCCATAGCTCCAACTCCGTAACTTTGAACGCTGTGTGCATAAAGAATCGTTTATCGCGATAATTTTTTGGCGATAACAAAATATATTACAAAAGCGATATCGGTAATCGATAAATTTATTCAAACTACTTTGAGCGATAATGATAATCGGTAAAAAATTATCGCGATAAATGCTCACCTCTAGCTACAAGCGATTTCGCAGTCGTGCGAGTACGTGTGTCTTTTAACTCACTGAAGGAACTATGTTTCAGATTCCTACGTGACGGCTTCGATTCTCGGCAAGAGCCGATCGCATTTGACATATATACCCGGTGGTTTGTGACGCGAAGAGCGCAAGCTCACTTTGCAGTCTCCTTCAATTATTGTTCAGTTTTCTGTTGAATTTAATTTGAAAATAGCCTCAGTTATTTTTTTTCAAAAAATTGCCTTTTTTTTGCGAGAGAGCTACGGATGGTGTGTAACAAGCTCGCCTAGGAGTTGCCAGCCATCTGTCTACCACACCAAGATGGGTAGGTTACGATATTTTCACTGCACAAAAAGAGGACAGGTTCTTCGAAGGTCACCAGGTCCGCAGATGTCCATTTTCCGCTCAAAATCATGTGAAGAGCAAAAAAAGGTCATTAAGGCTGCAGATATCCAATTTTTAGCCCAAATTCAAGCAAAGAGCAGAAAAAAAGTGACCTGCGTACTTAGAGATGAAACATCCCAAAATTTTCGTGTAGCATGATTGGACGTGTTTTCGCTGTTCCAAAATGCCAAAAAGGAGGACATTCGGGCATTTTATAACGTCCTTAGAGGACAAATTATTTTTTGTTAAAAAGGATCATATGTCCTCCAAAAAGAGGACGGTATGATAAGTTTAAAGATGGGGGAATTTCGCCAAATGTCTTTTCCAACGGCACAAGAAGTAAATTTGCCGGCTTGTTCTACGGCCACAATGTCCCTTTAACGCCGAACGTCAAGCAGGGAAACTGTGAATACCAAGTTTATACTCATCATGACTGGTGAAGGTTAGAAGCAAATTAATGGTTTTCTACAATTATATAGCTTCAATTTCTGCAGCAAAGAAACTCTGATTTACTTACAGAACATAGACTTGACAGAGCAGACAATTATCCATCGAGGTTCTTAGCAATGGAGAGTGGGCCAGCAGGCTGATAAAAGAAAATTGATCGGTTGGTTCTTCTGATTCTTAGCTGTGTAATGTGTATCCAGGGGCGTTGGAACTTATTTTAAGGCTGAGGGGGCTGAATCCGACAAAATTGTACCAACGTCTCCCAGACCCCTCTTTTGCAGCTGCACTATTGGTAGAGTTATCTCATAGACCAAGTGATAAGACTATGTATATGCTTTAAACAGACGCAACCTTATTAATGTTCTGTCTAGTAAATGAAGTTTATCAAGAAAATATTGCAATTCATGTTACAGTAGGAAAAAAACAACGTGCGCAAGAAAATAAAACGCTATCGGCAAATGTTCAATGGCGTAGCGAGAAATTTTGAAAGGGGGGGACCGTAATTTCGACATTTTTTCAAGCTTTTTTTTCGGCAAAACAAATTTAAAGCTGATTGAGAAATAAGAAAGGCTCTAGGGGGTCAGGGGGCATACTGACCCGAAAAAAGTTTGAAAATTTACATGCTGTAATGGCTGTTTTAAGGCTTTTTGAATAATTTTCAGGCAAACTTCGTTTACATTTTTTGACCCTAATTCTGAGTGCTTCGCCAAATATGATGCATTTTGTTCGCGCATTTTCGATTACGCGTTCTTATAAAGACGTAACGCTTATTGTTATCGAAGAGGTTCAAAATTATGGAAAAATTGTATACAACAAAAACATGTTTGAAAATGGCTGGTGGAAGGATGCATAACTCCAAGGGGCGCACCCACCATATTTCAAAGGGGTGGGGGGGGTCTAAAAAAACTAGCAACTCTTAAATTAATTGTCGGGGTTTACCTTTCCAACGAAACAAACACAACATTTTCACGAGTCTAGACAACCGTAATTTGTGGAGAAGTGATTTCTCAAAGTAGACAGGACTTGTGCGAGATTATGAAGTAAAATAATGTGCGAGATGATTGTGCGAGATAACGTATATTAGATAAATTTCCCAGGTCACAACATCGACCTTCGTTCATTGTTCCACCAAGGCTCACTCTGTCAGTTCCGAGTATGCCTGTTAAGCGATGGAGCTTCCACTAGGCCAAATAGAGCCATTACAATGCCCTGACCAACCAACACGCTAAGAGCTTGTTGCCACCTGAGGCTCACTCTGTCAGTTCCGAGTATGCCTGTTAAGCGATGGAGCTTCCACTAGGCCAAATAGAGCCATTACAATGCCCTGACCAACCAACACGCTAAGAGCTTGTTGCCACCTGAGGCTCACTCTGTCAGTTCCGAGTATGCCTGTTGAGCGATGGAGCTTCCGCTAGGCCAAATGGAGCCATTACAATGCCCTGACCAACCAACTCGCTAAGAGCTTGTTGCCACCTGATACATCTGATGTGGATCGGGCATACCAGGACTTCTGTAATTCCATCAGCACAGCAGCCAAAAAGTATATCCCACGTGGTCGACGAAACGACCACATTCCGTGTTGAGATGCTGAGTGTGAGAACCTCTATCAGATGAACCTACAATCGCTTGGGGATCTGACTCTAGCAGGGCAGCTTCTGCCCTGCTGTCGAGGCTTGACAGAAAACGCAGGGACCGATGGTCTGAGGCAGTCCAAACCATCGACTTTTCTCACTCCAGTCGTAAAGCATGGAGCATATTAAACAACTTAACTGGTAGATCACGACGCTCCCCTCGGCATTGTGCAGTTTCAGCCAATGCCATCGCATCAGTACTGGTCAAAAACGGCAAATACGAGGGTATTGATCGCAAGTCATTCCGGCTTGTGTCTCAAGAAGTGTCTGATCTTTGGAGGGCCTCTACAACAAGTGCAGTGAATGTCTGTGGAAGCTTTACTCCCTCAGAATTCGCAGTCGCCCTCAAACATCTAAAACCAGGAAAAGCTCCAGGCCCAGACTCTATCTGTCCTGAGCTTTTGCTCCATGCTGGAGCTGCCCTGAAATCCTGGCTGTGTGGCTTTCTTTCATCCTGTTTGCACCACCTCAAAATTCCAAAAATCTGGAGAAGAGCGTTGGTTGTCGCGATCCCCAAACCAATGAAACCTGTAGAGGACCCCAAGAGCTATCGCCCCATCTCTTTGCTCTATTTCCCCTACAACAGGGATGGCCAACCTGTGGCGCATTGGCTCCTTAAAAGTGGCGCATTGCACCTTTTTGATGACAAGCCACGTCTACATTTTTTTTATTTGCCCTCCACCGATATTTTTCAGTGGAAAACAGGACATCTGAGGGCGTGAAGATTTTTTTTTTTGCTCTTCACCGATATTGCACGCCCCTGTTTTCAAGAACTGAAAAGAAATGGATTTCTTAGTAGAGTTTACTTACCACTGTATTTATGTTGCCAGGGGGCATCTTGACTTGACAACTATATAGTTCTTCGAAGCTCCCTGACCTTAACCACTTGCTAAATTTGTTCGTCTTTCGTGAGCAGAGGACCGTGGGACTGCGCCATGGAATTTTAATTAGCTAAAAAACTTTATGACAGACTAGGCCTGGAATAGATAGTCGCCCCGCGGGCGTCAGTTCACGAATGATGCTCAATGTTTTATTGTTTTTTCTTGTGCTCATCTTTCTAGCGTGGATAAGGCCAAATAAACATCACTTATTTACTGGTGTGGCGCATCTGAAGTAAGGGTGAAAAACATTGGCGCATGGAATCAAAAGGTTGGCCACCCCTGCCCTACAAGATCCTCGAGAGGCTCATTTACACCCGTATCTAGCCCATTGTCGACCCGCTTTTTCCTCGAGAGCAAGCTGGGTTCCGACAGGGGAGGTCCACAGTAGACCAAACTGTTCTACTTACCCAACACATCGAGGACTCATTTGAGACCAAGAAGAAGGCCAGTGCTGTTTTTGTCGATCTGACAGCTGCTTATGACACTGTCTGGCATCGTGGCCTCACCTGTAAGCTGCTGAGACTCCTTCCTGAAAAACACATGGTACAAATGATTATGGAACTTATCCGGAATAGAAGTTTCACCCTTTCCATCGGTGACAGCAAGCAAAGCAGGTTACGACGTTTGCGAAATGGCCTCTCACAGGGATCAGTCTTGGCTCCCCTCCTTTTTAACATCTACACATACGATCTGCCTTCCACAATTTCCCAGAAGTATGCGTATGCCGACGACCTGGCATTGATGCATACCTCGAAATACTGGAAGACTTTGGAGGGCACTCTAAGCCAAGACATGACAACACTTTCAGCATATCTCCAGACTTGGAGGCTGAAGCTCAGCCACTCCAAGACGATGACGACGGCCTTTCATTCAAACAACCGAGAGGCGAAACGTGAGCTCAAAATCTTCAACAACGGCAAACTATTGCCATACTGTCCAACTCCAACCTACCTCGGTGTAAAGCTGGACAGGTCGCTCACTTTCCGTCATCATCTAGAGGCATTGCGCAAGAAACTTTCCACTCGCGTCACACTGTTGAGGCGACTTGCAGGCTCGGGATGGGGTGCAGGAGCCAAAACATTGCGAACAGCCGCCTTGTCCCTGGTCTACTCCACAGCTGAGTACTGCGCACCTGTTTGGTGTCGTAGTGCTCACACTCGGCTAATCGACAGTGTTTTAAATGACGTCTTGCGCGTTGTCACTGGATGTCTGCGACCCACTCCAACGGACTACTTGCCAATCCTCGCAGGCATCCAGCCAGCTGAGTTTCGCCGTCGAGGAGCGACACTCTCCCTGGCTAACCGTGCCACCCTTAACGCTGAT
The DNA here is from genome assembly GCA_964006365.1 of Trididemnum miniatum. Classification (NCBI taxonomy): domain Eukaryota; kingdom Metazoa; phylum Chordata; class Ascidiacea; order Aplousobranchia; family Didemnidae; genus Trididemnum; species Trididemnum miniatum. The sequence goes on along the minus strand of OZ023242.1, from coordinate 12,468,328 downwards.
CATATTCTACATGAGTAGCTGGTCGGGAAACAAAATGCACACCACGGAAGGCTCAAATCAAGACGCCCGTTTGTACCCGCTGCACAGATACTACTGGATAGTCTGACCGAATCAGACATTCGTGCAGCGCAATGGATGGATTATGTATGGAACATGGAGTACTTGAAAAGTGCATCAAGGCTTCATGCTTTTATTCCCAGGGCCAGTTCTAAGCCTCTTGGAATGGGTTTGCCCAGAACATCTTGGGTAAAACTGAATCGTTTGCGGACTGGCGTAGGGCGATTCCATTCATCCATGTACAAATGGGGTGCTGCTCCTTCACCGAATTGTGAGTGTGGTGCCTCTGAGCAAACTGCAGACCACATCATTTCTACATACCCCCTACATCGTGCACCAAAAGGAATACAAGGTTTGTTGGTCTAGGATGATGACACCCGACGCTGGCTTAAAATCAACGCCGTCAACATCTAAACTGTCGGAAGAGGATGCCCAACCACACGACGACGACGATGAAGTAAAATAACGGTAAAATAGTATGAACGGTTAGCTCTAGTAAACAGAAGGCTTCAGTCTGAAAAAAATAAAATCTCTATTATACTGGCGGAATTCTGTAGAAGAATTTAACGAGTGGCGGGGCCCATCTCCGCGGCTTAGCACCCGGGCAACACAGCTTCGAACTTTGAAGAACCATCACAACGGTGGCGAGGTATTGGCGACGCTGTGTTTGATTTGGCCCGCCCGAGGATCGAACCCAAGATCTCGATTCAGCACCGACGACAATGTCTCGTACCACTACACCAACCAGCCGGTTTGGATTCAATATGATGTGAGGCAAATTCTGTCACAGCTGTTTTGAATTAACAGTTCGTACTGCACTTGCACAGTTTGGGCACTGCACTTAAAAAACAAGGATTCGGTTTCAAAACAGGGTTCGATTCTCCCCCCCTGGGTGCGCCACTGCATACACCTCATCGTACCCCGTGGCCATAAGCCGCAGAAATCATCAAAAGAGTCTGGCATTTATTTCAGTTACTTAGCCCCATTAATTTTTTTTTTTTACTAAAAAGCAGAGTCAAGAGGGAAGGGGGCATGGTACAATGCCCCCTAAATACGCTCCTAACCATGTTCTAGGGTTTATCCCGGAAAAAGTTCTGATGGATAGAAAGCGTAATGCGAGCACGTTATGTAGCACGCTTCCGATGCTACAACAAAATTTTTCTGAAAAAAGTTGCACCAATGTTGTCAACAAAAATACAAGAAACAAAAACACGTGTCTTGCGTTGAAAAAAGCAAAGGTATGAAAGAGAGCAGGCACGCCGAGAGGGGGGGCAAAAGGAGTCACTGTCTGGGGGCCCGGGGTTCAGAATTGTCAGGTTAAGAATGCAAAGTTCATCAGCTCAAACTACTGCCAGCGTAGGCGATGACGTTTTTTTATTTTTGTCCGAAATTGGTACATCTTCGGACGCTATGACCTTTTTTTTGCTCATCACTTGATTTTGGGGCTCCATTGACCAAGGGATCCAAACGAAATTTTTGCCCCGGGCCCGAAATTTCTCTCGGTGCCCCTGAAAGTGAGGCAGTGTCTGCAGTGCCGCGAAAGAGATTCTTAGCCACGCTTTTGTTTCATGGGCAAAAATAACGTGCAACCGAGAGCGCTGAATTTAAGGATTGTCTCAGGTCTCTGACGTCACAAATTTTACGCAAAATCGCCGAGAGAAAGTTCAAAGTATGACGCAAAGTACGGCAGTGTTTGCAGTACGCGTGATATGGGACGCCGTTTCGAAAAAAAATCATTGATTTGCAAGTTTGCACCACATGTTTTTTCAGCTCATTTAGTCCAAAATATGTCCAATTTGGATCAAATATCATTATTACAAAATAAGTTACAAAATTACAAAGCACATTTTGTCGGACATAATAAGTTGGAAATTTCCGATATAATATCGGAAATTTCCAACTTATTATGTCCGACAAAATGTGCTCCAAGTCGGACCAAAAAATACCAACAAACTAAATCGGAAATTTCCGACTTATTATGTCCGACAAATTGTGCTCCAGGTCGGACAAAAAAACACCTACAAAATAAGTCGTCGAAAATTTTCGATATATATCGGAAATTTTCGACGACTTATTACGACTTATTAAAACTACGTATTTTCGACGACTTATTAAAACTACGTAGCAACACACATTTTGATCAATATTTCACCAAATCCCTTTAATGGTCCGCTTTAGCTCATCCAAAGTTGTCGTATTTGATGTAGAAACTTTCCATTTGATCAGTGTCCATAAATTTTTAATAGGATTAAGGTCGGGAGAATTTCCTGGCCATTGCGCACTCTGACATGGTGTGGGGGTGTTTTTCTAGTCAAGGCCAAGGTGGTCTTTACTTCCTGCCACAAGGACAAACAATGAATGCCTCACGGTATATTAGCGTCCACATGGTCATCTATTGAATTTCATGAACATTCACGGGTGCGCAACATTCCAACAAGACTCTGCGCCATGTGCTAAGGCCAAATCACTCATGAATTGTTTTCAAACCAAAAAGTCAGAGTGCTCAATGGCCAGGAAAATAAGTTTCCTGACCTTCATCTCAATGAAAATTTATGGACACTGATCAAACAGAAAGTTTCTACGTCAAATACGACAACTTTGGATGAGCTAAAGCGGACCATTTAAGGGATTTGGTGCAAAGATATTGATCAAAATGTCTGCAAAGACCTTACAGATTCCATGCTTAACCGCGTTCAGAAAGTTATTGAAAACAAGGGTTACCACACCAATACTAGTGCAACTACTATAATTTGAACCATGTCGGAAATGCTTAGATTGCCTGGTGTTTGTTTCAAGTTTTGTACTTTCAATATAAGAACAAACATAAAAACGCGTCATTTTTGCGTTTTTTTGGCTGATGAAATTATCTTTCCAAACTTTTTTCCAGTACTGTACCATTAGTTATTGTTTCGGTCGTGTTCGGAAAACTTGTAGGTAGCGGTGAGCTGGTGCTTGCTGACGCAAGACATTTCGGCGCTTTACCAGGTTCCTTGACGCTGTCATTATATAATTATAGCGGTTAAACTATTTTTTCCTCTTTTTACTTAAAATATGAATTGTGAATGAACGTACTCATATGTAGTCAATTGAGTACATTATTTTGTTGTTTATGAAGACAGCAGCAAATAAATTAATCTAAATCTGCCTGGGTGGCTGAAAAACAACACTACTTGCATCACATCGACAACTTAATTACTAAAAGCTCATGCTGAACGTAGTAACGTTTTTGACAAAATAGTCAGTTGTTATGTCGACTTTGCTTGAAGAAGTTAGCGGTGCTGACGAAGTTGTGCTTTGATAAGCTGCAGAATAAATCCTAGATTTAATGCAATGACTATGCATTGCAAATCATGTATTTAATGTTTACTTCCAAATTATTTCGATTGTTGGCGCTTCTAACCAAAGGTTTCCAGCAACATGACTACAATTTGTTTTGTAATTCGACTAATTTTGATTTTACCATTCTATTTAATTCTTTACACCAGTCCAGTAGCCTACGATGCTGTGCGCTTAGCTGTACAGATATTGAACCGTTTTTTGCCTCGTTTGTATGACTCACCTGATATCAAACCAAGTTTGTATGACTCACCTGGCATCAAACCTTCCAAATACAAAGCCCAAGAAAGGCTAAAATTTTCAATTTTTTTTATCAATATTTATTTTTTAGACCTCGTATAATTGCAGCTTAGGTTTATATTAATGAAGCTCATGCATCATGATGGATGACCCAGCTAACCATCGAACCCGCAAAGCCAGTTTTGAAGCTCAATGCGCCAACCAATCGGTCAACTTTTATATTAAACTGTTGGAGACACGACCATGCTGGCATGACATTTCAGCATTTTTAGGTTGTCGCTGCGTTAGTACTTACCTAGTGTTGAAAAGCACACATGAAAAGCAAAAAATATCAACAAAGAAGTGATGATTACACATTTCATGTTGACAAGTAAAAAATATTCCGTGGTACAAATAAACTATTAACTGTATTCCACTAGAGCTGAAAAAAACGCAATTTTTTGCAACTGCTTATCCAACAACAATATAAAACTACTTCGCATTCACAAAAATAATGCAAAACTGATAATAATGTTATGTTGATAAATTCTCTTCACTAATCGTAAGCGCGTACTGTTTATCAATTTTTTATTATTGTGCTTGTAGTAGTGGAAGTAGTCACTTTTTCTTTTTTAAAGTCTTACGTAATCAGGTATTACCGTACGTAAATTACACGTCACTACAGCAAAAATTACATTCCCTTATTGCTTAATTATGCTTTTTGTCTGTTAATCCGGTAAAAAAGACACCAAAATGCATCGGTCATGTGTATTCGAATGCATATAATTAAGATCTATAGGTCCACCCATTTCCGCATAATAATACACATGTTTTTGGATATACCCAACATATTGTAGTCTTTAAGCCAATTAACTTTAAACTTCAGTGTCGATTTGAAATAGAGTATCGTGTATTTGACTTTGAAGGTTAAAAATCTTGCGCGCACAAACAATTTTGTTTAGTGACTTAACTCTTAACATATAATCTGCAAGTCAAATAGTAATTAGGCAATACTATTTTTAAAAATTGAAGGAGTAATGAAAATCTTGGAGTATCTAATCCAAAATACAATTTTTCAGATAAAGCATTTCAATAAAAATGTGAACAGATCAAATTTTGTTTTAATAATTTACCCACACGGAGTCCCAGCCGGTGTAAACTTTTGTATTTTACAGCTAAAAAAGTCAATTTTAGTGCGTTTCACTGTATAACATGCTGTAACAATGTCTTAAATATTGTGTATTATACAAACACAAAATCCTGTGACATTGTATGAGTTATACACAGTGTCCGAGTTGTAAAAACACTTACGGGGGGATGGTACAACTTTTCACGCAGACGTAAAAAGGGATGGTCATTATACTTGTAAGGGAATGGTTTAGGCTAAAATGTTTAATGGGGGTATGGTGTTGTTTTTCGGGGGAATGACATCCCCCCTCAACTCGAATACTTTTTATACACGGCATTGAACATACACTTGTTGGTTTCTGCTCTATAGACCAACCCAACCCTTAATTTCTAATATTCCAACTTTAGAAGCTTTAGAATGGTTTGTGGTTTTCTGTTAAGAGCTCTCCTACCCGCTGATGGAGAAGCGCTGCTCCATGACGAAAAGCAGAGAAATAGCTCGCTCAACCTCATGCCTCACTAATTTGATATAACAAAGGTTGTGTAGCACACCAAGGATTTGGCAAAGTGGCGTAAAATCGGAGCCCCCAGCCGCCAACAGATTTCTACAGTTTTCACATAAAAAAACACTCATTTAAACACACTTGTTATCGAAAAAGGACGTAAGCCTACCGTACCTACAGTTAATGCAGTCTCTAATAGACAATACAAAAATATTTTAGTAGGCCTACCTAAAAGCCTTAGTATGTCTAAAAGCAGAAGCTTGGCTAAGATAAATGAAAGGAGGATGCAACTTAATTAGCTTTGGCGTATTTGATTGAATAGTGTGTAGGTGTGTTCTCAGTTATAATCTACAACAACGACAGGACCAGCGGGGGGCATGGAACCGCGGCTTAGGTGTTGGCGCGATTTCAAATTGGCTAGTTCAGTCAATTTTTTATACGGATATTTTAAAAAAGGTAAAATTTGGCATCATGAGATAATATATTTCGTTGATTATGACATCATAGCTTGTAAATACTCTTGCATTTTTTACTGTAGTGAACATATTATGAAGCTATGCCTGAAGTTAGTACATCTAACACTGAAAAGCATCAAAAAATTGCAAAAAATGGTAAAATATGAAGCATTTAACGGAGCCTAGTCAAAGTTTAACGCAAGATGCTTCTCCGCGAAACAACCCAAACGGCTCCAGAAAGTCATCTGTGAGTTCTCGAAAATCCTCGAATTACGGGAACTCAAGGAAATCATCTGTGGTCAGTAATAATGGAAGTTTGAGAAAAAAAACGGATCACAAAAGGAAAAAAATAAGAACGTCATTTGAAAGCTCAAGAAGATCGTCTGGAAGCTCTAGAAGAACACCTGGTAGTTCTAGAAAATCATCAGTTGCCAAACAATCCCGATACTCTTACGGATCTTCGCGGCGCGGATCTATTTCTTCTATAGGATCATCTCTACTTAAGGATATATATGGACCACCTCGATCACCTTACGGAAGCCGAAGAGCATCCATGGAGATAATAGTAAGAAATAAATGGAAAGAATACATGAAAAGAGAGAGAGCGTTGATGGAAAAAAATATTCCACTTCAAAAACGAAAGGTATCCTCTGTCTGTAGTGTGTCTTCCTGCCATAGCAAGCCATCATCCCAGTCTCAGCTCTCTCAAAGAAGCTCAAGAAAAAGTTTCAAAAATCGATGTGTCATTGAACGTAACAAACTACGCAATGCTTGCAACTGCAAAGCTTGTGGCCCCAGAAAACCTCCCCGAATGATGTACTTGATCAAAAGAGGCATTTTTGGGCGACTTTATGGAGCAAACATGAGAGAGCTGACAGATTACATCCAAAAAGCTTACCCAAACGCCTACGATAATAAAGACTTGGCTGTGCAACTACAACGCTCTCTAAGCAGAATGTTCAGTCTTGGATACATCAAAAGAAACCCCACTGATCCCTCCCGCTATGTCTTGACCTCTACTGGCAGGGTGCTGAAGTTAGCCGAAGCTAACAAAAAACAAAATGAAGAAAAAATCAAGAGAAAGCATCGTCGCAGAAACAACCCGTCGCATTACCGAGCGTAACAACAACAACCAAACAAAAACAAAATAAACTTAACAAAAAAATACGTTTGTAATTATATTTTATTGTCGTCTGGTCGCACTACTCTGTCAAGCCAAACGGAAATAAGTTTTCTGAACAAAGTTTAATCAATATTTTGAAGTTAATTCGCAAGTCTTTGCTAGTTTGAGTTGAGCCTTTGGAGAAACTTTTAGCACAGTGTCAAGTTTAACTTGCTGTTCAGTTTTTTTACCACATAATAAAATCACAAAACTTGGAACTTAAGAAATACTTCAGCGAAATAAACTTAAGCAATGGCTTTTAGCACTTCTCTCAATTCACAATTTTATTCAATTTACTAAGTATGCAATTGTTAATTATTTACAAGCCCCCATCCCCACCCCTAAATGCAATATTTTCGTTTATTCGTGTACTTGAATTTTGTTGCAAGGTAGCCTAAGTAAACGGTTGATATAAAAAACTGATGAGTGATGACAACTATGGAATGCCAGGAGGACGTAGAATTCTTCCCGCAGCGCCAGTAATACTATAAACTCAACCAAAATCCAAAGCAGCCTCGTTTAGTGTTGTTTAATAACCGTTTTTTGCTTCGTGTTTTGTTTTTTGTTTTATGTTGTTGACCATTTCATACAGTAGCTAATTGAGTAGTCTACCCTATTTTGGCTTGTTATCAGCTCGATATTGAAGTAAAACAAGGCTGTTTTATACTTGTGAGATCAAAGTTTTTTCTTCAATTTGTCGAAAAAATGGAAGAACTCAAGCTAAGTTTGTTAAAACAACATAACAAAGTGCTAAAATTAGATCTAAAAAGCTGAAAATCAGAAAAAATGTCAAAATAATCAAGCTCGAAAAAATTTTCCGCAAAAATTGCCGGGAAATTTTTTGAAAATTCCCCATTTTCCAGGTAGTTGAAAATCCGAGAAAAAGGAAGACCCGAAGCCTAGCCGTTAGCGAGACTTTTTGTCGGTCCGCTAACGGTCCAGTTCGGTTGCTTTTTTCTAGCATTGGGCCGCTAACGAGCCGCAAGACCTTTATTGAAAACCCTTTAAATTTATTTGTTTTTAATGATACGCTCAAGCGATTCAATTTTGCTAACTAAAACTTTCTTTGTTGTGTAACTTGTGTTTAATTTTTGCTCTGCAACTCGAGATTATGTGCAGCGATTGCAAGTCGTTCGATCGGCTCGATGTAGATTTGGGTTTGATCCTTGAACGTATCAATTTGTGCAAGGTTTCCGTGGTTCGCCATCATGTTGACATTTCGTAGTAAAAAGTTAAAAATCTTTTTTGCGTACCCCTGCTGACTGCTGACACAATGAATTAATCACCTTCACTTTTTATCTGTTATTGCGATAACTGGTAAAGCCATAGCTCTATATAGGTTGAAACATTTGTTAAAAAGCGAACTGTTTCTCCCGATTTGATACAAAAACAGCAAAGAATGGTTCCTTTTATTGTATAAGGTTACCTATTTTTCGATGGTACCAAGCGTCCCATGTTGTTGGCACAGTAAATAAAACGAGTATTAAAATGTAACCCTGATTCGCATTAACTAACACTTACAAAAAGTGTGTGACCGAAATACTTTACCCATAAACGTGTTTTTCAGCGTTTTACTCAACCCCAAATGTTCGCAATAGCAATACGCAGCAAAAAAAACGAGTAATTTTTAGCACTTTATTAACCCTTAAACGTCTATGTGGGTCTCCAGAGACCGGAGCAGAGTTTTTATCTTCTGTTTTTCTTGGACTGTTTATCTTTACAGCGTGCGACTACCAGTAATCTCCTAAAGTCTAATTTTCTCCCATTTTACACCCACACGTTTAAAATTTTTCTCACCATAAGAAAGTTATTGAGGTTTTAGAGTAAAAAACAGTAGGGTCGCTAGCGACCCATGTTGGGTAATAGCGTAAGTTTTTTTAATGGCGAGCTATTTCGCCAGTGGTAAGTTTTTGAAGTACCACAAATATAATGTTTGTATGCAATGGTGAATGTAGCAAAAGAATTCACGTGCTTTTACAGTAATATTGCAAGTTTTTCTTGAAGCTAAATGGTATTGAATGCAGCAAGAGCCGCAGTTCAATATTACGTCCGCAGATTTGTCAGATTTGGAGGAGAGTGTTTCAGATGATCAAACCACCGTTGAAAACGAGTATTCTAAAGATAACATTGACCAAGCATCATTACAAAAACGTCAGCATAGCTCACACAAGTATGGATGATGACTCATCTGCTGACGACATCCATAATGCAATCAGAGACAGTGTCAGATTATGAGCTGACAAAATCTCATAGTCTGAGATTCTCATAATCTGAGATTTTGTATTATGTCTCTGATTGCATTATGGACAAACGCAGAAAATGATTTGACTAAAAGCAGTATATGGTGGCGAGGGATGGTCAAGACCCCACTGTTGGTAAGACGAACGATCTTTCAGCGAAAAACTTATTTCATTATAGAAATGGTCGTGTGTAGGTTACCACGCGTCCTCATCCTCCAGAATTTGCGGATAACATCTTAGACAAATCACCGCAATGCCGCAAAAGACATCCACAATGGCGATATGTTTTTTTTTGCCACTGACGATGATTTGCTGAGGCAAATTGCAGCTGCATCATTTGAAAATCGTGCAAGAAGGGACCTTAGAGCAGTGGGTGCCATCTGATTTGTTGGTTGTGTGTATCTGATTGATGCGCATTAATTTCAACACGAATCTCTGTGTTGTTTTCCTTGGTTATTTGGCTCATCAGACAGAGCTTCTTTTTTCAGCTTTTTTTGCCATAATCAGTTTGAGTAAATTACAGTAAACCCACGCTTTGATGGTGATGAAGATTATAAAACGAGAGATAAGTTTGCCGCATTTCTACAAATCAAAGCATCCAGTGCAAATGAAACAACTTCCAAAAGCTGCTAACAAAATCATAGCTGCAGAAATGTGGTTACAAAATTATCACTGACTATTCTCAGTCAGCTACATATCAGAGAGTGAATGCAAAAGACGGCGGAGCCGCATTTGCACGTCTTCTCTGGATTGCAAAAAGCTGGTATGTGCTCGCAATGCGATGGGTAAGGTGACATCAACCACAAGCAAGTCACAGCTTTATGCTCCTACTGTGCCCGCGTCACTCTTGTCTTAGCATTATCATTGTCATTGCCTTGGCATTATCATTCCCACTGCATAGGCGTCCCTAAAAATTGCATTTGTTTCAAATTTCTTGTATTTTTCTTTCTGCTGATACAATGACACATTAAAATAATTACTTGGTCTTATTAGTTAGCAAAGTATTATTGTACGCCTTAACTTCGAGAATATTCGCACAATCGAAAAAATATTTCATTGAAATTGCTAAAAAATGTACTGTTTATGCTGAAACATGATTGTTGAGAGTCAATGACAGTGAACATGCAAGTTCTTTACTTATTTCGTAAGCATATGGGAAAAAAAAGTACGAATAGCAACATATAGCAATGGTTTTTCACCCCTGGGTCGTTAGCGACCCACATAGGTAATAGTGATTGGCGAAACACTTGAGCGTTTAAGGGTTAAAATATAGCTGTTAAACATACAAGTATAACAAAAAGACAAAGAATATAAAAAACACGTTTTTTTGTTTTGCACAAAAAACGACTCGTTTTTTTGACTTGCAACACTAGCCTCGCTCTAAACTTGTGCGAAATTCGTCTAAGTTTTTAGTTGTAATTTTATTCCTTTAACATTTACGTTTAGTAACCCCCTTGATGAATTATTGCACGATGGTCTTGGTTGGCTTTCTTCCCGCCTCATTTTACCAAAACATCCCGGCATGCAAAAGCCGAAACCCGACATTTGGACGCGAGCCATTTGGGCGCGGGGGCATTTGGGCGCAGTGCCATTTGGGCGCAGGGGCATTTGGGCGCAGTGCCATTCGGGCGCAAAGTCATTTGGGCGCGAAATACGTTTGCATGTATTTTGCGTTGGTTTTTTAAATTTTAAATATTTAATTTACGTTTGCAACGATCTTATAAAACAAATTAAGATGTGTTAATTAACGGTGGCAACCTTTATCGAAAAAGATGTAGCCGAAATAGAAAAGAATTAGTAGCATGCTTAACGCAATTATAATTTGCAAATACTTTGAAATGGATTTATGTTTTATGGAATAAAATAAATAATTACGAGTCAGCAGTTATTTACACACGGAAACAATGATTCATTTCGTTCGTATATTAGATTGATCAAGTACTTGTATCTTTTTCAAAATCATGTTATTTGTTTGAAAAAAGACATTATCTTACGTTTTTATTAAATATTTGCGACGCAGTTATCACTCATTACCGTGTGGTTACAACTGTCATATTCCCACGCGTTTTCGTCGTTCGAGAAGATTGCAACAAAATGCTCTAACTTTTAGTTCTTCTGTTTTCTTTGTTAATTTTCGAATCTTGAATTTAACACTTTGCGAGAGCCGGATTTTAATCTTTAATCTCGACGGGGGGCCTCTCGAAAACAATGGTTCTCAATCTCTGCAGGAGCGATTGGGCTACAACTTTTAGACCTTTCAAGGTGGACATGCGGTTCCCATCATCAGAAGTAACGATCGCACATTTTAACAAAAGTGAAGTACGAATTGCAAATAAAAAAGGTTTTCTTCTTCATTTTTCTCGCGCCACCCAAAGCAGAATTTGAAAAAAGAGTTGGGTGGCCATTCAAAACGCTGAAGTTGCTTGAAAAAAGAAACTCCAAAATCACGCTTAGAAACTGTTTGTTTTAATAAGTAAAAAAAATCACAAGGCTGAATAGTTACAAAAACATTAACAACAAAAGAAGCAAAATCACAAAAATAGAAGCAAAAATCACAGAATTCTAAGGATTAATTTGGTAATTGTGGCTGATGCCTCGAAGAAAGTCCCACATTGACTGCGGAGGATTGCTGGGATCATTGCCAATAAATTGGCTGACAATGGTGCAAATTTTTTTATCAGCATCTTGATACTTCTTTTTTTTTTGGACGGAGGCTCATATTCAACGATCATTCTTTCGTGATCTGCATCACGACTCTTTTGCGCCACTTTCAGGCTATCAATGAACTTCCAAATGGTTGAGTGAGCCATTGTCAGTTGATTTTGCAAACGGCGATGTGAAGCTTCAGCGTGATTGTTCGTGCGATCCTGCAAAAGTAGAATAAAATTTCTGTACCAAACTTTTATTTTCACTCATGTAACAGCAAGAAATATGCATAAAAATAGCATTGCTTAGAAAAGTTCTGAAGTTACCGTGAGCACAAAGCCCATTAAAATTGGACATGTTGACAGGTTCGAATTGTCTGCCCGCAATAAAGGGTGGAACTAATCGGATGCGCCAGCAGCTAACTAAAAAAGCGGCGAGAAGTATTGCGTCTTGGACCTCTATTGAGCTTTACGTGATATTTTAAGGCCATAAAAACATAGTTACAACAAGCCCAGTCCCTCGCAGACTTGAAAGCTATTGTAATACCAGGAACGAAAAATGGTTTAAGCAAAACGAAAGGCCTAGGCCTGTCTTATCAAAGGATTCTCGATGCGTTTCTTGCGCATGATGGCAGAAATGCAAAAAAATGATCACCGCTGTGTCACTAAGGTAAGTTTCCTACGATGGCTTTCATTGTCTGAAAAGAATTATTACTAGATTATTTCTGCCCTAGAAGAACATGTATCTCGATATTATTGGCATTTGTCGCGCAAATTTTGCTTGTTCAAAAGCATAGATTCGACAGTGCGCACTAAAAAAAGTAAATGCAAAATGCAAACCAACTCCTAAATGTGTCCTTTGTTCCATAGTGGTTGGGAAGCTCCAATAACTTCAAAAGGAGACGTTTTAGGATGCAAATTCAATATTACCGGAAACCAACTTTTTGTAATTTTTTAAGCCAAACTGATAAGTTAAATTGCATGATTTAAAGTAACTTGGTCCTGAGCTCAGCCGAAAGTTAAGCCCTTTTTGCTGTTTTACATCGGTCTCTTATTTAAACTACTAAAATACAATTACCCCCGAACGATCTGACTACAGTATTTGTATCGCACAGCACAGCATAAGAAGCCGTTATACTAGGGTCGTTTTTTCTAACCAATGAATTCGTTAAGTGGCAAATTGGCCACTGGCAAGCCGTAGTCGTCTTCCTCCGTGACATTTCTTTGGAGCTGTGACGCCCAAGCGCTAGGCCGCAGAGATGGGTTCTGCTCAGAGAGCCAAACCGAACCCGAACCGGAGTTTTATAAACCGGTTTTAAGCTATTTCTGTCGAACCTTAACCGAAACCGAACCGTATTTTTCAAAATCGCAAAGAGCGAACCGGAACTGAACCGAATAATTTGAGTACTTGAGAACCTTAACCGAACCCGAACCGATTGAAAAAAGCGGTTCGATCCTTGACGTCACACGCGTAACTTTGAAGCTGGTTTGAATTCAAAATAATAGTCACTTATGTAAATAATCTATGCATGGTGAAAAAGTCTTTTACCATTAATTGGCTTTTAGGGATGTGCCTCAAGGAAAATTGCTCGGACTCGCCGAGTAACGAGAATTCACGACATTGCTCGACCGAGAATCTATTCTGCGACGTCTAGATATGAACTCAAAATCAGGTGAAGAGCAAACAAAGGTCAAAACGATAATGCTTTAATGCTTGGTCGAGTATCAAATTAATACTTGGACTCGGCCGAGTAATGTCTTAATACTCGGCCAAGTACTCGGACTCGACTCGGCACATTCCTACTGGCATACTGCCAGTTAAAATTATGCATGATATTGGCCTGTCAATGCAAAGAAAAATTGCGTTGTACGTTTTATTTTTTAAATTGTGTTACTAGAATTATACCATTTTTTACTGCGAACCTGAGCTTTATGGTTCCTTGGTTCTGCTATTCGATGCACGCCTTGGCGTAATCCCGCGAGTGTAATGAAGATTTGATTTTGAGAGTCGCTTTCACGGCTTACTTAATGTACGGGTACTGACATATAAATTTATGCGCGTTTCGGCAGTCTGTTAACACCGCAAAACCACTACGCATGTCCTTTGTTGGTGTTGTATACATTTGATAATGCAAGCAACTTCTAGGCCTACAGTTGAAAATTGCCTGTTTCGAAAGGTTGGTTGGTTGGTCCAGTGTTTTGTATGTTGATCGTTTATGTTTAGCAATATCCTATCCAGTTCCTTTGCTTTGTCTCTTGTTTGTTGCTGCTTTTCTTTCCTCTTCTGCTTTTCTTTGCTGTCTTATGCTTTCTGGCTGCCTTCTTGCGTCTTCGAGTTCGTCGTTTTTTGTGCCCACTCTTTACTTTTAGACGCTTGATCCTTTTTGCTTGAACTCTTTTACGTTTAACAGACTTTCTCTTTTTCACTCGTCTGACTTTATGGGACTTTCGAATTTTTCTGTGTTTTACTTTCCTCGCCTTACGTCTCCTAATTTTTCCTCGCTTTATTTTTCTGATTGGTTTCCGTTTTTTGGATCGTTTTTTCACGTTAAAAGCGTTTTTCTTCATCATGTATCCCTTCATGCTCAATTTTAGCTTGAGAGGGTCACATTTATTGAGGTAGATGTATCCTTCAGCAATTAATCTCTTCATTGCCTTCGAGATCCCGGTAAGACTTCGAGGAGGCAGTTTGTGCCGATTTTGGATGTAGCTTTTAATGACGTCTCTGGTGACACCATCATGCGCACTGCATTTCAAAATAGCTCTTCGAATCAGAAACTCGAATCTTTTCTTCACTTGCTTCTTCCCAGATGGTATGGGGGCTCGAGCCAACGACACGTACGTGCCGCCTTGCCGCTCCGTATCCTTAACTACCATACTTTTTTTGATTTTTATACCATTTTTTTGTTGACTTAAAACTAGGCTTGCACCTACTTTGCTTAGTACGTTGCCATATTTTTCGATGGTCTTATATGGTAATTTCCGACGCCAACGAAACGATGCCCATTGTGATGAATAAATGAAAAGTTTTACAAATTTTTATCTCTGTTCGCAATAAATCATCGGTGTCCAAACTTCAAGATATCAAGCCTTCTTGAAATATTTGCTATATCACTAATTTTAGTGGGTTTGAGGCTCTCGGTTCTTGAATCTAGTTTCTGCATCATAATTGATTGTTTGATGTCATACTTAGAAAAAGTAATTATGACATCGAAATTGATTATCATTATGACATAAAAGAATGATTATGATGCAGAAGCTAGAACCAAAAACCGGAATCCTAAAACAACTTTTTGTGAATCTCAAAACTGGACGTTTCGACAACATAAATTCAGCTGTCATCATCAGCAGTGTATGCAAGGCAGTACGAAACTGTAAGAACTAGAATTTACAATTCTAACTACAAGTCAATTCTAACTACACTTGTAGTTAGAATTGTAAATTCTAGTTCTTACAGTTTCGTACTGCCTTGCATACACTGCTGATGATGACAGCTGAATTTATGTTGTCGAAACGTCCAGTTTTGAGATTTACAGCGGCTTTATTTTTCCTCCTTAAGCTATTTTCGTCCCATATTTATTGTATTCCGAACTTTTTGTGATTTTTTAAGCCAAAGTGAAAACGTGGACAGGGTGATTGTTTCTTTTTCAACATTAGGAGGAAAATGTGCTTGTCTAATGTCTATCAGCGCAAAGCTGAAAGTTGCAGGGTCGTTGAAGAGACGAGCCGTAAAATCCGCGTCTGCTCGCTTGTTGGGCCAGTGCTTTTGGCTAAAACTCTTGAAAACAGTTTAAAGTTGAGTCTAGGGTTTAAAGTTGAGTCACCATCTAGACTAGAAAACCCTAGGTTATTCGGTGCTCCTTGATTTTCAAATCTTCTGTTATGCTTGTTTTTTTTTTCTTGAGTGTCAATAAACTGTAAACTGTCTGGGGTAGGAAACCTGTCGCCTAATTGTTTGCTAATGTGGCCAGCGTCAGACCCATGTTAAGAATACGATACAGCATGGAAAGCATTAATATTTTTTCAAAACTCATTTGTATGCAACAAGCGCGTCGATTTAGATCCAAAATGTTGGGAGGTCCAATACAGTGGAGAAAGAACTTTTTTTACAGGGTTTTAGAAACAGCCAAACCGTATCAACGTCTGGTTCGTCTGGAACCCTTTCGTCGATCTTGAGACAAAGAACAGTATTTTTGATAGTGCAGTATATTTTCAATTTTGAGCATTTTTTTGCTCCTTTCTTTGCAATTTTGACCCAAGAACTAAAGGTCTCAGAAAGTTTAGGGGTAGGAGGATGGGGGCTTCAGCTCCTTACTTTTTTCAACTATGGTCCAATGAATTTCATAATCATGAGCAGGCTAAAAGTCGAGTTACCTGCTACTCCTTAAACCTGATAAAGTTGTTAAAAACAAAACAGGTTTATATAAAAAACCACACAACTTATAAAATGGGGGCTGAGTTGTCAACTGATCACCACGTAGTTGTCCGCACTTTGAAAGCTTTGAAGCCCTTGAGAGAACGAAAAACTTTTCGACCATGAAAAACTTATCGAATCAAGTGGGAATCATTGGCTGACAAAGAAGTACACAAACTGCATGTGCAGACAACATTGTATTTAAATTTAAAGAACTTCCGACCTCTACTGAAGACATTGAAACTAAGTGGTTGTTTCAAACAGCAGTCATTATACGCCCGTGAATGGAAAACGTTACGTGAATTGCTACCGAGTAAAAAACAACATTCTAATGCTCCTATTAGCATTAAAATCAATGACGCTATTTTTTCTGACTTGGAACAAATAACTCATGTTTTTAATGAATTTTTTGTTAATGTTGGAAGTGATTCAGCGCAAAATACAAGTTCTAATTGCTCTTACACACAATTTTTAAAGAACAGGGTGTCTTCTTCCGTGGTTTTATTTTCTCCCAGTCCTCAAGAAGTTGCATCTGAACTAAAACGATTAAAAACACATAAGTCATCTGGTGATGACCAAATACCCCTGAGTTTCACTACCATAGCAGCTGATGTGATCTCTCCCTACCTATTTTTTTTAATTGATTTTATGTTTTCCAATGGTTTATTTCCTAGTATCCTTAAAATAGCGAAAGTAATTCTTATTTTCAAATCAGAAGAAAAACAAACAGTCAACAACTACAGACCGATTTCCTTGCACTCTCCATTTTTTAAAGTTATCGAGAAAATTATCTAAGTGAGATTGCTTAGCTTGATAGCCAGAAACGATATTTTGTTTCAACGACAAAGCGATTTCCGGAAAAAATTCACCACTATGTTTCCGATTACTGATTCTGTCAGTGACTGTTTTGATAATATTAACGACAAAAAATATTCTTGCGCCTTCGCTCTTGATATTAAAAAAGCGTTTGATTCAGTCAATAATGCTATCCTGTTAAATAAGCTTGAATATTATTATGGTATACTTGGGGTTTGTCACAAGTTATTTTCTAGCTATCTAGAGAATAGAAAACAATACGTCGGCGTCAATAATATCAAATCTTCTTTACAAAGAATCAAATCTGGCGTCTCACAAAGATCGGCATTAGGGCCAATTCTTTTCCTTCTTTATATAAACGATCTCCCTAATGCATTGTCTTCTCCCTCGCGACTATTTGCAGATGATACCTATCTTCTGTATTCCAGCAATGATATTCATCAACTATAAAATCACTGTGTAACAGCGAACTTCGTCAAATAAGACAATGGATGAATGCCAATAAACTTGTAATAAATCCTAAAAAATCATAAGCTTGTATAATTGATTATAAGTCACATTCATCTCATGATTATCATTTCGAATTGAAATATTGTAATCATACTATTCAGATTTCTGACGGAAATGAATATCTAGGGGTTGAACTAGATGATAAACTTAATTTTCTTCGCCAAGTAAATATCTGAGAAGCCAAATTATCCCATAATGTTGGCATCCTCTTTAAACTCAAAAAAATCTTGCCTACTTCAGCCTTAGTAACGTTGTATTTTGCTTTGGTACATCCTTTCCTTTCTTACAGTGTAATATTGTGGGGCGCTAGCAATAAATCGTATTCCACAAAATTACGTTCTTTACAAAATAAAGCTTTGAGAGCGATTGGAGACGCGAAATGGTACACTCCTGTGGACCCGCTTTATCATAAGTTTAATATTCTTAAACTTAGTGACCTATATTGACTAGAATAGGGTAAATTTATGCATATGTTTTTTAGTAAATCAATTCCGTGTTATTTTGATGACTATTTTATTGAATTCAAAAACGCTAATAAACGTAATACTAGATCATGCACTTCACGTAATCAAAAACTCCCTTTATATTCCACTAACCGAACTCAAAAGTTAATAAAATTTCAGGGAGCGAAACCTTGGAATGCTCTTTCTTTTTCTCTAAAACAACCTGTTTTTTCGGAGCTGTGTTGCCCAGGTGCTACACCGTGAAAACAAGCCCCGCCATTCTTTAGTCACGCTTCCGTGCAATACGGCGAGTATAATGAAGATTTTATTTAATTGTGAAATTTGAATTAAAAGAAAAGCAGCTAAGAATGACTTCATATCTGCCGGCTTTCTGTCAGTTCGCAATGCTATGGGCATCTCAAAGTACTACTACTGATTAGTCATTAGTCATCATCAAAGGCGGCGCCAGCCAAAAATAAGTGGGAGGGCAAACTAAGCGACAAAAATTTGTAAAAATTTAGACTTTTTCAAGAAGGTCTGGGGAGCATCCCCAGAAAATTTCGAAATTTTAGAATTTATTTAGTGCATTCTGGCGTATAACCAAAAGGATTTTTCGTCAAAATGGAGACTGATTATGAAGTATAAATAGGATACTAGTAAGCATAATTGCTCAGAAATTGACACTGCCTTTGCCTTCGGTTATTGTGCCTAGTAGCCCGGTTCCGTAGTACAGTGTGCTACTGTACTTTAAAATAAGCTATTAAAAAAATAGTCTATTCTGCAAATACGCCAAATTTAGTTATTACAGTTTCACGGTAAAGCATGAAACCGAAAATTGAAAAATCGTGAAAATATTACAAAAACAATGGCACTGGCAAAATATGAGAAGCATTGATAGGGATTTTTCGACAAAGTAAAATTATTGCGAGTTGGTTCGCTCCCAGTTCTCGAGACCCCGGTTTTATTTTAGACTTTTAACTCGCTGCCTGAACAAGTAGCTCAACAAACTTTGATATTGCATAAATTTCTTGAAATCATCATATTAAAGCAGTTAAATAAAGTATTGTAACGCCAAAAGAACGTGAAAATAAAGGATGCTTTCTTTGAGTTGTGAAATGAGTTGAAATTAGAATTTAAATCAAACTTTCTAAGCGACAAACGGCACAAATATTGCTTTACTCCGTTAACCTTGAACAGTGACTATGCGTTTTACAGCAAATTATGAAGAGCAGACTTTGCACAGATAGCGTTGAACAGACAGTGTTGAACAGACAGTGGTTTCTATAAAAAGAAAATTTTAATTAGACTTCTGCCGGCATTAACAACTATCAAACTATGAAAAACATGTACGTACCAGAACTAATTTCCAACCGAGAGTCAAATATCCACTATCAAGACACATCAACTCATCAGTCAAATCAAATTACTATTGGCAAAGCTAACGCCACACTTATCTGTAGTTTTAACTTAACACTTATTCAAATAGAATAAAAAACAAAGGCTGAGATTAGTACTGTTTCAATAATAACTTAAAATAGTCTCAGAATCAATTTGAATTACACTTAAACAAGATATCTTTCTACATGTGGAACCTCAAACACTCACACTGGAGCTGGTAACAACTGGTAACAATTAATTGTCTAACAATTAAATACATAATTGTTAGACAATTAATCTAATCCTATAAAAGCCTTGCATTACGACCACCTCGTGTAAATTAGGTCACGTGAACTGAGGAATTGCGAAACAAAGAACTAGATAATGATGACGGTGATGTTGCCATCTGAAAATATCTAACAAGCATAACGGTCAAAAGGTAGTATCTTGTGGTCAAATTATATACTTCTGGGTTCCATGGACACTCTAGTGACTTCTTAAAATTTATGTCGTGTTTTAAAGACAGGAAGGGGTCTACGTTTGCCCCCTTCCTTATCCCAGAAAAAAAAGTGACGAATTTGCATAATTTTAAAAATGGGCCTAAGCAGAAGTGGGGGGACTGGTTCCCCCCATTCCCCCCCTAGGTGCCGCCACTGTTCATCACGCGTAGTTAAAACCAAAGTAATTTCAAAGGTGTAAAGTAAAAGTCGTCATCGAAAGGAAACAAAATTGAGCAATACCAAGAGCGTGAAAATTCTTTCATAACAAATTGGAGGATGACGCCAGTTTTTGAAAAAAAAAATTGTTTGATTAACAGCTTGATTTTGTGACGAAGGCGCAAGCGATAAAAATTGAAAATGGTGTTAATCACACTCTCTCTTCGCTTTACATTATCACTTCTTTATATCATCTAATTGTTTACAAGCAGAGCACCGTCGGCTGTCAATCAGGATAGAGAGTGGAGCACTGCAGGTTCAGGTTTTAATTTTACTGTATTTTCACATTGCCGCATACTAGACTGCTTGTATGTTTTCAAAAACGTTTTTGCAGTAGCAACAGCGGCAAACCTCTGCGCGCTGGTATGAATATCTTAATACGCGAATGTCCCAGAAAAGAGCAGCCAAAAACTGTTTTCGGTCTCGCCTAGGCATCTCACCAGAGCATCTACCTTTTGTCGCCCAGGATCAAGATGCTTGGAGAATCCAACTAGACCCGCTTGCCCCCTGTGACCTCTGAAGGACAAGCGGTTCTAGAAAAGTTAGTTAGTAAAAATCTGTGTAACCTGTTTGAAGAAAGGAAATTTCAAAAAAAGATGCTTATTTAAGCACAAACGAACTATTGCACTGCATAAATATTGGGGGAAACGTTTATTCTTTGGTCCTCTTATGCAAAACTATTGGAGGGGTCCGGACCCACCCGCTCCCCATAGGAATCTACGCCCAATCGCCCATGGTACAGGTATTTCCATTGCTATACCTGTGAGTAGAAAAAAACTTGCCAAGATTGTTTGATGAATTTGCGAGGTAAAACAAAGAAGTTTGAAGCGGAATTTACGTACGAAAGTAAATTTAACCCCCTCGAAATTTTACGCCATTGACGAGGCCACTGGCCCGCTGTACTTGCCTCGGCTATAGAGCTACTGATTTGCAACAATTTAGTTTTCAATGTCTTGTATTTATTCATTAATTTTCTAGACCCGCTTATCTTTGGGCTGTCGCGGGGACAGCAGCTCTAGTTGGAGCCTCTAAGCATCTCGATCCTCTGCAATAAAGGATAGATGCTCTGTTGGGATGCCAAGGCGAGACCAACTAAAATCTTCTACGTAATCTCGCCATCGAGTTCTGGGACGGCCTCTAGGCCTTCGACCAATCGGTGTTGAACAGAGCAATTTTTTGGCTGTTCTTTCCTGGGACATTCGTGTCACATGTCCATACCAACGCAGTTGCGATCTTTCTAGTCGGAGAAGCAGCGATTCGATGTTTAGAGATTCACGAATATTTGCACTTTCAACCTTGTCCAACAAGGTCAAACTGCTAATTCTTCGCAAAAATCCCATTTCGGCTGCTTGAACTCTCACACTCTCATTCAGGATCCAACACTCATGGCAATAAGTCAAAAAAGGATCATAGACTGATCTGAAAATGGATAGCTTTGCTTTGCTGCAAAGCTCTCGCCGAGGTACTTGAATTTCTCTGACTGTTTTAGTGGTGCTCCATCAATTTGGAGAGAGCACTGCTTTGGTTGTCAGGACAGACACATGGTTTCTGTTTTTGTCATTCCGGCAACAGAGCATGCATCTGAAAACCTGTCAAGAGCTTACTGGAGACCATTTTGGGTAGAGTCGAGTAGCACAAGATCATCTGCAAACAACGGACGTTGTACAGTGCAATACCCGATTTTTACTCCGCCACAAGACTCACTTTTCTTTGCTATTCTATCCATATGTGTAAGAAACAGAATTGGTGAAAAAGAGCAGCCTTGCCGTAGTCCCTCACTTACTCTGAAAGGTTTCGTCGTTGCGCTGTTAACACGAATACAGACCTCGAAATGCATGAGAAAAGAACTCCTGGTTCCACCAAGGAGTTCTTTTCAAAAGGACAAGGGATTCTGATGAAGCAAGAGGACAAGGGATTCTGATGAAGTTGCTTTTCCCAATGCAACCTCAACTTCCTCCAGAAAGGCTTTGTACTGTGATTTTATGTTAGGTGCGTACACCTGCAAGATACGCAGTGATCGCTCCTGGAGCCTTAGCTTTAGAAGACAAACCCTTCCTCCCAGTGGTACCCAGTCAACGACACACTCAGCTATGTTGGGGCTCACAAGTGAGTCACACCAGCTTGAGCAAACATTGCTGCATCAAGACCGGAATAGAAAATTTTATCACTCACTGTTCAACTCGATAGTTCCAGAACCCCGGCGTTTTGTTGATGAAATTCTCACAATATCAAGGCGATACTGCTGGGCTTCGCAAACAAGCTCCTGCACTTTTCCTGTCAGTAACGACTGACGAAACGTTCCAGTTCCCGATAGCCAGATCCCGGCAGTTCGGTCCAACTCGAGTACATTTTCTGTGCGCTGCCTCTATTTGCCTCCCCAAACGTTTAGCAACTGCGTTGGTGGGTTTCCGGCGACGGTCAGCTTGTGGGGGAGACTGTAGTTTATTTTTCGAACGAGTCTCTCAGCCTAAAACTCGAACGCGGACCTTTTTGTCCTGCGCGCCGTCCGATGCAGTGTCTTGTATTAGGCTACATCTTGTATTGATTACTTATTTCAAATTCCAATGGCCAATGCGGCGTCACAATTCAAATGGTATGCGCATTAAAAGCGAATCAAGTCCATTTAGCTGTCATCATTAGCAGTGTATGCAAGACAGTACAAAACTTACATCATCAGCAGTGTATGTAAGGCAGTTTTTGCACACACTGCTGATAATGACAGCTGAATCTATATTGTCGAAACTTCTAGTTTTGATATTTGCTGTGACTTTATTTTCCTATATTAAAACAAAACGTTTGTAAAGTATGATTTTTAATGCACTTACTACAATCTTTTTAAATGTTGGCGTTAATATCTGTCAAGTTTGCTTTCAATTCGCCATGGTTTGCTGTGGAATGTGCTTAGCGCTAACAGTTTACATTCAGCGAACTTACAAGCTGTGTAACTTTTTGGCGCTTTTCAACAGTTGGTTTTGGGCCCCAGTATCACAATTTATTTTGTAAGACTTATTTATTATTTTATGACGTAGTCAGTGACGTAGTCAGGATAGTGTTCCTATTTCAATCTCCACACTAAGCTCGGTGTTGACCTCTGTGATGGGTAGGTATGGGCAGTGACGTAGTCAGGATGGGAGCACACCTCCTTTTGTTGATAAACCCAAACCTGAACTACGCTTAAAATATTCTTACGAACTTCATCCAAAACAGATGTGGCAGGCTATGGTTACGAATTGTATGTAATTAATTAAGCTGGATAAAGATGAAAAGTGTTGGGCCGTGAATACACGTAAATATGCAGTAGCCTATGGCGTTGAAAGAAAAGTTTCAAGAGGTAATCATATTTGTTTTTCAAATGAGGATATATCTACTTAAACAAAAATCGAGAAAAGAAACTTTACGAAGCGTTTAAATAGTCCTTGTAGAACTCAAGATGCGGTAGAATCTCTGTTAACGCAGGGTTACACACGGGGTTGGAGATTTGTGTATGAGGAGCGGTTTACACAATGATGCATGACATACTCAATTTATTTGACATTTTACCTCACACTAGCACCCGCAGGGCCGTTGAGAGGAGAAAATCCGGACCTCGGGGCAGAGATGTGATGTGCCCCCCCCCCGGTACCAAAATTTAATTCTCTAAAAAAAAAAGAAAAGAAAGAGTTCTTGACATCGTTTGTCATATGTCCTCTTGGCGACATTTTATAGCCTTCGGTTCCACTTTTGACCAACCTTCCTTTTTTAACCATTTGTTTTAGATTTCGGTCAAGTGCTTGTCTCCAAAAAAAAAAAAGAAAGGTCTTGACATAACGAAAATGTAATTTCTCCAACATTTCTTCGCGTGTGTCTCGCTCTTAAGAAAAAAGTTTTCTAAGAGCGTAGCCCCTCAAAACCTGTGACGGTTCCCGAATACTTTGTACCCCCCTGCCTTACCCTCTCACCAGCTCTGAGTACCGGCACGCAAAAGTTCCTGTGTGCTGCTATAAGCGTTTTGGTAGGGGGACAATCGCCCCAAATGCCCTTCTTTGGACACACTCCTGACACAAAATTCAGCTGCCGAACGCGTTTCAGCAGCATTATTTTATTGTCTGCAATAGTAGACAAATTATATTTTCGCAATTTTTGGTGTAATCACGAAACAACTGCGCGAAAGATGCTGTTTAAAAAAGTTCTTTCTTCTTTCTTTCTCTTGATTTTTGATTCGATTTTTTTGATTTGCTTGCTCTCATCTTCCCAAGAATTTTGTTTTTGCGATGAGATACTTTTTTGACACCTTTTGTTGATTTCTTTCTTTTCGATTTAGTTATACTAGATTTTTGAAGGGCTAAATTTTTTTTTCTCATCAGCGCTTTTCTTTTTTTCATTTTTTTCTTTTCTTGTAAGTTTTTTTGGTGATTCTCTCGTCTTTGTCGTATCTTTGCCATATGTCCTCTTGGCGACATTTTATAGCCTCCGGTTCCACTTTTGACCAACCTTCCTTTTTTAACCATTTGTTTTAGATTTCGGTCAAGTGCTTCACTTGCTTTTGCTTTGTTTATATTTTCATTATTAGCAAGTATGTGACGAAGTATAGCTCGCTTGGAAGACCCACTTTTACCTTTTAATGCATTTATTGCTCTACTAATGAGAACCTGGTACGAGGGCAATCTTTTCGGTTTTTCGGCTTCTCCAGACGGATCAGGAACATTGACGCTTTCTTCCGAAGTAGCTGGAGTCATGCTTTGATCCGTAGGATCCGATAGGTCACTCATTTTTCTATTTTTTTTATGAACTGCAATTGCTTTTCACTACATGCCCAATTATTTTTAACATGACAAAGCAAAACAGCTTAACCAAAATCTTATATATGTGTAGTTCTTACGTCGTCGAAACGTCTCATTGAAATGTCATCAAATGCATTCTTTAAAGTTTTGTAACATCACAATGATTACTTTTCTTATTGAGTTTTACTAAAAAGAATTACCACATTAAGAGTTGAAATAATTGAAGCCGACGTAAGTCTGTATATATGAAGTACAGTACAACTGGATAAATGGTAGGCTTTGAAGACTTACTAAACAAACGCTGTAAAAACCGTTTATTTAGTATATCTTCAAGGCCTACCATTTATGCAGTTGTACTGTATTTCACATTAAGAGTGGAATGCAGCAGAGATGGGCACGGGTCCGGAGCGGAGCCGGAGTTAGAGATGGCTCGGGCTGACTTTTTTGATGCCCAGACCGCCCACGGCCCGGAACCTCTAGCTCAGTAAGTGTAACCGACCCGGCAACTCATACCAAAAATAAAGTCCAGCCCGCCCAAAGCCCATTTTTTTTATGAACCTTTCATTACATTAATCAAACTTAGGGATTTCAAAAATTGTTCACGGCTCGTTAGCGGTCCAGTAAAAAACACAGATAGAACTGAGCCGTTAGCGGACCACTAAAAAGACCGGTTAACGACTCGTTAGCGGGTTTTTAGCGGCCCATGCCATCTCTAGTCGGAGTCCGGCTGCATTTTTTGGATTCGTATCCGGACTTGGGTTTTTGAGTTAAAGCCGGATTCGCAGTGGATTCGAATTTTAGCCTGAACCTAAAACCAAAATATTAGTATGTTATATACTGTATAATACACAACAGTATAAGCATAGATTTTATGGTATAAGCCAGGGGTGGGCAATTTCTTTAGTGGGCGGACCATATGTGGGAAGACGAAGTCCTTCCCGGGCCGTATTATTTGATGGATCGAGTTCAATATCTTCAACAACTATTTACTACTGTCAGGGTTGCTCTGATTGGAAGAGCAAAAAAAAGGTCTACACGTCCTCAGATGGCCTGTTTTCACCAAAAAAGGGCAAAAAAAGGTCTACACGCCCTCAGATGTCGTGTTTTCCACCGAAAATATCGGTAAAACAGTGGTGTAGCGAAAAATTTTGAAAGGGAAGCCATAATTTTCACATTTTTTGATCGTATTTTTATTTGGCAGAACTACTTTAAAGCTAATTGAGAAACAAGAAAGACTCTATAAGGAGGGTCCGAGGACATGCTCTCCCCGGAAAAATTCTGAAAATTTACGTGCTGTAATGGCTATTTTAGTGCTTTTTGTATGATTTTCAAGCAAAATCTCGTTTAAATTTTTTGACCCTAATTCTAAGTACTTCGCCAAATACAGTATGATGCATTTTGTTCGCACATCATTTTTGATTATGCCTGCTTAAGGCGTAAGAATTATCGCTATCAAAGAGGTTCGGAATTATGGAAAGATTGTACCGGTTGTTACGGACGAATGCCTTCTTAACTATAGTAATTTCTTTTCCCTTTAATTGGCAACACTGTTTACCGCCTTTTCCGTAGCCTACTGAATCAGTCATTTTAATTCTGCTGAACTGCTGGTATATATGATTGGTTATGTAACTGTAGGGAGCTCAGCTGCTGATGATCGAGTAGTTGCTAGTTTGTTATTGTTTTAGTACCAGCTTAGTAGATTGTTTACTTTGTCTGAGCTGAGAGTTGGGTTTGCACGTTTTCTCTGAGAGTTTTTGGCCCAGCTTTTAGCTATCGTCGGTCACGGCAACTTGTTATATTCCCTCAGAGCAAACGCTGCCCAGTGAGTGAGTTTTAACTTGTTTTTCTATTTGAATAAGGTGCATAACAGTCTGTTTAAGTCGTTGAATAGTTGGTACAGCACTGTTCTGCTGCTAGTATAGTTTATAATAGTGAGTGAGAGTGGTTGCTGCTGTACTACCACTACACTTCCAAGAAGACCTTAAACAACTGTTGGACCTTGAGTGAGTTGAGTAGCAATATACCGTTATTCTGCCCTTCTGAGTTTTTATGAAGTCATCGGCTTCACCGGTATACATCAAAACGTTTTTGAAAATGGCTGATATGGGAGGATGCATAGTTGCACACCCTCATTCTATCGACCCCTGGCCATAAGCTACAGAAACCATCAAAAGAGTCAGGTATATTTCAGTCACTAGGCACCATTAATTTTGCTCTTTTTTACTAAAAAAACAGAGTTTCTGAAATCCAGGCATCAGTTTTATTTATATAAGCTAATATATGTCTTTCGGACTCGCAGCGTATACGGAGTCAGTTTTTTGTGACTCCGCCCATCTCTTGAATGCACCAACGCTAGTAAACCCACGGTTAACTAAACCGCAAGGTTAACCACCGTTTAAAACCGTTGAATTTAACCAAAATGGTAACCCACGGTGATAGCTGTTAAACTGGGTTAACTTTTGCTGGGTACGTCGAGTTAAATATAATGAAGTGCGTTGTTTGTTTGTTTTTTTTAGGTCAGACAATGTCAGACTACTGGTTATAGACAGGCTACGTGTAATTTTATTTTAAAAGTAAAAATAAAACGAATATGCTGCTTTTTAAATTTTTGCTAGGAAATTAAAGTCGTTTTTTTGGTGTACGTTCTCGCATTTAGGCCAATAGGCTAAACGGTATTGGCTTGGGCTATAGTTTATTAAGTTTATTGCTAGCCTAATATTAATAGGCCTACAACTTTACAAGATCATCTGCAAATAACAAACGTTGCACACTGCAATCACCGATCTTTACTCCGCCACAATACTCACTTTTCGTAGCAATTAGATCTAGGATCGTTACTAGGATTAGCTGAGCACCTGGGCATTGCCCAACAGGAGCCTACCCAAGAAAGGTTATCACGTCCGGTTTCCACCCATAATCAGGTGAAGAGCAAAAACAGACCATCACGTCCGCAGATATCCACTTTTCTGCCCAAAGTCAGGTGAAGAGCAAACAAAAGGTCATCACGCCCGCAGATCTCCACTTTTCCGCCCAAAACAAACCGCGGCCCCAGCGCCCCCCCTAGACACGCCCCTGCACATCTAGAAAAAGACCCTGGGTATTTGCCCCCCAAAAAGGCCTAGTTACGCCACTGATTAAAATTAGATTTATCCATATGAACAAGAAACAGAATAGGTGAAAAAGAGCAGCCTTGCCCTGCCGTCACACACTCGATCACTCTGAAAAGGTTTCACCGTTACGCTGCTAACTCGAACACAGACCAGAGACCTCGGAATGCGTGTTCAGCGACTTAATAGCAGTTAGTAACTGGTCATCAATGTCATACTGTAGCAGGCTAACAGCACCGACACCGCCCAAAGCTTGTCTCTTCTAGGAATGCGATCATGCACTTTTTCAAGATCAACAAAGCATGCATGGTGACATTGTTCCACGACTTTTCAAAGATTTGCTGCAAAGCAAATATCTGATTTTAGTGGCGTCGTGCCATTGGGGCCCGGGAGGGGGACTGTCCCCCCCCAAATTTTCTGCGATTTTTTTTTTTTTCATAAATTCAAAAGTGAAAACTAAACAAAAAAATTCAGCCAGTGCCATTTCATTTTCACCCTTTAAAGTAATCGCCTACCTCTCCCCCTCCTTTCATATACTGCACGTTCTTTTTTATTTTTGTTTCAATCAATCCAGAGCTGGCGCCACAGCAGCCGACTTAGAGGGGGTAAAGCGTTTATTAGGGGAGGGGGGAGGGACAAGGTTTGGATCAATTTTTGTAAATTGCAAAAACGATTCGTTGCTTCTTCATCCTATCAAGTCCTTATAAGTTTGGTTTATTACATCACAACCATTCGAAAATGCTTATTTGCAGATTCATGGCTTCATTATGCGTTATCATTAGGGCCCGCTAAAGTCAATAAAGTCTAAATTTTTTCAGGACCTTGTTACATGATCATATATGTACTAACGTTCGTTTCAGGTGTTCAGGAGTCTGTTTTGGTAGATTTTATAAGTCAAAATAAAGTCAAATTTTTGTATAAAGTCAAAATCGTCTTTATCAAAAATTTCCTTACAAGAACAAACAAATTTATAATTTTTAAGCATTTTTTTGAATTTTTGAGCTGCTATTAAAATTTTAAGCGCAGTTTTATTTGATTTTAAACTTTTGAAATAGTTGCAATATTTGCACTATCGTCACAATAATGCGTGCGGTAATTGAGAAGGAAATAGCATTTATTATGCATGAAGCGTCATTGTTGATGCATAAATACATAATTGTTAGACAATTAATCTAATCCTATAAAAGCCTAGCGCTCTTTACACGTGCTCCTTTTAAGCTGTAGCTTGCAAAGCAAAGAATGCCAAAGCAAGCCAAATTTTCTATAGCGAAAGTTAGGCAAACTTGCCAGGAATATCCGGATGAGTTTTCGGCAACTCCTGCCGGCGACTTGCGATTCAACCTTTGCGAAGTGTTAGTCAAATGCGACAAAAAGTTTTTTATGGAAAGCCACCGAAAAAGTAAGCAACACCAAGGAAAATTGGAGACGAAGAGCAAATCTCAAAGTAAGCAAACTTTTTACATTTCGATCAAGTAAACTTCAAGGAACAGGTTGTTTCTTTATTCTTAGCTGCAGATATCCCACTTCATAAACTGAACCATCCTTCTTTAAAGTCTCTGTTTACTAGAATGGGAAAAGTATTGCCTTCGGAGACTGCAGCCCGGGCATGTGTTGCTAGATTGGCATCCCAAAAAGAGAAACAAATTCAATAATTACTTCGTGACAAAAACATTTTTTAGATTGCAAATGAAGCAGAGGTTGCTAAACAAAAGTATATTGGTGTGCTTGTGGGCAGCTTAGACGCTCCAAATCAGACATTTCTCGTTAATTGCCATCCACTTGACATCGGTCGCAATGTTAATAGCAGTATTATTCTCCACACTGTGGATGACATATTGCGACAACTTGAAATAAAACGCGAGAATTTTTCATTGTTCTTGACTGATGCTGCTCGGTACATGTCTTCGGCTGGAAAGACATTAAAGGAATTATACCCTTCTTAGATGCATGTCACCTGCGTTGCGCACTTACTACATAACTGCGCTATGCGTGTGCGCGCTCATTTTTGAAAATATTGATGAAGTAATAGCAACGATCAAGGTAGCATCAATCAAAAACAAAGATCGCAAGAAAGATTATTATGATGCTGGTCTGCCATCTCCTCCTGACCCTGTAATTACAAGATGGGCAACTTGGCTTAGAGCTGCCTTATATTACAGTGAGAACCTTCCAGCTGTTCGTACCATTGTCAACAATTGGACAAGTGCAGGCCTCTTAGTCAGCAGAGCAAAAGACGCTATCAACGTGGAAGGTATGGTGTCGGAGTTGGTTAAAATAAATCAATACCGGACTCTAGCAGCCAACGCAGAGTTCTTAGAAGGAAGTGCTGCACAATAACCAAAGCATACGGACTGCTGCAGAATATGCAATTCGATGATGATATTTGTGCAATTAAAGACTACATTAACAAACGACTATCCAACTCTGATTTAGAAACAATAATAAACTGTACCAACTTGACAATTGACCCAACAAGCTACGCACTATTGCAAAAAGCCCAGCCAACGTCTGCTGCTGTTGAGAGGTCGTTTTCTATGCTCAATAAATTACTGAGAAAAGACAGAAATTTTGATGTTAAGAACGTAAAAAAATATATGATGCTGTATTACAATAAAACGTCCTTGTAATTATACTGCATGGCTTTTGTTAAAAAAATCATAGACATACTGTTAGTGTACAGTACAGTTGCGATAGCAACGCAAATTTTGTATTACACACTAATTGATACCGATACACACAATGGCTCGTTATCCTAGGTTTTAACGTCATGCGTCGCTTTGTTGCATTAGCTTCAACACTGAGTAATTGAGAAAATGTTCCAAGTAGGCTACCTGTTTCTTTAAAAACTTATGTAAATTGCAGATTATAAAACATATTTAATTAATAAAGTGCAACAAGACATAAATAATACGCGGAAGCAGTTAAGTCAAAATTTTACTAAAATAAAGTCAAAAATATATTTTTTTAGATCAAAAAAAAGGCCCTAGTAATAACCTAATTATTGCTAGATAGTAAAATAGTCGATATTGATGTAGCTACTGTGTAGTGACAATCAGTGATGTAGTTAAAACCATCACCTACAAAACCAAGACCTTGTAAATTTTTCAAGACAAAGGCCTTTGATTTTTTTCAAGACCATAAAAATGGGATGAGAATTAACAGTTTATCACTTATCGCTATTTTTCTATAACAACAACAAAAAACAACGGGCAAAATATATATAGAATATTAAAAGAAATAAGAACAACACAATCACATACACGCTGTTGCTAATATAGTGCCCCAAAGGTTAGGTGCTATGCCCTAATATGTACCGTACGTACGTACATGAGCTTTGTTTTTATATGTATTGTATACACGTTAGAGAAGATTCTGTACTAGGAAGTCCTTTTAATGGTAACTGGTCACGGCGTTTTGTGCTTACTTTCGTAATTGCTTCTTGCTTTGGATTTTTTTTTTCTGTGTGTTTTTGTTTTTTGGTTTTGTTTGTGTGTGTTGTGTTTAAAGTGCAGCATTTACGTAGGCCTATCTGAATTCAAATCGTTTGGGGCGGTTGACTGCAGGTAGCCAAAACTGGCTTTTCACTTCCCCAATCTGTGCTACAATTGATTTCTTGGTGCAAATTTATCACTAAACATTGCATTTTAAAATCAATCACTTGTTGTGTAGAAAAATAAACTGCTCTGTTGTGTTCTTCTGTTCTGTTGGATACTTTTTCTAGCTGTGCAGGATCACTTAAACTTTTACTAGATGCTTTTTAGTTCTTTCGGTCTTAAGACCAAACTAAATGGTCAAGACCAAGACAGCAAATGGTCAAGACCAAGACCGTCTTGGCCAAGACCTAGACCTTAAAAAAATGGTCATAAACCGGTCTTAAAACCAAAACCGGTGTCATGACCTTCGATCATCACTGGTGACAATCAACAAAATCTTAGATCACAATACCTTATCGGCTTAATCGTACCGGTGCCCTTACCGCGATTGTTCGCTCAGTACTCCCTCCTCTGCCAACCGTCATGGTTGCAAATCCAGTGGGCATTTATCCCCCCAATAATTCGGTAACATCCCCCCAATATTTTTCATAAAAGTGGAAAATTTCCCATACGATGTACAGTAAGCTTACTCAACCAAGACGCACGAATGCTAATTATCCGAAAAATGATCAGTTTTCCTAAATCATCCCCCATAATATCGAAAAATGATCAATTTTGCTATATCATTCCCTCAATATCGAAAAATGATCAAATTTCCTAAATCTTCCCCCCCCAATATCGAAAAATGATCATTTTTGCTAAATCATCCCCCCCAATATCAAAAAATGGTCACTTTTGCTAAATCATCTCCCAAATGCTCAACATAGATTTGCAGTCCTGCTAACCGTCACCTGACATTGAATGTTTTACAGCAATCGCGTAACAATTTCTTCCAATATTAGCGGTGATAAATGCATTATCATCCCCCTCAAAAAATATTGGGGAATGCATCCCCCCATCCCCCCGGGATGTACGCCTTTGCCCCCACCAAAGACTTTTTTGCTCTTCATTTTTTGGCCATCTTTTGCCAACTGTAAGTTATTGATATTGCAGCAAATTATGTACTGATTAGTTCATGGGGGACGATGCTCTGTCATTTGACAGCTTTTAAACAAAAATTTTAATTTGGTGTTCAATTATAAAATATCGCCCTCTAGTGGAGGAATTGAATATTAACTGTTTTAGAGAGTACTGGAGCGATTTAGATAATTTTTAATGGTGGTTACCCATTTTTAGCAACGAGGAGTTTGTTTATGCACTCAGATAAGAAATAATTTCTGCCACTAAATGGCAGCAGCATCATTTTTTAGTTTATGATGAACATGCTTTCTACTGTACAAGTGTGACTTTTCAAATGTTTTTATTTCGCCTCATTAATAGAAACCTACATCACGATAGCGACTACTAAATCTATCAAAAAAGAAAACAGACTATTTGTGCATTCAAAATTTTAGGCACAGATATTTTTAGTACAAAAACTTGCCCCAAACAGAAACTAAAAACTATCACCGTTCACTTTCAAAACACTAAAAACTTGTTATTAAGATAGCTTGCAGCAAGATAGAAGTTTAAGTGTGGGGTATTTTTCATTAGTACACTTTTTATGCAGCTCTTCCATTAATTGCACTGCTCTTTCAGCAATCCAATTTTTTCATCAAACTTACAATTGATGTCCCGAATTGGATGGTTTGATTTTTAGTTTTTCACCTGTATCATGCCATCAGGGCTTCCTAACGATGGCTGTCTCAGCAAGTGACTGTGAGAAGACGAAAGTTGATTCTTTTTTATTATGAACTAATCGATTGTGTACCTATTTCAACCCTGACACACTGATAGGCTTTGTTGTTGGATGGCTTTGCAAATCCAAATCAAAAACGTGCAAGGTACAGGAATTCCCATTGGACTACAACTCAATCATGATGACATTGGAGTTTTGTTTTGCAAGTTCTAAAGATTGTGTCCTCTTGCTGGATCCTGTAAACAGAAATTTGGATGGAGTTTTGGCATTTTTTCACTTTTTAACTTACCGGGAGAATAATGTTAGGACTGAGCGATAATTTCTAGCTTTTTCGATTTTTTTGATAGACCCTTGTGACATCTTAACCCATAGGCTACCTGTGTTATTCCTTGATTTTTTCATTTTAAATGGCTTATCTTGAGAAGAATCAGTAGAGGCTAGAATTAGGGTTTGTAGTTTTTTTGAAACTGAGGAATATTTTTTAAGGGATGGGAAGTTGCTATGCTGCACTGATGAGACCATAACTGGGTCGAAGCGCGTAACCAGCTGCAAATGATTCGGTTACCCTATATGGGCCTGTTCTGAATAATGAGGGTACCGGTTACTGAGTTGTGGGTTAGACCTTACACGCTTTTTCACTGAAAGGTTTTGTTTTTGGCTGGTCACCTACTAATAGGCGGGAACCCCCTAGAAAAGAAATGAAGTTGAAAAGTTTAGGTTGGCAAAGAGTCCTTCCCTGGATTGACTGCACAAAGTAAGGCTGACGATATTTTGTAGCTTTTGCTTTTCATTTTCCTACAACACTCAATAAGCCCAATTTAAGCGGGTTAACCCACTAAATCCAACCCGCTTACGTCAAACGCAAATTTACGTCGTTCTGCTTCAGTAAGCTTTGCGGGTTGGAAATTACTCACATGCAACAGGTAGGTTCAACCCGCTAAAAAATGCGTTGAAAGAACAGCCAGTTAAACTAAAAAATCTCCTTAACTAAAACTGAAGCGTGTATCCCACATAATCAAACCCGCTCATGTAAACTGACCTACTACTGACTTAAAATTTGATTTTTTATGGTAGCCCATAGAACGGATAGTACTTTCGTATCCGGCCGGATACCGGATATTTTCAAAGTTCAGGAAAATTGCGTAGAGTAGACTCGGTAAAAATAAAATTTACTTTTTCGATCTCTGTGAAAAAATTTGGTGCAGAACCGAGTCCAAACCGTAGACTGCGTTGGTAATTTTTTAGCCTATATCAAGTGGATTTAAATTTAGTTTACAAGTTTTTTTTTTGGCGTCGCAAGTTTGTCATCAGAAAAACCACTTCAATGGTGTAACAGTAGGCAGTAATCAATCGGCATCAAACCCTGAAACCGAGACGGTATAATTTCGATGACCACCACAGTTGTCTTCCGTGAAGACCATGCAAATAATTTACGTTTAAAAGCCTGTCTTCTGTCCTAAGTAACTTGCACGTTCGTTTTTCATTCAAAATGAAAAAACAAACGCAATAAGCACCCGACATACGGTAGGTGCCAATTTTTTCTGAAAGGCAAACGGCAGGGGGAGAAAATTTTTATAGAAACTTTGTTTTCTACGTTCAAAAAACGACGTTTCAAGGTACCAGTAGCATTGTAATGGATGTGCTTCTGCTTTAAATGTTGCGCGATTTTGTAAAGTTAAGTAAGTTGAAGTCTTAAATTCAACGTCCTGAGTTCATCAATTGGCTGTCTGTGTTAAAAGTTTGACTAAATCCATCATCATTGCAGGTTTACGGCAGGATCGATTTTTTGCAGTAATTTTATGGTATTTATAAACTACAGTATAAACTGTGTTTTTTAGTAGCTCTGATGATAGCGCAAAGCAAGTGAAAATTAAAATTCAAACTTGCCTTTTACCGATCGCTTAGCGTAGTGGTTAAAGACATCGCTATCGGTGTAGTAGGCTTGCCACTGTTGCAACGTTTTTTGAACTTCGAAATTGTGTTGCACAGGTACGGAGATGCGCTACGCCACTCGTTACAAGCTTCGGCGTAATACCGCGAGTATAACAACGATTTGATTGTTTTTGAAGTTTACTTTCAATGAGTATCACAAATTGCTCACAAGCGCAAATCCACAAAAATCAACACAATGTGTGGTAGCCTAATTGTTAGCTCGATTGCTTTACTCATAAAATCACGCCGCTGACGCAGGCCACACACTTAATGGATAGTTTTCCTCTCGCTTTACCGGGTATGTATAGCATGAGCGCAAAATTTCGTGAAGACAATGTTAAGATTTTGCGCTGTTACATTTTGGAAGTGTTTTAGCCTCGGTGCAATGTGCATGCAGTCAACTTTTAATATAATAATAAAAACACCCCGGAGGCCGTACATATGTTGCCCTTCTCGGTATTAGACCTGAGGAAGCACTAGCACTGTTTCTGCTCCCGCCGATTAGACGCTTATGGTGGCTGACTGACTTGGCGTCCGATTTTCGGCGCACTCTTCACCAAAATCCACACTTTTAACACAATTCTTCTTACTCGAAAATAAAGCCCAGCGTTGAAAACGTGTTGATACACAAACGTAGTGTCGTGGATCGTAGTTGAATCAAAAGTGATCAACATTGGTGGGCAAGTTACTTTTAAAAAGGAACTAGTCGCAGTTACAAGTTACTTCGCAAAAAAAGTAACTTAGTTACAGTTACAAATTTAAAAAAGTAAGTAGTTACAGTTGCTTTTTTGTATGCCGCAAAACCAAAAAAAAAATATCAATTCTTAACATATAGGCCTAGAGCTCCATGGTGAGGATTCAAACCAAAATCATTCATCTTTATATTGAAACCAAACGGAAGTAGCCTACGATTCTGATACGATAAACGCTACAGTAATAACAATTGATTGTCTTTCAAAGACGATAACATTTCAAAGTGATTATATATCACTAAGCCCACAGCGCTTCGGCTTTAGATTGTCTTTTTCAATACTTAAAAGTCGCTCAGCTGCAGCTCTAGAAGCAGCGGCATGGCGAGAAATTTTAAAAGAGGGGAGGGCCCACTAATTCGACATTTTTTCAAGGGTAGTTTTTATAAGGCAGAACTAATTTGAAGCTGATTGCGAAGCAAAAAAGACTTTAGGGGGTCCGGGGCATGCTCCTCCGAAAAAATTTGAAAAATTTTACATGCTGTAATGACTGTTTTAGTGCTTTTTGAATAATTATCGGGCAAATTTTGTTTAAGTTTTATGACCTTGATTGTGAGTGCTTCGCCAAATATGATCCATTTTGTTCGCACGTTTTTGAGTATGCGTGCTTAGGCAAAGTCGTAAAGCTTATTTGTCATCGAAGAGGTTCGAAATGTTGAAAAATTGTACTTATCAAAAATATTTTTGAAAATGCCAGGGTGAAGAGGATAGGCCTGCTTATCCGTAATCCTACCCCCTGGATCCGCTACAGAAACCATCGAAAGAGTCTGGCATACCGATATTTCAGTCACTTGGCACCATTAATTTTGTTCTTATTTAGCTTACTAAAAGGCATAGTCAAAAGGAGATTGCCCTTTTGACCCCCCTAAATACGCTCATGATTAGAAGGAAGAGCAGTATCGTAATGAATTAAAAGTTCTATAGTTATTCGTGCATAAAAGCGTTTGCATCAACAGTTTGTGAGGGCGAGGCGAAAAGGAACTTCTCTGTACTTTATCGACATTGCTGGATCTTCGTCGCTTTGATTGTACGAACAAACAGCCAAAAAACTGTCACTTAAGCAAGTTGAGCTTGCATCACGGTCGTTGTCACTACTTGTTGAAGTATCTAGAGCAGTGTTTCTCAAAGTGAGCAATATCGCCCCCTTGGGGGCGAAAAAGAAGCACCAGGGGGCGGGGCGAAGAGCAAAAGGGGGCAAAAGCGGCGAAGGGGGGCGATAGCTCATGAACCGTGTAAGACCTTTTTTCTTGCTTTTCACTGCATTTTCCTTTGCGAATTGGGTGATTCCCATTCATCAGTAGCTCTCGCCCTAGCGAGATTTATTAGAACTCAAGCTTATTAGGGCGAGGGGGCGATGATGATATGCAAAGTACCGTAAAAGGGCAATGGCACAAAAAGTTTGACAACCACTGACCTAGAGCATTGTTGGTTGCCTTGTTTAGTACATTGATCATTTTTCTTTTCAATTTGGCCTCAGTTTCAGTGGGCTCGTCAAAGAACCAAGCTCATTATTACGAATGGAGTGAAATGAAATAATTTTTTTTTCATTTTTTAACGGGAGAAGATGCCCCACAAAAGTAACTGTAACTTTTAAAGTTCTAAAGTGGTAACTAGTTACAAATTCCGTTGCTTTTGCTGAAAAGTCATTCAGTTACGGTTACAGTTACTAAAAAAGTAACTGGTTACAGTAACTAGTCACCAGTTGCTTTTGTAACTAGTT
Organism: Trididemnum miniatum; assembly: GCA_964006365.1. Taxonomy (NCBI): domain Eukaryota; kingdom Metazoa; phylum Chordata; class Ascidiacea; order Aplousobranchia; family Didemnidae; genus Trididemnum; species Trididemnum miniatum. The sequence continues at coordinate 12,430,768 of OZ023242.1, read as the reverse complement.
CCTGCCCACCACTGGTAATCAATAAGATGGTCATTATACATCAACTAAGCTCCTGCCGCTCAACCGCGTTGTCGATTTGGCCAACTTAGAGTAATGAAGCCCATTCTTAATGAACCAACGCTTTTGAAAGTTTCCTGCGTGTCATTGTGTCACATGACCTCATGCAATAGTTTTATCGCTAGCTAGTCGAGCAAAATGATAGCGAGGAGCCGTGAACAAAAAATATCAAAATATTAATTTTGGCTTAGTGCTATACAGGGTTGGGAATCGATACTCAAAAAAGTAAAGAAATAATCGATATTCGATAGTTCACCAAAAAGTAAAGAAATAATCGATTTCGATGGTAGTTTAAAAAAGTAAAGAATAAAGAACATGGTGATCAATATTCGATATTATAATGAGTAATTTTAACTTTTTTGAAATACTGCAAACCTAGTGCTAACACCAAATGCACTTTTGCAAGCAAAGTTATTGGTACTCGCCAGAATCACAAATTTTGTCAGATGCTAGTTTCTCAACTCTCTGGCAACTCTTCCATTTTGGCTTAGCAATTTGCTTTTGTCCATAGTTAAGATTAAAAGAGAAATGTGACAGCTTTGCTGGTACAGGTTTACGGAATGAATATATTATTGCAAACATTAGCGCCAAATAATTGAAATGACAAAAGCAATGATGCTAATAAAACATTTTAAGCAAACGAATGGTTAAACATTTAAACCACAGCAGTAACATTTTGGCCTTTGATCAGAATCGAACATGATGGACCCGGATAGTGTTTTCTTTTAATTTAAATGCAGTTTGGTACGCTTAGTGATAAAATTTTTCGGGTCTTCGTCCCATGCCCTAAGAGTGCACTGCTCTTCTGGGCCGTTCTTTTTAATCATTGCTCATGGTACCAGTAGTTTACCAGGCTTGCAAGCCTTGCATGCTGTGTAAAACATGTTTCTACAACACGAGTAACTAACTAACAATTTGTCAATTTCGCATTAAATGTTGCTCTAGTTTGGAACTGGGATAGCGCTTTGCGCACAGTCTTGATTGTCTTCAACATTTATCAATATCTGCAACTATGCGTTAGGGTAGCTATCTGCTGATTGATGTGCTTATAAAAATTGAGTTGGGAGTTCTAAGGCTACGTGGAGATAGTTTAAATCTTTAGAAGGGTAAATAAGCTTGTGTTTATACAAGCAGAAACCAGGCGAGAGAAAACATTTATTCAAATGAGGAAGCTATACAGAATATGACGTTATAGGCTATTTTTGCACTTTCATGCTACTTTATTATTTTCAACACCAATGTTTGGAATTTGCTGCAAATGAAAAAGTCATGAGCTCTGCAGGCTGGCTCAAATCTCGTAGTGATACCATAACCCTTGCACACCGCATACCTGTCCCCAAGGGCTACAAGCCCCAAAATATTTTGCTCCCCAAAATTGTTAGACTAACTTGTTTCCATACATTGAGCACTTGACTGTAGGTGTCTATTATTAACAGTACACGCCGAGTGTGTGTGACTGTACTTTAGATGATGTCTTTTAACAACGTTTTAGGACTCCCCTTAACAACTTTTTTGTAGCCCCCTCCCACACTCAGGACATGCCTGCAAGACCAGCTTCGGGTATTACTTTTTGCTCAACTTCAAGTACTGAGTAGTTAAAGAGCGCAGGCCTCCCGGAACAATGACAGATCGAACAAAAACTGGAGTTTGTTAAGCAATTTTATTGATAAATTCAATAGTCAAGCGGTCTCACTGCTGAGCTTTATGCACTAGTAGCAACTCATATCAACCTTGTGTTTTCGCCTACGTTACTTCTCGTACCGGTACTGGGTAGGCCTATGATTGTTTTTCAGGAAACCAAATTACAGCAGGCTACCAGCGGATCACTAATTCGGTAGGCCACCAATAAAGCAGTAAAATTACCGGTACCTATATGCTTACACTACCACTAAACTGCTAACTTTGCTTCCATAGCGCATTACCGGTACTAGGCCTAGCTACCTACAGCCTACCGATTGAGCAGTCAGCCGTATGCGCTAAGCCTTTTCTGGAATTTGCTCACGGTCACGCAGTGGCTTAAAGACAAGCACCGGACATTGCATGCGGGTGCGACCATTGATGCAAAACAACTTTGTTTTAGCAACTCTGTTATATTTTTATTTTCAGTGGGGGTTTTGGCACAAAAAAATTGTATCAGCAAAAAAGGAAAGACATACCGACAAGCATTTTAAATTTACTGTAGTAAGATAAAATAATCTCGACGAAAAGAATCGAATATCGAATTAAGCCGAAAAAAAGTAAAGACTATTAAGGCCATTTTCGAAACTCACTTAAAAAAGTAAAGGCTCCAATGCATTCGATGAACAAAAAGTAAAGAATATCGATAACGAATATCGATTACAACCGATTTTTCCCAACCCTGGTGCTATACACTATCCGGAATCCGGCCGGATGGTGATGCATCGGATATCCGGTAAGTTAAATTTGCCGAATATCCGGCACATCCCTAGCAGAATTGCAGAAATTCCCCAATATGTGAATGCGTAACCCAGACACGCATTGGGTTAGGGTAAGAGCATGCCTGCATTGTGCACGACGCTTTGGGGAATTTCCTCCAGCTTTAAACTAGACTGTCCGTTGTAATATGAAGCGACTTGAGAACAAAAAGCCCAAACTTTTGTCATTGTACGTTTTTCCAACGTGAAGCCATTAAGAGTTGGGATTAATCCTAACCTCTTAATTATATCCCTCAGAAGAACGTCAAACGATAGAAGTCACAGATAGGCAATTGTACACTGAAGCATGTTCTGCTCACTGGACACTTCACCTTTAAAACATGCACAGAGCGGCATCAGATTGTTTTTCAATCTAAAATGTGTAGGAATATTTTAGTGTATTGCTTTTTGATTTAAAAGGTGTATCAACTTCAAAGCATTTTTATTAGGCTTTATCTGCAGCAGACCTCATTATGCTGCAAAACTGCCTGGAGTAATCTACGGTAGGGTACCAGTACTTTTTCTCTGCAACTTCATGATGTAACCTTTTGTTATACTGTTAGGTATAGCCTATGGTAATGTACTTGGACTTATAATAGGTACCGGTATAGTCTGAGCAGTTGTAAAAATAATAAGTAAGGTACAGAAGAACCAAGCCTATCTGCAGTTAACAATCTGTCAGTCATTTGAAACTAACTGTCTTGATGGACTGGCTGATATTGTTTTTTTAGGGGGGTTAATAGATTATTTCTGCATTTTTTTCATTTTGGAGTTGTTTGTGCAGGCTTCAAAATACTTTGCTGCCATTAATTCCTTTTCATGTTTGTATTAACACTATGAGTGGTTTAAATCGAACTATACCAGGTTTGACAAATCCCCCTCCTGCTCCTCCACAGAAGAAAAATTCGAGAAATCGAAGAAGAAAGAAAAATAAAGAAGAAAATGCGCATAGCAGAAACAATCCTGGAAACTCTACTGTTCCCCCAGAAAATAAAACAAAAACGTTTCAAAATCCGGAGGATTTATTATCTGAACTACGAGCACAATTGCAGGAAGCCAGGGACAACAAAGATCATGCAACGGCAAATGTTTTGAGACAAAGAATTTGGCTTTTGCAGGATGCAATTGCAGGAGTTGCGTCCAACATTTCAGAAGAAGATATGCAGTTTATATTTTCCAAAACAAGTAGATTGCAACTTCATGAATCTAAAAAATAAATCATGTGAATAATTGATTGTTACCATGACGTAGGTTTATGACTTTCTAAATCAAAAGTGCTGTGTTTGGGATTGTTTTGTGCAGCATATTGTTTAGTCAAAAAAGTTTCAAGTTTTGTTTTTTGATGTTTTAGGGTCAACTTGGCTGGATTAAACTGTTAAAGGCGTGAAAGTATATGGTTTAAAATGAGGAGGCCTATTCAAATCAATCATATTAAGTACTAATTCCATTACCAATGATAACTGTTTTCTTGCTGATAATGTCCCTTTTGCACATAAAAAAATTATTTTTATCTTAATTTTTGATTATGTGCATTGATTGAATCTTAAAATTTACATGTGCTTTCCAGTTTGGGAAATGAGGAAGTTTAAATTCTTGGTTTTACCATCTGGTCAGTATGAGTAGGTTGATGTTTTAGCGCTGCTTCCTAAGCCATGTTTGTGGTGGTTGTTCAGCCATAGGTCATCTACTGTTCTAATAATTCTTGGTTTCATACTTTTGTTTGTTTATGTAGAACAGCCATTTCTAGAACATTTAACAATTGCAGTGTAATATTCTACTAAAAAGGTCATGTATGAATAGACCTTTGTAGGCTTAAAATGTTTAGTCTGGTCAAGGCAGTTTCAGATGATTTGGTTTCTGCTGTTAAGAAAACTGTTTTTGCATTGGGCTTCACGAATGCTCTATCATAACTCTATTGTGTAGGTTAGAAAAAAGCTGAAGTGGTTGACTCAGCCACTCGCATTGTTACAGCATGATGTTGCAATTGCAACTTCCATAATGACCAAAGATAATACACTTGACCCCAAAGCTGTTTCTCTCAGTAGCTTTTTTTTAAATTTTGCACCACCAATTAGGGATGCACTGGAACTGGTATTTGAAGTTCTGGCCGAAACCGAAATTACCGTAATTAAAAAAAAATTCGGCTGGAACTGGAATTTTGTTCTGTCTAATGTAATAAGAGCTTTGTGTTTTTATCAGTACGATTAATGTAACAAAATTAATTTTTCGATGACAAAAAATATTTTGGCATTAAGTTTGACATCAAACATTCTGACGTAAAGCTTGTTACAAGTACAACATAGCTACAAATAAATTCAGCGCATTGCGCTGTAATATTGTTGTTATGGTATGCTACCATTTCAGCAAGAGGAGAAGTAAGTTCAAAATAGCTTAGAAAAAAGTAAGAAGTATAATTATATTATATGCTAATGCTACAAACAAGCTTGGTGATGTCTGACAACTTGGCCGGAATTTTGCCAGTTGTGGCGAAACCGAAATTAATTTGCAAATTTCGGCCAGAACAGGATTCCGGTACATCTCTTCCATCAATCAATTGTTTCTGTTGTAACAGCTTTTTGAAAAAGATTAGCATCAGTCAGCCAATTTAAAGTCTTTAAAAAACTGCTGTTCCAGAAACTATTAATATTAAGCACAAATCGCTCATTAAATTACTGTAAACTTTAAATAGTTTGATTACCTTTTTTATATTGTATACTATCAGGCTTAGCAGGCTAAAGCCTTGGGCCTTGCATAAAATTAGGGTCTCATCACGAACATCAAAGACTTTTTTTTTATTTCTGGTGGAAAAAATAGGTGTCTGCAGACATAAAGACCTTTTTTTGGTTTTTACCGATTTCTAGTAAAATTAGCCTAGGGCCTCTCATTGTCTAAATCCGACCATGTATACCATTTGCATAAAGCTTTTTTGTTTTTTATGTGCTTTATGCATAGAGTTGGGTCGGGGTGGAATGAGCACGTTGAATAGATACTGGTTTTAGTAGTAACGAAGTAAACAACTCCAAGTAAACAACTTCCTTTTTAACTCCAAAAATCCTGGGGCAAATTTCTTATCATTTAGGTAATTATTTAGGTAAATTTGCATTAACGAAGTAAACAACTCCAAGTAAACAACTTCCTTTTTAACTCCAAAAATCCTAGAGCAAATTTCTTATCATTTAGGTAATTATTTAGGTAAATTTGCACTTGCTAAAACTAAGAGGAAACTATGTTCGAGACACGTTTCGTTTAAAAAAAAGAGCAGCAGTCCCTAGCTGATAAAATTATGCTTCTCAAACTACTGGTTCAAGAGCATTAATATGGCATTGAAATAGGATCAATAAACAAGTTTGTGATGATTTGCGAGAGGCATTGAAAATACAAGAAATTGCTAACCTTGATGGGACAGTCATGATATGAGACACAATCATAACATTCTTCATTTGAAAATTGACAATGGAAAATCAAGGTAGATAGGTAGGTATCTTTAATTTCTAGGTAACTGAAGCAAAAAAATTTAGATTAATAACACAAAAGCAAAGCACAAAATAAAAAGTTAAAATCAAAATCACGTGCAACTAGTCCTCAGATGTCCTATTTTCCATTAAAACTCAGTTAAGAGCAAAAAAAAAAGGTCTTTACGTCCTCAGATGTCCTGTTTTCTACTAAGACTCGGTGATGAGCAAAAAAAGGTCTTTGGCTTGATTCACAGTAGGAGTTTATATTTCTGTAAGTGCCTGCGAGTCTCATAAATTGGTCTCGTAGGCCGTAGTTTACCTAGCCCTGGGTTAGGGTAAGAACATGTCTACATTGTGCATGACGTTTTGGGAAATGCCCATCTGCTTTAAAGTAAACCACCATTTGTAATATGAAGCGGCATAAAAACAAAGAGTTTCGAAGTTTTCAGTATCATTACTTTGGTGTTTCATCGTACATCAAAAGTGTTGTTGGCCGGTACACGACAACTGACCGCCAAAAACGTCTAATTTATGAACAAGAACTTTTGCCACGTGGAACTACAACAAATCGTGAACGGACATAACCTGTCTCTATCTGGACCTTAGCCGAACCTAACCCCAACCAAACCAAACCCTGATCACATCTAATCCCAGCCAAACCTTACTCAGCCTACCGAACCTAACCCTAACCAAACCTTACTCTATTTAACCAAACTTAACTCTAACTAATCAAACCTTACTCTATTTAACTGAATTTAACTCTAACTAACCAAACCTTACTCTATTTAACCGAACTTAACTCTAACTAACCCTAACCGAACCTAACCCTGACCAAACCTACTTCCCGCTGTGAGCCTGTTTTCGAGCCTTGTCAAATTATTCAGCGCACGGAGCTGTTTTTTGCAGTCAGTTTGCATGGCAGTCGGTTGTCCTGGCAGTTAGTTGACTCATGGTCAGTTTGCGGCGGTCAGTTGTCGGTGTTCGTTGTTGGCAGAGCTTGCATATTTATGCATTGTCTGTTGGTGTTTTTGCCGTAATTACAGCAAAAGTTATGCGGTAGTGTTTCTATCTCATTAAATGATTCTAATCAAGGGTGTATTATTTCCTAAGCATTTTGTTGTTTTGATGACCTGTTTTTATTTTTGCCGACGTTCTTTTTACATATCCTTGAGAAAATAATGACAGCATGTGTAATTATTATAGCTAGGCCTATAAGCAACTATTTTGCGTACATGGAATATAGCTCAATATTCCAGTAAATTGCTTAAAGAATTACATGGTGTTTCTACAATGTTATAGACATAAATTTTGTTCCACAAATTTTCCTAATATAGCTTTGTTTCGCAGTTATTTCATTAAGATTAAACATGAATTCTAAGATTGTTAATGATCAGACGTGATGTAATTGACTTAGCATTAAAACCATGCAGGGAAGGGACATCTCCCCCAAGGGATAGTTACAATTGTAGGCCAGCATGAGGAAGCAATTATCATATGTTAATTATGCTCCCATTAAAAGGGCCGAAGTGCTTGACTGTTCAGCGTGACTTTAAGGCAACTCAGTCCCGCAACATCTCACTTTTCGGTTAATACTAGTGTGTCTGATCCAGGTCTGTATTTCAAAACCCTAGTTTCGTTTTACCGGGTTTTGCACTTTCAAAACCCGGGTTTTCCCGGGTTCCATCTGCTTCAAAAAATTGATGCTTTTTACGTAGTAACAAAAAATGCAATCTGTGCTTTTACTTTGTTAAACTCATTAAGAACAATCATAAAACTTATCCAAACTATTACTTAGTAGCGTAACAGGTTTAAATAGACCTAACATAAATAATAATACCATGATATGGATCGATGTTTTTTATTTTTTATAAAATTGGCGCATTAGGCCTACAATCATGGCGTTCAAAGTGTCATCATTTAGCCTGTTTCTAATCGTGGTAGCAAAAAGTCCCATTGCAGAAAATGCCCGTCCTGCTTCCACAGAAGTTGGTCTAAATGTGAAGAGAGAACGATAAATTTTTTCTAAATTCTCCGGTCTCTTTTTCGTAGCCTCAAACAACTGCATCTCTTTGTTGATTCTTTGCGCTCCAATGCTCAGGTCTTCTTTAATTTGCTGTCCGGGCTCTCTAAACAATATCCTTTGTCACTTACAGTTACACATTTTTCAAAACGCTACTTTTACGTTGGCGTTGTAATATTGTTACTTTGCTACGTAATGAAACTCGGATTTCGCACCAAAAAATACCCGGATTTCGGGTTTCAAATACTACTCCAAAACTCGGGTTTTCGGGTTCGAGGAAACCCGGAGCGGACACACTAGTTAATACATAATTGTGAATTTTGAAGCAACATAGTAAAGTAATTTTAACGTTCAAAATGTTTTACAAAATGTTGCTACCCATCAAGAATTTGAACATGGCTTTTTGACGTGACTGTCTTAAGTAGCATTAAGCGGGATTTTAAAGTTTATGTTAGGGTAGGTTTAGGTTTGGTTTAGAGTTAGGGTTTGGTGATCTGGCTTGGCCCAGGATTAGGTGTCTTAATGTCGAGTCCATCATACCAAATGGTTGTGATCTCTCAAGAATCCCCACAATGCTTGATGTGGATTGCGAGCAACTTGCTCGGTTGTCCTGCACGGGAATGGTCATGCCAAATAGTTGTGCTCTCAACTGAGTGGTCTAATGCTTAATCGGTCTTGCTTAATAGGTGCACACTAGTTAGTTTATTTAAATAATTTTATTCAAAATTGGTCATGGAAATGAAAAGCATGGAGATAATACAACGTTCTTTATGAATGCAAGTCAGTGCTGGGCCTCATTTTACAAAATAAATAAAGATAAAAAACTATATAAATCAAGCCCTCTCAACTGTGGTCAAAATTGCGTCACTGTGTCAGATTGTTATATAGTTATACGTTATGTTCGGCATCCAACAAGTAACATAAACCATTATTTTTAGGTTAAAAACATTTTGTGCGTTATAACAATTTTGCTTTTCAGCTGCAAAGACTCAAGGCATTTCATGATTAATTTGTTGAATGTACTCAAGTTAAAATGTAATACAGTAACAGTTTTTTGATTGAGGAATTTATTATATGTTGAGCACATGTAATTTTTTCTTTTAATTTGTTCGTGACTACAGTTTTTGTGTCAGTGACCATAAAATGCAGCGTGTGATAGTCGCAATGGGTTGTGCAGTCAAACCAATTTGGTTGTCTTGCCTTTTCATGATGCAAGAATTCTGCGAAAGTTAAGTGTGGCAGCTTATTTCACAAAATAGATTGCTTGATACACTTGAACAATATTAGTTTTAATTGCTTTGTTCTTTGAGCAATAATGTTACCAACAGATCCATATGTGAGAGCGACTTTTCACTTTAATGGATTGTGTCAATAGCTTTATACACCAGTAGGTGTTTCCCCTTATGGTACAACTACCAAAAATAGCATTACTGTTTGTGAAATGCGGTTAAGTCCCAGTAAAGCAAATAAGCTTTCCGATTTCACCACTGTACTACAATACTCGATAATTATTATGTAAGCAGATTTCTGGCGTAAGCTTGCTTAAGTGGATGCTAGTGTAGGCTGAGTATGTACTGTACATATGTTGGTATTAAAAGTGTGAAAATAAGATAAATTACATAGCAGATATTAGTAGAGCTGCAAACTCATCCTTGATAACTCAGCGTTTTTTTTTTCATAGCTCGAACTTGAATTCAATCATGACAAAAGTTTATTGAATTTTAACTTATCCTACACTTGACAACGTTGCTTAAACTTAGCTTAAACCCAATAAACCTACTTCAACTTAGCATAGACTCGGTAGAACTTACTGAACTTAAATTCGGCTTCAAGTTTTGTAGTAAACTTGAAATTGATTGAAAATGCTTGATAGTTTGCAGTCTTGGAATCTACTATTGTTGTGTCTTTGCATGAATTGTTGGTATTCTTGTTGATGATAATATCTATTTTTTATGAAGTTTTTTATGTGTTTTTTGCTATCGATTCGATTTTTTGTTATGTACGTTTTCTTAGCTAACAGTGGTTTCAACATGCACTGTTGAAGTAAATCAAATCAAGTTTGTTTGCTCACGCTGACAAAGTTACCATTCACAGGACTAGATTAAATAAACAAAAACAAGAGTAATGATAGCAACCATGGAGCGCGAAGCTGGACAGCAAAAAGACCAATCTTGTGGTCATCTAGTCAAGCTGCCTCTTCATAACTTCAAGATTTCAAACAATATTTTTAGAATTACTTAAAACCCAAGAAAACTTGGCAACAACAGATACTAGCAGTCTATATACATTGGCGTAATAGCAAAGATGACACTTTTTGAGGATGACACTTCACGCGGATTCAAAATCTTGACTATTGTTATCCTTACAGTAAAAAATCAATAACCACCAAACTCACACGTAAAAAATAAAAACATAAAATGAAGAAACAAACGTGACCTACGCATTTTATGTAGGTACGAAATGCATATTACAGTTAATTAGCTATGGAGATACTGCTTTTGATCAGTGATGTTTGGAAATTAAATTCTTCTTTATCAATTTATTGAAGGTGAATTTGGATAATAATTTAATGTCACATGGAATATTATTCCGTATTTAGTACCCATATAGAAGCACGAAGATTGCTGACAGTGAGAATTCATTCTTTAAAAATCTAAAGCCCACAGAATGTTCTATTTTTTATTAGGTACAGCTGTGATAATTCGTCCGTACTCCAGTTACTTGTACCAGTTACTAAGAGTCATTTTTGTTTTAATTTTATAGCATATCAAATGTGTGTTTTTACATGCTTTGTGCATTTCCTGCAAAGTTGTTTTGTATTGTATGTTTGCAGCGACTTTAGTTGTAATGATTATGTTCAAATTAAGAAAATTTAAGTGCAGAAAGATGCTGAATAGATAATATTTGATTACGGTTGAAGATAGCTTGACCTGATGCCTCAAATCTTTTTGAGCATAATTTTGTATGTTTGTGGAGAAAAATATACCAGGCAGCCTCTTTAGTCAACGATGAAATAGGGATGTACCGGAACCAAAACTATGCTGTTCATGATGTAACAATATTACCCACCTGTGTGTGTTTTTTAATGCAAAATCACTGTTTCCAATGGGTATTTTTAATGTTTGCAATTTACAGGCTTTTGTAGCGTTTTTCGTTACAAACATGAAATATTGCAGTTACAAATCAATGCCTTGCATTTTTGCATTTTACTTTTTATGGGGTAATCATAGCATAAAACAGTGAAGATTTGAATCAGAATGTAATCTATTTTGGTTTTGATAGAATATTTGAACTAGGCTTGACCATTTCCTGCAAGATGGAAATTTTTTTGTCAAGAATTATGTTGTAATGTTCATGTTTTGTTTCAAAGCAATCATTTTCGTTTTTTAGGCACACATGTGCTTTTTATATTTTATCTTAAAGATGATTGAGCCTAAGAAAATTAAAGGAAACAAAAAAAAGGCAATGGAAAACAAAAACAAGGAAGAACAGAAAGAAGTAAGTTGCAATGGGAATTTAAGCTTACTTCAATAATTTTCCTGAGTGTGGCTAATACATTGATGATCTTCGTTTCTGGCATGCTCCGGGTTAAATGCAAACAGTTATGTGGTCAACGCTGCACTTTTGCAGGTTGTTCGTCTGGATTAAAAGCTAGCGGTAACGTTGCTTAGTCTCTTCTGGTATCGTCTCCAAAAGCAACAGATCTGTGTTTATTCCCTTTGGTGCACGATCATAGATAACTGCTTGTTATCTTTCTCAACAAGCCCCAGAAAAGTGACTTAAAACGATTTTTACTGGTTTCCATATTTAAGCAAAAATGTATAGCTGTTGCAGAAAAAGAATTGTGCGGTCAAAGCTATGTGCTGTGTATGCATCTTTCCAGTTGACTAGCGTTTAATTTTAGGATCATAATTTTTTCGTTTTTGAAAGGCAATAAGTGTTTTAGTTAGTTTAACACGAAGTGAATTTAGGAAAAGCTAATTAATTGTGTTATGCTTGCACTTTGTTTTCACTCCAGATATCTAGGTAGAACCTGTGTGGTTTTTTTTTTTTCGGACATTATCCGAATTTTTTGCTCAGCGACCGAAATATTTCGAGTCATTTCGGACAAAGTGTCCGAAAAACTTTTGCTTATAGCACGACAATTGCACGGGCATGTGGCGGCTCCATGCTCATTAGCTTAACAAAAATTTTGCGAGTTTCTTTTTGCAACTAAACCGTTACCACTGTAGCGTTCTGATTGAGTTGTTTGCAACATGCGTGCTTATTGCAACATTCTCGCTTGTCAGCACTCAGCAAGAATAAACCGTTTTTGCGTTTTGCCATAATTATTTGGAAATTATGTCCAGACGTTTAGAACCCTTGTGGCTACTGCGATATCGCGCATGGGCTTCGTGATTTGGACTCCCTCGAGACTTTAATGACAACTTGAAACAATTTGTTGCGTTTGATATTTTGAGTGAAATTGTGAAATATCGAGCTGAAATAGATTTTTGAAAAATGAGGGTAATTATTGCGTCTTCGGAAGGAAGTAATTTAAAAAAGATCATTTTCGTATAAAATCGGTTCCTTCAACCGTCGTCGAATTTAATCGAATTTTAACAGCGAATTTTAACAGCTCAGATGGCCGGGTGGTAAGAGCGTCTGCCTCGGGAGCTGTAGATTTGGGTTTAATTCAAGTCTGGTCAAACCAATGGCTTTAAAATTGGTAATCACCAGCTTCCCTGCTTGACGCTCAGCATTAAAGGGACAGTGTGAAGAACAAGCCGGCAAGTTTACTTGTTATGCTGTTAAGAAAGGCACTTAGCGGGTTTCCCCCATCTTGGTGCAGTACACAAATGGCCGGCAACTCCTAAGCGAGCTCGTATAGCGCATTGATCGCTTTCTCGTGATAGAAGGATAAATATGCAACTGAAATACAGAAAAAAAGTGACACTCAGTATTAAAAATTCAACACAACATGGAACGAGAAGAACAGTCAAGGAAAAAAACTAAACGTGATTAAAGTTTCGTTTTCAAAACTAGTCTCGTGTGTTTGTGAAATGCAATGGCTTAATTATTAACATTTGATTTAGTAAACTTGTAAAATCGTTCGTTCATAAATCTTGCCGAAAAAATTTTTAAACGTCCGAAATTTTTGGAGGAATTTCAAACATTTGTTCGAATTTTTATAGCAAAAAAATAATAATCCAGGGGTAGGACACCATCCTGCAGCAGTGGCCAATCCATGGCAGCAGTATGAACATTGAACAATTTGTTTTGAGCCTTGCGAGTTAAGGAAAATTAAGACTTTCTTGGTATGAAAGCGAACAATTCTCCCATTTACCAAAGCATTTTTATTTTTTTCAGTTAACGTCAACATGGCTGTCGCCTGTGTCTAGCAAAAATGGTAAGTGGTTTTTTGGGCAAACGCAACTCTAAGTAAAATTTACTGGTGATTAGCAGTCTGAAGGTTGGACTTAGCTGTTGCATTGCCTTAAATCGAAATCAGCTTAGATGTAAAGGTTGTTTTTTGTTGCTCAAAGTTTGTTCCACATTTATATGTCATGGTTGCATTGTAGTTTTTGAATTTGTAAGTGACATATTGCAGATGGAAAGCTTAAGTCTAAAAAAAGGATCGATTTAGAAAATAATTTGAAAATAACCTTAGTTAGTTTAGTTGAAAAACCTTGGTTAGTTTAGATTAGGTGTTCATTAGGTAGTGCGTTTTTAGTAAACCAGTTGGACGAAAGCGACTGAAAGCTTTCGCTGTTTCCGACGCTACATCCCAACGTTCTTTATGGGTGGTTGCTGAACTTAAATTTCGGTCATTCGCAGTCTCCCTACAAGTGGTAAAGCCGTATTTTCCTTTTTTGTGTTTTTTTCTGTGTGTTGTTGCTTCTTGCTTGTGTATGCTCGCAAATAAAATGGTTTCATTTAAATTATGTTTGAGATTTTAAAAAAGAATAGAAAAAAGGCCGATCTTTTAGAGCCCAATGGAGCAACTTGTCCGGTTTTGATTTGTGTTTCAATGCATTTAGTCATAACTTTGTCTTTGTAGTTGCTGTCACGGTCGATAGCTGGAAAAAAATTGCTGATGAAAAAAGAAATGATGCGATGCATGCTGCGTTGATATTGCTCATGTCCGACTTTCTTTTTGCAAATGTCACTCTCCCTGATGCCTGGTACCATTACCTTGAACGACTGAACATGCTCAAAAAATCACAGATTTCCAAAATGTAAGTACTTATTTGAACATCGTTCAATTTGGCTTAAAAAATAGTCGATATTTGTATTAGGCCTAACGATCACAAAATTCAACTATGCAGTGAAGGAATTAGTAAATTGAGAGTAAGTTTTTTTATCCAGCAGCTGTCTGGAGGAAGTGAAAGCCATTACTGTGTGTTATTCTTTGTATTCAATTGCAAGGGTGACTGCGAGTGTGCTATGGTAGAGATTCTAGAGTCTGGAGTACAAGATCTTGTAGAAAATCTCGCACACAGTTCCTTTGAAATTATAAAAAACAGCTTGCGTAATTTTTAGTGCTACGTTTATTATAATAGTGACATTTCGTATTGCTCTCTTTCCCAAAGGAAAATCAGACTAAAAACGCCGAACAAAAAAAGTAACAAAAACCATAACAGCGGAAACAGTAGAATTAAATACAGTTGATAAAAATATGAAGTTTGCACTGGTAAAAACAACTATAATGCTATGAAAGATTTGAAGAAAAAATGGTCACCGGTATTCGTTTAAAGTATTGACGTTTCATCAAATAAGATATTCATTGAGCGTGCAACACTTGCGGTTGAAGAAAAGATGTGTGAAACAAGCTCTAATTGCAGGAAAGTGTTGGGCGACCATCAGATGATTGTGGTTGAAATGCTGTTCAAAGCTCAAGAATTTGTTGTGTCCAACATGCTGAAGAGTCGATACGATCTGCTTGCTATGGTTGAATTTATGATGCGAGTGGAGGTACTTCGCTTTATAGCATAGTCATGTCGAATCGAGATTAACATACACATGCAATGCTAGCAGGATTATTCAGCGCGACCAAGTGACGTTGATTTGATTTCTTCAGCTTTATCCTCCTATCACGAGAAAGTGGCGGAGGCGCTATGCGTAGGACGAATCCAGACTCGCTTAAGAGTTGCCTTTGTTTCCAATTTTCCACTTAAATTTTCTTCTTGTTTAATTTGCTGCTTGCCATATTCCACCAAGCTGAGAAATTCATCGTGAAGCATCTTATCCAAGGACGCAACAACGAGACTAGAAGTTGAACCATTAACCTTGCGATCATGGTCGTCGTAGAGGGAGTTGAACCATTAACCTTGGAGTTGAACCATTAACCTTGCGATCATGGTCGTCGTAAAAACGACGCTCCGAACTACTGCGCCATGTTGAGACATCTTACCCGAACTCTACCCCCAAGCTCTAAACCACAGGTTCTCACCGGGGGCCAACGCATGAATTATTAATGATAATTAAGCACTTAAACGCACTTACGACCAGCGAACGGCTGTAGCTGGTATGAATGAATACTTCCAAAAATTTTCGGGCTTCTGCGAGGCGTTGGTACATCGGCTAATCAAATGCGAGGAAGTCACGTGGCTTTGATTATGTAAGCCGACCGAAACTGTTATCCATCAAGCACCAGACCTTGCTTCTCGTTCTCACTATGACGCGATTACCCACTGATGAGTTCGTCGCGAAAAACTTTTGGAACGAACAGATTTTTTCAAAGCTGCACAAAATAGTTATGACAGAGCGTTCCTTGTAGCCTGACGCAAAAACAGCTTTTTTCAGCTCTTAGTACGTTTTGCACCAACAATAAATTATTAAAATATGATGTAGACTTTTACTGAATCAGAAATGTAATGCTATGAAACTATAGAATGTGGAGTATGGAAGAGCAATTTTTTGTCAGGTCCTCAAAGCAGGATCAACAGAGCGTCAGCTTACCAATGAGAAAAAAAGTTTGGTTCCTTTTACCCGCTTTGCATCTCGGTCATTTGATGGGAAGCTTTTTTGTTACATGCATCATTGTAATCAATAACTTTTTGAGTTTCAGCTTACAGACCATGGATTTGATAGAGTAATGAAGTTAGCAAAAGGCCAAGAACAAATGGAAAAAATATGGTAAGTTTCTACTGAACAGCTATATCTTAATCGCTTAGGAAAAGACATATTCTCTTTTCCAGCCTTCTAAAGTTGGTATATGTCGCAAATTATGCAAAAGTGTAGATATGAATTAACTGCACCCCAGAAATATAGTTTGTACACTGCACTACCCTGGAGAATAAAACTGTGTGTATTGTCCTCAAATTGGCCTTGTCTTGGCTAAAATCATGCCTTGGTTGGTCGGTTGGTTGGTTGGTCGGCTGGTTGGAGCTTTGTTGTCCTTGGTTTTGCTCCTAGCTTCTTCGCTCTGTGCTCAGATTCAGATTTTATTTATTCGCTGCCGTCACTCGCAATGACTACATCAAGCAATAACAAAGCAATGAACAGAAAAAAACATACAAGTTGACATAATCACAAAAGCGAAACAAAAAATAATATTATACTGTAGACCGCAGAATGACAGCAACAAGGTGGCCGCGAAGGGACCAAGGGGTCATCGAGTCAGCAGCCACCTTGCAGTTGCCAATAGAAATTCTTACATCACGTACACAATCAAGATATCAGCAACATTGGCAGACGAAGCAATTCAATTAAAGATTTTCTAAAGCATGCATCACAGAGAACAAACGCAAAGCAACAAGTAAATAAAACAAAGTAAAAAAAAGATAATAATATAGAGGAAAAATGGGAATGCAAGACAACGGCTAGTATCCCGCTAACTGAAGGACGACTCTGAGCCTCTAGCCAATAATAAATTAAGTAAAACGCAATTTAAAATTTTAATAAATAATTTTTATACTCCTTTTGAAACTTGCTAGACGAGTATTTACGCATATCAGGTGGGATTACGTTCCAAATCTTGGCACCGATAAATTTGATCGAGCGTTGTGTTCTTTTTGTTTTAAAAAAAGGAATTTTTAATTGTTCATTACTGGAGAACCTCGTAGAAAAAGAGTGGGTAACATTTGCTGGAGTAAAATAATTATCAAATACTGGCGGTAACGTGCAAGCGGGAACGTGAAAGGTGGAGTGTATGTTTTTCTGGTTTATCTGTTTCACAGCGTTCAAGCAATCTTGATTGACATGGTCTGCATCGGAGTTCTTTAAATTTTTTTTTTTGGTAAGAGTTTTGAGTCATTTTGCATAGCCAATTTTTTTTTCGTGACCCTCAGACCTCTTGTTTTCTCAGATTACTCAGATGTGTAACGCTCAATTTTGCCGTGTCTGTTCAGCAAGAACATCTTGCGATCCTCATTGAGCTTTCTCGCGACGCCTAGTTTGAAGAACACTAATCTCAGTGCTGTCGCCAGAGCAAACGAAGTGGAGAAGCACAAGCCGAAAATGAGGGTCACTAAAGTAGACCGCAGTTCCGCCAAAATCACGTCAGTAATTGATGTCGCATCACCCGAATCGGTGCTCGATAAAACCAAATAACGCTCCACTACTTTCAAAGAATGCTCATTAAAAAAGCGAATAACTATGGAAATGTTTTCCACACCTGTTGGGTTTTTGGTGCCATCAACTTTGATTGTATACCAAGAATTTTCAATTTCTTGCTTGATACCCTAGGTTACAACTGCGCTCATAGCAGCAATAAGTTCATTTTGCATATCGGGACTGGTGTGCATTGCCTTTCGTAGTATAGCCGTAGGTAGCATATTTATCCTCTTATCACGAGAAAGCAATCACAGCGTTATGCCAAGCTCGCTTAGGAGTTGCCTGCCACCTGTGTACCACTCCAAGATGGGGGAATGTCGCTAAGTGCTTTTCCCAACGGCACAACAAGTAAACTTGCCGGCTTGTCCTCCACACTGTCCTTATAATGCTTAACGCCAAGTAGGGAAGTTATGAATACCAATTTTTAAGTCGTTGGTTTGACCCGACTCGGAATGGAACCAGAGTCTACAACTCCAGAGGCAGACGCTCTTGCACTCGGCCATCTGAGCTGTTTGTTTTAATGATTTCCCGTAAACGCTGGTCTTTTTCCACTGTGTAATTAAACTGATTTGAAAAGAGTCCATTTTCGTCTTCGCTATGAAATGCGTCCATTTTTTCCTCTGAATGCTGGTTAATGAGTAGCCAAAAAAACAGCTATGTCAGTTAGGGGGCATCATGACATGCCCTCACCCTTTTGACTCCGCCTTTTAGTAGAAAAAGAACTAAATTAATGGTGCCAGCTGCCAGGTGACTCAAATTTGCCAGACTCTTTTGATGGTTTCTGTAGCTTATGGCCAGGGGCGGATCCAAGGGGGTAAAATGAAGAGTATGCATCCTTCCACCAGCTCTTTTAAAAAATGTTTTTGATGTATACAATTTTTTCATAGCGAACTTCTTCGATAGCAGTGAGCCTTACGCCTCAAGCACGCACAATCGAAAATTTGCGAACAAAACGTGACCTATCATATTTGGCGGAGCACTCAGACTCAGGGTCAGAAAACTTAGACAAACTTTGAGTAAAAATTACTCAAAAAGCCCAAAATATAGCCATTTCAACATAAAAATTTTCAAAAATTTTCCGAGGGAGCATGCCCCCGGACCCTCCTAGAGCCTTTTTTGTTTTCAATCAGCTTCAAATTGGTTCTGCCGAAAAAAATATACGTTTGAAAAAGGTGTGGAAATTATGCCCCCTCCCCTTTTAAAATTTCTCGCTACGCAACTACTTACAGGATAAGCACGCTGTCTAACTTGCATCGGGTCGTCAACTCCCAAATCATTAGCATCAGCAGACTTTCGTTTGCTCGTAGGCCTAATTGCAGCAGATGTTGTAGGTGCACCGTACACTGCAGCTAGCAGACAAGCTGAGATCGTGCAAAACTATCAAAACTTTTACTCGAATTAGCCCTTTGCAACCAATCTTTCAAATTCATTTTGAGCGTTTTACGTCCTCAACAAACGAATAAGCGAAATGAAAACATCTGCCCTAACTGTTGATAAGACGGTTTATTATGGTCACAATTATTGTCTTGGAGCAGTTGATTACGTCACAATCGTGCAACGAATATACAACATCAAATAAGAATTATGTTGAATGAAACGTTATTTTGCATAAAAAGTCCAGATTTCAATCACTGTTGTTATTGTCTTGTCGTTACGCGGTGCTTCAAACAAAGCACAGAATTTAGAGTTACTCAAAATAGGGGACACAAGTAGTCGTCATGGGAAGGCACGGCCCCCCTGGCCCCCCGTAGCGACGGCACTGACTGGTCTACACAACTTATGCTTATGAAATTGAGGCTAGGGGCCAAAAATCAACCTTTGCATGAACCCAAAAATAAGAAAATGCTATTTCTTTCTGATTCTAGGTACAACTTTCGATTTACCGCGTTTCCCCGGAAATAAGACTTAGCCTGAGTTTAAAAAATGATTTTAATGTGAGTTCTACCCTTGATAAAACGTAGACGATAGCGCGAATATTTTTTGTCCTTGATCGTATTTTTACTGCTTGAAAAGTTATTGTGGGAATTTAGGATAGAAGCTACTGCTAGCAGCATGAATAGATTTGCTGAATCATGATCATATTTCCATCATCAATTGAAAAGGTGTGGGAGAGGAAAAGGTTCGCTGACCTGATATAACATGAACATCACGCCACTATTCAAAATTGTGTGAAAATATGACATCCTCCAAAAATAAACGTTGTTTTTCAGAAGAAAATTGATACAAGACCCTGTCTTATTTTCGGATAAACATGGATCAAATCTGATCGCTAAAACGCCCTAAAAATTGTTTTTCTCTGCAGTACACAATTACATGTGTCTACTAATCAACGATATCCACCCGGAGGACAACAACTATCGGAGGTGGAGTTGACTGCTCATGAATTTGCTTCTTCTCATGAGCGGAGGCTTCTAGTTGCCCTGATGGTCAGTCGCGCTGTTACCAACATCATCTTAAAGATCGGATCAAAAGATGGAAGTCATCAAGCGATCTTGGATTTAATGACGATTTGCAATGATACGGTATTGTTTAATCTCAAGAGTAGTTGTTCATACTAACTGAGCGTTTCGCCTGTATGTTTCAAATGTTATCATTAGGAACTTTTGTCAGTTGCTTTTTAAAAAATTACCATTAAGTGTGACAACTGCTTACCATCGTTTAAAACCTCTAATTCGAATTTAAACTGATTAGAAATCACCAAACTTTACAAGAACTGTTTTTTTGGGAGTTGGCAGTTAGATATGCATTGCAAATGAAATAGCCAAAAAGCGTTTAAACTCCTCTGAAAATTTTACTATAGGCTAGCTATAATAAAGCAGTTTTAATAATGAAGAACCGGCCGTTAGCTCAGTTGCTTAGCGCACGCTATCGGTGCCGAATGTCTGGGGTTCGATTCCCGGGCCGGTCAAATCGACAGTGTCGCCAACGACTCGCCACCGTTGCGTCGTTTTTTAAGAGCTGTGTTGCCCAGGCGCTAAACCGCGGAGATGGGCCCCGCAACTCGTAACACGCTTCGGCGTAATGCCGCTAGTATAATGAAGATACTGCCGACTCGACAAACTTGTCTACGCTTTTGCGTTGGTTTTATAGTGTTTCGCATACTCTGATCAGAAGCCAAATCAAAAATGAAATTTTCATTATACGCCGAAGCGTGTAACGAGTGGCGGGAAGCATCTAGATGGCCGAGTGGTAGGAGCGTCCAGCAGTAGATTTGAATTTGATACCGAGTCAGTCAAACCAATGATTTTGAAACTGATATTCACAGCTTCCCTGCTTGACGCTGCTTTAAAGGGACAGTTTGGTGAACACTGATCCCTCTAAGATTGTGGCAAGTGCGAATTTGCCCAAATATAAATTTTAATAAAAAATTTGCCCAAAGATTTAAGGGGTTAAAAAAGATTGATCTAATTTTTGCTTTAAAATGGAGTTAACAAGATATAAAACTTTTGTTTTGCTCCAAAATATTAAATACTTTGATTCAAATTCGATGAAAAAACATCATTCCAGTTGGCAAGCTTAAAGAAAACTTGAAAATTTTTGCCCCAAATTTCGCACCTTTGAGGGAACAGTGGTGGTGAACAAGCCGGCAAGTTTACTTGTTGTGCCGTTGGGAAAGGCACTTAACGGGATTCCCCATCTTGGTGTCGTGGACAGATGGCTGGCAACTCCTAAGCGAGCTCGCTGTAGTGTTTTGATCGCTTTCTCGTGATAGAAAAATACATGTGGAATTAAGTACAATACAAAAAATCTCCGCGGCTTTGCGCCTGGGCTACGCAGCTCAGGAGAAACGTCGCAGCGGTGGCGAGCCGTTGGCGACACTGTGTTCGATTTAATCGGCTTGGGAATCGAAACCCAGACCTGTTTCTCCGATAGCGTTGCACTGCTAAACGACTCACTTCACTTCCGGTTCTTGGAAACGGATAGATGATTTAAAAAATTAGTGTTTGCTCTTTGTGTTTCACACGTGACTTATATGAGTAGGTTTTCGTTTCGCTAGGTTTTTGTTTGTTTCGTTTTTGAACTCACGCTAAGTGCATCGTACGTTCAAGACACTTTATTTTGTAGGAGGAGGCAGTGTGGCATCGGAAACGAGGGAACGACGAATTTCAAAGGCGTGAATATGAGAAGGCGTTACAAACATACACTACTGCGATTAGTTTATCCAGATATAGCGCTGTGTCTTACTGTAACAGATGCCTAGCTGCTTTGAAATTGAAGAATTACAAGTAATACAATGAGTACTTGCTTGTAATTTCGTTCAGATTACTCATTTGTAAGATAACTCTATCTTTCCTGAGTTCCAATTCATTTGTTGGAAGACTTTGCGTTTTCTGAGTTCTTAAACTTTTAAGTATGTTTTAAGCTTCAACAGATTAGTTTTTCAAACTTTGGATATGACGCGTAGAGGTATATTTTGCCTGCCAAGCTGTTAAGGCGTTGTGGTTGCTGAGATTGCACGTCGCGTTTTCAAAACTAAATGAACCTCTTTACTGCACAACTGACATTCAAACATCGATTTCTTGTGCATTTCAGAACTTTAAGTTGTAGAGCGTTTTAGTGAAATGTTATGTGTACCAAGATTACACAAATTTTTAGCTTAGTTGTAAAGGACTACGCTATCGTGCGCGAGGTCTGAGGTTCGATTCTCTGGCCGGTGAAATCTAACACATGTCGGTAACGGATCGCTACCGATGCAACGTTTCTTCGAAACTATGTTGCTAAGGCGCGTAGAGAGGGGCCATAACACTCATGTGCGCTTCGGAGTAATATCGCGAGTGTAATGAAAATTTGCCTTTTTTTTGCTTTAGTCCTTCATTATGATTTATTGTGTTTAGACTTGCCATATCTGATGGCTATCGAGCAATTGTGCTGAAGCCAACATGGGGGAAAGCTTATTATCGCCAAGCTGAAGCATTTAAGGAAGATAATAAACTCCATGAAGCTATTCTTTGCAGTGAGAAAGGTTTTGCAATGGCAGAAAGTAAGGATGAAAAAGAAGAACTTCGAAAACAACAAATTAAATTTCGTAAGTCGACAAACCTAGGACTATTGTAGTCAGTCTTATAGCTTAGAGATACCGCACGCAGATTCGATTCCGTATCTTTCTTTCACGGGTTCGATTCAGATCTGGAGCCGATTGCATTTAACGCGTAGTTCTCTTGGCTGCTGACTGAACGGAACCAACTTCCCAATGTCTTTTAACTGCTGTTCGATTTTCTTTTTAGTAGTAATCAATTTAAATGAAAAAGAAAAACGTTGCGCTTTTGTTTTTGCTCCATTGCTTATTACGGTCTGACTCATCACGCAAGCGTCACGCGAAAGTGGTGTAAAAGACTAGCGGCTTGATGCAACGGAGACTGCATTTAGACACTATCATTTTCAAAACAAAAGTGGGCCACGATAATAACACAGTTAAAATTTCTGCAATAGATTAAACATTGCAATGAAGCAAACCATGAGCTGGTAACATGGTACTGAAAAACTATAACGTTCGGTTTTACTAAGTCCCAATCGTGGTGAGTTGAAAGTTTGATCTGTAAGGAAAATCTGCTAGTAGAAATGAATAGTATAGCCTATTTTCATTTGATCACCGAATGGCGTAGTGGTTAGAGATATCGCAGGGGGAGGTCTGAGGTTCAATTCCCTGCCGATCAAATCGTACACCCCGTGTCGCCGACGGCTCGCTGCCGCTGCGGCGTTTCTGTGTTGCCAAGGGGTTTAGCCGCGGAGTTGGGTCCGCCACTCGTTACGCGCACACGTGTCGTGTAATTTATGTTTTATCTAATGGTTTGAATGTTTGCTTCGTGCACCGACAATGTTCTTTCTTATTGGTTTGCAGTTTATTGCGTAATCGTTGCAAGCTGCGAGTGCGTCTTCACATTTTACTTCGTTGTCATTTTCGAGATGCAGGTGCACAGTGCACATCGCAGCATTGTTTCTGTCATGTCTCCGTTTGGGTTTAATAAAACCAATTATGGTCTAACGTAGGGATGTACCGATACCGATGTTCAACATCGGAAAAAAAGATGTATCGGCAGTTTCACCGATGCATCGGCATTGGTAATTTTAACCCGATGCATCGGCCGATGTCAAGTCGCTATAATGCACCCAAAATCTCAAGCACACAACCGCGCTCATGAATTAATTTTTAACTTTTACTGGCTCAAATATTTCTAATTGTTACGGCCGGTTGCATGTTACATGCTTGCGTTTAAAAAATGACAAAGTTAGCTTCGCTGAAAATTTTGTCATGGCGCCGATGTGTTTTTCACTGCTGTTGTTTAAAAGCTTTTCTCAAATTTGTACTTGTCTTTTGGTTGGTAAAATTGAACTCCCTCCGCGCTGATACAAAGTTTCTATTCTCAAACGATGGTTTAGTCATCAGAATAACATTTATCAACGCTTTTTTGAATTGTATTGTAATTTCTTGTTTTTCTTTTTTAGTTTTAACCATAAATCTAGCGTTATAGTCCTCTGATTCAGTCCACATACGTTTCAGGTGCGATGTAGTTGCGTTTGAATCTTATTGTTGCAGCTGTAAGGGTTTATTTTAATTACTAATTCTAAATTTTAAATTAAGGGTTTATTTTTCATGGGTATTCTGTTGAAATACGAACAAGTTTTTAAATTAATTGAGTTACTGTAAAACGAAAATTTATCTATTCGCGATGGTTAATTGTTACGCACTATAGCCTACTGTCACTAATTGAAGTAAGTATGTTCCTTTCGAGATTCAAAATTTGTGTGCCTAATTTTATTGTTTATTCTTTTTTCTTATTGGTAAAAAACGGCATTTATGCAGCATGGATAAACACTTGCGGTTCACTGTATTAAAAATTGTCACCCCAAACTGCAAGACAAAAAGCGTACGCTGGTTATGTGACAGCTAATCAAATCTTTCCAGCAGCAAAAGCGATCACAGTCGCCAGAGAAATAAGCGATTACACCGATCATAAAAAATTAAAAAGAGGCTATTCCACCCAGCCTCTTTCAACGAATAATAGAGAATAGTGTAAAACTAACGAAGAAAATACGTCTATATATGCGTAGCACACAAGAAGGGCGCTTGTGTTTATTGAAGTAAAGTTGAAGCTGCAATGGTAAGAGCGAAGTCGGTAAAGTGAGGTTGCAATTGTGTGAATGTTACTAGCTCGATAAAACAGGTGAAGCGGACTTAAATATCAACTTTGCATTGCGTAAAGCGCGCGTTCTAAAGCTAGAACATGCATAATCATTTATCGTCATACGAATAAATTGTATTTTAAAGAGGAAGCTTCTTGTAAACTCTTTATAGCCACGTCTAAGTGAAGTCATATTTATCGACTAGTGTGTCTTGTTTGCTTTATACATAAATTGCTGATTTCGTGAATGATCATAAAATGTCAGTAACATCGGCCGATGTGGAGAAAAGCCGATACATCGGCATCTGTAACATCGGTAAAAACCGGCATTGGTACATTACTTGTCTGAAGTAATTAGCTGTAGTATTACTTCAACACGCTTCAGCGTAATGCCGCGAGTATAATAAAGATTTGATTTTGATTTAAGGGTATTTCTAGCAATGAGAGTGTGTTCTTGTTTTAGTAATAGTACATGTCCATGGCAACGGGTAAAAATTGAACAAATACGTAAAGAGTCTTTCTTATCGTCTTAGCTTTTTGCGTATATCAAAAAACAATATTTTTACTCAATGATATGATTACAATTTAGAAGAAGTGGAAAAACCTTCATCAAAAAAAGCAAAGAAATCCAAAAAGAAAAAGAAACTTGCGAATGAACAGCCAAATGTAAGTTTAATAAGTAAAAATTGCCGACCAGAACTTTATAATGATACATTAAAAATAATTCCTATTGCATTTTTCTGGCCCTTATTGGAATGTAGAACTGGGCTTGACTCCATGGTTTCTAATCGCCACAAAAGCAGATTCCATGTGCAATATAATTAATCCTTAATAAAAAATACTTTTAATCAAAATTTTGACTCGGGACGATTTCAATTTTTGCGTTTTCTTGTTTCTATTCCCACTTGACGAATCTTGCTGCCAAACTCTTCGTTTTAGTTTACACTTCGACTTTGACGAATATAAATTTCGACTCTAGTACCCTGGAAAAATCTGAGATTATTTTTTTAATTTTTGCGTTTTCTTGTTTCTATTCCCTTGGAAAAATCTGAGATTATTTTTTCTTTCTCCGTCCGTCCTTAGTGTTAATTTTTGTTTTTATTACCACGTGTTGGTTAAAGACATCGCTATCGGCGCGGGAAGTCTGCCGTTCGATTCCTGCGCAGGTCAAATCGGATACACTGTTGCCAACTGCTCGCCACCGCTGCGATGTTTCTTTGGAACTGTGTTGCGCAGGCGCTAAGTCGCGGGGATGTGCCCACTACTCGTTACACGCTTCGGCGTAACACCGCCAGTATTGCGAAGATTTGATTTGTTTTTATTAACCAGCAGCTGCAGTTGAACGATAGGTCTGCCCTAAGCCATTTCATGTTCAGTTTTCCATAGTGTTGTTTAATGATAATTGACGGAAGTCTACGCTAAACGATGAAGTTGCACCAAGTTTTAAGCGAGCTAGCAACTGACTTCCGTAAGGATATTCTCCTAGCACGTTAAAGTGATCATTTTGTATAGCAATGACACCTTCAACAATCAACATTTAAAAAAAATTCTTGCTTGATCCACTCTAAGAGAGACGAAGAAGAATATTTTTTCGGCAATTTTTTCTGTTTACAGTAAGATTCTGGAGCTGTAGACTCGGGTTTGATTCCAAGAGGAGTCAAATCAATGGCTTCAAGATTGGTATTTGCAGCTTCCCTGCTTGACGCTCAGCATTATAAGGACAGTGTGGGGAACAAGCCGGCAAATTTACTTGTGCCGTTGGGAAAGGCACTTAGCGGGATTCCCCCATCTTGGTGTGGTAGACAGGTGGCTGGCAACTCCTAAGCGACTCATTATAAAGCTATGATCGCTTTTTCGTAATAGGAAGACAAATATGCAATTAAATATAAATACTGTGAGGAATGGACAGCTCGGTCGGTCCCATAGCATAATATTAGGCTTTAGTTTCTTTCCCAAAAGCACAACGCCGTAGTGTATTGGACATTGATTCTAGAGTTGTAATGCTATGTAAAACTTGTTCATTAACACTTCCGCTTCGCATTTTACACGCACTTGCCAAACACATAGAGAACTTCGTGTTCTGAAAGTGCTTCGTACTGGGCTACAAATTGTAAATATTTTCTTTTTTGAGAGTAATGTTTAGTGAATCGAACTGGTGTCCATTATCAAAACGCTGTTCTGCCTGATCGCTTGTTTGTTTTTTGCATGACGTTGATGTGACGCTGGTATGACGTCATTAGCAAGAGGTTGAAACACAAAAATAGGGAGATAAGGTAACGGTTCTGGATAGGAGGACTGGCGTTAAGGCTAAGGACTTTAAGTTGCTTTAAAATTGATGAGCACAAAACGTACTTTTGAAATCAAAAACCTGCCGGTTCCCTAGACACTGCTTGTTCAGTTGGCGCTCAAAAAAAATCGTAAAAACTTTTTTTCTGTGCATCAGGTTATTCTTTTCAATGCATTACTTTTGCAGAATGAATTACCAGAACTAGTCTCCGATAAAGATTCCATGAATGGTATGTATTGCTTAGTTATTAGCCAGCTGTGTTGGTTATTTCTTTCATTGTTCATTATTGACGTTGTTAGGAAGCTTGCGTAAGTTTTTTTAACTCGGTTGAACAAGCGCAGCAATTTTGCTGACCCACTTTATTGATTTCAGCATTGTTTTCTCTTCCCGCTTCTAATTTTATTTCAAGGCAAAAGCCAAAATACACACGAATTTGTCGTGTTGTCGCACGCCCCTTGCACTTTGACATATGCGTCTCATCGCTTAGGAGATGAGAATAATTCCTGTTTTCTAGAATCTTCGGAAAGTGAACTGGAAACGGAAGAACGAAAATATTCGGACTCAATTATACGCACTGTCATACAAAATTCCGAAGTTTCCATCGAAGTAAGTTTCATAATGCAGGTTTGCAAGGCTTAGTAGTGCTGGACGACCCTAATTTTTTCAAATCTAAGTTCTTGATGAAATGGCAAATACTGGTGCACCGCCCCTCTTCAGTCTGTGAAAATATGCAGTGCAGGGCGCGTACGGTTTTGTGAAGACTGTAACGAACTGGCACCAACAAAAGTTGTCTTTTGAGTCGATCAAGAAGATTAAGTGTGCGTTTCTAGAGCAGTATGTTGAGTGTTCAACTCCATGTCGGATCAAATCAATGATCCGTAATTAGACTACGTGGCTTTTCCGTTCGAGGTTGAGCATTGAAGGGCAGTGTAGAAAACAAGCCGGTAAGTTAACCTGCTGTTCGGTTGAAAAAGGCACTTAACGGAATTCCCTACCTTGAAGTGGTAGACTACTTGTATGCGAAAAGGGAAAGATTTGTAACTTAATCTGAATAATAGCGACGTGACTGACTGCCATCAATGCTTTTACTTTGTTAGGTATATTTTTGAACAGAGTGCTCTCGATATGCAGCAGCCCGTCTCTGCATTGCGTTTGCATGTCAGATGGTCGAATAAAAAGAGCGTCCGCCGACGTAGCTGTAGACTTGGGTTTAATTCCAAGTCGGGTCAAACCAGTGGCTTAAAAATTGCTATTCACAGCTTCCCTGCTTGACGTTCAGCACTAAAGGGACTGTGGGAAACAAGCCGGAGTTTACTTGTTGTGCGGTCGGGAAAAACACATAACGGGATCCCTCATCTTAGTGTGGTGTACAGATGGCCGGCAACTCCTGAGCGAGCTCCTTATAGCGGTGTAATCGCTTTCTCGTGATAGAAGGATAAATATGCGACTAAATTTTAAAATAATCTTATCGAGTCACGTATTTAACAGTTATATTCTGCACCAAGTTTAATGGAGTTGTTTTTAGTTCAAAGGAGACGGCAAGGATCCAATCATAAAAAACAAAAGAACGTCAAAGCTCCCACATACTGTTATGGTAAGTTCTAATCGTTTGTGGTCGTTTTACTCGAAACTTTAAACGGAGTTTTGCCCAGTTATTTTTGAAAAACGGACCTGGAAGAACTCCGTAGCTTAAATGTACTGGTAAAGCGCTGAAACTCGTCGTAAAGCTGTTACACAGCCAAGTTGGTTGAAGCTTAGTTGGCTGAAGAAAAATATATAACCGAATATGCAAAACATACTGTCATATAAAATTTTGAATTCTATTTTCGCTGTAGAAATTTTAAAGTTTGCTCATTTTTGTGCATTGCAGCTATTTTTATACAAATCAACTAAGATTTTTACCCAGTTTATCACGTATGTTTCTGTTTGGTAGCATAGGTTACTGGCAATTCTGTGTAGCAGATAATTTGATTAATCTTTAAGATTGCGGAGAACTGCTTTTGGTGAACAAATTAATATATAGCATTTTTCTATTGAAAGTTGATTCAGAATTTTTCTTGTTAACTTGATTTGCTCACGTGAAGCAAGAATATCAAAATTCGAAAGATGATGTATTTCAATAATCTGTATTCTTGCATTCAAAAGCGTAGTTCACTCTTATGCAAACATGAAGCAAAAAGAACTTTAAATCTATCATCTTTACACCGTCCGAATGAGCGAAAAAAGCAAAAACTCGAAGGCATTGCATATGACTTTGTAAAAATTAAGCCTGGATGATTAAGCTGGTCTGACAAAGTTAACAAAGTGTTTATTTATATCTTGGCCCCAAGGCGTTCTCAATCCAAGGACTTACAAGTATAACCTACTCCCAGTTTTCAGAAAGGGTTGGTCTATCAATTCTTGATGGCATTTGAATTGAGTTTTAGATACGTGAACGCGGTTGCACTAAAACACCTTGTTTTGGAAGGACAGGAGTTCTGGGTTCTAATTTGTTTCAGTGATAAATACTATAAAAAAAAGTCAAATCTTCATTATACTCGCGATGATACGCCGGAGCTTGCTACGAGTGGCGAGACCCATCCCCACGGCTAAGCGCCTGAGCAACACGAAAACATCGCAGCTGTAGCGAGCCGTTAGCCACAGTGTCCAATTAAACTGGCTCGGGAGCATTTTTATGTAATGCACCCAACACCAGCAGAACCTTGCCTTTTTCAGAAAAAGCGTGGGTTTATAAAGCCATTCTTTGCGGAATTGCTGCGACTTTTCTATAGCTCGGTGACTTAGAGCGCAGTCTGCATAGGGAAACGCTGCACTAGTTTTGGGTTCGATTCTCGTCGCGGCTTCGCTTATGACATGTGGTTAACAAGCGGGTTCGTGAAAATAGGCAAATAAAACATTGAACTTTATTGAAGTAATTAGTTGCGTTCGGGTCTTGAGTAACAACATTTTCAACACGATCAACTCAATCCCAACTCGAGAGAATAGAACTGGCACCTTGTAATCACAGTGGATCAAGTTAGAAGCACAGTTTTTGCTCAGCCGCTGGTTGTGCTTTGTCCGTTTGACCTTTGACCTTCTTTCTCTTCATCAATTGTCCCGTTGCTTATTTTGCTGGTCGCGTGATGACTGGCTGAGTACGAGAACCGGAAGTTTTTTCGGCCTAATCTCTCTACGATTTTAGACCATCTTTCACGGTTCCGTTCATGTCTTTGTTGTTTCATATCAACGGTTTTTAACTCCTCCATGCCTCCACACGAACACTGTGCGTCACTGGAGTCATTTTTGCGTCGCGACGTCACGATCTTTGACGCAATCTTATTGAGACACGCAGAGACACATCGACGCAAACGGAGACGACCAACCATTTGACGCAAATACCTGTTCACCTTTTTTTGAGTCGTTGCATACAACGCTGGATTTAGTAAGATGCTAGCAAAACTGAATATTCTTGTAATGGCGAGAACGCGGTGACAGAAATGGCCAGTGTTGCCAATATATCCCTAAAAAATCGAATTTATTATTAGTTTTTGCTGCAGCACAGTTCTAACGTTAATAGTGGTTAAACGTTAATAGTAAGATGCTGACAAAACTGAATATTCTTGTAATGGCGAGAACGCGGTGATAGAAATGGCCAGTGTTGCCAATATATCCCTAAAAAATCGAATTTAGTGTTAATTTTTGCTGCAGCACAGTTCTAACGTTAATAGTGGTTACGCCAGACCTTTTTGCTTCAATGACCTATCCCAATTTGTTCGATTCCTTGCTCAAAATAATTTTATTTGACTCAAGTTTTTGGCGTTGTCTCGAAGAGCAGTCTTTGCAGCCTCTTTTGCAGCTTGTTCAATTTTCAAGTAATTCTTCGAAACTTTTATCTTGATTTACCAACTCATAAGTAGCATTTTAGTACGGTTTGCCCTGAAATTCAGATCAAAAATGGTATAAGACTGAGTTAATATGCTTTACAATACCTCTGTGTAATAGATGACTGTCGCAACTTTTAGAGGCAACCAACAACTAGCAAAGACAACCACATAAAGCAATATGATCTGAGACAATTTGATTTGTCTTTCCGCATTTTTATGCAGAGCTACTCGAGCTTTTCCACCTCCACACACGTTGTTGTAGCAACCTATCGATGAGCAAATAGCTGGGTTATTTTCAATATAAACAGATACTTCAGCACCGAGACACGAAGGGTGATTTAAAAAATCGTGGCCTGAGCGCGAGAAATTCCCATGTTAAAGAGGTACACTCATTCCAACGATAATGGAGCTTACGTATCCTCTCTTCATAGTAGCAGTAGTGTCTTTTCCGCCGCATCAACACGATAAAGAATACGATAAGATTAAGGAAATGTTGCAACAGTACAAGAAAAGGGAAGAGGTAACAAAACGATTTAACGTTATGGCATGCAGGTAGGAGAAGAGGAGTAAAAAAACTAGAGTGGGTATGGTTGCAACACCCATACAAGCGTATGTCCTAGTACTTCAAATACACTTTTGCAGCTTCCATAACATCACTATCTGTTGCGAAAGGTTAACCACTGACTTCTTATTTTCATCTTGGAAAATAAAAGGTAAGCTGAGATAGGGCGGAGGTTGAACAATTTTGTACCTTCAGTTAAATGCGCCGATGATTGTGGCGCTTCGATTTCTGATTTAGAAAGTTGCCGGCTTGGGGCTGTCGAGATCAGTTTGGTTTTCAAACTATCGTTTGTTGCGATGCGGCAGTTTTCTTCGTCGCTAGGTAGTACTGTTGGTACTTTTTCTAATCCATTTCGCGTGCCTTTTTGTCGTGAATCTAAAATTGTTTTATCAATTAGGAAACGTCATTTTTTTTTATCTTATTGCTGATAATGAAATGCTTAAATGCATGTTTTATCTTTAGCTTTTTGTTTCAAAAGAAGCATTTCCATTTTGTGCATACTTTAGCATTTTGTTCTTTGGATGTGCTTAAAATTTCACCGTGTCTCAGCATGTTTTGAAAAACTACCTTTGCTATTTCGCTGAAAAATACCATTCAAGATATTTATCAGGCGCGTGATATAGTGGCAATGCTATCGCCGTCAAAATCTTAATTAAAAATTTTAAGCTGTCGAATGAATCAGTGATGTCAAGCTTGCTAATACCTGATGCTTGTGTTATAATGGAACAGTTTATATAATGGAATCAAAGTGCTATTCAAAATTCAGAGTTAGCTAATTGAAAATCTATTGATATTTTCATGACCTTGTAATACACAAGGGAGATTGTATCGAGGATTTATCAGGTCGTACTGAATCGAAGATTGCTCGGTATAAGAAACAGTTGCAAAGGATTAAACGTATTACTCGATGGCGAAGTTACGTTGAAGATTTTAATTGGACTCGCCTTGGCATTTGCACCAGAGCATCTATCCTTCGTTGAGGAGGCTCGAGATGCTTGGAGGCTTCAACTCGAGCTGCCTCCCCCGTGATCCCCCAAGGATAAGCGGGCCTAGAAAAATCGGAATGACTGATTATGTTCCGTTTTGCAGCTCTGAATCAATGAAATTGTCGGTTATTGAACTTCAGCATGGCCTATTTAACTTATACTAAGCACTTAATTTGCCTCACCGTGATTAGAAATTCTTACATTTTGTGTAGAAGTCTGATACAACGCAAATTTTTACCTTGATTTGAAGTTTGACTTCCAGTCGTTGCTTCGTTTTCTTTAGTTGTCTTAACCTTTGACCTCACACGTTGGTTTGGCACTTGACTTTTCAAACTGCTCCTCTTGCTGTTGTGTTCTAATGAAATTTGTTCAAGAGAGTTCTGCAATTGTTCATTTAATACGTTTATTTCTGGAATGACGGAGTGGCTTTTCATGCTACCTCTCTTGCTGCTTTCAGAAGAGCCAGTTTGTGCTAAAGATTCCTGTAAGAACAGTAGAATTTATTGCAAGCATCCTGCGTCTGTCATGCAAAGAGTGTTCTCCTGCTTAACTAAAATGGTGCTTTCGGAAGTGGGACTTAGTGAAAATGGTCTCCAAAAATAAATCAAATCTTCGTTATACTCGCGGTATTACGCCGATGCGTGCAACGAGTGGCGGGGCCCATCTCCGCGACTACAGTGGACGGCCTTTGGCGGATGTGACCGGCTCGGCCGACCCTAGAATCGAACCCATAACCTCCCGCGCCGATAGTGGCAGTAGACTAAACTTAAACTGGCTTGCTAGGAACATTTCAGGATCATATATTTAAAACTATTGGCAAAAATATTCTTAATCGTGATTGCGAATTTAAAATAGAAAATGACAAACTCAGCAGTATAACTGACTCATTAGTTATCAAGGATAAAGTTATGCAATTCGATGCTAACTTGCTTGTTATTATAGCATCAAAGCGTCTTTAATGGATTGTTTGAGGTAATTTTGGTAAGAAGGTGGGTGAAATATGACCTCTTGCCACTCGACAACATGTTTTCATCAAGAGAGAAAGCTCTATTTTGAGAAGGTCGCCCAAAGCATAACCGTTTGTTGTTTTCCCGCATTCTGATTAACTTTAAATACTATGATTGAGCATAAAAAACTATTTGGTTGGGTCGCTTTATTTATGTTTTTTCTATTTTTTCTCTCACTGGTACTTATGCCCGTATCGTCATTAGCCCCAAATATTTGGCTCACAGTTGGAATTCGCGGTAACGAGCGTGTAACGAGTGGCGGGGGCCTATCTCCACCACTTAGCACCTAGACAACGCAGCTCCGAAGAAACGTCGCTGTGGTGGCGAATCGTTGGCGACACTGCGCCGATTTGACCAACCCGGGAATCAAACCCCAGACCTCCCGCATCGATTGCGAGATGCGTAACAACTGAGCTAACGTGCCGGCAATTATAGCGCTCAAGCTTAATCATGCACTTACTACGTCGTCTCCAAAAGAAAAAGCTTGCTTCGACTGTTGTAATCCAGGACTTGAGCAAGTTACCAATGATGTGAGATCGGTCGGAAAGCTTTCGGCTGAGTTCGTAGAATTTCGGAAGCTATGTTGAAGCGTTCGTGAAAAAGATGAAGAGCGATTTCGGTAAAGTTCGCATGACGAATAGTGCTGAAATTTGCCCAGAGCTGGAAGTGATTTTCTCCCAACTCCCGCAGTTTTAATCAGCTGCTCGCACTCTTCTGTTTTCATGCTTTGCAGCTCAATAAACTCATTTTCTTCATTTACAGTTGGCTTTGAAATGCGCTTTGTCACAGGCGACCGTACACTTTTGCTACTGCCCGTCTTTTGAGCTTTGCTATACATATGTTCTTGATTTGAACGTTTTGGCGAATATCTGTGTATTGAATGCTTCATTTCTCTACTGTTTTCAAGTCTTCGTTGAGCCGGCTTCCATATGTGATAAGCAATATACAAATTAGTCGCGAATATGACAGCGAAAGGTAAGAGGAAGCCCACAACAATGTTTGTGACAATTTGATAGATCTTTGCATTCTTAGATAACTTGGGGTCACATACTTCGTCCAAATTGTTATTTTCTTTCTGAGCAAGGACTTGAACTGCTTGTGCAAAGAGATGGAACGTGACATCGTAGTACTCTGTATCTAAAGAAATGCCAGAGCCCCAATCAGATGAATCGGTTTCGTTAGCGTCTGTTTTTACCGCCCCTGTATAACCTTGAACGTCTCTTTTCACTGAACGATCATTTTCCTGCCCATAAGCTTCATTGTTACTGGAAGGTACTGTTTGAAAAAGCTCTTCCAAGTTGTCTAAGTTTTCAAAAACAAATTTTTGCATGAAATTAAAGCAATCTTCGACGGAAATATTATCGTAGTCTCTGACTTCTTGCAACTCATTCTCTTCAGCATAATATAAAGGTTTGTAGCAAGACAGCACGACTTCTGATGGCGGCTTGAATATGAAACTAAACAGTGTAAAACGGTTAACAATGATGCCGTTTTTGTCTTATGAAATGTAATGTTTCACAGTTTGGCATATCTGATTGATATTTGATTGTACTTTCTGGCCTTAATGAGAGGTTATAAAGCCTGTATGAATTCGGGCGTCAGGGATTCGATGATTTTTGGATACCTTCGCATGGTCGAGGATTTTTGTGCTCCGAGAAAGGTTTTTATTTACCCCAGTGTTTCGCTACCTTTTTTCGGCTGCGTACCTTATAACTTCCAAGCAATGCCTATAAATGCCTTCCGTAAGGAATATTTTGTAAAGGCCATAAATGTTTGTGCAAGTGGCTAATGCTGCATTTGCATTTGGTTTTACGGAGTACTGACACCTTGTAGCATCTTTGCGAACCGGTAAGGGTTCATGGACCCTTGATTTGTACTGTCTTAATGCGTTCGGCACGATAGACTACGACTAACACAGTGGAAAAAGTTACTGTGGCTATGATCTAGTGTTTTTGCTTGCGTTTGTATTTTTTGCTTCTGCTGTTAGTAATGTGCGCCTTTGGTGAGATTCAAATAAGCCTTACGATGTGGTTGTTGTTGAAATTAGAATATTATCCATGCTCCACCAGTTTTGATAACGTTGTGCAACAAAAACTACTGCCTTACTACCTGGATTTGCTGTTAGGTTTTCCGACCGTTCATTCTAAGTTGTGAAGTTTGAACAAAATGAGAAATTTTGGGTCAGTTTTTGCATTTTAATGAGAATTCAACTAATACAATGACTTCTGGCCAAATTTTAATCAAAGTGTTCAATATTTTTGGGTAAAATGTAAGTATTACAATGTGGAAACTCAAATTTACGACAAGAATTCGGATCACACCCTTAAAAACTGTTGAAAATTTTCATTAAACTTTCTTTTTCAGCAAATCCACACCTGCTAAAATTTCTAGGGGTAGAGCGAGGTCTACCATACTTATCAGTTCATTTGTCGTTTACTCAGGTTTAACTCTATAGCTATCAACCAACCTGTTCCCTTCCTCGTTTATTCTACCTAGTAGCAGATCAGATTGTTCGTTTTGTGTTATCCAGTCTCGATTGATGTATGATGGTAAAGCACATGCTATTGCTGCGAGCCACATGGCAGCACTCACGACGCAGATAACGTTTTTCTACAAAACAGATTAGAATTTAATACTTCACATGCCGTGAGTAAACTTATGCTAGAATTAATTATTGGTAATTTTTAAGGGTTATCATGTGTTGCCATTCTCGCGACTTTAGAATTGCATAAATAAGTAATGCTAATGTCTTGATGTGGATCTCGTGCTGTGCATATGGCCAGCACTATGCCTAATTATGCGTAAGAAACCACCGACAATAAAATAAAGTCGTAGTTTGACAATAAAGTAAAAACCTAGTGCAGCATCGAACCCATACCCTATGATTAGCAGTCCAGCCTACAAGCCATTATCACGCCGCTGTTGCCTCTTCCATGTACAATTTTTTTGCTTATACGTCATCTCGGTCGAGCCCTATTATTTTTCTCGCAAATGCTCTAGCCAATCAGATCGCTGAAGAGCTGGGTAAAAATTTTCTATGCAGCCATTCTGGAATATGCCTCGCGTCCGATGGACCTTTGCTTCCCATCATGTTAACATCATATTTTCGTCAAATGTCTCTCCGTTGTTTTTTATTTTTTTTATTTAAAAGTGGGAAGTTGGGGTTAGGTAAAGATATAAATTGCTCAAGTGTTCAAAACCGTAAAGATTCGCGAAAGATCATCAAGTTTGAAATGTTTGATGACTTCCTACAGTATGTATTAACTTCCGAAATATCCCGCATCTCTTTTTGCAAACGCAAAAACACTGCGAGAGAAGTTTTTTCGTTTTGTTAACTTTGTTACTTTTGAATGAACCTTAGAAAAAATTCAACTGAGTAATGTCTTATACTCTAGTGTGCAGTGTTATCATCTGTAACTCATTTTTTGTTCAATTAACCTGACAAATCAGGCAAAAAAAGCAGCAATTAGCATGTACGTCAAAACTGTATTGCTATCAGGTTACCTTTGAAAATTTGGTCAGTTTAATGATGTCAGCTGGCATTTTGGTCAGCTGTGACTCGACATTTTATGTTTTAACTTCCAAATTGTTTACGATTTGCACGAGTTGCAAAGTATTTGACAATTGTGCTACATCCTACAGTGAACGAACTTGAATAATGAATTAGCGACAAGATCATTTGACACCCACGACTTACCTTAAACTGATACCGTTGACACTGTAACGATTTTTTCACGGCCAAGCATCTTTCAATACTCATTACAGCCAGTAAGAAAATATTCACGTAATAGTGCATGTTGTATACAGCAAAGATGATACGATAGCTCTCGAAATTTTTATCTACATCGTTCATCGTATGTTCGACTTTTGAAAGAAGATCATATTTTTCTGAAACTAAGTTTAATGTTATTTTTTCAACTGAAAATTCAACAGTAATTGAGGGAGATTGCGATGTGAGCTTGCGCTCTTGAAGTCAGCAGCCATCAAGTAAACTTGTCAATTGTCAAGTGCAATCGGCTCCAGCTGTAAACCCAATGTTCGTAAACGCTACCTAATCAATACAATTGGGAGAGGGTAAGAATTTCGTTATCTAAAAGCCCAAATACTTATGCGGACGTTTCCGCTCACTTCTTGTGCCATTATCAACGCCATAAACATGCGCTGAGTTTATCTTCATGCACCATGGCATAAGATTCAGCTCAGCGCAGGTTTAGAGCGTCGACAATGGCACCAAAAGTAACCGAAACGTCCGCCCAAGTGCTTTGGCTGTTTCGTGGCTGTATTTGTAAGAAAATTGCAGCCCAAACTGGTTTCCCCAAAACATAGAATGGTCGTGGGATTTTCGTTTAAGATCTTCTCTTTCGTCCTTCATTTATTTTTCGATTACTCCTTTGGGTTCAAAGTTGTATGAATTGCAAACAAACAGTCTGTTTATATGTAGAACACCAATATTTTTGCACTTGGTTTTTCAACCGACTTAGTTTAGAATATGGCTGTGTTGCAAAAGTTGCAGTTGTGTGATAGACACTCTATAAGTGTGTTAAAACTAGCTGGCAGGCCCAGTGGTTAAAAACATCGCTATCGGTGAGGAAGGTCTTAGGTTCAATTCCTTGGCAGTAATCGAACGCTGTCGCCACCGCTGCGTTGTCTCTGTGTTGCCCAGAAGCTAAGCCGCCGAGACGGGCCCCGCCACTCGTTACATGCTGCGACGTAATACCGCAAGTATGATGAAGATTTGGTTTGACTTTTTTTATATAGTATAGTGGTTTCTTAGCTTTAATTGTGTGAAAAATTGCCTTCATATCGCCAAATACAATTGGCTCTCTCCTTTTATGATTAGCGGTAAAGTATGATCAGTTTTTTGACATCACTTTGATGTATCAAATGGTATTCTGAAAATGCGTGAAGTTGTAAGATTTTTGTTTATTTTGCGTTTTCGTAAATGTTTTTTACTGTTCGTAAATGACATCAATTTTATGGAACAATGGCTTTGAAAAGGTGTTTTGCATAGTTTTCAATTATTTTCGCAATTTTTTACATTCTTTTTAACATTATCGAAGCTTTCAAGATATTTTCTTTCTTGTGGAATGAAAAAAATAGTAGCAACGCCAAATTTGACTTCATATACTCGCAATATGTGTTCAAAATTCCGATTTGATGTATAACGACATTATTAATATTTTAAGCGTCTGCTTTACGCTTAGCGGTTTTGGTTATAGCGGATATATTGCTGTAACCGCTTTTGCGAAAATTCCCTGACTTGTTGCGGTGATTGAAGAACAAGGTTCATTATTTCCAAGTTACTGAAACAAGTGCAAAAATTTTACAGTCAGTATTCATAACCACATCAACACGGTTAAGTTGCGCGCTTGCAAAGTCGTCCTAAATGGTAACAAACGACATTTTGAATGTTTCATTAGATGTCGAAAGTTATAAGGGTAAACGCCGCCCAAAAACTGTTGCGAAACACTGGCGTAAAAGGAATCATTTTCACGAGTACAAAAATGCACAAACCAAGCGAAGGTATCGAAGGAAAAAGAGTGAAAGGATTAGCATTTACTGTAACAGTAGGCTTTCTTTGTACTTGGTAATTAGGATATTGATTGTGTGGGCATGGGCAACCAGGCTGCCGTGCAAACGCGTGTTTTTGTAAAAACACTTTTTAATCAAAGTTTTCAGTTACGCTTGCGCTTTCTTTGGATAACGTTTGGGAGTGCATCAGTTTTGCAGAAGCATTTTCGTAACTATTGTATATTTTGTTCTTCAGGGTGCCATTATCAAAGTGCGTGGGCTTATGCAGTAGAAAGTGATTCATCACCTCAGGTTCTAGTTGTTTGAGAACGGAGCATTTTTTTACGTATTTCTAAATAATGTTTATACGGAACACCGAATAGACGCAAATCTAATTTAGCAGTTCTGTTTTACACAAAGCGTATAGCTAAATACTGTATTCTCAGGTTGTATAATCTAACCCTTTCCATTGGGTTGCGAGTTTATTGGGACATAATACTTTACATTTATATCTAATTTCGTAAAAAATCCCTTGTGACTGAAAAATAGATCATTTGAGATTCGATTTCTTGTTTATGTACTAAATTTTCTATCCCTACCATGTTA
The DNA here is from genome assembly GCA_964006365.1 of Trididemnum miniatum. NCBI lineage: Eukaryota > Metazoa > Chordata > Ascidiacea > Aplousobranchia > Didemnidae > Trididemnum > Trididemnum miniatum. Next base: position 12,391,321 of record OZ023242.1, on the reverse strand, counting down.
AGCCAGCAAAGCATTGAAAAGACTCAAATTTGACAAACTAATGCCTTAGCGACATGAATGACTAATTCAATCTTGATGTAATGAGGCTGTAAACACAGTCGCTTTTAGATTTTTTGCACGCAAAGTCTGTGCTTGCAAAATGTGCTAGTACAGAAATGAATTTGCGTCAAAAACTGAATTTAAAACGAAACATGCATTTCCTTTAGATAGATGTTTCGCAAAATTGGGTGATTAAAAGGGTGTTTTCGAACTACCCTCATACATAAGAAGGTCCAGTTTACGTGGAGGACAAAATTGAAATTGGACATTTTTGTTAAAATAACGGAGGATGTCGTTAGTTGGTGAGGTGTGAATTTTTGTTTATCGCAAGACCCAAAGTTTGGGTCCAATACTTTTTCCGCATTCCACCACCTTTGGATTAGTAAGGTTATGGCATGTTTAGCACGAATTTATCTGTTCTTTGAGTCATAGTAAAAAAATTCAAATTTTCATTATACTCGCGGTATTACGCCGAAACGAGTGACGGGGCCCATCTCCGCGCTTTGGCGCCTGGGCTACACAGTTCCAACGAAAGGTTGCAGCGGTGGCAAGCCGTCGGCGACACTGTGTCCGATTTGATTAACCCGCGATACGAACCTCAGACCTACCGAACCGATAGCAATGCCTTAATGACTGAGCTAACCTGCCGGTTTTTATTATGCATCATGTTGCACACTTACAATGGGTCATATTATGCACATTCAAAAGCTTTTCTATGTTTCGCGTGCTTTTTCAAACTGTGCACTTTATCGCTGGAAGCTTTATAGGATTTAGTTAACACTGCTCTCTCAAAGTTCAAAGCATTATCATGAGATATATGCAGGTGTTATACTTCTATGTTGTTACGTAGGATTAAGTAGTATGAAGTCACAATACATAAAGCCTCGATGCGTCATAATGCACAGGGTTTTCTTATGAAAGTGTACTCAATCTTAAAATGGGCTTTATTCCGAAAAATCCGGTCAAATTACCATCTATCCGTTACTAAATCCGATTGTGTTTCAGATTTCAAAACGCTTTTCTTTCTGCACTTTCTATCTGCAATAGATCTTTATTTAACAGCAGATAAGATCAAGTGGATAGAAAACAGCTTAAGAGTAAATTTTAAAATTTGTCTTGATCAGACCTTGACCTTATGACGTCATACCGAGTTTATGTGGATTTAGTTTGCCACAACACTGTCAATCCATAGCTTTCAGGGAGTCCGCTTATGAACGGATTTTTTAATGTGGTTCAAAGGTGTGCCTTGACCTTCAATAAACTGGATTTAACCAGTGTTTTTTTTTTCGATTTTGGTATTAGAGGCGATAAGCATTAATCTTTCAGTTCAATTCAGAATTTTTTACGCTTCCTTAATCGACGCTCATGCAAATGTTTATAGTCACTTGCGGCATTGCAGCAGAAGTTAAAAAAGAGTTTTTTATCAAGTTTGTAATCAGTTAACAGTGATATGTTGGTTTAATAAGTAGACTACCTTTTCTGTTGTTTTTTCGATATTTTTTCTATTTTCTGTACCTTACGTCATACACAGTTGCATTACTCTTTTGCAAATAGCATCAAACCGCTCTTCAAATACCAAGTTGCATTACATGGCGATCAAAAAACAGAACGAAAAATTGTTACGCAAAAGAAGTTAACATAATAGGTCTTCACGCAAATAATCAAGGCATGGTGGGAAAATATTGTTGCAACTTTCTATACTCCAAGTCTACAACTGTTACACCTGAAGAAAGCTATGCGTTTAAAGATTTTCAATATTTGCAAGTTGTATTTTCATTTTTTGGGGGGGTCACAAAATATTTTCAATTTGTGTGCTTAATACCAACTCACTTGTAGGATTAATGACTTGCTGAATGTCATAGTATGATGGCAGTCCTTCTATTAATAAGGCAAGCATAACCAACCAGACAACACAAACCAGTATATCAGTCGCTACAATCTGAATCATGTAAATCGAATAGACTGAAGCAAGGACCTGAAAATAGAATAGTCAGTTTACGCCTTTTGCTAAACACGTACAACAAGTAATACACATGTAGTAACACTTTTGACTGATATTCAAAAAACTGCAAAACGATGTAAAAGTGTCAACGGCACGGCTCAGCGGTACCGCGCGCAGGTGACAAATCCTACGTGACGGGTTCGATTTGTGATCGCGGGCTGGAGTTGATCGCGTTTGACATATATACCGGGTAGCTGCTGATTCGAAGAGCGCAAGCTCACTTCACGGTCTCCTTCAATCTGTTGGATGTTTTGTTCAATATGAAAATAACTTCATTTGTTTATTTATTGTATCAATACGTATACATTAAAACTTTTAGCTGATATTCAAAACACTGCAAAAAAAATACTGACGTCGTTTCTGTTGTGTAAAGTGAAAGCTGTCAAAAAGACCACGATCATTTTCACCAACAAACTGTTGCGCTCGGTCAATGACTAAGCGATAGGTATCGGAAATTTGGAATTGTTTTTGCAACTACTGTATACACGACAAGGCGTTTTTATTCGCTCACAATGAGCACAATGAGTTCTTTGTATATTTACTTTTCATCCTTTATCCCTTGATGCTTGTCTGCATGTATTTCTGCATTTTATTGCAATCTCTGCGACATTGATTCCAAAAAGCACAGTTGCAAGCATGAGAAGCTACTACAGTTACAGCAAGTCAGTGATAGCACAGTGCTAGCTAAAGCCGTTTTGGAGTCCCTTACCATTGAAACACAATAGTTGTATTTCAATGTTAAATGCATTTTTGATGCACGCACGAATATGAATTATTAGTTAACATTATTAATATTTTAGATTAATGTCATCTCATGCCTCAAATTACTGACTGTTTATCATTCGGTGCATTTCGCTCATTGTCTCTATAATCTCTTGGTTAATGAGATTGTTCTGCTTAATGCCAAAATTGCAGTTCCGTACCACGTCAAATTTTTGTGGTTTGTGCTTCAAATTTTTTGCGGTTCCTTGTTAGTTGATCAAAACCATTTGCTTTTTCAAATTGGACTGTAATCTGTAACTCTGACGTGGTCTGGCGAATGGGAACGTGCTAGTAGAGATTTCTGCTGTTACGTGGTTTTGTTTTCACTTCTCTGCTGCTATATACTTTTTTAGTAAAATCTGACTGACGGCATTTTGCCATTGAATTTTTCTTATCTAAACGGCGGTAGCAGTATGGCATGGTGGACTACAGGGTGACCCAAAAAAACGGGCCCCTTGTGTTTAGAATAATTAGAATTGGGGCCCATTTTTTTTTGGGTCAGCCTGTACTTTGACGCTTTTACAATGTGGTGATATATGCGTTTTTATTCTTCTACCGAGTAGTTACACCCTGCTCGCTTAAAAAATGCCTACTACGGCCCGTCACGTTAAGTTAAGAGAGTTTTTCAAGTGCCCTTTGCAACGGTACAAGTAAACAATCCGTTGTGTTTTCCTCACTGTCCCTTTATGCTTAACGTCTAGCAGGGGCACTGCCGGGTATCAATTTTTAAGCCATTGATTCAATCCAGTTTAGAAATCCATCCTAGTCTACCGCTCCATAGATAAACGCTTTTGACTATCTGGTCCGGATTCACACTTTTTAAGTTACGTAATGTTTTAATCCTTATTCGAGCTGTAATTAAAGTAAGAAGATACAGAAAGACCTCTAAGCGGATCCGCTACCCAGAAAACCTTGTCTTGTGAATGTAAAATATTGGTGATTTTGAAACATAAAAACCTGGTTTGTCAGCTTGGCTTAAGGTTTGGCTTGAGAAAACATTAAGCATTTTTGATAGACCGACAATTTGTACAGTAATTTGTAAATGAAACTGCAGTTAACAACCGTTTCAACACAAATTTGCAGATTTTGAGAGACCGCTGGAGAATTTTGAGAGACCATTTCGGTTCCTCAAAACGCCTTAGTCACTGGTCAGCGACATGGCCTAGCAGTACCGCGCGCAGGTGACTGATCCTACGTGACGGGTTCGATTCGCGGCTGGAGCCGATCTTAGTTGATTTATTTACGGGGTGACTGCTGACTCAAAGAGCGCAGTCTCCCTCAATTACTGTTGAAGTTTCAGTTCAATATAATTTGAAAATAACCTTAGTTATGTATTTTATTTTGATTCCCTCTTGCATCGGGTCAGCGCTCGCGTTTTCGCAGAATCGGCCGAGCCTAAAATCGCAAAAGAACAAACCAAACTTAGCATCACGTTCATATAAGCAACTCATGGAAATCTTTGGAACTTCGACCTCACACTCATCATCACAACACCTCATCGTCACTTACTTGCTTTTTCTTTAGAAGATACCAGAGCATAATACCGTTGAATACTATTCCACAAGCACACAATGCAATAATTGTTATATATCCAGCGTATGCAAACTGCACATGGTGTATAAGAGTCTCTTCTGCCATTTTTGTAAACTAGTCAGCGTTTTTTGATAACTCGGGTTCGACTACACATTTTTCTGAAACGAAAAAAGTCTATGTTAAGTAAAGAATAATAAAACACAAAGTCTGGCAATATTCTTGCTTAACGCTATTGATTCGTTTCAATTTCGGTCAAAAAAACATCATTAAATCGAATCCTTACATGATTTGTAATGTTCATCATTGTATGAGTTAAAGGAAGACATCGCTGAACCAAATTTGTTCCAAGGCTAGTTTCAGTCTTAGTGCTAAAATTGCGGTCTAATACTAATAAATTTTCTTAAAAATGAGCAAATTTTGCAACTTTTGGGCAATGAGCATCTACGAAATTGCATTAGCATTGTAGCAATCCAAAATCGTGATTGCTAAAAGCACCAAACTTAATGATCCAACGGAGTATTGAACCAAGATTCGCAGCTCCAGATCAGCACAAAAGAATGGCTATCAGTCAACTTGCCCTACATATTGAAATAAAATGCCATTAAACATAACGTTAATAATTTTCACCTTTATGTTGCTAAATAGAGAAATAACATTTTTTAAAATTCAAAAGTAAGTTCTTCTAATGGTCATCTTAAATTTGTGACTTAGTTTTCTATTTTTTAATTTTTTCCAGTTAATTGAGTGCTCAAAATGTTTAAGATCAATCGAAGGTATTTGAAGCGATATCGACTACTTAGCCAGGTGGAAAAGAGATTGATTATTTTCTACACTTAATTTTGAGCAACACTTTAAAAATGCACAGGTTTTGCAGCTTTTCGACGAGTTACAATGGAATATTTTCATCAGTATCAATTTTCAATTTTTTTTTTGGAAAATGTAGTAATAATCACAATGATGTTGAAACACAATTATTGCAACTAAAAAATAAATAAACAACTGAGGTTATTTTCAAATTATATGAAGCTGATAATTGAACAGTAATTGAGGGAAACCGCGAAGTGAGCTTGCGCTCTTCGAGTCAGCAGCCACCCGGATGCCGGCACATACGACAAATGCGATCGGTTCTAGCAGCGAATCGAACCCGTCACATGAGATCTGCGACCTGCGCGCGGTACCACTAGGCGATGTCGCTGACAATGATGAAAATTACCCCTTGCCAAATAGTTACATTTGAAACAATGGTTATCTCATTTTCCGTACTGCTTTCTCATTTAGTCAAGTGATATTACAGTACGCGCCAAATGGGCAGTAGGCACTCGCTCTGTGCGAGACTATTCTGTAATTCATATGGTTATTAGAGACTGGTAATTTATGTCGTTATTGGAGATATGGTTTTTTCGCAGCCTCTCACCAGAAAGACAGCGTTTTTTTCTGTAGTGTAACAATATACGTTTATCGTTTTTGTTGTTGTACGCGTCGTTTCTTTCGGTTAAAGAAGTAAACCTCTCCGCCTCTTTATTGGCATGAAATTCCATTAAAATTACTTGTAGACTATTTTTTAACTGTTGATCGATATTAGTTCGTCACAACTTATTGATAGTTTATTTTATCGATCTTTATTTTGCGTCATTAAATTAAAACAATACAAAACAGCGTTACTGGCATCTGTGCTTGTAATACTGATCTAATTAAGCGACAGTCAATTGTCACGATAAAACATATAAGTCCAGTGGTTTTTGCGTTTTAGACAAATACTTCTTGCAATGGGAGCTTTGTCAAGTGATTGAATCTGCAATTATGGTCGAAGGACTAGTTGGATACACAAGTTATTCATAATAATACGGTAATTCTTTTTCGATGAGAAATTTGCAAGGGACAAATTAATGTTTCGACTATAACCAAAGTCTCGTCAGCCTTGCTACGCACAGCCAATCCAGGCTAAACTCATTCCAGACTGTAAAGACTCTTTTTTTGCATTGCTTTACCTGAACATCTCGACTTCACCTCTTTTCTAGGTTGTGCCCTATTTTTGGCAGGCGACTGGCCCCAAACAACGATACCCAATGAAAGAACCTATAACCACTAACCCACAACTAAGTTACCGATAGCCTTACTAGCCCACATCACTAGAAGCCCCCATGGTAACCCACTCATTTGCAGCTGCAGACGCGTTTCGACCTTATTATGGTCTCATCAGTGCAGCATTGAATTCTTAAATTCTTTTTCGCTTTTTACGTTTCCGGTTTTCACGTTTCCGGCTGTCTTGGCATTGAATTAAAAAATTAAAAATTGAATTAAAAATTAAAAAGCATTGAATTAAAAATAAAAAGCATTGAATTAATTGAATTAAAATGGCATTGAATTAAAAAGCGAAAAATTCTTTTTCGCTTTTTACGTTTCCGGCTGTCTTGGCAGAGTTTTGCTTTCTAGCACTACTGCGCTTTTTTCGGGGCATTTGTTTGGAGACACGATTATCTGCTACGTGAACGTGATGACCCTAAAAGACTTCCTGTTGGAATTGCGTTTGATTTTTGTTTTACAAATTCCTGCCAGGGGCGTAGCGGGAAATTTTAAAGGGGTAGTAAATCACAAAAGCCATCAAACCAGTCTGTAATATTTCAGTAACTTAACGACAAAAGTCAGGGGGAGGGGCCATGGCACTATGCCCCCTTCTCTCTAATCACGTTCCTGGATATGCGCGTCTTTTATTGATTTGCAGTCTCTAGGTGAATAGCTCTTTGACAATCCTTGGTCTCAAAAATGTTTACCGTCTCCTTGAAAGTAACTGATCCAAGATGTTCGTGCTTTTTTGAGTTTAAGGCTTTGAAAAATTATATTTGTTTTTTGATTATATTTGAAATGCTGGTTTCTCGCTGCTGCTGATGTCATCTGGCTTTATCTATCGAAACGTCTGGTTTTAATGTATTTAACTTAGCAAAATATCACATCTTCTGTAATAGATCATTTGATTTTCTTCACGCTCGTTTGACTTCGAACTCGGATATTGTTTTGCAATTTCTGTGCGTGTTTTTCGACATAAGAATTCGCTTTAAAGGCAGCTCGTGTCAACATTTGAGATCAAAAGTTTGATCTGCCTTGGTGGCGTACATACTTTTGGCATATTTTTCATTGACTGTGTTTACCGTTTGTCTTGAATGCAACATATCTATCTCTAATGTAGCAATCTTGACTTCATACTAGCTATCTCTTGATCGCCAAAGCAGGTGCTTTGTTGTAGCATTAGACGTTAAAGCAAGCGTAAGCTTATGTTGCTCGGTCATCTGTTTATCATGGTCTAAACTCATTTTTGCTTTTTTTGTCTGGTTTAAAGAAATTGCTGAAGTCTCACTTAACTGTCAAACTGCTTGCCGGGTTTCGCTTGGTTTATGAATAGTAGTAACCACACAATGTGGGTTTGATTCTAGCTGAAGCTCGTTTTTGGATTGTTTTAAGAATACGTGGAGGGGGAGGAGTAACAAAAGTGGTGACCTGAAACATCTTAAAATCTATGTTTTACTGACAAGTTTGGCCCGTGTCAGGAGCTTTAAGTTTTGGTGTGCAAAAAGTTTTTGTCTAAAAATATTTTAAACCACAAAAAAAAACAATAAAATTCAGATCAAAATAAACAACATCAGCTTTACATTTTAGCTTAAATGTGCCTTTCCTTTACTCTGCCCAATCTCACGTGACCGCTGTTAGTTAGGTCACTAAAATTATAATGAACGAAAGGTTGTATTTTTGGAGTGTGATGGTTGGAATTTCTCGCTAGCTTTAGTAGAAAAAATGCGGTCGGAAGAATTGAAAACATTTTTTAACTATTCCACGTTTCACTATGCTATTCATCCATCTCATTGTCAAAAGTGAAAATTGATTGAATTTTCACATTTTAAAATTCTATCTTGCTATTCTAGCATTAGGTTCCAAGTAGCTGAGGCAGCTGGATTATCACTCTTTTAGTATTTATTATACACATGTTTTTCATGCTTCAAAATTTGCTTCGGGCTAAAATTGCAAGAACGGTGTTGTTCACAAGGCCCAGTATGTAACGCATATTTTGTATCGGCAATGATTTGCCTGTAAATAGTCTAATACTTTTTAAGTTCTTAATCTATGTGTGTTGTCAATTACACAGTTAATTTTTAACTATTTCATTGTAGATACTCAGTACGGATTATGTTGCTTTATTTTAAAAACTATCGATAACTTTACGAGCTTTTAGCGTTAGTACGAACTGAAACTTGAAAAGCTAATTTTTTTCTTCAACGACCTTATTGATTTAATCTGCATATTTAGCGCATAATATTGAAAACTGAGCGATATATTTTTATCTACCATACTAGTTTTTGTGAAAAAACTTTTATTTGGTTCTTGTTTTTTTGTCGTTTTTGGCATAAAACCAGGGCCGAATTTACGTATGGGCTAAGCTGACTGAAGCCCAGGGCCCCGTAGAAAATGGGGGGCCTCGGAGAAAATGAGGGGCCTCATCACGAACAACGGAAACCTTTTTGGGGGGGTTTTACCGATATTTACAGTGAAAACAGGACATCTGCGGACATGAAGACCTTTTTTTTGGTCTTTACCGATTTTTAGTTTAAGAAATGGAAATAGCCTAGGGCCTCTCAATGCTTAAATCCGGCCCTGCATAAAACTTTTTTTCCTTGCATCGCGGCGTAATGATTTTGGCCTCATACTGGTAACCACAATGAAGTTCAACGCTTAATTTGCCATTGCATGCCGCCTTTTGGGGAAAGACAATTAAGGAATATCTGTGATGTGTCTTTTAAGAGTCCTACTACTAAGGTCTTCGCCTCTTCAGAAATCGAAGAAATGATTGATAATAAATTTGTTACTGGATGGTTAGAGCAATAGCTTGCTTATGAGAGTAGGGTTCGATACTCGGTCAAGTCTTGACAGTGAAACTGTATTATCTCCTTAGCTGTAAATAAATAACTGAGGTTATTTCCAAATTAGATTGAACTGAAAATTCTAGAGTAATTGAGGAGACTGCGAAGTGAGCTTGCGCTGTTTGAGTCGGCAGTCACCCAATGCTCAGCATTAGATGTAGTGTGCAAAAATGCAACTGAAAAACAGTTACACCGTTGTACTAGAATTAAGTCTTAACACTGCCAAAGCTTAGCAGTAAAGAGACATGAAACAAGTATCCTGTCGTTTGTATAGCAAGCTTGTGCTCAGGTAATCAAATTAGCACGAAAAACAACTTACAAAATATGAACAGGCTTAGTCACTGCGGTTGGTTCAAGGTGCAGTATAACGTGTAAATACGTGGGCAAAACATGACTCAGATTTGCTTCGTGTCGCGTGTGTTTCGCTAATCCATTGTCGAATTAATCGAATTATTTTATCCTTCATGACAACATTCCGATATTAAAAAATCATTTTTTATCATTTGTCAGCTATGTTTTGTTGCTACAATTTCGTGACAGTAGCAAGTGACAAGGGGTCTTATCGGCCAGTGACTTCGTGGTTAAAAATGCTGCTGACGGTGCGGAAAGTCCGGGGTTCGATTCCTGCCTCGTCAAATCGGACACAGTTTCCATGTCCAAAAATCGTGGGCTTTTGGCCCTTGGGCTTTGTTCTTGTCGGGTGGAGATGGGCCCCACCGCTCATTACACGTTCGGTGTAATACGTTTGTGATGGAGATACGATTTTATTGATTTCAAACTTCTCTTACCTCGTCAAAAGTATTTTAAAAAATATAAACTCATTACAACTCTTTATTTGTGCAGTTACTAGAACTTTGTCTTAAATCACTAGCAAACTTGCATATCTCGTTGCATAAATGTGGATAATTTATCCTGCTAGTGTGTGTCGGACCGGTCCGATCAGCGTTTTTTTGATTTTTGGGGTTAACAATGACGTGTAGGGATTCAAAATGGACCGGTAGGGAATCTTGAAATAAAAACGAATTTCCTCCAGTTTTTTTTAGTCCACACTTAAATTGGATCCTAAAACCTTTAGAAAAAAAAACTTGTTTCGATAGATAGAGCTTGATCAACGTGACAATTACTCTGTCCACATGTTCAATTTTAGTATTTTAGGCTCTCGGTTTTTGGTTCTAGTTTCTGCATCATAAACAATTTCATGATGTCCTAATCATTTTTTTAACTATGACGTCAAGAAATTGATTATGATACAGAAACTAATACCAAAAACCGCGGGTCTAAAGCCCGCAAAAATTAGACATGTAGACGGGGTGAATCAGTAGCAAAAATAAACTTGAATCACCAGCGACGTTGCCGAGGTCGAGTTATCGAGACTTACAGTACATAAGAGACGACGTGAGACACTTATTAATAATTCAGTATATCGTAACATCATGATTTATATTTAATATCGAATTTCCATTTCAGAATGAAGTGAAAAATCGGAAAGAAGTTGCTCATAGTGCACACTCGAAAAGCGCGAACGACAAGGTAATATCTAGTTTATTTTAAGTCGAATTAGACTGCACAGTAATATTTTGCTGGTACAATGTGGCCGTAGAAATACAAGCTTCTAAACTCATCCTTAGGCAAGAATTACCTTGTCCGCATGTTTAATTTAGTGGGCTTAATGCCCGCAAGCTTTGGATCATATTCAAATTTTTGATGTCATGATTGAAAAAAGTGATTATAACATCAAAAATTTAATTATGATGCAGAAAGCCCAAGAGCTTTAATTTGGCTCACTGAAATTGGACATGTGGGCAGGGTAAATACCGACATGCACTGCCTAAGAGCACCATGGCATTGAGTTCTTCATTTCTATCTCAGAAATTTCGAAGTGCCTGAACTTTCTTAATTTTTATAAATTTGCAACTTCATTTTGTAATATTGTTGTCGTGCGAATGTTTTGGGTCTGCTTTTGACTGTTGTGGCTGTATTTTTTTATTGGCACCAAAAAATCTCGCTGCTTGCTCCGCATTAGAATTTTTTTCGTAAAATTGAAATATTTCTACTGCTTAAACTTTAAATCATTATTAGATTGAAGTGTAAAGCAATACAAATAACTTATCGAGCGCTCTACTTCAGCAGATGACAAAGCGTTTACTGTTTCTGTAGCTGCTTTCCAGTTTATATTGTTTAAAGTTTTTGTGTTTAACTGCACAAAAGTCACTAAACTCGCGAATATATGTCTGTAGCAATTACGTCTGTTTTGTGTTCGCTCAATAAAATATTTGACGATGCCTAAATTGTAATTCTGGTCTCTGTATTCGTTCGCAATTCGCTTAGCTCCTAGTCTGTTTAAGGACGTTTTACACTTTTCTGAACTCGCGTTGAAATTTTGTCTCGCTAAATGCTATGCTGCGTGTATAAACAGTTTTTAGAAAATAAAGGTTACATTTTTTTGAGTAAACAGAAGTCCATCTTTGTTTGAGCGGCACGGTCATTGTCAAATTTTTGCTGCCTGTGACTTCTGTAACTTGATGCGAAAAAAGCATTGTTAGTCACAGCTGATACGGAAGTTTTTGTCGCCTATTTGGCGCTGAAGTTGGGAGCGTGGTTTGAAGGCAGCCGTGATCAATAGGTGATGGGTTCAAATCCTCCTAAGTTTTGTTGTAGCGTTTGATCAAGATACTTAATGAAAATTACTTTTGCTTACTAAAATTTAACACCAGAATAAAAGCATACAAACGCCAACTCGTTTTAGAACGAGTCTGCATTTCTTTATAAAAATATATGCTTGCTCGTAACAGGGATACCGTGATTGTTTATAGCTGTTGAGCGATGTTTCTGGTATACTTTGACGTATGCCGCTGATTTTTGAACTTGAGAAAAGCACTAACATTTTCACATTTGTCGCAGGGAAAAGAAGAAAAAAATGACAAGAAAAATAACGTCGATAAGGTGTGTATTGTTCATTTGTGATTGTGTAATGAGATAGATCATACCACATTAAAAACTGTTTTTGAATTCGGTGTTATACATTAACGACTATTTTTATGCCATTAAATAATAAAAATATCAAATACTAGCGACCAAGTGTAGCAGTGCGTCCGTTGTTTAGACTTGATGTCTTGCATTCTTGCGTTGTTGTTTTTTTTTCGTGTGCCATATTAATATATATTTTTGCAGGGCACTGCTTCTCTGCCAACTTGCATGTTTTACATTCACCCATAACTACTGTTTTGAAATTACACTGCATTTTTTTGCGTATGAAAAGTTTCTTCTGTGAAAACTTACACTGCTTATTCAAATTTCGACTATTTTTTTAAGGTGTTTTCTTCCCTCTTGTAGATGAGTTGTGGCAACCATGTGTTAATAAATATTTTGATCTTATGAAGTTATAGTTTGAAAATTGACACTTGTTTCAACGTTCTGCACCGGTCGGTTAGCTCAGTTGTGAAGCAAATCGCTATCGGTGTGGGAGGTCTGGGGTTCGATTTCCGTGTCAGTTAGATCGCGCACAGCGTCACCAACGGCTCGCCACCGCTGCGACGTTTCTTCGTAGCTGTGTTGCTCTAGCGCTAAGAGCAGAGATGAGCCCCGGCACTTGTTACACGCTTCGGCGTGACATTGCGAGTCTAATAAAGATTTGATTTTGTTTTAACGTTCTACGTTTTGCTGCTACAGTACTTTCTTTTTTTGGCTTCGTTTGTCAGCAACATGGTCTAGCGCAGTGGTTCTTAACCTGGGCGCTACCGCCCCCTAGTGGGCGCTGTTAACTTTTAGAGGGGCGGAAATACTCAGGGGGTGCTATGGAGAACGTTACATTCAGAAGGTGTAAAGATATTTTGTGTCATGATCAATACATACACGTGCTCTATGGGCCTGCTAGCCCAGGGCTGGAAAAGAAAAGAAGGGTTTTCTGCGAATGTTGTGACCTTTTTTGTTTGCTCTTCGCTGTTCTTTAGTGGAAAATAGGACATCTACGGACGTAATGACCTTTCCTCTTTTTTTTGCTGTTCAGTTATTTTTAGTGGAAAATAGGACATCTGGGTGGCAGGCTAAGAAAACCTCTGAAAAGGGGCGCTGGGGGGAAAAGTTTTAAGAACCACTGGCCTAGCGGTACCGCGGGCAGGTTACAGATCCTACGTGACGGGTTCGATTCACGGCTGGAGCCGATTACATTTGACATACCCGGTGGCTGCTGAGTCAAAGAGCGTAATCTCACTTTGCAGTCTCCCTCAATTACTGTTCAATTTTCTGTTCTGTTCAATTTCTGTTGTTGACCTTAGCACCAATTTTTCGCCAATTATTAATATTTAAAAGTCGAAAACTAAAAACTTCTGCTGATACATTGCAAGCTGATGCTAAATTTTACTCTCGCAGAAATCAACAGTAAGCGAAAAATTTGAAGAAATCAAGAAAGATGCATCTCTGTCCCAAATGTTTGTCGATCACAGAAGTCATGGCTCCAAAGCTTTGCTTCAAAACGAATTCTTAACCGCTATAAATCAATATGATTCAGCAATCGAATGTATGGAGAGGCTCCAAAATACTGGTGTAAGTATTCTAAGCACTATTATCGTTTGTAGCCGACTGTTTCAAACTGAAAACTCCTTAATCATGAAGAAGTAACAGCTCCATTACGCATCACCACTCAATGACTTGTTATTGAAATTTTATGGGAAAAAGATATCTAAAATTATTTAAAAATTTTTAAGAGTGTAAATTTGATAGGGTTTTAGGGATACTCTGAAGTGAGCTTGTGCTCTGCGAGTCAGCAGCCACCTGGCACATATGCCAAGATTTTTCTTGTCCAACTAGATCGAGTTTTGAAAGTGATTTGATGATTGCTGACCGTTTATTTAAAGGCCGATCATTTTTTGCGGCTTCAGAATAGACCTTTACTGCTTGTAGTTGCATCAAAATTAGTTGATATTATTCTTTTTTATAAGAAACCAAAAAACAAGATGTGTTAGACCTATCCCTGTCGGCTTATGCAGGAAACCTTGCAAAGAACGGGCTAGTTGAGACTTGTTTATTTGACTTTTGCATGCGAAATTGATCCGATGCGCACTATACATCCGAAATTCAATTTCGCCATGATTTACAATTATCCGTTATGTATGAAGTTTGCTGTAATTACCGTAGTCTGCGGATTATTGCTTTGCTGATCAAAAAATCCGCCAAGTCGTTGCAATTATCTGGAAGCATTTTTCCAGAGGATGTATCCACAAATTGCGTAAGAGGTAGCCCCTGGTCATAGTCACCACGCTGCTAGCCACAATTTTACTTGATTTTTGCTGGTAGTTCAATATTTTTGCCTTGCTTTTTGAAGCGTTTTAGACTCCATTTGGTTTCTAAAAATGGAAATCGTGCTCTAGTTTCGAGAAAACCATGGAGCAGGATGGTGTTTTGTTTTATTTTGATTACATAATAAAGCCAGAACAAATTAGTACATATTTAAATGAGACGTTTCGGTTAAGTTTCACTAACCATTATCGATCTTATTCAAATAGATTTGAATAAGATTCAAATAGATTTGAATAAGATTGATAATGGTAAGTGAAACTTAACCAAAACGTCTCAATTAAATATGTACCAATTTGTTCTGGCTTTATTATTTGTGATTAAAGTGCATGAAATTTCCATCAACCATTCTCTGAAGTTTTACTTTGAAATCCCAGCATTTTCCATTAAAAAGAAGATTTTTCTGTCTATTTGTAGAATTCCAAAGTATCTCGAATTGATCGATTTGTTTTAATTTATTCACGTGGATGGGTGAGTGTTGAAATCCGTTCGCCGCATGAGGTCGCCAAATCATTGGATTTTTTTGCGATGCTACTGGGTCCAAATGCCAATCCCACCGACGTTCTTCATCCAGTTGCTTATTACGCTGTGGCTTATGCTCAATATCTGCTCAACAAGTAAGTTGGTAGCATCGCTAAGAGTTATGTTTAAGAAGAAAGCTTTATTTACAAATTGTAATATTTTTAGCTTTTTAATGATATCAAATCCGCTTAATCTTGGAATGAAAATGATTAAAGAAAAGCGAATTAAACGAATAAAATGGCCGGGTGAGTTGTAGCTAAATGCTTGAAATTGAAACTTTTGATCATGAAAAATCAAATCGAGCAAAAATCGAATCTTCATTATACTCGCGGTATTACGCCTAAACGTGTAACGAGTGCGGGGCCCATCTCCGCGGCTTAGCGCCTGGGCTAAACAGATCCGAAGAAACGTTGCAGCGGTGGCGAGCCGTTGGCGACACTGTGTCAGATTTGATTGGCGCGGGAATCGAACCCCAGACCTCCCGCACAAGCGATGTGCGTGACAACTGAGCTAAAGGGCGGAAAAGCTCTACTAAATTAATCACCTTTATGCGTTGTAACTTCACCTTCTGTGCTTTGTTCTTTCGTCATGTTCTAGTAAGTAAACGATGAAGATAAGTAATATTGTCTACTGCCCAGCCATCTAGGCTGATGGGTCGGCGTGGTGGGAAATTTGCAGTTTGACCGTTCTTCATTTGTACCAAGTACAAGGCATAGCACCCTATGCTTGGCAAAACATGATTTTATGGTACTCATTTTGCACCGATGGTTTACTGAAATTCTCTGAAGGGTATTGGGCAACCTTAAAGTTTTATAAAGCATCACATGGTTTCCTTAGCTTTGAAGGTTTAGCAGAGATGGGATTTGAGTGAAATTGCGCCTACAGTAAAAATTATATCGCATTCCTACCGAAATTGATTCTCTATTCTGCAGCTGTGTGATTCATAGCAGGGCTGCGAACTCGAAGGGACTCGATCATTTTGCCGAACTCGAACTTGAACTCTAATAAAACTGTTCGAGTTTGAGTTTATTAGAAAGATATTTAAACTGTTGGAAAGAAATAACTGCGAAATATAGTTTGTTGTTCATTTGTGACCACAACACTGACAATTTCGATGGTAATAAACAGCTGAGGTATAGTCTTGAATCTACTGCACTGGCGAAATATTTTTATCTTTTTAATGGCATGAGCACCGGCGGTGAAAAAGTTGTCTCGATTTTGGAAATTCATCTGCCTGAACTCGAACTTGAACTCGAAAAAGCTTAATTTTTGTCGAACTCGAACTTGAACTCGGACTTGCTAAAATAGATTGAACTCGAACTCGAATAAAATTCCATCGAGTTCGCTGCCCTGATTTATAGTCCACATATATTTTTCTGCGGTACCGTTGTATGGAATATTATCGATTAATTTAATTTTGTTGAACGAAATTCAGCATTTTTCAAACTAGATATAAAAAAAGACTAAGACCTCACCAGTAACTGAAGTTGAATGCGAAGTGGGCATAGCGCTCTTCAAATCAGCAGCTACGCGAACTACAATTTAGACACGATCGACTCTAGCTGTGAATCAAACCCGTCGAGTAGGATCTGTAACTTGCGCGGTACCGCTTATTCATCGAAACTCGTGCTTAACGAACTTTGTTTTAAATTAGCTGAGCGTAATAAGTAGTGCTGGGTTCAAGTAAGCTTCAGAAAATTACTTAAGCAACAAGTAATTTTTTAACGCTTACTTACGTAGCTCAAGTAATTCAAGTAATTTCAAAAGTAGGCTATTCAGAGACAATAAATCACTTTATTATCAGTATTACACGTTCTCTCGTTTACAAAGACTATTTGTTTTATTTGTTTGCGCGCAAAGTATCTACACGCAAAAATCAGACAGACAATCAATTCGTTGTTTCTTATTCTTGAAGCCAATTCTTGTCTCAAGTTTGCTTTGATTTTGTCAGGGAACCAAAGAAACATTTTTTTCGTGGCTTTTCTTTTTGTTGAAATCTTGAGTTTTTGAAACCCAACCATTTTGACTCTCCTTGCTTTTCTCAATCTTGCACATTGGCAACGAATCTGCATCCAACAATCTTGCAAGAACAACCTCCGCTAAATCTATTTTTTGCGAGCCAGAAAGAATTGTCAGCTGTTTTTGTTTTGATTCAGCAAACTTCGCTGGACAGTATTTGCTTTTCACAATTGAATCGTCGCCTAACTTAACAAGAACATGTTTCCAAAACTTCCGACTTCTTTCCAGTAGGTTTTTTCCAATCACTTGAGTTTGATTTACATAGTGTTATAAAGCAGACTTAACATTGCAGCAAAGCAAGCCAGCCGAGAGCTACGCACCAAAACTATATTGTCACAACACGTTTAACACAATAGGCTTTATTTTGTCACTATCAAAAAGTTACTTAGAATTTTCAAGTCGTCGAGATCATTATTTAAGTAACTATAACTATTTTACTGAAGTACTTAAGTAATTGCTTGCTTGAATCCAGCACTAGTAATAAGTGTCGTGAGAGTGTTTGGTTTTGCTGACTGGAAAAATGTCTCCTCCAGGAATTGATGAATTCATCCCGCAGTCGGAGCCAGATCGTCTTTTAAAATTGATGAAGGATCTTCTCTATGCTTCACAACACCTTCCCAAACCAAACGCAATCTGCTTTTATAACCATTGTGACAAAGATGACAAAAATGAAAACCATGGTTATGGGATGTGTGAAAAGGAAGTACATCGGAAAGAAATGTATAGCAGCGACTTTAATTTTGAAGTGAGTTGTGAAAAATGTTGTAGATTTTTTTTGATTTTTTGGGTCTACATACGGCACACGTAAAGTTGGATCCATTCATTATTTTTCAATTTTTTAAATTCAAATTCTTTGGTTTTGGTAAAGCAAAATTCAAATTTGGCATTGACTTTAAAAAAATAAAATCCAAATTCATAGCGTTGCTAAAGCTGATTTCACCTTTAATTTCACTTATTTTGAAAGGGCTAATGGAAAATTTGAGTTTCTTGTGGCGAATCTCACCACTTTCGAGCTCGTAAAACTTGATAGTTTAGACTTGATTGGTCGATATTTGATATACCAGACTATCAAATAGGCTTTAAAAAAAAAATATCTTTTAGTAGTAGGCTACTAGCGAATTGTTCAAAATATATTCAGAATATTCATAAATCTACTGAGAGTCGGATTAGTTACAGAATAATTGTAATAGTGTAATTGAATATAATTTATTACGCTTTCTCATGTAATTCAAATTGTAATTACAATTGAGTTTTGCGGTGCAAAGTAATTGTAATAAAAATGTAATTGAATACTGTTTGGGTGAAATTGTCATTCCAATTGTAATTGATTCAACTCGGGTATAATCAATTGCAAAAAAAAGTTACCAGATACAAAAACATTACAGTTTTTATCAGGGAACTGTTGGCTACCTTTTTCTCAGTGTTCTTTTATTTCCTGCCTGATGGTAAAATAAATAAATTTTAATCAGCTTATCTTGAAAATTGCTGATGTTGAAGATAATTTATTCTTCTTTTGCAATTTTATTGTAATTTAACTGCCCCAAAAACAATTTCAAAAAAATGGGGTCCCGTCAACCGGATGTAAAGTTCGTTCTTTCGCAGGTTCACTAGGATGTTAGCTGTTGCAAAAATAAATTTAAACCACCTTGCAGCGTCACATCACAAACTTTCGGTTTGATTGATAAATTTTATGGAACGTTTGCAATATGTGCAGCTGATATTAACCTCTTACAAATCGCTACTTTTGCTTGGTAAGTTCAAGTCGAAAAAATCCCAAATCGTCGAATGTTAAATCAAGATATTCAAATTCATTGACTTTGAAAAAAACGAAATTCAAATTCTTTTGATTTTGAAAAAACAAAATTCAAATTCATGACGAATTCGTGATCGGATTCAAATTCAAAATTCAAATTCAGTCCAACCCCGGACACAAGCACTACGCATAGCATGATTTTAGTCTGGTCCAAAAGTAGTCGATTTTCGGTTTTCCGCTAATACTTTTTGCGGAAGATTACTCCTTTTTGCGAAGCGGTAGAACTGAAAGTTGATCAACCATTTAAGTAAAATAGCGCAGCTAAAAACAGCTGAAAATACTACTGCAGACAAGTACAAACTATAGATAAATACAAAACTACTAGATAAATACCTCAGATGAATAACTTCTCATCCTTGAATCCTTGTTTGATGTTTATTCAACAACTCAAACCAAATCTCAAATTATTTTGGCCGACATTTTAACTCACTTTTCTGCCCTACGTCATCTTCCTTCTTTTGCTCCATGGCATAAATAACGTTGATAATGGCATCAGAAATGAGACGAAACATGTGCTCGAGTATTTTTAGCTGTTTTTGGCTGTAGTATTTCTAATTATTTTACTTCTTGACTGAGTTACTTTTTGCAGGGCTACATGAAGGTTTATTGTTCGTGGGATTGCCTTGTTTGTTTCCATTATAAATGTTGGTCCAAGTTCAAGCATAATAACTTTAAGAAAACTGGCGATAAGGTAATGTGCTGTTTGTCTTTGTTCCTTTTTTGAAAACAGTTTTGTTACCCAGAGCGTATGCTTTAACACACAGGAATAGATCTAGAAGTTATTAGGAGGGGGGAGGCTTGCAATCCAAAAATTTCTAATTTTGCATTTTTGGGGGTGTAAGAGCATAGAAATATTGATATATTAGTAAAAGTTAAGATGAAGTTTTGATTCCCTTGGACCACCCTCTGGCCTATGATACAGATCCCTTCTTTTTTCGTCGTGCTGCGAAAATTGATTAAAATCGCCAGATAAAAGGTTTCAATTTTAAACGTGTCAGCGTAGTTTCATAATTACTACATTTTTGCCGTACCTGTCATTACAACTTACGTAATTTTTTTCTTGATGACGCTTTGACGTCATTTACGTCAACGTCGATTTTCAATATTGCGTCCTTCACAATTCTGTAAGCCAGTAAAAATCACATAAAGATTATATAATTTTGAATCTGTCAAGGTATTAATGATATTGTGTTCGTTGGATGGATTGCTGTCAATTGTACATTGCGGAAAGGCTTAACCGCTTGATAACTCGTAGCGGAAACGACTTCTCTTTCTGTGTGCGTGTGATTACTGATTATCCGTAGTGCTTGCAGTACAGTAGAGTTGGCAGTTAGTAAAACATGAAACTTAATTTTAGCCATGCCTGGCTGTGGACGAAATAGCCTAACTTAC
The DNA here is from genome assembly GCA_964006365.1 of Trididemnum miniatum. Classification (NCBI taxonomy): domain Eukaryota; kingdom Metazoa; phylum Chordata; class Ascidiacea; order Aplousobranchia; family Didemnidae; genus Trididemnum; species Trididemnum miniatum. Next base: position 12,371,040 of record OZ023242.1, on the reverse strand, counting down.
TTTTTAATAAACCAAATTATCTTAAAACTTATGAGTTCCAGCTACAAAGTCAAAGAAAACGAGGGGAATGTATAACCTAGTAAAGTGAGCATAATAGCATATGGTGTTATATTAGGCCTTAGAGACTTACTAGATAAACGCTGTAAAAAACATTTCTACGACTGATTTCGCGGTTTCATCGCTCATTAGATGGACTTACTTTGGCTGTACTTATTTTAGTTCTAGTAAAATGAGTCAGTGGTAACCGAAAGCCTAAGCAATTGGAATCATAGTAAGTATAGTAGCATAAGTTGCTCATGCGGTAACGAAACACTGAATTTCAATATCGTCCCAGAGAACTTTTTGTTGCATATTTATGTTTCTATCGCGAGAAAGTGATCAATGCGCTATACAAGCTCGCTTAGGAGTTGCCAGCCATCTGTCTACCACACCAAGATGGGGAATCCCGCTAAGTGTCTTTCCCAACGGCACAACAATTAAACTTGCCGGCATGTTCTCCACTCTGTCCCATTAATGCTGAGCGTCAAGCAGGGACGCTGTGAATACCAACTTAAAAGTCATTGGTTTGATCCGACTTGGAATCAAACTGAGGTCTACAGCTCCCGAGGCGGGCGTTGTTACCACTCGGCCATCTAAGTTAGTTCCGAATGAGAGTTTAACTTTTTGGTTAAATATGATAAAATAGCATAGTTTTAGGTGCCTTCTTTAATATCGTAGTAGTTGTGCCCAAGGTCGGATTTAGACTGAGAAGCTATAGGCTATTTGATCAACGAGGCCCTAGTGAGCAAGTATCTCTCTCATTTCATACTGATATAAAGGTCTTGATGGTCGATTACTCAAAAAGGAAAAGGTCGTGATGGTCGATTTCCTAAAGAAAGTCTTGGTTGTTCGTGACGAGACTCTTCGTTTCTCTTAGGCTTTAAGCTTCAGCGTACCTAGCCTATTGGTATATCTGACCCTGGGTTGTATGTACTGTTTTGCGTCGCCGTAATCAAAACATTTTAGAAGCGGTTCAAGTATGGAGGCCGGATTAATGTATAAATTTCGCAGCATTTATTGGTGTCTTAACTGAGTAAATGTTACTTAATTGTAACAGCCCGAACTCTTGATTTGGACAAAAGGTATCGCTCTTATTCATGTGCATATACAAAACTTGAAGGTGGATTCAGTTCTTTGGTTTACTGCCACTGAGCTTTTTACATAATACGTTTTCAATGCGCATGCAATTTGTATTTGGACAAGGCCTACTTTTTCAAATTACGGTAAAGTGGAAAAACGCTCCGAGTTATGGTTAATACAAATTTCCTCAATTCTTACGACTAGGCTACGATCTAAAACAGTTTACACTATCTTGCGCGTTTCTACAACTTAGTAAGTATATTTAAATAGTTGTGTTTTTCACTCTTAGAGACGAGCAGCCATGGCACACATTGGAACAGTGCTTTTCTACCGGGTGTATTGTACAGTACACCCAATAAAAATGGACCAAAGATTAGGAGGGGTGAATCAGTATAACGCGGTGTGCGCACACCATAAAATAGTGAATTAGATTTCATACCAGGTGTCGCTGTGTCATTATGAATAGGCAGAACTGATTCTGAGCATGAGCACACGTCGCCAACTGCTTGCCACCGTCGCGATGTTTCTTTGGAGCTGTGCTGCCCGAGCCGTGTCAGCCGTGTAATCGGGTCTCGCCATTCGTCACACGCCCCAGCGTCGCATTGCGAGTATAATGAAGATTTGATTTTGCTTTTTTATGATTGTTACCTTGTCAGTGTATTGAGTTGTAAAGATACCTTCTTCAGAAAATGCGCACATTAACCTTTTGTGAAATCAGTCTATTAACGTGTTGGGGAATGGCTAAACAGGAAGTTGAAATCCCGGTGTAAAGTCGACTGGGTTGTACAAAGTTGAAAGCGTGTTCGATTTCAAAAAAGGTCGACAAGCACTGCATTAGAATGAGAAAAAGCACCAAACAATTTTTGTTCCAGTTTTACTTATCTTGCTTTTTTTTCATCCAGGACATTCTTGATGTAGATTGTTTAACCGATGGATGCCAGGGAACAATATGTCGTATAGTGATGATTGATGAAAAGCAAAGTGTTAAGAAAGATGTAAGTACTTACCAGGGTTTTCTAGAGAAAAAAATGTCTTATCTGTATAAATTTCCTAGATTCTTAAAATTGGTTTGTAAAAGCATTATGGATCTTTAATAATGTGCGGAAAACTATCTAAGAAATGAATAAGGCTGAAGCCTTTGCAAGCTTCACTTTAGACGGTGCTTTTTTAATGTGAATTTGGAGTGGGAAATTGCATTACCACCTGAATGCTAAATGGTCAAAGTGTTGTGATTCGTTGACGAGATTCTATGTTCGGTTGAGTAATACCAATGGTAATAACGGTTTGGGAAGCACATTGCTTAGCGGTTTTCTAATTTCATAGCTATTCTCTCTGGATGCCTTGTCGGAAATAGAGTTCGGCTGTAGCAGGGCTGCAAATTTCGTAACCTCTATTCAAAATATTTCGAGCTTGCAGATGTGGGCTGTAGTTGAACCTATAGCTTTACAACAGGGGTGACGAACCTATTTGCTGTCGCGGGCCACTTTGTTTCTTACCAATAAGCAAGCGGGCCGCCTAACTTTTAGTCATAAACAGTGGCGTAGCGAGAAATTTTAAATGGGGGAAGCCATAATTTCCGTATTTCTTTTAAGCGTTTTTTTTTTTCGGCAGAACAAATTTGAAAATGATAGAGAAACTAGAAAAGCTCTTGGAGGGTCCGGTGGCATGCTCTCTCGGAAAATTTTTGAAAATTTACCTGCTGTAATGGCTATTTGTAGTGCTTTTTGAATAATCCTCTGGCAAATTTTGTTTAAATTTTTTGACCCTGATTCTGAGTGCTTTGCCAAATATGATGCATTTGGCGAGCACATTTTCGATTACGCGTGCTTAAGGCGTAAGGCTTATCGCTCTCGAAGAGGTTCGAAGTTATGGAAAAATTGTATACATCAAAAACTATTTTGAAAATGGCTGGTGGGAGGATGCATACCTCTCATCCTAACCCTTGGATTAGCCACTGACCATAAGCCACAGAAACTATCAAAAGAGTCTGGCATGTTTCAGTCACTTGGCACCATTAGTTTTGTTCTTTTTTTACTAAAAGGCAGAGTCAAAAAGGGGGAAGGATGGTACAATGGGCTCCTCTGATTACGCTCCTGGTCATAAACATATCGGATATCGGTCCAATTTTTTTGAAATACTCTCTTTTCATCTACAATATTTCGTTTTTTCGCTGAAGACATCGCTGAAGACAAGTGGCTAATCAAATATTGATTAAAAAACAGAATAACAAATACCTAGAGAAAGCAGTAAAATTTGCATATGATAAATGGTACTGCCACCTCACCAATTCATTTCCGCAAACTCACATAATTCCTACTATTGTAAAGCAAGCTAAGCTCTCACTCGAATAGTTACTCGTAAACTGCTGCACTATGCTAAAGCTGCAACGGACTCGAGTTATGTTGTTATTATTTTATAATAATGGATGAACTGCTGAATCCTGAAACAGATGACTTGTATTGCGCGTTTATATAATTACTGTGTGATACGCGCTTGATTAAATCAGCTTTTAGTATCGCATCGCAAAGATTAGACGGGGGAAAAAATGTTTAAAAGAAAACATTTTGGTCTCGCCAAAATGTTCGCCGCATGTTCGTCACCTCTGCTTTACAACCATGGCGTTCGATAAACATCACTCCGACCCACTAACCCTTTTCATCAAAAAGATATTCAAGAAAGTGTATACTTTTTAGTTAACTTCTGACAAAACGGCGAAAGATAAAGAAGTTCATCGGAAGAACTCCAATCCTCGTATGTCGAAAAATGAACGCAACCTTAATAAACGGATGAAACAATTGGAAGAAGCGAAAGATAAGAAAGTTCAGTTGAAGAAAAAGATTGATGAAGCGGCAGCTAAAGTAAACTTTTCACGCAATTCTTTAGCTTTGTAGTGGAACTAAAAGGGTTAACAGGTCGGTTGGGTAGTAATTGGAGACGATGCTTTCGGTGCGAGAGTCTGGAGTTTCATTCCCGGGACGATCCAACGCAGTGTTGCCAACGGTCCGTCATCGCTGTGACGTTTTTTCGAAATTGTGTTGCGCAGGTGCTATGACGCGGAGATGGGCCCCGCCACTCCTTATAAGCTTCGGCGTAGTACCGCGAGTATAACGAAGATTTGGTTTGATTTTTTTATGATTAAAAACTTTATTTTTGAACTGTCTTTCTGAAATCGCTTTGTTTATTCATTTCTTCATTTTAAAAAGTGGGTGATGACATGTAAAAGTTCTTTTGCTTACTGAAGCGTAAAGTTTTCTGCTAGCGAGATATCTTTGCACGCTTGAGCATGCAAATGAACTTCTATGCGTCATCATTGTGAATTGAAGTGCAATTACTGCTGTGTCTTTTGTTCTGTGGTACAGTTGCTTAGTGAATTCTTTCCTGGTTTTCGCTGTAAATAATTGAGATGAATTGAAATCATTCAACAGTGCATTGAATAAGTCTGCGAAGTGAGCTTGTACTTTTGGTCAGCAGCTACCCTAAACTGTGTCAGCTACAATCGGTTCTGGTTTAGTTTCTTTTTTTTTGTGTGTCTAGTTATTATCACTAGAACGTGATCAAAGCGCTATGACGAGCTCGTTTGGGAGTGCCGACCAACTGTCTACCACTCCAAGGTGAAGGAGTCCCGTTAAGTGCCTTTCCCTACGGCACAACAAGTAAACTTGCCGGCTTGTTCTCCACACGGTCCCTTTAATGATGAGCGTCATCAGGGAAGCTGCGAATACCAATTTGGCGGTTGTTGGTTTGACCCGACTCGGAATCAAACTGCAGTCTACAGCTCTGGACTCCAGAGGCAGATGCTGTTACCATTCGCCCATCTGAGCTGTAAAAATTGACCACGTTACCAAGAATATGTAACCTCGGGCACTAAGCAATTTCGCTAAGACTGTGGAGTATTTCGCATTAGTGTGTTACTAATTAAAATTTTCAGAGCCAAGAAGCTGCGAAAGCAAAACCAGAAAAACCCCACGAAGTCAGAGGTGAGCAGTCTTCTTTATTTGAGCTTTGATTATAGACTCTGTTTGCATACATTTGTTTAGCTGCTACGGTGGCCAGACTGCATTGCCCCATAGCAAGCTGTGCTCACTCGCTAGTATTTTATCCTTTTTTTGCAAATGCGATCGACATGCTTTCACAAACTCGCTCAGGAGGTGCCGACCACCTGTCTACGACCGAAAGATGGTAAAATCTGGTTAAATTTCTTTCTAAACAGCGCAAGTACACTTATCGGCAGTGGTGGTAATTATGAACAAGATTTCAGCCTTCTCGAATTTTCAGTATTAGTTTTGTCATGTAATTTCTACTGAGGCTAAGTGGTGTTTTTAAAATTTAGTTCCACGATTTTGTCTTGGTTTTGCAAAAACACGGAAAGAGTATTCGAATTTCGTGGCAGCTTTGCTTGTTTTAAAACAGTTTTGCCTGATTAGTTTCGCCTTGAAAGGTCTCGTCATTCACAAAGCTGAGTTGTTGATTATTGTTATTTCAAGTTGGGATAACAATGTTTGTTGCAGTTTTTACGGATGAGGAAATTAAAAATGCAACTATCATAACAAGATCTAACGAGGTGAGAGACCTGTTTTTCGGGGGGTTTGGATTTAACTGTGCGTTCTCATTTATACCATTACCAACGACATATTAAGTAAACTTACCAGCTTGTTCTTCATATCGTTATTGTAATGAAGTCCAACCAGAAAGCTGTGAATGCCAATGTTAATGTCATTGGTTTAATCCCATCCGGCCCGTTGGCATAGTAGTTTTTTTCTGTCGATGGTGTGGGGTTTGATTCCCAAGCCGGTCTAATCAGACACTGTGTCGCTTACGGTTCGTTACCACTTGAACGTCTTTTCAGAGCTGTGTTGCGCAGACGTTAAGTCGTGGAGATGGCCCCGCCATAAGTGAGATGGGCCCCGCCACTCGTTACACGCTTTGGCGTTGTACCGCGAGTATAGTGAAGATTTGATTTGATTCTGACACGAAGTCAAACTACTAGCTTCCAAAGACGGACGCTTTATTTCCTAACCAACTGACTCGTCGAACTGCGTATACTGGTATTGATTATGCAGTTGCAAATATTATACAGTTGTGCTTAACTGGCCCTCGTAACAAGGTACAAAATAAGAGGTTCAAAGACAACGAATGTTTGTTTTGTGATGAAAAAGTTTTAATCGTTATTCCAGGCCAGAGTGAAAAGCGTGAAGACGAAATCGAAGAAGCGAAATAATGCGGTTACTATTAATACATTCTTGGCTAACTCCAGAAATAGACTGGAAATGACCGAAATTGAACAGTTGATCATAAAGTAAGCAGTTGCTGTAATGAACCAAGTCAATGGCTGGTGTCATCTTTTATGATTTGTGGAACATAGAGCATTCTACTTGATTATGCAAGCAACCACTTACGCATGTTTGATAAACGTAATAACCCCGCCACATGTGAAGGGCTTTGGTGTTGTTCCGCAAGTATGGCGAAGATTTGACTCCGCCTCGTAGTTAAACTCTACTTGAGGCTTTGACAAAGTAATGAGCAGTAAAGTCAACCGTGCATCGAGGAGACGGCCAGGAGCTGGTGATCTTTGAATCAGTAGCCAGCCGAAATATGTGTCGAAAGCCCTTGGCTCTAGCCGTAAATCGAACCTGCCGCAAATGTTCTTCGAGTCTGATTTAAAAAAGTTATGGTCTTCATCGTACCCCACTTTTACTTATTTTTGTATTTTACTAGGCTGCCTTTTGAGGGTGAGTTACCCGTAAATTTAGTTACCCGTGAATAAATGGGGTGGATGAATAAAACTCCTGAAGATGACCATTCTCTGTGACTAACGAGGGCTTAGAGCCGAAATAGCGATTTCTTCCTTATTTTGTTTGTTTTTTTGGCGCAATTGAATAATGTTCCAAACCGTGCCATTGTTCTCTTCGTTTAACTACTTCGTTCTTCTTGCAGCAGCCAAGCTTCTGACACGCCCTTCCAAGTGCCTGCTCAATTAAGAGAAGAAATTGCTCATTTTGAAAGTGGACTCTCTGATGAAGAAATCTTCTGGACTACTTGGATATATGAGTAAGTCGGTTGCTTGAATTAAAGCTCGCTAAGCACTGCAACAGTGCAACTCCATGATAAGATGTTTGTAATGTTGCATTCACCGGCCGGTTAGTTAGGTTGTTAAGCAGATGGGTGTGGGAGGTCTGGGGTTCGATTGCCCATTTACCGGCCGATTAAATCGGACGCAATGTCGTCAGCGGCTCGCGCCGCTTCGATGTTTCATCGGAGCTGTGTTGTCTGGCGCTAATTCTCGGAGATGGGCCCAGTCACTAGTTACACGCTTGGGTATAATGAATATTTGATCATGTTTGTGTGTAAAGTTTAGGTAATCTTTATCACTGTTGGTATTGTAAGTCTGTTCGGTTGTTTTTGTCTGAGCTTGAATGGAACAAAAACGATAAAAAATCAATCAAAAAAATTATTTTTCAGATATTTCGAAAATTTTTTCGATGTCAACGGTCCTGTGAAAGTGCAAGACGATCTTTTGCTTCAGCAGCAGTTGTTTTTCACCGATAAAATGACTCAAATCATACAAAAACATAATGATATAATTTCGTTTTTATGCAAGAACCAAACCCGGTATGTGATTGGTTGCTTTGTCACGTGGTCGCTATACGTCACTGTGTTTTCATTACAGATTTTTAATTGTGGCTCCTTACATTGGTCTTCCTCACCAGCAAGATCAAATTATAAGATTAGCAAACGAATTTCAAAAGTCTTTAAAACCGAAGGTTAGAAATTGATATTAGCGCTTAAGGAGGAAAAGCAAAGCTACTGTAAATTTTAAATCTAGACGTTTCGGCAACATAGACTTGGAGATATAGCTGTCATCATCAACCGCGTTAACAAGGTAGTCCACTTGCTTACAAGTAGGGCCCGCTAAAGTCAATAAAGTCAAAATTTTTTCAGGACCTTGTTACTTGATCAAATGTGTACTAACGTTCGTTTCAGGTGTTCAGGAGTCTGTTTTGGAAGATTTTATATGTCATAATAAAGTCAAATTTTTGCATGAAGTCAAAATTGTCTTTATCAAAAATCTCCTTACAAAAACGAACAAATTTATATTTTTTAAACATTTTTTTGAATTTTTGAGCTGCTATTAAAATTTTATGCGCAGTTTTATTTGATTTTAAACTTTTGAAATAGTTGCAATATTTGCACTATCGTCACAATAATGCGTGCGGTAATTGAGAAGGAAATGGCACTTATTATTTAAGTTATATTGCTAATGATGACAGCTGAATCTATTCTGTCGAACGTCCAGTTTTGAGATTTATTGTGGCTTTACTTTTCCTTTTGGAGCTATTTTTGTCCCATATTTTATTGTATTACGAATAATATTAGAGCATTTGTACCTGCTCTTTGCGAGCTTGTGTCCAAATCATTTTTTTTCAAAGCTAATTGATAAGGAAATAGTTAATTTTCAAAGATGAAGGCTGAAAGTACTGGTCGGTTAACTCAGTTGTTCTGGTTATCGGGTCAAATTAGACAGTCCCCTACGACTCGCCAACCTTGAAGGGTTTTTTCATAACTGTTGTTTTGCCAAGGCGCGTAGCCACGGAGATGGGCCCCGCCATTCGTTACACGCTTCGTCGTAATACCGCGAGTATAATGAAGACTTGATTTGATGTTGAAGGCTTAAGGTGCTTGAAATTTGCGGATATTTGGTGTGTTTCTGGCGTCAATATCACTTTAAAGCTGCAGCGTGGTCCAAAACTTGGCTATCGGTTACTCGCTCGCAAATTGTTCGTTCTACTAAAGATTTGAAAGGAAAATTTTACGCCAAAAATTTACCCCAAAAATTCTGATTTCCAAACGGTCGCCACCGCCGCGGACGTTTCTTAGTAGCTGTATGGTAAGCCGCTGAGATGGGCCCCCTGCTCGTTACACGTTTGAGCGTAATATTGCCAGTCTAATGAAGATTTGATTATTTTTTGATTTTTTGAATTCTAATTTTGTAAACTTAATGACAACTTAACTCAGGGCAGTAAGCGCTTAGTGCAAAAACTGCGTTTTTAAAGTACTGTAATGATAACTTGTTGGTGTTCAGAGTGTCGTGATGGTGCCTGTTGATGCTTTGCGGTATATCAAGTGTTTTTATTCCAAAACAAGAATCAAATTTTCATTGAACTGACGATATTGCGTCAAACCGTCTAATCAGTGGCGAGACCTATATCCGTGGCTAAGTGCCTGGGCAACACACGTTACTGCGGTGGCGAACTGTTGGCGACACAGAGTCAGCTTTGACCTGCCCGGCAATCGAACCCCAGACCTCCCGCACCGTAGCGAGGTGCTTCATGAGCAGATGTCAAGTAAATATTTAATGATGACGTTTTTACAGAAATCGACGTCCCGACAGACTAACCACTCATCGTCAATGCTCGATACCCTTGATGTGAGTCATTATTATTTGTAGCAAATGGCGCATCACATTGCGCATTGTTAACATGGCACAAAAAAGTTTTTCTATTGTGAACCTATTAGTTTTGTTCTATAGTGATTAAAAATAATTGCAAAATTTACATGAACGCCAATAGTGCATTAGTTTGGTCTTGCGAAAAGTGAAAGTGCTTGTGTTTTAAAAATTTGTAATTAGTTATCACTCAACTCCAAAAGATTGGGTGAAAAAATCCATTTTGTTCTCTGATATTTTTTATCTGTTTGCCCACGATACAAAGTAGAAAAAGACAAAATCGATAGAAAAATGACAAAAGTGAACACTGAACAACTACGCGATAGTTGAAGCTTGAACTTTTAATTACATTAAAATTGAACGTTTTGGGTCCGACCTGATTCGAAAAAATCTTGGAACTGGTTTTAATACAGTCGGTTTGTTCGATTTTAAGCTGATGTTCTGTTGACGCTGATCTCTCGTCTTTTTCAACTCCTTTTCTCTTATTTGCATGCCATAACGTTAATCGTTTTGTTGCTTTTTCCTTTTCTTGTGCCGTTGTTATATTTCCTTCATACTTCATCTTATCTTGTTCTTTGTCGTGTTGACGGTGCGGAAATAAAATACGCTACTGCTGTTTCAGTGCGATTTCGACGGTCCTTCTACACTTTCCGATTTCGCTCGTGACCTCTATGATGTCGGCGAAGTCTCTCTATCGGAAGTACGTAGTATTACCGGAAGCGGAGCTCCTGTTGCCATAGTTACAGGTCATGATCCAGAAGAAAGTATGTTGCCCCATCAAGTTGTCACGCCCAGCAGCAGTGAGGCCCCTGTCATGCCAACCCCCCCGAAATCAAAGAATGGAAGGGGGGATGAACTGGACGATTTTCTATGCACCGAGATGGACCAATACTTAATGGGAAATATTCCAAACGGTAAGTGTTAGTCACAATGTACATATTTATCAATAATACAAACATGCTCCTGTACTCCGTTATTAGCTCTTCTGTTATTAGGTTCTTCGCTGCTTCCTGGTCCACATTGCTTCGTATCTTCGATATTTTATTTTCGTTGTTGCATTGTGTTACCTAGGCGCGGAGATGGGCCCCGCCACTCGTTACACACTTCGGCGTAATACCGCGAGTATAGCGAAGATTTGATTTTTAAAGACGTCTAGCTATTGCCAGTTAGCGAACGCTCTGCCAGGGGAAGTTAGATCTTGCTTTAACTTGAAATTAAATGAACTAGTAGTAAAGCCAAGGTACTTTACCAACGTTAATTTCAGCATTTAATGAAATCTTTGTCCTTATTTTTCAGAAAATAATCCAACAATTGGACCTGATGGTGATGGTAAAAAGTTGATAGTAGATATTGATGTGAGTTATTAAGCTTTATGTTTGGATACTAGTAAAAAGCTGCGCTACCAAAAGTCAAGATTTCACAATTCTTCTATATTGACTATCGGTGCATTCCAAGAACTCTGATCTCAGCAGTTGCTGTTTGTTTCTTCTTTATGTTTTCATAGCATTTCCTTACCGATATTTGTTTTTTTGTGTGATCTCTTATCGAAGTGTTTGCTTCTTGTATGATCTTTAATCGATTGCCGTTGTCGCGTATTGTAGTATTGGTTAAGGGTCGCTAATGTGTCTGTTGATTTGACTTATGTACTTTATCTTTATTTTCTTAGTTGTGGTACTTAACCTGACACGTGTTTTTAGTCAGTATCGTTAACTGGATCGGAATATGAGGATGAAACTTCCAGTAACGACTCGTGCACGCACGTTGCCACTCAAACCTGCCTAATTCCTTCGTATGAAGCAGAGATACAAGCAATGAAGCAAGAACACAACAATTTACAAATCAAAGTTAAGGTAAGCGTTTTCGTAAAATTTACGATAAATTTTTTTTTTAAGGAATGTGCAACATTGTCTTCTAGCAGTGTTGGGCAGTACCGCGGTACTGCAACGCAATACCTTTCGAGTATCGTTATCAGTAACGTTAATACTTCTAAAAAAAAGTTTTTGGTACCATCGTTATTTTTTGACTTTTTTACTGGATATTTCGGTAACTCCTTTTTGAATCAACTTCGAACGCAAAAGCGAAAAATTTGTAAGTGAACACAATTTTCACTTGCTCTTAAACCAATTTTACCAAACAACATGCAAAATTTTAGGTCATAGCCCTCTCCTCAACACATATTGGCAAAAAAATATGCATTTGTGAATGCTCCAAAACATTGATTTTAAAACAAAATTGGTTTTATTTTCTTTGGTCGAGTCAGCCCTTTGAGAAAATTAAGGAAATTCTGGTTACGCGTCTCTTCGTAAGCAAACAGTTAAAAATTTGCTGAAACATGTAACGGCCAGCGAGGGTTGAGTCATTTTAACACACCATCTCAGCTATACGGTTCTGGCAGGGTAGGCCTGCAGCGTACAGTGTATGGAAATCATTAGGATTTCTGACAAACTTTATTGTCGAAAGAAATGAGCCTTTCTGAAAGACTACATTTTCGCTGCGTGTTTCATCAAAAGTCAATTCAAAAGAGTAGCACCTTCAGATCGAATGTACCGGTATTCACTAACGCGTTGCGTGTTCTAAATAAAGGACTATCAAAGGCAAATTTATGCTTAAAAAAAAACGGGAAATTAATTCGTTTGAAAAGTATCGAAAGTTGGTACCGAGAATCGTTATTGTTTCTTTTTAAAAATGTACCGTTATCGGTACCGTCGTTACTTTTTGCGAAATATCGGTATCGATATCGTCATTACTTTGTAAAGTATCAAGTGCTCAACTCTGTTTTTTAGTATGTCGATCTGATACAACTTTTTAATCTTTGTAGTTCAACCTAAACGTTTTGTGAAGAGGAGACCCAATCTTACGAAACTAACTAAAAAAAATATAGCGACAGCAATTCTGTGGTTTTTGCTTAGCATGCGTTACTGATGATGACACCTAAATCTATGGTGTCGAAACGTCCAACTACAATAATTCTGTGTTTTCACTTTCCCTCCCAAATCATAATTGACGTCATAAACAACTTTCTTAAAGATTTTTCTCTGAAATGTTTAGAGCAAAACGTTAAGGAAATAGGTGTAGATTTGTCAATACAAAGACAGCAGAATTAAAGCTGTTTCGGCAACAGATTTTTACTACAATTTTTTTTATTTCGGGTGAGTTTCAACGGTTTTTTCTCTTCCTTTGACCAAGTTGAACGTTTTTTTTTGCGAAATAGTCTCTTTACTTCCAGTCTTTTTACTTCCAAATCTCTTTACTTCCAAGTCAGGGGTTAACTGCAACCTGACTAAGCTAGATAAAGTTTCTTTTTCGTGGTTAGGCAAAAAATAAAGCTAAACAAATTGTATCCAGGAAGGATAGTTGGAACTAGAGAGGATATTTGTAACAATTCCTCTGCCAAAGGTCTATATAACAGCAAGCAGTTCTTAAGTTGTGTTTGCATTGTCTCATGTCTGTCCATATTTCCTTCCCCCTAATAGAAGAAATGTTTTATCTGCCTCTCACGGTAATGCGATGAAAATTAGTTCAGTTTTTTTTATATACCTGTTCAGTTGTTGCGAATCGCATGATAACTGTAGCTAAATGGATGCGCCAAAGAAATACTTCTATAGAAATCAAAGCCATGAGACAGAAGTTTTACCACAGCTTCAAACATGCCATTTTTTATAAATAGTTTTCCTTCCCAATCGAACTGTGCAGTTTCCTTCGAGAAAAATTGCTTTGAAGTCATGATAACTCAACTTATCTCTAATGACAGGCTCTTGTAAATCTAGCTTGTTCCAAAGACTTTATTCGAGTTTTCTCTCAATTTTCCTCCACTTCTTTTTTGCTTGAAGAAGTGCACAAGTTCAGCAAATCACTCAGAAAAATCCATCTTGCACAGCAAACTAGTCCTTGGCTTTAGGGCAGGCTTAAACCCTCTCAGTGAATAAATTCTCTTTCGGTCTGACAGCTACGATGATCTTTTTTTTTTTTCAAAAAATCTCCAAATCAAGACAGATTTCTTCAAAAAATACAAAGCAAGTGTTTCTTCAGCATTCATGTTTATCTTCAGATAAACAATTTTAATGCTTTAACAAAGAGGTACTGTAAACATTTTCAATCCAAGCATAAAATAGAAAATGTTTGATTTTTCATGTATGTACTATTTCTTTTGCAAATTTGATAAATTTTTGCGATAACATCTCATTTTTTTGAGAATCTGCTCTGTTAGTGTTTTTTCTTTTGGATTTTTTTTTGAAAGAGGTCAATAAACATCGTTTTTATCGGAAACCCAATCATGATTATGTTCTGTCCATTCTCGTGTCATGACAACTCATTACAATTGTCTGCAGAATATGTTTCTTGTGGTATGCAATTACTGGTGAAAAATCCATTTCTAATGTACAGTACATCTTATTAAAACCCTTGTACAATGCATGGCTGAGCATTTTATTCGTAGATGTTAGTAGGCTACTAGTCTATTTAAAGCTTCTCGTCGAATCTCCCTTTTTTTAATTTGAACATTTTTTGTCTTTTCTAATTACCCGTTGACGAAATAAATTAGATGATGATAAATGGTATATTAACTTGGCGCAAATGTAAATCGGTATTTTTCTGACACTGCTATTGTTGGATTTGCAAGACGCACCAGTGAAATGGCCTTTGGCCTGGCGGTACCGCACTAGTTGCAGACCCTACTTGACGGATTCGATTCATTTCTGGAGATGATCGCATTTGACATATGTACCGGATGGCTGCTGTCTCGGAAGAGTGCAAGCTCACTTCACAGTGCCCTTCATTAGTTGCATTTTGATTCAATGTAATTTAAAAATAGCCTCCGTTATTTATTATTACTTCAAAGAGCGTCAGGAAATCAAGTTTTTATGGCAAATGCATACTTTTTTCAGGAGGTGGCGGATGAACTGAGTCGTTTGCGTACCAGCTCACTTGCTGAAATAAGTGCAAAGAATACCGAACTCCAAGAAAACAAAGAAAAATTGGGCAACTTGCAGAAGAAAGTAACGGATATCACAAAAAACTATGAAGCGGATTTGAAAAAAATCGCCGTAGAACGAGCATCGTGGCAGGAAACTTCAAAGCTTGCGAACGATAAATTAAAAGAGGTAATCATATTGTTAATACTGCGCTAGAACCGGTTATATTTTTACCTGTTGTAGTAAGGGTTTTGAAGGAAAATGTTTTGGAGCTCAAAATAAACCCGTAAGGACCCGGATATGTAATGACTTACGCTTATCTGGTAAAATAAGTGGTAGATAAAAGTTTTAACATTTTTCAATACAGGTTGTTTCAAAAGTTTTGTGCATATTTTGACATTGAATATTTCGGAAACAGTTAAGGATGTGATCTTTCAAAAAACTTAATCAATAGCCTTTCAAAATACTTCATTTAAACAGCTAAGAAATGGCACAACTTTATGTCTTATTTTACTCCCATTTGTAGTTATGGAGATGCGGGGCCCTTGTATGTAAAAAAAAATTATTTGATCGTGGTAGTTTCGCTTTGACTAGCCCCACCCCTAGATATTGCTCATTGACCTACTCAGTTGTTCCTCACTGAAGTATGATGGTTTAGTGCGCTGTGAAATAACGCTTCAGAATTACCCTGTCCTTTGTCCAATTACTGTAAGCCAAAAGCCCACAGGCCTAATGCATCGTAATCATAATGGACATTATGACATCAGAAATTGGATTGTATTGCAGAAAGCTCGTTGGCTTTTTCCACTAAAATTGGGCATGTGGACAGAGTAATGGTATTATTAAAGCGTAATTCGCTAAACAGTGTAGCGTTTTTGTGCCTCAAGCAATTTTTATATGTTAAATAGTTGATTGGCGGTACAGAACTTGTGAATAGTTTCGAAAAAAGATGTTATTGCATTAGACTTTAAGAAACGCTCTGTCAGAACTATTTCAAGTTGCTTTGAAAAAAGCTGTTTTTGCCGGAAGGTTTTCGTGGCGCACTCGTCTTTGGGTAAGCGCGTCAAAGTGAGAACAAGAGGCAAGGTGAGGTGTAGAGTTGTCAGGTCCAGCTGAGCAAAAAAAGCCAAACAGCGTATACAAATATGCCAAACGGAACCAAAATATGCCACACAACCTTGAACAAGCGCAAATCTTCTGATAACCTAACGCAGTACTTTTCATACGAAAGGCCAAATATGAAAAAATGGGTCACACTGATTGAAAGAGCAAAAAAAAGGGTATTCACATCCGCAGATATCCTGTTTTTTCCGCTGAAAATTGGTAAAGAGCAAAAAAAGAAAAAGTCTACGGCTTGCTTCACGACTGGAGTGTATGTTCTTGTAAGTGCCCGCGAGCCACATAAAATGGTCTCGCGGGCCGCAATTTGCCCACCCCTGACCTAAGCAAAGACGGGTTATCCTATTTTTAGGATTTTGCGTACGCAGTCGCAAATTCCTTAGTGTCCTAAAAAAAGGACTACCAGAAGAGGTAATCTTGTTTTTAGGATCCTGTAAACGGTTTGCTTTTTCATTTGTGAACTCTATTAAGTTATTACGAGTAATTGCCAATAAACACCAGAAATGATAATTTTTTTTTAAAACAAGGACTATACCAGGATAGGGGTAGTCCTATTTTTAGAACGCACTTCGTTTCACGTCTTTAAAATTTTTTTGTTATGAGGCCCGCGGACACTTACAGAAATATTAACTCGTTTGTTGGTGGTACAGAACTTGAAGATTGCCAGAAGCAGAAGTTTCATATAAAACCTCTGGCAAATATAAACTCCCGCCGTGAATTAAGACTTTTTTTATTATTATTTTTTTTTGCTCTTCACTGATTTTCAGTGGAAAATAGGGCATCTGAGGACGTGTAGACGTTTTTTGCTCTTCCCATCAGTGCAGCCCTCGGCTTCAACAATTTTTTCAAGTGTAGGGGCCTACTGGTCCTTCCTGTGAAAAGTTTGCCCACCCCTGCTTTACACCAAAAACATCTCATTAGTCTTCTACTCAAAGCGAGTGTTGCTATTTATAATACAACGAGAAGCTAAATACGCGAAAAATCATTTTCAACAAAATCGCTACAGCGACTTCAGTATATACGCTGAAAAAAAAATGAAAACCTGGAGCAGCGTCCAACCCAGACCCTACGAGTGGCAGTCCAGCATACTATTCCCTGCACCACGACACATCTGCCACATAATAGCAACATTTTTGTACTTATACCCATCTTCCGCATCACGTGACTCTCAAAAACGCTGTAGCGCTTTTGTTTAAAATGATATTTCGCGTATTTAGCTTCTCGTGTATGCGGATAAGGCAATCCGAACAATTGATTTATCCGCGCTGTATTATAAATCAGTACCAGCATTAGCTAAAAAAAGCTAATCAAAACTGTCAGCATGTTGCCAAGACAAAAAAATGCCAAGCACTATTTAAAAAAATGCCAAATTCATAAAAAATGCCAAAAATATGCCAAACTATAACGTATATGCCAAACAAAAATTTCCGTGCCAAACCACTTCAAAAAATGCCAAATTTCTGGAATTTGACATGAAGAATGCCATCCTGGCAACCCTGGTGTGGTGCTTGATAAATAACAGTTTCGGACGTCTGCGAAAAAAGAGTTATGATAGAGCGTTTTTTGAAGCCTAAAGCAAAAGCAGCTTCTTTTAAATTATTCTTGGACATTATTGATTAGCTCTAGATCTGCAAGGTACATTAAGCACTTTTTTTGGTAAGCCAGCAACTCTTTTACCATTTCTGCTCATATTTTCATGTACAGCAGGGGTGGGCCATAAAAACAACTTTAGAAATTTAGCAAGGCCATACGAAAAACTTAATTTTTTCACGTGCACAACAGGTAGTGTAGCACATTGTATCTAACGTAATTTGCCAGACAACTGCTAATAACTGAACTAGTCTAAATCACAGAGCGAAAAAATGCTGACATCACGTATTATCGCAATAAAATTGCTGTGTCAAAGCTACAAGAAAGATACGCGAAGTTTAAATTGTCACTCTCATTAAGCTGTCGGATTAGGATTCTGTGTTTGATGGAAAAAATTAAACTGTTGCCGAGGCCCACTATAAATGTTTTGGCGGGCCCGTGTAGGGGCCCGTGGGTTGTCTGTGGCACACCCCTGATCAATAGTTTTGATAATTTCACCAAAAAGTTCGATTTTATTTTCATCCATTTTCAGTCGTTGAATAAAAATCAAGAGCTGGAGAAACGAGTGAAGAGCAAAGAAGAAGATTGTGATCTTCTTTCTCGGAACTATCAAGAGCAAAGGAATCTATGGCTGGAAGAAAAAGCGAATATAAATCGAGAAAAAGAACATCTAAGATCACAACTTCAAGTAGCCAATCAAAGAGTACTGGAAGCTGAGGTAATGAGTTATTGAATCATGGTTACCGCTGATCTACGATCAACTAATCCTTGATCGACACTTTCACTTGATGTACGGTCATAGATTGATCTGCTATTGATCTGATTGTTTGGAAGCACCGTGTTTTCTTGCAATAAGCAACTTTCAGCTCTGTTATTTTCAGCCATATATCCCTTTTCAATTAAGTTCAAAGATCTCCGAGCATTAAGACGGGTATTGGAACTAAACTTTAATAAAAGGTTATTGCCAGTATGTTAGTGATCATTTTGCAAACGTTTGGGTAATAACTTATATCATTATCAGTCTAAAACTACATCTAGCCTGGTGCCCCTGTAGTTGTACACTGTTGATGATGTAAGTTGTTACGGAAACGTTTGTAAAATGATTACTAATATGCTGGCTATAATCTTTTCATTAAAGTTTAAAAATCTCGTTTTTTCAAAAAAAGAGATAGTGCGACAGTATCTGTAACTTCATTATTTTTACGAGTCTCTGCCCAAATCCACCTGATGAGTCTTCAAAAGGCGGAACCTCTTGCGAATGAATAGTCACAGCTATAGTTGGAGTTACTGAACCTGAGCGATTCGTGCATTTCAATAGTTTTGTGCCGGTCAACTGCATGTGTTTCTTTTTCAGTTGAAATCTCTGGAAAGTGACAAAAACTACTCTTTGAAACTGCTTTTGAAAGCGCGCAGCGATTGTGAACGCATAGTGGTCGATTTTGAAAGATTGATGCGCCATTATGCCAACAATCAAACAGCTCAGGCCGAAGTAGTGAAAGGCTACCGCAAATGGAAGACGAACATTGACACCTGCACACAATACATAGAACAAGCAAAGGTAACTAGGATTTCACAGGATTTTAGCGGTTCAGATGGCCAAGTAGAAAGAGCATCTTCCTCTGGATCTGTAGACTCGGGTTTGATTCCAAGTTGGATCAAACCAATGACTTTGAAATTGTTATTCACAGCTTCCCTGTTTGGCGCTCAGCATAATAAGAACAGAGTGAAGAACAAGCCAGCAAGTTTACTTGCTGTGCCGTTGGGAAAGGCACTTAGCAGGATTCCCCCTTCTTGGTGTAATAGACAGATAGCAGGCAACTTCTAAGTGAGCTCGCTATAACGCTTGTCACTTTCTCGTGATAGGAGGATAATATCCAATGAATGCAAAATGCATCAGAAGTTTAGAGCTGCTAAACCTAAGACTGGTATTTTCGTTATACAGGCTACGCTAAATAGGTTTTCAGTAGTTATCTCTGCGATTTAGCTTCTCGGCTACATGGCTATGACCGTAGATAGCAGCAGTGGTGGTGAGCAGCACTGCTCGCTTTTTATCTTTTAGGAGTTGCCGGCTGTTGACTACTTTTCAGATGGAGTATTCCACTCGAATGACTCTTCAACGGTAACGTAAGCAAACTTGCCGGCTTGCTCCTCAGACTGTCTCGTTTTGAGGCTGAACGTCAAGCAGGCAAACTATGACTTTCAATTTTTTATGAGTTTTTGCTTTGACCCGAATCGAACCTTGTTCCGTCTCTCTCCATTTGGCCATCTCGTGGGCTGTGATGCTAACTTGCGTGATTCATATTTGTAGCGTTACGCTAAAAAACTCCGTAAAGTCTTCAAACACCGTTGGCCAGTATTTTTACCTTGCGTGAAATTACATCTTTCAGCAACAATTTCAAGTCAATTGTGATCTTCTACGAAATGGTAAGCATCTGAGCGAACTGTCCCAGGTTCAAGTCCCAGCTCCTCCACCACCAGGACCCAGCTTACAACAAGTGGCGGCCACGGCCTTGAGACTGAGCAACATGGGAACGAACGTGCCAGGTAAATTTGTTTGGTTTTGGTTCAGAAAAATTGGTATAGCTAAATGTCGGTTCCACTAAACACCGCAAAGAACAACAAAGGACTTGGAATCATACCATAACAAAGAACTACAAAGGACTTTAAATTGGATTAGGCTAGGGTTAGCTTTAGGTTGGGGCTAGGGTGAGATTAGGGTTAAGGTTTTAGGGTCCTTTGCGATGTTTCAGTCCTTTGCGGTGTTTAGTAGGACCCGCTAAATGTAAACGTTGTAAGTGACAACAAGAAGAGTGAAAATGATTTGCAAGATTCGAATTAATAAGAAATTTCGATTTTAAACCATTGTCAGTCTGATCGAATAAGATTGACGGTGGTAAAGAACAAATCGGGGAACGTCTTATAAAGTCAAATTCGTTTAAATCCTTTTCGTTTCGCAGATAAATAATTGCATTTCGAAATTTTTCGCTAGAACTGAGTGAACATTTGAAGTGATAAGTGTAAAGTCAGTTTGCGCTCTTTGAATCAGCAGCCTCCCACAATACAAGTCAAATACGATCATTTTCGTCCCCAAGATTTCTTATTCCGTTCGCAATCCCCTAAATCTTTAATAAACTGTAATGGGATGTAATGCAGATTCAATCTTTTGAAAGCTTCTGTTTCGTTCATAGTGGATCTCATCGGATTGGTACAGAGTAATCTGCAGTGAAATTCTCAAAATTTATTCAATGATTTACAAAGATTTTTTGTTTGTGGTACCACAAAATTATTTAGTGCTTGGTTGATATGTGTATAAATTGCTTGTATTTTTAGGCCAAGCTTCGATGCCGGTGAGCAACCCGTTTGATCTCAACCCTGGTTCTCCAACGTGAGTACTTCTAAGGTTATAATGTTTGAAACAATGCGTTCATCGTTCTTGTTATCTTCATTTTTTGTAACTTTTATAAATTCGTGTGATTTTGACGTCTATGTGTTATAGGCAGGAGTTTTGAGTCTGACATGTTGTCGTTTTCTTTGTGTTAATTAGTATTTTCATGTTTTTAAGAAAAGCTTTTCCTCAAATATTCGTAACTCTGTACTACATGAGTCTATTGTTATTGTATTTATTCATTTTTTCGGGGTGCAGTGTTCATGTTTAAGCATGTCGTAAGGTTTTTCTTGATTAACCAGACTGCTTTTACGTAGATTGCTGTCAAATGGGGGTGAACCTTCCTCCTCATTATTAACTCCCCGAGTACCCCAGCCCCCAATAGGCACTGGAAAGCAGCAAGCTGCCCCAGCCCTCAAATCAAACAAAGTACCTACTCCTATTCCAACGGTAGGTTACCGGTATTTTCATTTATACTTTTTACTGCTTTGCTTTATTTATTACTAGATTTGAAGTGCAGTTTTGTATTGCTTTAATCCTTTCACTGTGTTAATGGTTTTAGTATTTTTTTTTTTTGTCATTTTTACCAAATTTTTTGCATTTTTATTTTCAAATTATATTGAACTAAGAATTGAACACTAATTGAGGGAGACTGAGGAAGGCTGCGAAGTGAGCTTGCGCTCTTCGAGTCAGCAGCTACCTGGTATACATGTCAAATGCGATCGGCTCCAGCCGCGAATTGAACCCGCACGTAGGATCTGTCACTTGCTCACGGTACCGCTTGGTAGGGATGTGTGTGCCTCAAGGAAAATGATTCGGACTCGCCGAGTAACGAGTATTCACGACGTTACTCGGCCGAGTCCGAGTATCTACAACGTCGAAATAAGAACTCAAAATCAGGTGAAGAGCAATAAAAAAAGGTTATCACGTCCGTAGAAGTCCTAATTTCGACTCAAATTCGGATACAGAGCAAAAAAAGGTCAAAGTGGGAATGCTTTAATACTCGGCCGAGTCCTAGTAATGCCTTAATGCTCGGACTCGACTCGGCCCTACCGATAGGTCGGTCATTGATTAAGTCAGTGACACATTTGCATTCTTCTAATTCATTTGAAAACTCTCTCGTTTTAATTCCTTTTTTTCTTTCTCTCGTTTTCAGCCTGGTTCAAGCGAAGCTGCTACCAGCTCATCATCCACCAATTCGCATCCAAAAGGCAGTTTTGAGAAGATTATGATCAAGCTCAACACTTTATTTCCAAATGTATCGAGGTAACAAGATTACAAAACATTATTGAATGTAATTTTTTATGATAAGGTTGCTCATTTTGAACATTGTGCTGGAGATCTAATAGATAAAATTCCTGACGTTTAAAACAAGTTAGAGAAAAGATTCATCACAAGATAAACTAAATTTGAAGTATAGGCATTTTTTTATCGTATTTTTAAGATATCGTTATTCTTTTTGTATTCTGTTTTTGTTTTTTTGTTGTTGTTTTTTCACCCTAATAATATTAGTTAATTAATCATAAATCTGTTCAAAAGTCTCTCTAAAAATGCAAATACAGAATAGTCGTGTTGCTTTGTATTACTACTTGTACTACAGCATTTTTTCATTACTTCTTTAATTCAGACAAGACCTGGCTCTATGCATTAAAGAAGTTCGTCAAAACAATCGTAATTCGCTGACTGGATTATCGTTTGATGACATAGTTCAACAAGCCTCTAGGGTTGTGAACAGGAAGAACCTTTCTCCCAACTCGAGCAGTGTATGTATTATCTCTTGATTTTAAATTGCTATTTTTATTCCTCGAGCAGTGTATGTATTATGTCTTGATTTTAAATTGCTATTTTTATTCGTGTATTTGTACTTAGTTGCTTATTTATTCTCCTATCACGAGAGTAAACTTGCCGACTTTTCAGTGTCACTTTGATGCTGAGCGTCAAGCAGGAAAGCTGTGAATACCAATCTTGAAGTCATTGGTTTGACGCGATTGGGAATCAAACCCGAGTTTACAGCCACCAGAGGCTTTCGGCAATCTGAGTTGTTGACTTGCTGGTCTGTTTTTAAAATTTCAAACGAAAGCAAATGAGGAACCCTTTTTTCACAACGATCGTGGTCACAAGGTTCATTCAAACCCAACTTGAGCTTAGTCATTAGTTTGTTGTGTTGGATGCCACTTAATCACTTTGCGGATTCTTTGCAAACGTGTTACAGATTTCCACATCGTAATATTGCAGGAGTAATGCGTTAACCAGTGATTAAAAACAGCAGCTTCTTTGCTAGTTTCGAATCGCTTTTGTCGTTCTCTCCTCATCGAAAAATCAAACAAAAGTCGCTTCTGCAAACGTAAAACGAAAGTAAAACAAAAATAAATTAGAAATAAAAATAAATTTGAGTAGTTTTGTTTTAGCAACAATACGGTCATTGTTTTCCTATTGACTCGATGTCTTTGAGAAGCCGGTTAGTTCAGTGGTCAAGTACATCGCCATTGGTGCGGGAGGTCTGGGGTTTGATTCCCGGGCCGGTCAAATTGACACAGTGTCGGCCATGGCTCGCTACTTCTCTTCGGAGCTGTGTTGCTCAGACGCTAAGCGGCAGAGATAGGTCCCGCCACTCGCTGCACGCTTCGGCGTAATACCGCGAATATAATGAAGATTTAATTCAAATATGTGCGTTATTTTGATGCATTTATTCTTTTTGCAGTCTATGGGTTTGTCAGGTGTCTCCACCTCAGCTGGCTCGTCATCGTGGCCAACTAGCAACAGAAATACACAGGTATGCTAAGTTTGTATTTAAGGTAAGGAAATAGGGGTTATGGAAAGTCTGTGGCAAGGGTTTTGATTGAGGCCCATAAATTTTTTAGAGTTCAGAAATATGATCAAGGAATTCTTAAACCGAAATGCAGATACGTTTTAAGTGTTTTGTGCCTGCTCGAGTGTTTGTACCACTGTTTATTGTTGGTTGTTTTGTCGTATTTCGTTTGAGGGGGTCCGTAGGTTTTGTAGAAGAAAGGTTTGCGGATCAAAAGGGTTAAGAAACACTGATCTACGGAACAGAAAATTATAGTTTTCGAATTTGGGCGTAGGTACAAGGCTAAATCGGTGTAGTTGGGAGGGTCGTCGGATGCAACTGACTGATATCGTAGTTGAACGGATTACTTTTGAACTCTATATCTTTGTAATCAATAACGTTGGATCCAGTGAAGCTCACACGTTTTGAGAATGAATTTCTTTGGGAATGGTGCAGTAGCTAGTTTGGCTTCGCAGACCCAGAGTATTTTGCGGTTATAACGGCGCGTTTATGGCGATTTGATTGCAAGCTTCTTAGCGTGGATTTGAACTTTTCGTTAGTCATCTCGAAAAATAGTTATAATTTTGAGGAATTTTTTTAATATTGGATCAGTGCAATTCTTTTTGATTTTTTTAGAACTCACTCTCGTACAATGGAGAAGACCCATGCGTGATCTGCCATGATCCTCTCAACCATTTTCCGATCCAGAAACTCAAATGCGAGCATGTGTGAGTTACTGTAAATGAAAGTTGAAACGAGGGCATTGCCCCCGGTGATATTTTCAAGAATCAGTGTTAAGTTAACTATCGAGCATTTACGTTTGTTCATGTGGGTATTTAAAAATAAAGGGGTAATTGTTCGTAAATCTGTCTTAAAGGGGAGACAAGGAGCTCATGCTGAGGATAGACGACCTTTTGTTGTTGGAGAATCCCGTTCTTAACGGCCTTTAGTTACAGTTTTTTTTGCTTAAAATGGTTTTGTACCCCCCCCCCCCAACGGCCTTAATCTTCATTTTTAGTACTATAGTAGGAAGAATTTCGCCCTCTTTCCCAAAATCTTTGCCTAGATGCGTCACTGTGAACGCTTTAACTAGTTGGAACGTTTAAATAATTATTTTAGTGACAGAAAATTTTTCGGTAAGTTGGCATACGCTGAGTAATTGCATAAGTTTAAAGCAAATAAACGGCAAATAAGTTTATAGCAAATAAACGGGTTAGTTCACGACACGCGTGGCTTACTATCTTCAAACGGAAGAGTTTCTTGATAGTGTGATATGAAAATGCCGTGTGTTGGTGCATCTAATATGTACAGTACACCCATTCTACACAATTAATGCCGATAAGCTCAGACTCTCTGATGCTAATTTTCTTCTTATGGACAGTACTCAATAGGATCGCAGCAAGCAAAAGTTTAGCGGAGGCAAACTACAATAGTCAAAACTACGGTATTACATGGGAATGATTAAAAATACTGTACTGCAGATTAGTCTTTGTCCTAGGGAAAAAGCAGTGCCCAGATGCCAGAAGCGTATTTGCTTACTGTAGTTTGACTTTACCTTTTAGTCAAAAAGTGCAAATGTCGCTAAGTGACTGAAATATGCCAGACTCTTAATGACTTTTGTAGTTTATTCCTCTCCTTTTGAAATTTCTCGCTATGCCAGTGCCCGGTACCTCTTTTCCTTTGATAGAGATACCTCTAGGCATCTTCACTGGTTTTTCACAGGGTTGCCACATCCTCGAAAAGTCGCGGAAAGTCCTTGATTTTTTGTTGTTCTGGAAAGTCCTTGAATTTTGTTTATGGGTCCTGGAAAGCACCTAAAAGTTTTGCCCATGCTATCTGAAGCGAAAACTAACTTTTAGGTCCGTGCTTCTATAATTTTAGGTCTGACTTTAATTTTAAATTAAATTAATTATGAACTAAATTTAAATTTAGGTCCGTTTAAAAGTATAATTTTAGGTCCTAAAACTGTCCTGAAAAATTCCTGGAATTAAATGTTGCAACTTAAGTGGCAACTCTGTTTTTAGACGCAGGTCTATTAAGTACGGTATGTTTTGTGTTTCAGATTTCACAGCAAGTGTTTAAACAGATGGTTCGAACGAAATCGGACTTGTCCGACATGCAGGGAATATGCGATCGACACAAAGGAATTTCCGAGTCTTAGTCGAGTTATTTTTTGAAAAATAATTGGAAACTTTCATCGTGCCTAACGTCATTCGAACCATTATCTTCAAATTTTTTCTTTTAAAATTTCCTTTTAGAATTTGGGTTTTAAGTTGAAAAAAGTTTTTTGAGACTGTTACTGGATCCAGTTGTATAGTGTCGACGTGTGATATCGAAGCAGGAACACTTCTATAAGTGCTTACTGACTCGATGTTTTGATACGCAGAAGTTTTGCTTTTGTGACTGTTGATAAGTTTTGCTTGCTTTTTGCTTTGGTGCTTCAAGTGACGTGCATTGCCTGTTTAAATCGCCAATTTGTATTCGATTATATTGCATCTGAGCTGTCATTTTGCTTGATCAGCACGACTACATTTTAGTGCCTGTTCCACAGTCACACCCAAAGTACTTGCCCTGGAGCCCGACAAAGCCATTTATGATGATGAAGGTACCTGTCAATTGGTAAATTTGCCCATTGCTCCGCATTCCCAATTCTTAGTCGTGAGAAATAACGTAGTACTTTAATTAATGCGTATGATAAATTGTGTTTCGCTGTACAGTGTACATTATGTTCTCGAACCATTCCAACTTTTTGTTTATCTGTTAGAAGACTAGCTATAGTGAATAATGTAAATTTTCTTGACATTAAAGGTATTGCCTGTAGGGTGTTACAGGGTAGTTATCTGTAGGTAGCTTTTATTTTAGAAATCTTTGCCCTCCTGACAAGCGTGCAACCTAGAGCTTATTTTTTATTTTAGTTTTTAAATGAAGCTAGCTTTCAATCTTGGTTAATAGGCTTAAATTACTATTTATGTTACGAAAACAAATTTTTGTTGATAGTCTGTCTTGAACAGAACCATTAAGCATTCCAACTTTTGGGTAGGGATTAGTGAAGCCCCAATCGGGAATAATTGTAATTTTATGATTGTGACTGTGAAGTGCTTTATGTTGCATCATGTGACGTAAATAGCTGCCCTCCGAAACTAATTTTCGGTTTGTTTTCAAATTGAGTTGCGACTTTTGTAAATTTTGTGATTTCGTTTAGGCCTTGGCTTGATTTCAGTAAAAAAACTACTGCTAAATTGCGTGTTACTTCGTCCTAAAAGCTAGGGAGTACTAACTAACCTGTACTGCTGCCTGCTGGTGAATTTAACTCAAATACCTCAACCAATCGCCATACTCAAAACTTTTACAAGTCGAACAATGCACTGCAGTTACAAATGTATGCCTACCTCCACAACGTAATAATTTATTTGCAGTTCGTACGAAGAGAGGCAATTCAAAAAGTGTAGTATCGTGAGATAATGATGTTGTAACTCTAGTAGGCTACCGGTTTTGACCTTCATCAATACAAAATCTGAGGACCTAAATTTGATCCCAAAACACCTTAAAAGAAGTCTACCCTGCAGTATTGCATTATGTGGGCGTCGATAAAAAAAATTGGGACATTAACATATTTTTCTAGGATGGGCAATTGGGCATAGTCCATTTTACGCTTAGCAAAAATCTTGATTTTGCTCGAAAATAAAAGTAGGTCTACTTCTGTTTTCGGAAGGTGTACGGCCTTTTTGGGTTGACCGTATACACAACACGTACCTATAAGCACGGCTTAGTATAGGCCTATGGCCTAAAGCTATTTTGATACCGATGTTAAAATGCTATTCTAGCTTCACTCGTTAAACAGGGTTAACAGACCTGTCAGTGTGATTTGCGGCAGCCGGAGTGGATCGTATTCGCCCTCCTCGGGGGTTTCTTTGATACTCGTTAAACACTGTTCCATTCGCCCAAAAGAATGATGCCAATTTGTGAGAAAGTTCCTTGTGTTTATCTTCCTTCAGAATATTCCTGCGTAGGTCTCTGTTCAGTGATATGCGCAAATGTAACCACTATGCAAGATTTTTAGGCCGGTCAAGTTTTTATACCGGTCAGGGCCGGCGGCAAGAAGGGCCTAGCCCCCCAGTTGTCATGCTTGGCCCCCTAATCAACAAGCTTACTCTTTTGAAGACAGCGGCTCTTGAGCTTAATTTCAAATTTTGGCCCTCCTCAGTCGACTGAGCTGCTCGGCCGCCGGCTTTGATACCGGTATTTCTGCATACATTGTATCAATTTGGTTACCGCAATGCTTGGTAGCCAGGTGAATGAAATAACAGTACCGGCAGGTCTAATGTTCGTGATTATGAACACTTAACCCTTTTAATCTTACAAAGCATGCCCCCGCATCACTGCAATTTAAAGCACTTCTGCATTATGGCAGCATGATGACAAACTCTCGTAAAACAGACGAAACTAAATAAACATTAATTTGACAACAACCACCAAGAGCACGATGTAATTCCGTTACAACAAAAAACAACACGAACCAAATAGCACAACGTAAAAAGTATTTTTGCATGTTTCTTTGTACAAGTTCATCGGCATAGTATATGCACTAAGTGTTTACCATAATAGGCTAAGCTTCCGGCTTTACGGAGTTTTTCGCTGGTAAAATCGCTTTTTTCAAACAAAATTAGAACAAAACAATAAAGTGACGTAATAAACAGAACGGCAAGTTTTGCCGGAATGTGGAGGAGCCGAAGCTTTTTTAAGGGGAAACGAAAATAGAAGCGCCAAAAATCCACCGCTTCTACATTAGCTATTCGACTTGAAAAACAAACTGGCAAAAAAATTTTGTCCATTACCCAATGTATTCAAAATCTAGTTTCCAAATTGCATTTAAATTTTGAGTAAAATGAGATGTCAGCAGCACAAATGAACGGGAAAGTGTGGAACAAACATCTCATTTTCTATCAACTATCGGGCGGTTGACAGCGTAATTTATGGATGTGGAATCTGTTGGCAAAATAACCGCTTCCTTATCTCTATATTAAAAGTTAACGTAATTATAAATAAAAATCGCATGCAAATCTACTGCATCCATAATATCTTTGTAAAATGAATATTTGACAATCATTGTAACAGAAAAAATCAAGTGGTTTTTAAAGGCCACTAATTAAAACTGGTTTTTGCTTTGTGCTCGAATTTATGTTAATTTGAAAAGCACCTTCTGACGACATTTTCTGCATAAGGCTCATATTGAAAAGTAAGCTGCGCAGAGTTAGACGCGGGCGGGTTTTCTCGGCCCGAGCCTGATACCCATCGTCCGAACCCGACGAAAGAATCAAAAGTCCGATTTTGGCCCGAAATAATGTAGTGAGCAAATATAGGCCTACAGGTTATTCTATGTTGCTCTATGCCATTATTGCAAGATAAAAAATAATCCAAACGAGCGCTTGCTACAGAATACAGTTTCAGATAAAAAATACAACAAAAATATTTAAAAAAAAGATAAAAAATATTTTGCGTAGACACGCTGAATATCAACCCGAAAAAGCACGAAATCATTTGAAAATCACGGCCCGAACCAGAGCCCGACCCGAAAAGCCCGGCCCGAGTCCAACTCTGAAACTACGTCTAGTACAGAGATCTACTGTGAAATTTGTTCCACCAAAGAATAAAATTCGTTAGACCTACAAAAAGAAGCGACCAAATATGGTTACATCAATAACTTACTCAATTTCAAGACATTTCGTATTAAACTAATTTATACCGATGAGAAAAACTTGTAGCCTAATTCCCACACCAAACAACACAAACCTTCGTTTAATTTTAATTTAACCAAAAGTAGGCAGTAGGCTATAGCATACTGTTTATTCAACATATTTTTCAGACTTTCAACAAAATTAGTAAGTTTAGCCTATTACTGTGACTAGTTGGCATTTCTCTGGTTTTCCAATAATTTTACGGCAATTGAATCAGTTTACGTAGAGTGTTGCAAAAAAGATACACCCCAATTTTAGATTTAATGTTAGCAAAAACGTTGACCATTATGCGTACAATTGGCTGCTCTTGCTTGAATAGCACCCACGTAATCGCTGGATTTTATTGTCAGTGATTCAAGTTAAATGAGAATATTTTTTCCAGTTATTTTTTCATATAATCTCATGACGTCATCACACACCGAATCCCAACTCATTGTATAGTCGGAAGATGAGGAGATGAAGATTTTATCATCCATTCCGAAATCACCGGAAAATGCATCTTCTATTCTCACTGATAAATACCTGACGTTCTGCAGCTTCATTAGAGCTCTTTCAATTTCTTGCTTCGGATTTTCTGTTTCCAAAACTGTGGAAGCGTGAACGACGAACCAACCGCTAGGTGCCGTCTCGTGCTCTTCACCCGTCACTAACACATAAGTATCGTATATTTTTTTTATCTCATTTCCAGGAATGGTCAAAAAACAAGAATGGCTTTTGCTTCCTGTGTCTACCGGAAATCGATCAATCAACCCCAAACAACGAATCACTTTTTGTGATGACGTCACTGATGATGTGAAATAGCTTGGGGCACCAACAATAAGCTTTGACAGGACGCTTAATCCTCTAGCTTCGACCAAAATCATTCCATCAGATTTCGTGATATTTTCAACCGGCCTATTAAGCATGCAACGCCCTCCTTTAGACGAAATTTTTTTCTTTAAGGCGTTGATTATTTCTCCAATTCCATACATAGGATAAAATACTGATGATGAATGATGGTGCTGAACCTCACAAAATCTGCCCAATATATTCAAGAAATATTCGATTGGTTTTTCATTGCAATTTACAACCATTGCATGTAGTAAAACTTGGGATGCTTCAATTCCTAAGTTGTAGTTTGTTAATAAAGTTTTGGGGTTTTCACATTTTGGGGGTAATTTTCTCGAACCAAGCTGCTTGGAAAAGTTGATCAGTTTTTTGTAATTGATTTTTTCACTATCAGGAATAAATTTGCTTTGTGTAACTTGATTGACGGAGTTTGGAATAGTAGCAACTCCGCTAGCATGCGAAAGCAGAATGTTGTGAATAGGTTTACATTTCACCTGGACGTCCACCTTTTTCAGTAACTTCATCATCTTGTCTTCACCAACAAATAATTTCGGGGTTAAATCCACATTCCATTCTCCGGATTTTTGAGGTAATTTTTCGTCAAATAATTTTTGTAGATCTTCCAGCGATCCAATTGATCCATTTTGTCCTCCGCTAAATCTTTCTGAGTCAATCATGAGAACCTTTTTTCCATCTTTACATAAAAAGTTAGCTAAAAGACATTCAGTGATTCCGGTTCCCAGTAAAATAACGTCGTAAATTTCCGGCATTTTTTCCATTTTCTTCCTTTCCATTCGGCAAAACTTAAAATTTGATAAACTTTTTGCAGTTTTAAACTATAGTTAAAGCTTTGAAAGTTTTCCAAATTAACTAAAGCATGTCGCTGAAACAAATTAAGATAATTATTCAATTAATTGCTCCAATTAGCCCTGCATATCCTCAAAAGCAATGCTGCATGAAATCAACGTAATGCTAATTAGCTGCTACTGGCGTAGCTCGAGACCAATTATGGCATAATACACATGCATTGCACAAGTGTAATAGCTGGTTTGGTAAACTTCGGTAAGATCACTAAATGATTAGGCAACGCGTGTAATGGATAATTTATTCGTTCGAATAACCGGGTGAACATAAGGCATCTATCTGGAGAGGTAGTCTAAAGGCTCGATTCCGAGTCGGGTCAAACAGTTTACTTATTTTACTTTTCTGGCAACAGTCACGTGAAGAAAATACTTGGACAACTTTATATTCTTTATTGCGATTTGCGAAAAGTACTTCAAGAAATTTTATCACCATAGGATGATTATAGGCTACAGGTAGTCTACAACTCTCAACACTGACATCGATTGTGATCCGATTCTACAGCCTCACGCTATGGGTTTTCGTCACAGCTTCGTGCGTACGTGACATCATTATTATGCCTCTGTCACAGGCTTGTATCTGGTATTATCGCTTTTTATTGGATCAATGTGGAATTGTAAGGCATAAACTACCAGCAACTTTTATTATCGGCAGCCTACGTCTAATTTAGTTTTAGAATTATTACTTGTTCTATTTTTGCTGCAAAACTTTTAGGTTAGTGATTTTCAATTTTTTCTCTACTGTGAACCCATGAAGCATTTTAACAAAACCTATCAACTCCTCAGCAAAAAACACGCTCCAACGACCAAAATTAGGCCTACCTTTTGGACGGTCTATATCAGCTGACTCGCTCACCACACTGTCTAATCATGAAAGCTATGAATAACAATTTAGTTGTTGGTGTGACGCGACTCCGAATCAAATTCAGAGTTACTGTAACCGTAGCCGCTTTAGAGACTATCCACAAGCCACTCGGTCTTTTAATTGGTCAACTGTCGGTGATTACAACAGACAAGAGTCAAGCCTACTCTCAATATTCTTCTCTTCAGCGTGCTTCGACTAGTCAACAGGCCTTTCAGTTTCATAATCTCTAATTGCTTCACAAAAAAAGCTGAAGCTTGTCGCAAAACGTCTGCAATTAATAAAACGAAGAGGATGTGCATTTGCTGTGATTAGAATGCCTGTCAATAAAATTTCGTAGTGAATAAAAATCTGGCCACCGAAATCAAAGTTTACGTTCGTTACGCAATTTCAAACTTTAAACGAGGGTTTTCAATTTTGTGTAAATATCTACTTCTTCCAATAATGCCTGTTTCAGCATTTAGGCTAAGGTAACATATATTTGAGACTAAAACAGAGGATCGACTCTCGAACTGCTGAAAATTTTGTTTTGAATCATAATTAGGGCGATTTTTGGTCACAAAAGTTACAATTGTTTTTGCTGGCTCCAATTAACACAAAACCGTAGAAACACAATTTCACAGGTGTGGGGGAGTATTTAAGAAGCTGTGGGGGAGTATTTAAGTACAGGTATTTAAAGTCACAAAAAGTCACATTTCGTGTTTTTCGGCAGCATTTTATTTTTTAGGTACCGGAAGCAGTGTTTTTGTGCTATTTTTGCCTAATTTTTCAATTTTCTTATCTCAGTTGCTATAACTTAGATTTACTACCTGCATACGGCATTAAAGTGCTAAATATAAAGCCCTCAAAAATCTACGTCTTCCAATAATGCATAAGCATCAGGTATGCTGAATGGTTTTGAGACCTCAGGCCCAAAAACCAAATAGGTACCGTATAACACCCAGTTGATCAGATTCTTTCCCTTTGTGTGGGCGAAATGGCGTAGCAAAAACGCTCCTTTGTATGGGCTCAGGTGTGGAATCTTCGAACCTGAAGTGTTTAGCTGACAAATGGTCGAACCTGCAGTTCCTTTCTTTGGGCTCAGATTCCGAATTTTCGAACCCGAAGTCAGATTCCGACATTTTACCCATACAATGGGAAGCATGCTGATCAATACGGTGCGTATAATCAAAAGACATTCTCTAAAAAAGTTAAGCAAATTTTTAATAGGCACCTTCTTTTAGAAAAAAAAAGTCAGCCACCCCCTGGCGTGGGCTGTACGGCTTTGCACCGGCTTTCCCCTTCTCTGTTTTACAAGCTCCAGTAAGTTTTTCCATGTTGAAGCTGCAGTACTTGCTAAAGACAATAAGGCCTAACTTACTTTTTTACTAAAGAATATTAAATACAGTACATCAATAGTATATGTGCGTGCATCGTAATTTGAGCACCTGTTAGGACTATTTTATTGCTTGTTAGCACAAACCACAGCTGCTTCTTTTTGTTGGACTCTGTAGTTCTTTCAAATTCAGTAAAATTACATTCGTTACATTTTTGCAAAAATATAGTCACATTTTCAAGTTTTTTAGTTTGCAAAAAATCGCCCTTCAAGTAATTTTTGCTGTCTGGTTCTGGACGGAATCTAAGATTTCTATTTAGGGGTAAGGGGATTTCTTTTATGATTTGCTGCACGTTTCAAAGGAAGTATCATACTCCCAAAGAAAGATTTCTTTGCCTGTCAAATAAATTCTCGCACCCCTAAGTGATGTGAGAGACCCCTTCGGAGAATTCCTGCTCTAGAAATACCCATAGGGGGGCGTTGGAAGGTGGAGACTGAAGGGGGCTGAAGCTCCCCTACATTTGTTTCAGCCTCCCCCATAAAACTTAGTGATAAAAGTGAACTAAATCGCAAAAACTGTTGGATTTCCGGGTAACTTCGTGTACAAAGCTCTTGGAACTTTATCATGATTTCACAGTTAAATTAATGAATTTTCTTCAAGTTTAAAAGAAACTTTTGGGCAAATAACAGCGAAACAGCAAAATTTCAAATTAGAACTAGCTAGCTTATCGTAGGAGCCGTGGCGTAGCGAGAAATTTTAAAAGGGGGGGGGGGGGGCATAGTTTCCACATTTTTTTCAAGCGTATTTTTTTTCGGCGAAACAAATTTGAAGCTAATATTATCTCCGACCCAGTATGGTTTTAGACCAATGCACTCGACCTCAGATGCCATGCTAGACCTTTTAACTTCTGCTTAACAACATTAATAACCATCAATATACAGCACTTTTGTT
The DNA here is from genome assembly GCA_964006365.1 of Trididemnum miniatum. Taxonomy (NCBI): domain Eukaryota; kingdom Metazoa; phylum Chordata; class Ascidiacea; order Aplousobranchia; family Didemnidae; genus Trididemnum; species Trididemnum miniatum. Next base: position 12,337,134 of record OZ023242.1, on the reverse strand, counting down.
CTTAGACCTAAAAAAGCTTTTGATATTGTCAATTACGAAATTTTAATAAATGAAAAGGATCTTTATGGAATTAGGGGTACAGCTAAAACTCTCTTTACTTCTTTTTTAACAAAACGTGATCAATACGCATCGATAAATAACGTCAGCTCTATAACTAAACCTCTAAATTGTGGAGTGCCTCAAGGCTCTGTTCTTGGCCCACTTCTTTTTGCCCTTCATATTAACGATATCTGCAAATCCACTTCTTGTAACCCTAGACTCTTCGCTGATGGCATTTGCCTAATTTTGCAAGACAAACACCAGTCCGCTTTAAATATTAAAATCAATAATGAATTAAATGCAATTAATAAATGGATAGTTGCTCACAAATTGACTTTAAACTTATCAAAATCTAACATCATTATTGTTAATTCTACTTGTGCCAAAAAAAAATCGGAATTTATCCCACTCTTCAAATGCCAATATTTTTTTTGGTATTGCTGTAGTTGATGAAGTCAAATGCCTAGGTGCAACATTTGACAAAAATCTTAATTTTGACTGTCATGTTCACAACTTAGAAAAGAAGTTATCGAGGTCAGTAGGGATTTTAGCAAACGTGAAACCATTTTTAAACAGTAAAACCTTGTTACAGCTGTATTACGCCATTTTTCACTCTCACTTAAAATATGGAATACTTGCTTGGAGTTCTACTTACAAAACTTTTTTTAAAAAATTAAGTATTTTACAAAACAAATCTGTTAAAATACTTGGAGGTAGAACTTATTATGACCGAGCAACACCATTCTACACCAAGCTTGGCATTTTGAAATTGGCTGATCTTGTGAAATTCGAAAAACCATTATTTGTTTTCAAATTCAAAATGAAAACTCTTCATGCTCAGTATAGCAAATTAATATTTTTGCGAAGTCAGCAGTGTGCATAAAAGATCTACCCGGGCAAATACGCAAAATAATTACAGGGTGTTCCAGAATATATGACCCGATTATAAAATTTCATAAACAACAAACCAGAAAAGATTCAACGAAAACCATTATATTTCCTGAAAGGTCTTGAAATGCCATTTTATTTTCATGCCATGTTTTCACTTTCAGATTGCTAGTGTGTTGATAATAAGTGCTACAAAGAAATACCCTTTTGTTGAGTTTAGTTAAATGCTGCATTAATGGCGTGGAGTGGTGAGCATCGCGCTTTTGTGGTTGAACAGTTTGTGAAGAATGGCGAATCAGTCGTAGCAACGCAACGTTCCTTCCGAAGACACTTTTCACTAAATCGTCATGATCCCGTACCAACAGGTAAAACAATACGCCGTTGGGTTTCCAACTTTCGACAAACATCATCGGCATTAAACAGGAGAAGATCTGGCCGTCCAAGAACAAGAACAGCAGAAGAAAATGTCACAGCTGTGGCAGATTCAATTGAGCAATCTCCAAGACGTTCCCTCCGAAAGCATGCATTTGCCTTGCACATGTCCGCTACAAGTGTCCATAGAATTTTGCACAGATCACTTCATATGCATCCCTACAAGATAATGGTCGTGCAGGAATTAAGCGAGAGTGATTACGAAACTCGCACAAATTTGTCTCGAGACATTCTCCAGTCCATCCCCCCAACATCTGTTACAATCTGCAGTGATGAAGCACATTTTCATTTATCGGGGACGGTCAACAAACAAAACTTCCGATATTGGTCACAAAATAATCCTCGTGAACTGCACCAACGACCACTTCATTCTCCGAAGGTTACCGTTTGGTGTGCTATGGGCAGTTTTGGGGTGTGGGGTCCATACTTTTTTGAAGAAGGAGGAGCTACAGTGACTGTTACATCAGACCGTTACTGTGAGATGCTTGAGAGATTTCTTCATCCAAAAGTTGCTCAGTTACTAGCTGATCATGAACCCGATGGTGTATGGTTCCAACAAGATGGTGCCACGTCGCATACCTCTCGACGTTCACTCGGAATCCTGCAGGACATGTTTCCAAGTCATGTCATTTCTCGACGGGGTGACATTGGGTGGCCTCCACGTTCCCCGGATCTAAATCCATGTGACTTTTTTCTATGGGGCTACGTCAAATCTAAAGTTTACGAACGCCGTCCATCAACTCTAGAACACCTAAAAGCAGCAATAACTGAAGAAATTGATGCGATTCCGCAGAACATGCTTGAAAGAGTGATGATTAATTTTCGAGAAAGACTTCAAAACTGCATCGACATTGGCGGTCGCCACTTGCGCGACATAATTTTTAAAACCACGTGAAGTAACGAACTAAACTGAAATGGCATTTCATAAACTTTCAGAAAATATATGAGTTTTCGTTGAATCTTTTCTGGTTTGTAGTTTATGGAATTTTAAAATCGGGTCATATATTCTGGAACACCCTGTATTTCATGCCTTTCTTGAAAAAATCAAAGCTTCAAAATTCTATTAGGTATCAAGGTCCTCTTATTTGGAATTCATTAGATTCAACAATTAAAAACTCCAAGTCGATAAAATCGTTTAAATGTAACCTCAAAAGAACTTTACTAGAAAATTACAGTAAATGCAGCACTTGAAATGGTTAACTCTAATGAAAGAAGTAGTGTGAATGAAACCTTTGAAAAGTTTCTGGCAGTGTTTACTAAGACAGCTAATGAACATGCACCAATGAAGCGAGCGAGCAGAACAGAAAAAAGAATTAGATCCAAACCCTGGCAATCATCGAGTTAATTAAAATCAATTCGTAAAAAAAATCAATTGTTTAAAAGATATCTAAAAACCAAAGACAAGTTGGCGCATGCTGAATACAAATCGTATCGGAATGCGTTAAATCGAGCGATTAAAAACGCAAAACAGATGCATTATCGTGATTTGTTGAAAGAAAACCAAGGTAATTGCGACAAAATATGGAAAATAGTAAACGAACTGGCTAATATTAAAACAAAATCTCGAACTGACACTATTGAACTGATAACTGAAGATGGTGAAATTCTTGCTAGTTCGGATGAAATCGCAGAAGGTCTAAATGAACATTTTGCTAATATTGGCCCAAAGATGGCAGAATTAATATCCCCTGTTAATGACAGCATTCGCGTGCCATGTGATAAATCCTGCAAAAACTCTTTCTTTTTAACTCCGTCCACTTCCTACGAAATAATTAATGTAATCGATTCTCTATCAACTAAAAAGGCAACTAGATCAAAGGACTTGGAGACAAAATTTCTCAAGTTAAGTAAATTCATAATTGCACCCATACTTAGCAAGCTAATTAATATGTGCTTTGAAACTGGTGTTTTTCCTAATTGTTTAAAAATTGCTGAGGTTGTGCCTATATTCAAAAAAGGTGATCGGTCAAAAGCAACCAACTACAGACCAATTTCGCTGTTGTCTCAATTCGATAAAATTTTGGAAAAAACTATTTATCATCGTCTAATCCATTTTTTAGAGAAATATCAGTTGCTAAATAAGTTTCAATTCGGATTTCGACAAAACTCGTCAACAATACAGGCAATTAGTAAAATATATGATGAAATAGTTCAAAATATTGACCAAGATCTTTACACGTGTTGTATTTTTCTTGACTTATCTAAAGCGTTCGATACTGTTGATCATGACATTTTGCTTGAAAAGTTATACCATTCGTTTGGCATTAGAAGCATCCCTCATGAACTGCTACGGAGCTACCTAACAGATAGACTTCAATGCACAGTTGTTGGCAAATGCTGTATAAAGTGAGGGACCAGTTAGGTGTGGGATTCCGCAAGGATCATGTTTAGGCCCGCTGCTGTTCTTGTTATACGTAAACGACCTTCCCACTGCATCACAGTTCAATACAACTCTATTTGCTGATGATACTCTTTTGATGCTTGCAGACAAAAATTTAGATATGCTTGAAACCAAAGTAAATGAACAAATTCAGCATGTTGACTATTGGCTTTGCAAAAATAAATTGTCCTTAAATTATTCAAAAACAAATTTTTTATTGATAAACAAACACCCTCAGAAAAAGGTGGATGAAAATTTTGTTGTCTGTCTAAATCAGGGATGACGAACCTATTTGCTGTCGCGGGCCACTTTGTTACTTACCAATAAGCAAGCGGGCCGCATAACTTTTCAGTCATAAACAGTGGCGTAGCGAGAAATTTTAAAAGGGGGAAGCCATAATTTCCATATTTCTTTAAAGCGTTTTTTTTTTCGGCAGAACAAATTTGAAAATGATTGAGAAACAAGAAAAGCTCTTGTTCTTGGAGGGTCCGGTGGCATGCTCTCTCGGAAAATTTTTGAAAATTTACATGCTGTAATGGCTATTTGTAGTGCTTTTTGAATAATCCTCAGGCAAATTTTGTTTAAATTTTTTGACCCTGATTCTGAGTGCTTTGCCAAATATGATGCATTTGGCGCGCACATTTTCGATTATGCGTGCTTAAGGCGTAAGGCTTATCGCTCTCGAAGAGGTTCGAAGTTATGGAAAAATTGTATACATCAAAAACTATTTTGAAAATGGCTGTTGGGAGGATGCATACCTCTCATCCTAACCCTTGGATTAGCCACTGACCATAAGCTACAAAAACCATCAAGAGTCTGGCATGTTTCAGTCACTTGGCACCATTAGTTTTGTTCTTTTTTTACTAAAAGACAGAGTCAAAAAGGGGAAGGATGGCACAATGGCCCTCCTCTGAATACGCTCCTGGTCATAAACATGTCGGATATCGGTCCAATCTTTTTGAAATACTCTCTTTTCATCTTCAATATCTCGTTTTTTCGCTGAAGACAAGCGGCTAATTAAATATTGATTAAAAAACAGAATAACAAATACCTTAAGAAAGCAGTAAAATTTGCATATGATAAATGGTACTGCCACCTCACCAATTCATTTCCGCAAACTCACATAATTCCTACTACTGTAAGGCAAGCTAAGCTCTCACTCGAATAGTTACTCGTAAACTGCTGCACTATGCTGAAGCTGCAACGGACTCGAGTTATGTTATTATTATTTCACAACAATGGATGAACTACTGAATCCTAAAACAGATGACTTGTATTGAGCGTTTATATAACTACTGTGTGATACGCGCTTGATTGAATCAGGGGCTCAGCTTTTGGTATCGCATCGCAAAGATTAGACGGGGAAAAAAATTTTTAAAAGTACTGGTCTCGCCAAAATGTTCGCGGGCCGCAGGAAATTCTTTCGCGGGCCGCATGTTCGTCACCTCTGGTCTAAATGATAAGTTACTGGAACGTTCTTCTACAGTAAAATATTTAGGCTTGCTCATAGACGACACTTTAAACTGGTTTTCCCATATACAGCATTTGTCTCATCAGCTTGCTCGTCTCTCTGGAATTTTCTACAGATTGCGCAATTATGTTAAAAAAGAAACACTTTGTATGGTTTATCACAGCCTAGTAAATAGTAGAATACAATACGGTATTACTATCTGGGGGACGGCTAACCAAACTCATTTAGAATGTCTACGAGTGAGATTGAATAAAGTATTGAGAATAATTCTGTCATGTGGAATTGAAACCCCAATTAACAAAATGTACAGTACCTTACAATTTCTGAAAATTGATGACATATACGAATTCGAACTGTATAAATTCATGCATCAGTTACATCATGGTAAATTACCCGAAGTATTTTACAAATCGTTCACAAAAATAGCCTCTGTTCATGCCCACGATACTAGATTCAAGCAATCTGCCTTTTATGTCTTATCGCGTGTTAACAAGAGCTTTTGCACAAACCAACTTTCCTATAGAGGGACCAAATTATGGTGTAAATTGGACAGTAACTATAAAAGCATACATTGGACTTCTTGTAAAAAAAGATTCAAAAAATATCTCTTGGATCGCTATCGACAGTATTTAGGCCTACAGATATACAGTACATTTAATTGTATTTCGAAGTATCAAGTAATCTTTTGTTTTTTTTATTTACTCTTTCCAAAGTGACTGCTATTGCTTTCGTTTGTGTCTTGCACTATCCGTAACTTTATTGTATTACTTATATCCTATTATATTACCACTAACTTGTATTTTTTTTTCGATTTTCATTTTTTTTATTTCACTGTTTACTGCATTCGTGTCAGGGAGCGTCTTGACGCGATAACCTAACAGTTTTTCGGTGCTTCCTGCCATTGTGCACAAATCATTGTATTGTGTGTAGCAGTGCTATTACTACTGTATGTGTAATTATTTTTTTTTTCTGTGACACGAGTACTGGCAAAAAAATAAACTCTCTCTCTCTCTTTACACAAATTTCAGCCCCTCCTACTTAAAAGTACTTCCAACGCCACTGACTCCCACCACGAATAAATTTCTGATTTTTTTAAAAGACCAGCTTCACTGCTTATGCCGGTCGCATTTGACGCATAAGCTACTTCAGGTGGAACTGACTGCGCGAAAACTGGAAAAGTACGAGTTCTCTTCGATTAAATGTTCGGTCTGATTTCAGTTATTCATAAATCATATCTTCATTGTACTTGCGATATCCTTCCGAAGCCTGTAACGAGTAGCGGACCCATCTCCACGACATAGTGCCAGGACAACGCAGTTTCTAGAAACGTTGCTGCAGAGGCGAGCTTTGTCCAATTTGACGAGTTCGGGAAACGAACCCCTGACCTTCCGCAACGATAACCGTGTTTTTATCCACTATGCTAATCGTTGTTCTTATTCTTGGTTATAATTTTTGCAAGATTTTTGACATCAAAGTTAACGAAGAAGATTTAACGAAACCTTATGTCCCAGATTGAAGTCAACGTGCAATGAGCGTTAGCCCAAGTTATTAATGGACAATTTAGCAGCACTTAATGTAGTTTTACTATATCAAAGAGTTTTTCGATAAATTAGTTAGTTGGTGAAAAAATCAGCTTTGATTAACGAACGATATACCAGTATTGTGCAAATCTACGATCAGAGTTGGGCAGTACCGCGGTACTTTTTTAGTATCGTTATCGGTACCGTTGATACTTTTTAAAAATGTACCGTTTTTGGTACCGTCGTTACTTTTTGACCGTTTTACTCGATATTTCGGTAACTTTTTTTGAATAAACGTATTAGAGCAAAAGCGAAAAACTTAAAGGGTTTTTCCGCAAAAAGCATTTTCAAAAAGTACCGCGGAACCAAGTTGTTGCAGATCAGTAGTCGGCAACCACCGGGCTGCGGCCTCGTGCGAAGTTGGTTACCGGTACATATGTGTTTTCAAAATAAATGTTGTGAATTGGAAACATTTTTATAGCGTAGAACCCAACGAATTTTTGCGGTTTTCACACAACAAAACACTCATTTTAGCAAACTTATTTATCAAAAAAGGGCGTGCAGTGAGTGGAGAAACTATGGACAATGCAAAAATGTTTTCGCAGCTAATATCTAAAAGCAAAAGATTGACTTAAACAATTAATGGAGACTGCAACTATTATTAATTTGAGAAATTATAGACTAAAAGTTTGGTTTTAGGACCTTATTACAGGGCCAAATGGGGGGGAGGCATGGCAACGTAGCCTTCTCCTGCGTGCGCCTATGACGTCAATTCGCCTGTAACGGCAGTTTTTTAAAATCCTTAAAAGGTGTCGTTGTAGACGAATTCTACTACCAATATTGTTAACTATTGATTTCTGAATAGAAATATATTCAATCACAATGGGAATCAGTGCTTCAAAAAGTGCTGGATAACTGAGTTCAGTTAGAGCAAATATACAAATTCACTCACCACACTTTAATAACATCCATGTTTAACCCGACACTCTGTTTCACCCAAGAGGGATCATCAGAGGTATCTTATTCAAATAGAATTTATTCTATGCATGTGGCCCGCGGGCAACTTTTCTGCGGCCCTCGAACACTTTAATCTTCGTTGCCTGTTTTGTATCTAACAAGGCTTAGAAATTTCCTCGTTCGCATCAAAGACGTGATTTTTTTCAAGAGGCGAGAAATTTGCAAACATAGAATGATATTGAGAATGTTTCATAGTAGGTTACACTTGAACGCATCATTTTGAAGTAGAAATGCATCTGACGTCACATTAAGACATTTACTACGTACTAATGCAGGTTATGTAACGTCTCGCATACTTGTTACGTGGGCCTTTTCAAAACGATCTTCAGCGAGATGTGCAGCGCAAAAGTTACGAAATTTAGTGAGTCGCACTAACTTTCACCATGAAATGAGTGCCAACAAAAAAGTGTCCGAGGAAAACAGAGAGTTCAATTTTAACTGGGAGGACAGATATTTCTTCGTCATTAATAATGGTAAAACACAATGTTTGGTGTGTCTTCAAGTAATATCTGTTCCCAAAGAGTTTAATGTTCAGCGACATTACAAGAAGCTAAATGAGAAAAGATACGGTCAGTACCAGGGAACTTTTATAAGGGAAGCAATATTGAAAGAATTAAAGAGAAACTATTTTAAGCAAACAGATATGTTGAAAAGCTTTGCCAAATGTGATTCAGTTGCACATCTAACAGCTTCATACGACGTTGCACCAACGCCAATTTTTAAGACTTAAACAAGCATGAAACGTAAGACATTTAGTAAGGCATATAGTGTCAATGGTAGAGCAACAATCTCTCCTCCTATGGTTAAAATCTAAATTTTATCTTTGCGGCCCGCAAAGCTTTTTCAAATCTTTATGCGGCCTTTAATGCTCTCAGTCTTGGACCACACTGGTCTATAGTGACTGCACTCACTGCATGCCCTTTTTCAATAAAAAAGTGTGCTAAAACGAGTGTTTTTTATGTGAAAACCGCAAAAATTTGTAGGCGGCTGGGGGCGTAGCCACCAGACCCCCAGGGCCGAAACTAGGCAATGCGGGGCCCCCCCAAAATCATCTTTCGGGGCCCCTAAAATATTTTTTCTTGGATGGTGATGCAAAAGAGCGAGCCCCGAAGGGGCGATGCCAAGCTAGGGGGGTCTGGGGACATGCCCCCCCAGAAAATTTTGCGGAATTTGACCTTATTTTGGAGGCTTTTTGTGCGTTTTGAGCCTTCAAAATTCCTCAGTTTTAACAAGGTTTAGTAGTCTGTTTAACTAGGCCCCTTCCTAACCCACGAAAATAATGCTGCAAGCAAACCCTGTACTCTAACATTTCGCTACCTATGCGAAGAAAAAGCGTTTTTAAGGCTTATTTTTGCGCCTTTCACTTGAGGATGAGGGGCCCGTGGTATGCTACTAAACGTTTGTTTGCTAGTTTCGCGACTGCTGTTTTTTGAAAAATTTGCAGGGGCCCTCTATGGTCAAAAGTATAAATATGGTATGGGGGCCCCACATCGCGTGAGTTAAGACAAAAAATATATTGAATCTTAGAATAGGCCTATTTAAGGCACCTTTATCATACGTTGAGTAAATAGTACTACGTACTGACTATTTACGGGGCCCCCTTTTTGTGCGAGCCCCCCCCGGTTGGGGGGTTCGGGGGGCGCTAGTTTCGGCACTGCAGACCCCCATAGCCTTCGGCGGCTGGAGGCTTCGCCCCCAGACCCCCGGTTGCACCTCTTCTTTTGCCAAATCCTGGGGGCACACTACTTTGCGCGTACCCCCCTCAGAAAATTTCTGCGTACGCCACTGTTTACGTCCTTAATGTTGTTCGAATGTAGCAACGTAGCCAGATAAGCAGGGTTGTGACAAAAGTTTCTGCTCACCAGGGCAAGTTTCTGATGATGATACTCCTTATACATAGCCTCATAACTAATGAAGGAAACCAACAGATTTATTATACACGTTGCCATACATGAGAATGCTTGTTTTAGTAAGCGTGGCGCTGGGCCTTGTTGATATAACCGACGTGATCGCTTGCAGTATCAAAATTTGCGTGAGACTACAATTCACATCTTACACTAGCACTACATGCGACAAAAACCTTGATAAGGCTTTAGTTTCGTTGCTTTGCAAAACGAAAACCAAAGCAAAAATTAAATTTTAAGAAAAAAATTTTCGTTTTAAAAGTACCGAAAATCGGTACCGAGTAACGATATCGTCGTTACTTTTTTAAAAATGTACCGTTATCGGTACCGACGGTATTTTTCTAGCAAAGTATCTGTACCGATATCGTCGTTACTTAGTACCGAGTGCCCAGCTCTGTCTACGGTCACTAAATTAAACTGTCTAAATTGCGCGTATTACCTTCACCTTCGTCTTCCACTCTCATTGCTCGCTCACGGCAGTCAGCGTAACAATTGTGCCTATTAGCCCATGACGACTAAAATTCAATGTATTTTTTAATATTTTATCAGTATCTATTAAGTAATTCATTCGAACTTCATGCGTTTTTTTCTTCCCTACAGATTGGCCTAGTTATACGGTAAATTTTACTTTCGTATCTGCGTTCACTTATTACTTTAGTTTACTATCTCTCTTAATACAGAAGTTGAACAAAATCATGAAATGAACACAAGCTATACAATTTATTTGTTTGGGCATAGCGTAGTTGTTTGCCAATGGTGTTGTGATAGGTCACGAGAAAAGAAAATGATTACAGCGCAAGTTAAACTTTATGACCTTATTTGACTTAGGTCATCGCTCGTGACTTGTATTCTTTATTATTATTGTAGCATTTTTTCAATAAAAATATTGTTCTCAGGGAGCTGAAATTGCAAGAGCTTACTGCTCACTTCTATGGCAAGCTTTGGCCTCGCGATAATGGGCTCCGGCTTTGAATTAGTTTCAGATTTGTACAGCTTCACACTGTACAAATCTGAAACGAAAGGCTGTTACGCAGTCAATAGCTTATATCGATAAATCTTTGCAGTAATGCGCTTTAAAATATCATTTGACCTCTTACAATTTGTTTCTAAACACGCACGCACTAAATCAGCAAATTCATGAACCTGCAAGACTAGTCAGTCAAATTTTTTTTCACACCTTTTATCAGCAAGTTTGTGGGTTTTACCTTTAAATTAAAACTTCGTTTTGATATTGTACCCAAACAAGAAAGAGAAAACCACCACAATAACTTAAAAATTACCAGCTGTTAATTTCTCATCCAATTCTACTTTTAAATACGATCTTCAGCCTCCGTAGGCTGAATCCTATGCATCGACCCTCAATCTTGATTGTTTCCGAACGGAAAGGAGCGAATTAAATTCCCTGAGCTTGGGTATCACCTTGAAGGGAAAGAGTTGCATCTCCTTTACAACCCTTTCCACCCTTCTCCCAAAGCAACCTGTAACAAGTGAGAAACAAGGAAGGCTATAATAGGCCCACCATAACCATGGCAGTTATTTTGAATTCAGTTGTTACTCAAAACCCTGTATCCACACATCCCATAGAAATGTTGACCACAAATTTTACAAAGGATTGTGGCAAAATGATATTGGCTTGTAAATAGTCGGGAACCACTTTTACGAAGCCTGCTTTGGTTGCGCCGTAGAGCCTACGGACGTCAGCAGAAGTCACACCCTTAACAATTAACGTACCGGTACTACAGCACAGATGGCCGAGTAGTAACAGCGTCCGCCTCTGGAGCTGTAGACTCAGGTTTGATTCCCGAGTCGTGTCAAACCGATGATTTTAAAATTGCTATTCACAGCTTCCCTGCTTGACGTTCAGCATTAAAAGGACAGTGTGGAGAACAAGCCGGCAAGTTTACTTGTTGTGCATAGGGAAAGGCACTTAGCGGGATTCCCCCATCTTGGTGTGGTAGACAGATGGCCGGCAACTCCTAAGCGAGCTTGTTGTAGCGCTGTGATCACTTTCTCGTAATAGGAGGATAAATGTGCAACTAACACAATAGCAAAAAAACAATACATGCTGTGTATTTAATGAATGAAATTGCATTTTGATCATTAAATATTCCTGGAAAATATCATAGCTCACGTTCCTCCTTGAAAAGTTTTGCAGGAACGCTTTAGTGGCTAATCATCCCACGTTTACGCATTATGGTACTTTTTACTGAAGTGCTATCGGTGTGGGAGACAATCAAATCGGACACAATTTCGCCAGACGGCTCGCCACCGCTGCGACATTTCTTCGGAGCTGTGTTGCACAGGTGCAATGGGGCGGGGGTGGAACCCGTCACCCGTTGCACGCTTCGGAGTAATAATGCTAGTATGATGATTTCATTTGATAGGCAAGGTTATACGCTGCCTGGTTTTCACAGGTAACCTACAACGCCTGAGTCTGGCAACCGTATATTAGTGACAACAAATTCCAACTTGGGGTGGAAAATTCCATCCAAGACACAACACTCATTAAATAAAGATAGAAAGTAGTTTATTTTCATCACGCTACCTTACTTTAGTTAATCATATAGCACAAACAGATCAATCGACAAACAGTTAAGCGGAAAACCTTACTCGTAGATATGCATGAATCAAGTCAAAAAATTACACATATTGCTAAAACTGTATTTAAACCGTACTAATACCAATACCAAATTGCAAACCTCGACGGGTAAAGTCATTTTCTTGGTACCGAACAGGAACACAAAAATTTACCTCAAGCCGGGCAACATCAAACAACTTGTACACAATTCCAAATCCATAAGAAAGCCTTGTTTTATTATACACAGCATTAATATTGTTGGCAAAAGTATGAGAACGATCGAAATCAAAAGCATTTCCAGCGTTTACAAAAGCATGCATGCGGAAATTGTCCAACCAAGCACCTTGACCAAAGTTCTCCCAATAAAAGGGCAGTGGGGTGTAGATATGCCCGCCCAACATCCAAAAACAGTTTGAACCAAGGTACGAACCAATGCGACCATTACCAATTCGATTGGACTCGAACCCACGCAAAGTTAGTGGTCCACCGATAAAAAACTTATCACTCACCATAAATTTTTTATTAGCATCATCGTTTAGAGGCACCATTAAACCAGCCTGACAGCCCAAACCAAATGTAATTCTGTCCAAAAATGTTGAATGATACGTACTTTCAAATGTTTCTTTGATGAATTTAACATCTCCACCAAAGCCAGCCAGTTCTTCGGAGAACTTAAAAAATTTTCCACGTTTCGGCAAAACGGGGGAATCGGTTCTATCTATGACAACCGTATGTCTGAGTGAAGATTTCAAGGAATGTCCTAGTTGCCTTCTTATGTCAATAGAAATTTCGCTTCCTGTCAAGCATGACAGCTCCCTCCAGTGGCCAAGCCATTCTAAAGAATGCTTGTTGCCCCACAATGGAAAATTGTAGCCAAAATGCATACCCCTGGTTATTTCCTTACAGCAAGACCAAGGATTTTCTTGGGTTTCTTTAATAAGAGACATTATTGCTTCAGTTCCATCCAGAAAAGGTTTTGTAAAGCTGGTTGTAAACTCAGTTGGTTGATAAGCTTGAGATAAGCTAGTGTTATAAAAAGTATGTGAAAACGAAGTAGATAACATTTCTCCTCGGCCAAAAATATTGGGTGATAAGATTTTCAGAAGCCATCTTGGTTTTTCCCTGTTTGATATTTCTGTTCTGGCTTCACCACACAACAAACTTCGCTCTTTTACTCTGAAAAGAATTAAAATTCCATTATCTTCCTTTTTCTCATAGGCTTCCGTTGTATCAAGATACACATCAACTGATTGAAAAATTCCTTTGGAGAGAAGACGATCGCGGCACTCCAGGGCAAGTTTGTAGGCTTGCAGAAAAGTTTTACCTTGTAGAAGTGGCTTTAAATCATTAACTACATAATCAGCTTTGGTTCTTTCCAAACCACTAATGTGTGCCCTTTCAACCACAATATCTTTGTTTTCCAAATAAATCTCTTTTTGCTGACCATCCATTTCTCGTGCATGGGCCCTCTCCATTACTTACAACTGAGCCAGGTTTCAGACACAGAAAAACTAAACACTCATTTAATAAAGCAAACCTTGTTACATACTTATAGCTTAAACCTGTAAAACAATGCATATACCACGTAATGCTTTTTTCTTTTTTTGCTCATTATTGTTACAACTTAGCTCATACTTACTGTATTTGTCTTATACAGACATAAGCCTGTCTAGTGTCTATCTTTTGATCTTGCGCACTCAATTTGCCTGGTCGTTATCTATTAGAGACAGGGGGCACCTTGACTTGAAAACCCCATGGTTCTTCGGTGCTTCCTGGCCATTGCTTTTGCTTATTTCAAACGTTTTTTTTACCTGTAGATATGGCAAAATAAATAAACTTGATGAATTGATGTAACAACGTATAACAGAGTGAAAGATTGTCCTAACCTGTGGTACAGACAATGTTTTTTTAAGGCGTTCCAAAATGGTCTCACAAAATGGTACAACACTCTCTCAAAATCTGCAAATCTTCATTGAAACAGCTGTTGACTGCAGTTTCATGTACAAATTCAAAAATTGACGGTTTTTCAAAATTACTAAATGGTTCCTCAAGTCACACCTAAAAAAAACACTGGGTAGGGAAATGCTATCACAATTGTAAACTTACTGTTTTGACGGAAATAAATCGCCATTATTTATCATCAGGGTTGCTAACTCAAACTTGAACCAGCTGAACTCAGTTTTTTTTTTTGCAGAACACAAACAAAAATTTCTGTACTTGGAACTCAATCTCAAAAAAAGCTGATTGAGTTTTGAACGTTTCCTACACTTGACAAAAATTGCTTCAACTTATCCCAAACCCGATAAAAACTACTGGAAATCAGCATAAACTCAGTAAAATCAATCGACTCCAAAAATTAAAAATGAAAAACTTGAACTTTACTTCGTCACAAAATACTTTGTCACATGCACCCAGTAAAAACCTTTTTATTCCTAGGAGCTTATCTAAAGCATAGACAAACATTTACTGCATTTGCACATCAATCAAAAATGTCATCAGGTCTCCGTTCTCCTAAACTACACTTGCTTTTTAAAATACATGGAGAATGAATGCATGCACTTTACGATTTGAATAATCAAAAAAGTGCAATAATCATGCGACCTTGTGACGATAGAAAATGTTGATAGCATAAAAACTACAGCTTGAACAAACTGATATTACTGGAAATAAAGCGCTAGCGCTCTAGTAGTCAGATTCCTCGAAGAGCATGGATACAACTATTTTCCTAGCTGGTAAAACGTTTCCTTTACCTTTGAGTACTTAATCATAATGCAAAAGCATCAAGACAGTAACAAACATACCGCATGATTGAGAAGTTGCACTTCCCAATGCTGCCACAAAGTTTATACTCTAAATTACGCAAGAACTGAAGCAGTATAACAACCTTATCAGACATAAAAGTGCATACAAAACCAAACTGCATAATATATATAATAAGAAAGCAAACTGGTAGATGGGGCTCAAATTTCACAATTTTAACGCAATACTGATGCTAAAAACCCAAGGATAATTGTTTCCAAGCCGCCATATAATACAATGAATGGTTAGCTTTAAAGTGATGGGTGGTAATTCCCCAATGCATTATTGCTTAACCACGACACGCATTGAGTTAGGGTTAGAGCATGTCTGCATTGCGTATAACGTTTCACGAAATTATCGTCAGTTTCAAAGTAAACCATCTTTTGTAATATGAAGCGACTCAAAAACCAAAAGCCTCACAATCCCATATTATAGTGATGTTGAGACTTTCCTGAACAATTCAGATATGCTAATAAAAACTACAGCAATCTACACATGAATATTGTAGAATTCCAGCATGATACCACAAACAGGTTGAATTTGAAATGCCATGCTAAGTGGAATGGGTAATGATATTGATAATATCTATACAACGTATTTTCTTGAATAGAAGCACACTGGAATAAAAACTGCATGAATTGATAAGTAAAACAATAGAAGCTCCATCGGACAAAACTGTTTCTTACTGACACAAGAAAACAAATGAAACAAATCTAACAACATGCAACAAAAACAACTGAAACATTGTATGTTATACTTAAACTACTATATCAATGGTAATAAATTATATATTAAACAGAAAATTCAATGGTAATTGAGGGAGACTGCGAAGTGAGCTTGCGCTCTTCAAGTCAGCAGCCACCCGTTAAATATGTCAAATGCGATCGGCTCCAGCCGCAAATCGAACCCATCACGTAGGATCTGTCACCTGCGCCCTAGGCCATGTCGCTGACAGTATCGTAATTTGTAATTTTCATCATCATCAATAATACTTGAATCATTCAAGTAAATGCTATTTTTGTTACTACCTAGCAATTAACACTACCTTTGTTTGGCTTTGTTGATGCTTTACATGGACGCAACAGGAATTGCAGCAGTTGGATTAACGGTACAGAAGCAAGTAAGGACTGACTTACAAATGTTTCACAAAAGAGACAATAGAATTGCAGCAGATCAGTGATTTAGCTGTTTAGTGTTTCCATTTTTCTATCACTTAGACTGTTAGACCAGCGATTCCCAAACTGGGCACTGCGGCGCCCTAGTGCGCTGCAAGACTTTGCCAGGGGCACCGCAAAAGTTATTGCATCTGTCAAGGATCTTTGCCCACTTTGTGTTGAGTCGATTGGGTATCTCAAAATTTTGTAATGAAAAAACAGTGCCTAGAAGATTTACCTGTGAAAGGATTGCCTAGATCATGTCACAATGCGCAACAAGCCTGTATGTGGTACTGGTACGATATATTGTGTAACAATGGCCCTTGACATATCGGTAATGAATAAAGCATTGTTACAATCGCAACAAGATTGATTTTGAATGCGAAATGCATGTTGCAGTATCTAAGTATCCAACACTGAACCGGGATTTGATAAAATGTGTACAGAGCAACAAGCTCACATTAAGTGCATATGTTTTTCAATATTTTGCTGCAATGCACAATAAACAATTTTGTTTTAAATACGATTTTTTGGTGAAAATTAAAATTTGATTCTTGTAGCTTACTGGTAATTACAGCACCACAAGTTTTGATAAGTTTTTAAAGGGTGTCTCCAACAAAAAAAGTCTGGGAACCGTTGACATAGACTACCGGTATCTGACTTCGGTAGATTAACTTGAATGCTCACTGAGACATAAACGTTCAAAAAAATTGCAGCCAGATTCCTCGAAAAAATTGCAGCCACCCTTAAATGCTAAATAGCCACCCTTAAATGCTAAATAGAAGTCACACCAAATGTTTAAAAATAGGTAGTGTCTATTTTGCCGATTAACGACAAAATAGCTTTTAGGCCTATTTTGCTGTTAGTGACGTCGTGGGTTTTTAAGCGCCATTTTGTGCTTGATTGCCATGACTTCTCAATAGCTCAGTGGATAGAGCGCAGCGTGTATTGGGAAACGCTGCACTGATTTTGGGTTCGAATCTCGTCACGGCTTTGGCTCGTTTCAGTGGCTTTGATTCGATTTGAACTCTTGCAACCTGGGGTTAACAATCGGGTTTGTGAAAACAGTAGAATAGAATAAAATGTAATATTCGTGTGACATGGGGTTATGTAGCTGCGGCAAAATAAACCTAAAAGCTATTATGCCATTAACGGCAAAATAGACACTGCCTTAAAAATATAAAATAGTAGCCACAGCTTTTATTCAAGACAATACAGTGTCAGTCAAAGCTCGCATTGCCAGAGTATAACCTCACCAAGAAATTTAACTAACCAACAATTGGTTGATCACAGAACTACCGGTACAGACATCGAACTGGTGAAAGTACCATAGTGGTAACTGACCTGTCTGCCTGTGACACCTCTAACCCCACAACAGAAAAATCCAGACCAGTCTAACCATTTTGCGATGAATCCTCAATCCTAAACACTGGCATAAAAAAAACATTTACCGAGTCCACATACCGATATTAGTAGGCTTCAGGCTCGCGGCACATTGCACCTATTCATGATAATGCTATTTATTATACCGGTATTATGATTTATGACGACTGTAATTATGGCGAAGTAAAGAAAAGAAGCGAAACAAAAGGAAAAAAGAAAAAAAGCATGCCGAGTGCAAAACCAAACAAACCAAACAGCCCCTTCTAATTAATGCAAAATCAAAAAAAGAAGTCCAAAGAACAATAATTGCAACACTTTCCGACACACGGTCGTCTTATTTTAAATATTCATTACAAAGTTGACCAAATTCCCTCTCCCATTGACAGAGATGGGCATTTATCGCGATAATTTATCGGCGATAACTTTTTATCGATTATCGTTATAGCTCAAAATAGTTTGGATTTATCGATTACCGCTATCGCTTTTGTTATATATTTTGTTATCGCCGATAAATTATCGCGATAAACGATTTTTTATGCACGCAGTGTTTAAACTTCAAAGTTAGTGAGTTGGCGCTACGGAAAAAACACGGTGTCCATTAAGACTTGTTCTAATTTTTAAAAATTATTTCTTTGTTTGGCTTAATTTCACGGCAGAGTCCGCGAACTGCTCTCTTTTCTTGAAAAATCAAAAAAAAAAATTTTTGCAATTCTACATTCTACTTACAAAAAAAAACTTCGTCAAACACATCGAAAATTTACCGCAATATTTATCGGAAAAATTTATCGGCGATAATTTATCGATTATTGATATCGCTTTAAGAAATTGAGATTTATTGATTATCGGTATCGCCCAGGGCTTTTTTGAAGTTATCGATTATCGTTATCGCTTTAGTACAGAAAGGTTCATCGTGCCCATCACTGCCCATTGATATTGTCAAGTTAATGGCAAAGTGCAACAACCACCATCAGAATGACTTTGAACTTAAGCGAAATATTTCAAAACATTTCAGGAATCAGGAAATTTATTTTCGTTGCAGCGAATAAAAAACAGCCAATAAAGGAAAATAGCACTGCAAATGAATCACATTGACACAGCAACAAGCAGCTGCGAAGGGACCAATTGGTCTTCGAGTCGAGCAGCAACCTTTTTATAATACAAAAACAAACAAAAAACAAAAAGAAAGAATGTATACTGGGCAGAGTTCAGAGTCAGAGTATGACTAGATATACTTATTAAAAAGAAACTTTTTATATTCCCGTTGGAATTTATGATACGTTAATAATTTGAATTGATTGGGAATGGAGTTCCAGATCGTGGCTCCTTTGTATTTAATAGAGTTCTGACCGCGATTTGTAGAAAAACGCTTAATTGCTAAAGCTTTTGACGTCGAGTTACGTGTTGTATGCGAATGTGCATCATGCATATATGTAAAATAATGGTTAAATTGCAGAAGTAACATGTCATGTACGTACTGGTACATAAATTTAGCCATTTCAAAATTGTACAGATCATTGAGTTTAAAGATGCCGAGGTGAACGTACTGAGGAGTAATCCTATCCTTGATTTTCGACTTGGTGATTATTCTTAAAGCTCCATTTTGTAATTTTCTTAATTTGTTTAAGTAAGTATTGAAAGTAGATGCCCAAACAGGTAGACCATATAGAATATGAGAATGAATCAGCGCGTAGTATAGAATGATTAATGTTTCAGTAGGTAAATAGTAGCTTAGCTTCGACATAATCCCAACCGAACGCGATATTTTAGTTTGAAGAAATTCAATATGAATTTTAAAAGATAAGCGATCATCCAGAATTATTTCGAGATATTTTGCATAATGAAAAGCATCAATTTGGTCATCATTCAAAAAACAGCTATAATTTAGAGATGATTTGCGATAATTAGGGGAGATGAGAAGCGATATTGTTTTAGTAGGATTTATGGTTAGACTATTTGTGAGCATCCATTCTGTAACACTGTGTAGTTCCAAGTTCGCCAGACGTTGCAAATTATTGATATGGTCAGATGAAAATATTAAGGTAGTGTCATCAGCAAAGAATCTCGGGACTGTATGTAAACAGTTGGGAAGATCATTAATATATATCAAAAATAGAAGGGGACCTAATATCGATCCTTGAGGTACTCCGAAATTAATGGATTTTAAGGATGAAGAGACATTGTTGATGCTTACAAACTGCTTTCTTTCGCTTAAATAAGATTGTAAGAGTTGATTTGCTACTCCTCTGATTCCATAATGTTCAAGCTTTTTTAGTAATTTATAATGGGAAACAGAATCAAAAGCCTTTTTTATATCTAAAAATATCAAATTGACAAATTTTTTACCTTGTATACCAATCATAACAGTTGGTAATGATGTCCAAAATAGAATGAAGTGTAGAATGATGATGCCGAAAACCGAATTGGGTTAGAACCAGGGTATTATTCTTTTCAAAAAAAGAAACCAAGCGTTTATGCAAAAGCCGTTCAAAATTTTTTGATAGACTTGTAAGTAAGGAGATTGGTCGATAATTTCCTACATTATCAAGAGGACCACTTTTGTAAATTGGAATGACTGTAGCAATTTTTAATTGCTGAGGAAAAATGCCAAATGATATGCAATAGTTGAATAAATCAGTTAGAGGATACGCTAAAATATCGGCACCAATTTTCAGAAAATAAGGCGAGATGTCATTAAAACCATTTGCCTTATTGATTTGCAAAGAAATAATCAAGTTCACAATTTCATATACATTAGTAGGGTTTAGATTAATGGATGAGGGCGAGGACTGCTGTAAGTTTGATATAAAAGTGGTATCATCAGTATATTTTAATTTTTCAGCTAGATCTTTCGCTATGTTAGCAAAAAAAGTATTAAACTGTTCAGACATTTCCTTGGGGTCAACGATCTCAGCATCACTAACTGTAAGAGAGTTAGTAAATGAAGGATTTTGCTTACACGGCAATAAAGAACGTAGAATTTCCCAAATTTTTTTAGGTAGCTTTCTAAACATTGAAAGCTGGTTATGATAATAATTTTTTTTCGCCAGATTTTTTATTTTTGTCAGCTTGTTGGCATACGTTTTGTATAGAAATTTTTCAGCCGTAGACCCTTTCACATGGTGAGATTTATACATTCTTTGCTTGTTCTTAATTGATATTAGTAAGCCTTTAGTTAACCATGGTTTATTACGCAATCGCTTTTGTTTTCTGGTTAAGTTACATAAAGGAGCATGTTTATCAATAGTTGCAGTAATGAGAGAATGTAACTCTGTAAACTGATTTTCAATGTTATTTTCTGATATATTTTGAAATTGGTTATAAAATATTTGCACTTTCGCTAGTAAATCTTCTCGAAATTGTTCAGGAGTAAAATTAGCAAAGGACCTAACGGGCTTTTTACCTGACGATGATGTTTTTATGCAACAAGAAATTTTAACAAATACAGCCAAGTGGTCAGTCAGATCATAATTTATTACACCAGGAAAGAGCTGGTACCGGAAAGTGTTAGTAAGTATGTGGTCAAGTGTTGTGGCCGAAGTAGAAGCAATTCTAGTAGGTTTGTTGATCAATGCGACAACACCATACTCTGCTAGTATGTTCTTATAGCTATTGGAAATGGTATCTGAAGACAAATCAATATTAATATCACCAAGAATGAAATATTTTTTGTTAGCTTCATTTAGGTTTGCTAAAGAATCGCTCAAGCAGTCACAAAATGGTTGCAGTTTAGAACTTGGATGACGATAAATACAGCCAATCACAAACTTTTTTTGAGTAAATGGACACGTAACAGATATCCATTGATTTTCGCAAGATGTCAAATTTAGATTATAAGACGAGACCTTTTTATGGTGCAAACTGTTTGATACAAAAATCCCCACACCACCAGCGTGAGTGATGGAGTTAGAGAAGTAAAAGGATTATCCAGGCAGAGAAACATAAATTTTCGGTTCATTAAAAATTCTAGTTTCACTTAGACAAATGATATGAGGTTGATCAGGCAACATGCATAGAAATTCGCTGAGATTATCAAAATGCTTTTGCGAGGACCGAATGTTAAGATGAAGTAAAAATAACGATTTTTCAGGGTCACTGTTGGGAATACAGTTTACATCAAAATATTCGCATGGATTTAAATTTTCATTAAACAAAGATGAAATTTCAAGATTTAAATCAAAATCAGATTTTTGATTTATTTCACAATCAGGGGCTGCGGATACTCGATTCGAAGCCAAAGGTACATTCGTGTCACACTGCATCAGGTGCAATGACTAGTCAGTTCGCCTTAAAAAACGCGTCACGGAATGCAATTAGAAATTAAAAAGTAAAAAACGGAGTAATTATTTACAAGAATCATTAAAATGTGGACCATGAGTGAGCACAAATATATTAAGATAGGACATACAGCTTTCAAAAGTCTGCAACATCAATTATGCTGGTCTATATCGTACAAAAATCAAGATTATTATCAGTAGACGGCATAGTTCAATAGTTACGTCATAAGTAACAATATTAATAAAAGAAAACTCATGCAGGTTGTGGGTATTGAAGGATCAGCCAAAAAATTTGTCCTTAGCGTTACAATTTTATGAAAAGAATAAGAGCGATTAGTTAACTAGGCGAAACAATATAATCTACCAAGCGTTCTAAATGTGATAAGCTAACCCACGTGTTATGAACGGTACCTATGCAGGCGTAACTATTTTGTCATTAATCAATAAGGAATAATCACCATTGATAATCTTCCATGAGGTCTTTTGTCGATTTTTTCTGGCTTCTTTGAATTGTGGAAGAAGATTTCTTTTTTGCTGTTGACATATTTTTGGCAAATGGTCTGATACATAAACATAAGGAAGGTTCTCGTTGGGGGATTTAGTTAATCTGTTTTCATTGTACGCTTTAAGCTTTCGAAGGGATCCAGTGATTCTTGCCTTGTCTAGCATTGTCGCTACTTTAATGATGATAGGCCTAACGATTCTTTTACCGTTTTTTACCGCAGGCCTCTGAGGTAAACGGTGTGTGTCGATCAAAGACACAGAGGATGGATCAATGTCAAGACCAGCCTTTAAAAAGTCTTGAAATGCTACTTTAGTCTCACCTTTGGTTTCCCAGTCTGATTTTTCGTTGAGACCGTGAATCAGCAAGTTCATCCTTTTATCATAACATTCTTTTGCCACGGCCTCTCTATGAAACACATTGCACTGGTTTTCCAAATTCACAACTCTTTGTTTTAGTCTATCACATTCCTCTTGTTACGTCGTAAATCTTTTAGTTTGTATAGGAGTTTGAGTTAAACATACATCCTAAGTTTCGAACCGCGTACCTATGTTCTGAGGATTTTAACTCTGTTTAAGTCATTCGATTTGCTTTAAAACCATTAACGTACTCGTAATGCCCCAAACCAAGCGTTTATTTTCAAATGTTATTCTTTGTTTTCGAGTTGATTGCACTGCCAGAACCTTTTAATTTGTCAGTTGCGATTATTCGTTTCAGAGTTAGCAGCTCAATGTTTTAAGTTACAGTTATATTATGTTAGCTCGCAAGAGTCCGTTAATCGTTAGTGATTTATTTAAGTTTATATTTCAGCTCGTAAGAGTAAATTTCCAATGTGATATTATGCTGTTCATTGCAGTAGAGTTAGACTGCCACAACGAGTTGGTAAGTTTGTTATGTTCGCGTATTAATTTCCAGTGTATTCATAAGTTTGTTAATTTTTAGAAACCTATTCTTCTATTCTTCCGTTCCTCTGTTCCATCTCTGAATTGTAATATTTTGATTATTCCACCTGTTTACAACTTGAATAGAAGAAGCGAGTTTCAACAAAAGCAGTTTGTTGCGTCTTTGAGCAGATTTTGCAATTAGGCGTAACACCTCTGCTGAAGCTTTAAGTTGTAAATCTTTACTAACTTCATCCATGTAGTTTTTCATTCTTTCCTCATTTTCAGCCAATTGCAGTTGAAATTTGTCAATTTTTTCCTCAAAACGATTCATAATTAGCAATTTGGAATCAAACTCCTCAATTTTTTTTAATATCATATCAATTTTTTTCTCCATTTTTATGAATTAAGGTTAAAAAATCAAACACTCAACTGTAAACCGTCGGCTAATCTTTAGGCTACTGACTCAGCAATTAACACACGTCCGCTCTCAGTGACAACATAATACATTTCACGCGTCGTTTTTGCTCGAACAATCAAGATCGGGATCGGAATAAATTAATATTGCAACACTTTTCAACACACAGTTGTCTTATTTTAAATATTCATTGCAAAGTAGACAAAATTCGCTTTCGCATAGATATGTCAAGTTAATGTCATTTAGCAACATCATCCACGTTACATTTGTGCTTTTTGAAAAGAAATTGCTAAAAGTTGCCAAAGAATTTACGCCATATTTCAACTTTCGTAGCGAATTCGTTTGCAAGTTGCTCCATCATGACATTTCGTTTCTTTAAAAGCGATTTTAAAAACTTAAGAAATTTGTTCGAGCGATTCTTCAACTTTTTAAATTACTAGAGAATTTTCAAAAATCTTCATTATACTCGCCGTATTACGCCAAAGCGTGTAACGAGTTGCAGGGCCCACCTCCGTGGCTTAGCGCCTGGGCTGCACAGCTCCGAAGAAACGTCGCAACGGTGGCGAGCCGTTGGCGACACTGTGCCGATTTGACCGGCCCGGGAATCGAACCCCAGACCTCCCGCACCGATAGCGTGCGCCTAGCACCTGAGCTAACGGCCGGTAGAGAATTTTCAAAAACTGCAAAATTTTCGCTTTCAAAACCGGTTAGCGTAGTGGTTAAAGACATCGCTACCGGTGCGGGAGGTCTTGCGTTCGATTCCTGGACCGGTCAAATCGTACATAGTCGCCAACCGTTTGCCACCGCTGAGTCATTTCTTCGGAAGCGTGTTGTCCTGGCGCTAAACCACGGAGATGGACCCCGCCACTCGTTACACGCTTCGGCGTAATACCGCGAGTATAATAAAGATTTGATTTTTTTCTATTTCCACTATGTGTGAACGCGCCCTGGCTATTCTCTAAACTCACTAGAAGCATGATAACTAAGTTGGTCTCAGTTCAATTAAGAACTCAATTTAAACTAAGCTTGATAAATTGATTAGGCGAAGCAAATAACAGACGTTGTACAGTGCATTCGCCGATCTTTACTCCGCCACAAGACTCACTTTTCTTAGCTATTCTATCCATATAAATAAAATAAGGAACAGAATAGGTAAAAGAAATGCCATACTGCAACAGCACCGCCCAAAGCTGAAGCCGAAGCCCGGGGCCCCACAACATGTAGGGGCCCCAGAAATTTAAATTTATCTAAAAGTTTTTTTTGTTTTTTGACAAAAAATATTTTCGATTTTTGAAAAACGTCTTCACTTGCAGAAATTACCAAAGTTTTTGAAATTTTGGAGTTGACAGGTTAGGCCTTGGGGGTAAATGTGATATGTTCTTAGTTAACTCAATATTAATATTTATAAGCAAAAATCTTCTCAAAGTAAGAATCGCAGTTGGGGACGGGGGGTTTGGGGTCGGGGGGGTTAGGGTCGGAGGAGTTGGGGACGGGAGGTTGGGATTGGGGGGTTTGGGTCGGAGGAGTTGGGGACGGGAGGTTGGGATCGGGGGGTTTGGGGTCGGGGGGTTAGGGTCGAAGGGGGTTGGGGACGGGGTGTTGAGGTCAGGGGTTTGGGGTCGGGGGGTTGGGGTCGGAGGAGTTGGGGTCGAGGGGGGCTAGGGAGGTTGGGGTCGGGAGAGTTTGGGTCGGCGGGTTGGGGTCGGGGGAGTTGGGGTCGGAGGGTTTGGGGTTGGGGGTTGGGGTCGAGGGGTTGGCGTCGGGTAGGTGGGTTCGGAAGAGTTGGGGTCGCGAGGATTGGGGTCGGTAGGGGTTGAGGAGGTTGGGGTCGGAAGAGTTGAGGTCGGGAAAGTAGTCGTCCTCGCGTCAAATCGTCCTCACATCAAATCGTCTTCGCATCAAATCGTCATGTACCCTTGGGCATTTGGGGCAAATGAGACGTGTTTGGGACAAATGGGTATGTGGGGACTGGAACAAATGAGCATTTAGGGAAATGAGCACTTTGGGACCGACGAGCATTGGGGCAAGTGAGCATTGGGGGCAAATATGGGCACTTGGGGAAAATGAGCACCAAGAAAAATTAGTACCAGGGCAAACGGGTAGGCTATTTGCGGCAAATGAGCACTTTGGACCAAATGGGCACTTTGGGAACGATGAGCATTGGGGCAGGTGGGCATTGGGGGAAAATGGGCAATTGGGGCTAATGGGCACTAGGAAAAATGAGCACCAGGGCAAATCGGCAATTGAGGCAAATGGGCATTGGGGGGAAATGGCCACCAGGAAAAGTGAGCACCAAAGCAAATGGGCATTGGGCAATTGGGGCAAATAAGCACTTTAAGCAAATCGGTGTTTGGGTCAAATGGTAGGCCTATTTGGGACAAATAACATTGAAAGCATGTGACAAATGTCCATTTGTCCCAGTACCCACTTGCCCTCAATGCCCATTTGTCACATATACCCATTGGCCCCAAAGTGCTCATTTGCTCCAAATGCCCATTTGTCCCAATCCCCACATGCTTTCAATGCCCAATTGTCCCATGTCCATTAGTTCTATTATATGCCCCAATGCCCATTTGCCCTAATTACCCATTTGTCCTGGTGCTTGTTTTTCCTGGTCCCTATTTGCCCTAAAGTGCCCATTATGCCCCAAATGCCCACTTGCCCAAATGCTCATTATTGGTCCCAAAGTGCCCCTTTACCCCAAAGTGCCCATTCATCCAAATGTCAATTTGTCCCAGTCCCCACATGCCCTCAATGCTCATTTGTCCCATATGAGGTACCCATTTGCCCTAAATGTACACGTTGCTCCAAAGCTCATCGGTGCCAAAATGCTCATTTCCTCAAGTGCTCATTTGTCCCAGTCCTCACATGCTCATTTGTCCCAAACACCCATTTGCCTAAAGTGCTAATTAGCCCCAATTGTCCAATGCCCATTTGCTTTGGTGCTCATTTTTTCTGGTGGCCATTTCCCCCCAATGCCCATTTGCCATCAATAACCAAATATTGCCCCAATGTGCATCGGTTCCAAAGTGCCCATTTGCTCCACAGTGCCCATTTGCCCTGGTGCTCATTTTTCCTGGTGCCCATTTTCTCCAAGTACGCATTTGCCCCCAATGCCCACTTGGCCCAAAGCTCATCGGTCCTAAAGTGCCCATTTGCCCCAAAGTGCCCATTTCCCCAAACATCTATTTATCCCAATTCCCACATGCCCATTTGTTCCATTTACCCAAACTGCTCATTTACCCCAATTGCCCAAAGCCCATTTTCTCTGGTGCGTGTTTTTCCTGGTGCCCATTTTTCCCTAAAGCCCACTTGCCCCACTGTCCATCGGTCCCAAAATACCCATTTGCTCCAAAGTACCCATTTGCCCCAATTGCTGATTTGTCCTGGTGCTCATTTTTCTTGGTGCTCATTTGCCTTAAATGCCCATTTCCCCTAATGCTCACTAGCCCCAATGTCCATTATTGGTCCCAAGGTGCCCACGATGCTCCAAAGTGCTCATTTGCCGCAAATACCTGTTTGCCCTGGTGCTCATGTATCCTGGTGCCCATTTTCCCAGAGTGCCCATTTGCCACCAATGCCTACTTGCCCCTATGCCCATCGGCCTCAAGAGTTCTTGTTTGCCCAATTACGTGCCCCAAATACTAATTTGCCCCGGTGATGCCCTTATAATTGCGCCCATTTTTTCCCGGTGCCCGTTTTTTCTCAAGTGTCCATTTGCCCCAAATAGCTTGTTCACGCACCGGCTTTGCTATTTTCGTCATCTGGACCTGGGCTGGGTTCGATGCAACGTGTGTGTCTCCTATTGATTGGTTTGAAACTGTTATGCCGCTAGTCACCGCTTTTGGCTAGCAGATAATCATTTTGTTTCCACAGTTTGTAATTTTATTGCAATTTTAAGAAACGCCCTAAAAATGTGTTGCGCAACTGTTCACGTGATTTGTCTTCTTGTGGCACATAGCACCTTTAATCCTTAGATTCGTTTTTGTTCAGTTGTGGTTCGGACCAATTTTAACTTATTATTTTATGTCACCATTTTATCGAGAGAAGAAATCTCAGTTTTATTACAGGCAAAGCCTGCAGTTGGCAAGTAATTTTATTCAATGTTATTGACAACCCTTTGTTTCGTGAAACTGCTTTTGTTTTGGATTCAAGTTTGGCCTTGTCAGAAAGATTCAAGAATAAATTCAAGATATTTTAAGTTTGGTTAGATTGGAATTAAAAACTGATTGATACTTCCGACTGGTTACTGTCACTCGACTCCGATCCCGTGAAGACTTCTACAACTATTTTGTTGCTCAGTGCACTGTTACTGAACCTACTGCTTTACTTCGAGATTCCAGCAACGCTGAATCATTTGTGCGGGAAGTCTTTCAAGGGAGATCGTGTTCGAGATTATTCAAGGAACTGTTGAGAATTGTCGGCAAGTTTTACTTTTATTTATTTACTATTATTAACTGTGTTGTTTTTGTGTACCTATTTGATAATATGTCTGAAATTAACGATCACGAGGGTGGGACTAGATCCGCTCTACATACTAATTCCGGTACTGAGACCAACTGGAGCCGTAAGCTGTTGACCGCGAAAAGGTTGCTAATCGTTAACATGAAAACCCTGAAAACTAGCCTTAAGGCGGCTTCGGCATCTCAGCTAAGTGACCTCGTAATGCAATTTGAGGATATTGAAAGCTCTATTGGGGATTTTAAAGAAAGGGCCAACAATAACGTCTTGGACCCCAATTATGTGTCACATCTTCTAGAGGAAATTAACTTTTATTTTGAGCAATGTCGTAAGTCCCTAGATGATGCCACGCGACGTGCAATTGATATTCCGAACGAGAATGAGTTCGATGATGATCTTGGGCCGGAGGACAGTGTTTCGCAGGTTAAGGCACCTGCAAGCACGCTCTCCACTACTAGCAAACTGCTGGCACGTAAAATAGAGGTTGAACGTAAACGCGTTGAACTTGAGGTGGCACGAGATCGCGACCTTGCCAATGCTAAAGCTGAAGCTGAAGCAGCTGCTGCTGCTGTCGCGGCTGCTGCCAAAGCGAAAGCTGACGCTGAAGCTAGGTTTCGTATTCAGGGGGCAAAGCTGGATGCGGAGGAAAAACTGATAGCACTGTCGGAACATGGGGCATCCGTAGCCTCGTGGCTAGGAAGCCACTCGGGGAAGCTGCCTTAAACTGGCGGGCGGGGCAGTTACTAAATCGTACTTAAAAACGTCATTTAACGGTAACAGGAGAGAAACTGTAAAGAATATTGAAACTGCGGGCCCCAGTAGGTCTGTTGAACCTACTGATAAATTTTACCCTGAAAATCAATACTGCAATCGAGTAAATCGCCAAATAGGAGACCATGTCAATGATGGCAATTACGTAAATTACAGTCCTCGAGTTAAAGGGGTGTTTGACGTGATTAATGTTAATGAAGCGCTTCCACGGGTTGCGTCTAATACTGCGCAGTTGTGTGAGCGTCCCGTTGTGTCGTCGGAAAAGTCCGTGTTTAAAGAATATCTTGACCGCCAAGGGCGTAACGAATACATTAATCTTGCCTCTCAAATCGGGTATGACGGCCATAACATTGCGTTCGTGTTTTATGAGAACCAAATACGTAAACTTATGAGTGAAAGCCCATGTAATGAACGTAGACTTGAAATACTTAGAGCATCTTGTGCGGGCCAACCTCGGGAAATGGTAAATTTATTTCTTGCGCCTATGAAAAGCTTGTCCACTTCAGAGCGAATTGAGAAGGCGCTCGATCGACTGCGTCAAAGGTATGGAGTATCCGGAGGTCTCACTACTGAGCCTGAAATAATTGATATTCGTCATGGGTCTAAGGTGGTGTTTAATGTTTCCTCCCTTAAATCTTTTAATGAAGATCTGAATACTCTGGAGGTTTTCGCCTATGCTCATGACGAAGTAGAAAAACTGTCCGGGCAATTATTGTTGGACGTGGCAAGTAGACTTCCTGGTGTACTGAAGCGAAGATACCTAGATTACCTTGCGCGAATGAGGTTAAGTTTGAACCGTCCAGGTTTTGATTCTTTACGAAATTTTATTGTACATGAGCTGAGTGTAATGACTTCCGATTACGCTCAAACGTTTTTTAAACATGACGAGAAGGATACTAGCAAGTCTAGTGAAAATGGTAGAAGGCGTGGTTTTGCTCGTGTTAGACAAGTGGCCGTAGCCTCTGGTATGGGTCAAACAAAGCCACTTCCTCTCTGTTTCATTTGTAGTGGTTCTAATTCTAGACATTTTATTGGAGACTGCGAATTGTTTAAAAGTTTTAGTAACGAGTGTAAAAAACGAAGTATAATCGACGCAGGGAGATGTCTTAATTGTCTCGCACTGGGTCATGTCGCTCGTAATTGTTCTTTCCCGTCAAAGTGTCGTAAGTGTGGACCGAAAGCCGGAAATAAGCATGCCACTGTATTGCACGAAAGCTATGGCAAGACAAGCTATGGCAAGACCATTTCTGTTGACGTTGGGGCCGCTGAAGCTGAACCTGAGAATGAAAATCGCTCGCAAGGTGATGCCGAAGGGGATGGTCAATCAGGAAGGGATCGAGTCACCGTGCGGAAACTTATTCCGTCTACAAATAATGTGTTGCTTCGTACCAGTGCGGTCAGAGTTATAAATCCTCGCACTGGCAAGTCTACTCTTGTTTATGCGCAACATGACACCGCTTCGCAAGTAACTTTAATTTCTAAAAGGCTCAAAGATGAGTTGAATCTTGAAGTAACTAGCGATTCTGGTGTAACTATTCGCACTCTTGCTGAACAGACAACTAACAGTGAGGGTTTAACACAATTTACCATTCAATCTTTAACAAATGACGAGAAGTTTGATATTGAAAGGGCGTTGATTGTTCAGGAATTTACGGATGAAGAGAGTACCCTTCCTCACAGTGTTAACGTTACACGTTTGGAGCATTTCAGAGGTGTGAAAATTCCAGTGATTTCTAAGCGAAAAAGTATTGATGTTTTGATCGGTCAATCGGATAAACTACTGCTCACCGTTCTAGAAGAACGTGAAGGTTTGAATCCCGACGAGCCGAATTATGTTCTTACTCGTCTTGGTCCTATCGCTAGTGGGGGCTATGCGAGCTCCGGTTCTCATCCTCCGCAGAGCTTAAAGGTGAGCGAATGTGTTGGTGTGTGCAATTGTCAACAACTTAAATTAGAAAATTTGGGCTTAAAAGAATCTTTGAGAAATTACGAACTAGAGGACGAAGTCATTCAACCATCTAAGAATGATGAAATTGTGCGCGAGTTGGTGGAATCTTCGGTTAATGTGGTAGATAACCGGTACGAGATTCCGGTTCCGCTTAAGTCCAACGTTGTGGAGTCTTTACCTAATAACTACTCGTGTGCATTACATAGAACGTCGTCTTTGCGCCGTAAGGCTCTATCGGATGTTTCCTTGAAAAACTTGCTTATTGATAAATTTGACGAAATGATTTCTGAGGGTTGGATAACACCAGTTTATGGTACACCGGAGGACAGTGGTTGTTGGTACTTGCCCTTTTTTGTGACCAAACAAGATAAGGCGAGAGTGGTCTTCGATGGCGCCGCTACGTTTAAGGGCTTATCTCTTAATGACGCTGTTTTTGCCGGGAGTAATTTACTGAATGGTTTGGTTGAAGTTTTAACTAGATTTCGAATCGGAAAGTATGCGTGCATGGCTGATTTAAGCAAGTGCTTTTTTCAAGTTGCTATTCCCGAAAAGCAACGAGATTTGTTTCGCTTGATTTGGTTTAAGGATAGTAATTTGGATAGTGGTGAACTTCAACTTTTTCAGTTTACTCGTCATGTCTGGGGAATTAATTCTAGCCCCTATATTGCTCTTTTCGCTATGGAACGTTTGGTAAATGAAAACCCTACTAACGCTGGTCAGTTAACTTTATCTGCAATCGAAAATAATCGATATATGGACGATTTATTGTTGACCGCTGATTCGCTTAATGATCTTGAAACCGTTTCTCGAGAATCGGCTTTGTTGTTTCGTAGCAGAGGTTTTAAACTGCGCAAGTGGGTAGCGAATAGACAATCTAGATCTATTTTATCGGACATTCCTAAAGAGGACCTTGGTCCTGGTCTTGGTGAGGTAGACTTGGGTGCCCAGCCCATGCCCGATTCTAAGGCGCTGGGTATCACATGGGACGTTGAAAATGATAAATTGAGACTTTGTCCGAAAAAGAGTTTGGTGGAAGTATCTACTAGGCGTGAGATGTTAAGTGCTCTTGCTGGCCAATTTGACCCTTTGGGAATGCTGGCACCTTGTTTGTTGGGAGGTAAACTAATTCTCCAAAAACTTACTATAATGAGTATAGACTGGGAAGATAAGATTCCAGAAGTCTTGAATAAAGAATGGTGCAAATGGGTTGAATTTATGAGAGACTATTCCGAGTTTTCTATTCCACGATATTGTTTTGCAAATGAACATAGTTATATTGGTAATGCAACTAACGACAAAATTGTTTATGAACTTCACGGGTTCTGTGACGCTTCTGATAGCGCGCTGTCTTGCGTTATTTACTTAAAACGTATAGTAAACGGACATGTATGTGTTTCCTTCATTCAAGGCAAGGCAAAAGTGATTTTGGTTAATCAGGTAAATTGGGTAATCTCACGCAAGGAGTTGGAGGCTGCGAAGATGTGCGCAGAGTTGATGCTTCAAGTATCTGGTTCGCTGCGACATCTTGCCTGTGGTCTGCACTTCTGGTCGGATTCCCAAGTGGTGTTGAAATGGATCATAAATCCTGATCTTCATTTGCCACGGTTTGTAAAACGCCGGGTTGATAGAATACATCTGGTTGCTCCAGCAAGCGCTTGGAAATATGTGAATACGTCGTTAAATCCAGCTGATGTTGGGACACGCTGGCAGAGCGTTAAAAAATCTGGTCTTTCAACTTGGCTAGAGGGTCCCAAGTTTTTGTTGGACGTGGGATTAGTACCTGGTCCGCCAGCTGAAGTTGTTGTGAAGAAGACAGGGATTACCGTGGACCCGCTTTTGGTTTCCGCTAGGGGCGGTTTGGACGACCTGATTGAGACCTCTCGTGACTTATACACTCTAAAGAAACGGGTAGCTTATTTTGTCACTTTTAAACAATATCTTTGGGCGATGCATAAAAAGCTTGCGTTCTCTGTTCCCGTGCTTAATGCTAAAAAACTGGACGAGGCCTTTATTGATATTATTAGATATGTTCAGCAGAATCGCTTCGGGGCGGCTATCGATTTATTGAAAAATGAGTCTCCTGACGCTTTCGAATCGATATTAAAGAAATTAAGCGCCAAAACTACTTGTACGGTAGAGATGCGCCGCTTGGCTGAACTAAAATCATTACGCAATTTACGCCCTTGTGTAGATGACGAGTTAATTTTACGCATCGATGGGCGCCTCGAAAATGCGGAACTTCCTGTCGACGCGAAGCACCCTATGATTTTACCGAATAGACACCCTCTTACGAGGTTAATTGTTCTCGATAAACATGCTGAATCGGGACATGCTGGACCTAGCTATACACTGATGAAAACTAGATTGAGATTTTGGATTATTTTTGGAATATCAAGTGTGAAAAGTATCTTATCTGAATGCAATAAATGTGCGCGCCGTAAGGCTACTCCGATACGTCAACTTATGGCTGATCTGCCTGCTTGTCGAGTCACCGCCTGTAACAAACCTTTTAAGTTTTGCGGGGTTGATTATTTTGGCCCCTATATATACCGTCAGGGACGTAGTGACTGTAAGGCTTGGGGTTTGCTTTTTACGTGTATGTGCTCGCGGGCTGTTCATGTTGAAATAGTCACCAGCTTAGACTTGAATAATTTTCTTCTGGCCTTTTCTAGGTTTACTAATCTTCGGGGAGCTGTCAGCACTGTTTATTCTGATAATGGTTCTACCTTCTGCGCCGCGGCAGAACAGCTTCCTAAGCTAATTAATTCCACTGACCTTCATAATTCCCTTCGTAAACGAAACATAAATTGGGTTAAAATTCCACCCTATGCCCCTAGTCAAGGAGGGAGTTGGGAAAGCATGGTCAAGCTTATTAAGAATTCCCTGGGCAGAGTCTTAGAGGGGGTTCGACGAAAGCCTTCATTAATCGAACTGCAGACTTTTTGTCTCTGATGCTGTAAGAATTGTGAATGATAGACCCCTGACTGCAGTGAGCAGTGCTCCTAATGATTTATCTCCCTTGACTCCAGCATGTTTTCTTGGTCAACAGCTTGCTCCTAATACACCTGTAGGGGCTTTTCACAACACAGGGGATCTAAGACGAGACTGTCATTACAATGCTACTTTAGCTCATAAATTCTGGTTGTGTTGGATTAAGGGTTATCTTCCCACCTTACAAGGTAGAAATAAATGGCGGGTGACCCAGGAGAACCTTTTTGTTGGTCAATTGGTCTTGGTCGTAGATGCGGATGACATCTCGAAACGTGGAGCGTACCGTTTGGGGCGCGTTCATCGCGTTCATCCTCAAATGTATAAAGGACGCGAGATTGTTCGCAGAGCTACTATTGCAGTGTTAAAAAATTCCGGCTCTGGTGATATCGAATATGTTTTGAGGGATATTTCCAAGATTGCTCCCATCTGGTAACTGTTTGTTTACTGTGTTTATGCGCAAAATAAAATTTATTTTAATGTGTTTAACTAACTGATGAAAGTGTGTTTTACTTTTAAATTTGACAAGTTGACTCGAATTAATTTGCTTCTGAGGATTCACTATATCTTTGAAAATACTGTTGCACTTTGCGATTTGAATGATTTGACCATTTGTCGCCGTTGCTTTACTCTTGTGTTTTATTTGAAACTTCACTCTTATGTTCTGTTTCAAAGGGGCCGCTATGTTCACGCACCGGCTTTGCTATTTTCGTCATCTGGACCTGGGCTGGGTTCGATGCAACGTGTGTGTCTCCTATTGATTGGTTTGAAACTGTTATGCCGCTAGTCACCGCGTTTGGCTAGCAGATAATCATTTTGTTTCCACAGTTTGTAATTTTATTGCAATTTTAAGAAACGCCCTAAAAATGTGTTGCGCAACTGTTCACGTGATTTGTCTTCTTGTGGCACATAGCACCTTTAATCCTTAGATTCGTTTTTGTTCAGTTGTGGTTCGGACCAATTTTAACTTATTATTTTATGTCACCATTTTATCGAGAGAAGAAATCTCAGTTTTATTACAGGCAAAGCCTGCAGTTGGCAAGTAATTTTATTCAATGTTATTGACAACCCTTTGTTTCGTGAAACTGCTTTTGTTTTGGATTCAAGTTTGGCCTTGTCAGAAAGATTCAAGAATAAATTCAAGATATTTTAAGTTTGGTGGAAACATTAGATGCTTTGCTAGTAAGGTCTTGGAATTCCTCCGGGCTCTTATTTTGCGGTCGGTTACGCAACATAGCTAAGTGACCATTTGCCCCTGTGCCCATTTATTTTACATTCCTAATCCAAGTCAAAACAGTAATGGTTTCTGCCGTTAGGGGGTGCTAGAATTGTAGTGCGTGTGCCCCTATGCATAGTCGTACCCCCATGAAATCATGAAGCTTACATGGATTCATAAACATTTGCATGTTTTTCATTCCTTTTTAAAAACAATAATTTGATATACTCGGCCACTAGAGGGTGCTACATATCATTTTGCATCAGTCATTGTCATACCCCAAAATAGGGCGCCCCTTAATTAGTCATTATTTTGACAAACGAGACCTGCAACGTATTTCTCGGACAAAACAACGTATTTCTCACGTAACGTTACCAGCTCTGCAACTTATTTCTCAGGTTACGTTACCAGCCCTTATGGATTTAAACGTCACAATAGAGAATAAGATAAATGTTGATTCAGGTAGTAAAATTGAAAAGGTTTATTTTATTTACCATTTCAATGTTATTTTAAACATTGACCGGCGCTTGGTGTATCGGTTAAGAGCGTCCACTTGGTAGCCGGTAGACTGGGGTTTTATTCCCAGTCGGGTCATACTAAAGACTTTAAAAATAGTATTCGCAGCTTTCGCGCCAGGCGCTCGGCACAAGCGGAAGTGCGAAGGGTTTTGTGTATGTGTTGTTCGTCATGTTATGTCCCTTAACAGCGTTCAATCATTCGTGATTGAAAATTGTAATGGGCCGACAATTGAAAATGGCCTAAACAATGTGTGCTTGCACCCGCTGTCTTGTACCTTTACCTTTATTTTAAACATTTGACATCTTTTGAGAGATCGATCCTATTGAGTTCTTGATCTTCAATGAGGCAGTGTCATTATTAAATTTTTCTATTGCTGAAGCCTAGTTGGATATCACTCCTATCTGAGTTTCTGATAATTGGAGTCTCATGATCCGTTAAAATTGTTCCTTGCATGTTGTACATTGCTAATTCAGGGTCCGCTTGAAGAATACGATTAATATTTGTCAAGACCAAAGTGAAAAGTTCTATTGCGTTCTTCTGTGAAAAGGGATTTGTAAGGCAATTGACTATTGAAGAAAAGAAACCAACCCAGCTCCTTAAATGCTTGGAAACACTTGTCCGATTTTCCTTTGGCAGGAAATAAGTCAAATAACTTTTCGTGAAATCATTGACTTCTTACTATAAGCTATGGTAAGTCGCTGGTGAAATTAAATTGTCCTTCTTTTTACGTCATACGGGTAGAGAGGCTTTTGTTAGTGGAATTATAGCAGGGGAGTTAGTTTTATTGAGAGTTTTTTTTTGGGGGGGGAGGGGAGATGGTAACAGGAAATTAGTCTAAAA
The DNA here is from genome assembly GCA_964006365.1 of Trididemnum miniatum. Lineage (NCBI taxonomy): Eukaryota > Metazoa > Chordata > Ascidiacea > Aplousobranchia > Didemnidae > Trididemnum > Trididemnum miniatum. The sequence goes on along the minus strand of OZ023242.1, from coordinate 12,300,751 downwards.
TTGATGGAGGTGATGGTGGCAAGGATTTAGTTTGGATCTTAGCAGTTAAGAAAGTAACGGGGATTTAGCAGAGGAATGGTTGCAAGAAATTTTGGGATGAATGAAAGTAGGAGTTTACTTTTTTGAGGGGGGTTGTTGCTATGCTGCACTGATGAGACCTAAAAAGGTCGAAACGCGTCTACAGCTGCATGAGGGTAGATGGCTTTGTGGGTGCTAGAGGTGGGGTTGCTTGAGTGGAGTACCGTATTTTTGACCTAGCCTAGGCAAATTGATTCTCTAACCAGTTTATTTGTGGCTTTTCTCCAAGTCGTTTGCCCAAATCATGTCGATACGAGGGGTCCTACTAAAACCTGCAGGAGCACAAGGATCACAAGGAACACAAGGAGCACAAGGATCACAAGGAACACAAGGATCACAAGGATCACAAGGAACACAAGGATCACAAGGACCGCTAGGAGCACAAGGATCACAAGGACCGCTAGGAGCACAAGGAACACAAGGATCACAAGGATCACAAGGACCACAAGGATCACAAGGACCGCTAGTGGCGCAATTGAGCCATTACTAAAAGCTGCAGGAACACAAGGAGCGCAAGGAACTCAAACCTAACCGACCTAACCCTAACTAAACCGAACCCTAATGGAAACTAATCCGAACCGAACCTAACCCTAACTAAACCTGACCCCCATTGAACCTAACTCTCATCGAATCTATCCCTAATGTGCTCCATGCGTTTCTAATTGCGCCACTAGTGGTCCTTGTGATCCTTGCGCTCCTTGTGATCCTTGTGTTCTTTGTGCTCCTTGTGCTCCTTGTGTTCCTTGTGCTCCTAGCGGTCCTTGTGATCCTTGTGGTCCTTGTGGTCCTTGTGATCCTTGTGTTCCTTGTGTTCCTTGTGATCCTTGTGCTCCATGTGATCCTTGTGCTCCTTGTGTTCCTTGTGATCCTTGTGTTCCTTGTGATCCTTGTGCTCCATGTGATCCTTGTGCTCCTTGTGATCCTTGTGCACCTTGTGTACCTGTAGGTTTTAGCAATACCGGATACGAGTAACTTTAGATGTGAGCTTCTTAGCAGACTGAGTAACCTGGAAGTTGGCATGTATAATCCTACCTTCAAGTCAATTTGGAGGAGATACCTAGGCAACCTTTTCAATGTTATTTTAAGCATTTGACATCTTTTGAGTGGTTGATCGTATAGAGTTCTTGATCTTCTATGAGGTGGTGTCATTATTAAAATTTTCAGGTACCGGTAGTAATCAGCAAAAATTGACACTTAATTTCCACTTGCCGGCAAGAGTGCCAGACTGCAGTTGAGGTTATAGGCCTACTAGCAGAAAATATTTAATGTCACTGAAGAATTTAGGTTTTAAAAATTATTGCACCATCGCACAACGCTAGGCTAGCTACAACATCTAGGCTTCATAACTTTACACTCTAGAATAAGTGGTAGTTCCAGCTTTAATGTGAAAGAATAAAATCTATTGCAGAGAGCAGTGGCGTAGTATATAGTTTGGCTTTTATAAATGAGGCATAGCTGTATTTCAAAATTTATATGCCTATAGCCTAGGCTATGGCCTCCCATGATGCCTCGTGACTAAGAATTTGATTACAAACAGAGGATTTTGGTCTTTGGCTCTTTGCCCAGCCTAAAAGACACGAATGTATGTTGATTTTGTTTGTTTGACTTACCAGTACGGTGGTGTCGTATATTTAAGTTAGTAGTGGCTTGTGATTTGGCTTTGCAATCTGACAGTTACAGGTTCGATCTTAGCCAAAAACATTAATGGTTATTGACAGGAAGAGCATCCAGAATTTATTGTACTCAAGAAATGCCAAAGAAAGAATAAGCCGTCTGCATCTTTCATTGCTTTACGCAAACGGCTTTTTCTAGATGCAGATGGCTTATTCTAGACTAGACCCAGAAAGATCTAATAGGGGTCCTACTAAACACCGCAAGGAACTACAAGGTACTTTTAAACCTTCAAAATTTTTGAAAACACTACAAGGAACTTTTATAGCTACTACAAGGTAGTTGAAAACAGCACAAGGAACTACAAGGTACTTTTAAACCAACTACAAAGTAGCTGAAAACACTACAAGGAACTACGAGGTACTTTTAAACTAACTACAAGGTAGTTGAAAACACTACAAGGAACTTCAAGGTACTTTTATAGCTATCATAAGCTGGTTGAAAATACCACAAGGAACAACAAGGTACTTTTAAACCAACCACAAGATAGTTGAAAACACCACAACAAACTACAAGGTACATTTAAACCAAGTACAAAGTAGCTGACAACACTACAAGGAACTACAAGGTACTTTTATAGCTATTACAAGGTAGTTGAAAACACACAAGGACCTACAAGGTACTTCTAAACCAAGGAACAGAAGATGGTTGAAAACAGCACAAGGAACTACAAGGTACTTTTTAACCAAGTACAAAGTAGCTGAATACACTACAAGGTGCTTTTAAGCCAACTACAAGGTATTTATAGTTGAAAACAGCACAAGGAACTACAAGGTGTTTTAAACCAACTACAAGGTAGATGAAAACAGCACAAGAAACTACAAGGTACTTGTAAATCAACTACAAGACTTTTAAGGTAATTTCAAACCAACTACAATCCCCTGACTCCACCCCCCCAACTCCAATCCCCCGACTCCAACCCCCCCGACCCCACTCCTCCAACTCCAACCCCCCCAACCCCAACGCCCTTGACTCCAACCTTCCCGCCCCCACCCCCCCCGACTTCAACCCCCCGACTCCACCCCCCCAACCCCACCCCAACTCCACCCCCCTCGACCCCAACCCCCCGGACTCCACCCCCAACTCCAACCCCCCGATCGCAATCCCCCGACTCCACCCCCCAACTCCAACCCTTGGGATGTTCCTAACGCCCTTGTCGTTACTCCATAAGTTTCTTGCGGTGTATTTAACTGCCTTGTAGTTTAAAAGTACCTTGTAGTGTTTTCAAGTACTTTGTGGTTGGTTTAAAAGCACCTTGCAGCTCTTAGCGGTGTTTTCAATTACCTTGTGGTTGCTTTGAAAGTACCTTGTAGGCCTAGTTCCTTGTAGTGTTTTCAAGCGTTTTGCAGATTTAAAAGTAGGCCTACCTTGTAGTTCTTTGTAGTGTTTTCAAGTACCTTGTAGTTCCCTGTAGTGTTTTCAGCTACTTTGTACTTCGTTTGAAAGTATCTTGTAGTACTTTGCACTGTTTTCAGTACCTTGTAGTTCCTTGCGGTGTTTAGTAGGACCAGATCTAGTAGCTGAAGTGGATTGCACAAGCAAGCCCTATTCGGCATTGGCCAATCACAGGTACTGTAACTGTTGAGGTTCAAAACATACAAGAAAAAAACGAATGTAAAAACAAATTATTTAAGCTAGACTAGCATAAAAAGGAATTACTGCTTAAACGCCAAGACGAATTCTTTGAGCAACCGTAGCACTTCCATTGAAGAAGTTAGCCAGGGTTGACAGTTGAAGTGGATGCCAGACCCATCCCCGTGCTAGGAACACATTCTGCTTTCACAGAAATTTTGTCACAGCAGTGGTGGGCTGTTGGCTACACTTTGTCAGCGCTGACCCTGCGCAAGAAGCGAACCCAGTTCTTCCTCACAGAGTTGCAGTAGCCATTAATGGTAGCAACTACGTAACACTGCATCCTTTTTTTCGCAGATATTAAGGGTATACAGTAATGAAGCAAATTTATCTCAGTGGAGCGCAAAAACGAGCAGTAGCTTCAGAAAAAATGCGAAAGGAAGATAATATTGTAAAAAAGACACCCAAACTGACAACTTTTTTACCAGAGTAGCAAGCAGCAACTTTTTTTGAATTGATTTTCCATTTTTATCCTCCATTTACGAGAAAGTGAGTTGTATCGCTATATGTCAGATTAGATATCCTCACTCACTCGGGAGTTAACTTTTCTGAGGTTCCTCTTCTTGTCTTTTGTTGAATTTGCTGCTTGTTCAAGCCACCAAGCAGCGACAAATATTGTGAAGTACCTTATCCAAGGGCACAACAACATGTCTAGGGCTAGGAGCTGAACCGCAACCTTTTGATTCATTATGGTCGCCATAAAAACGGTGCTCCAGACTGTTCAGTCACGCTGCCGACGTGACTAAGAATGATTTTAAAATGGTTCAATTTTTTTGGTTCGTTCATTATATAAGTATCGTATGCGTAAAAACGATTGTAAAATTAAACAAAGGAAAATATAAACCCATTAAACCGATTGGATAAATCGATGTAATGGAAATGCACTAATTGTTTTTAACAAAGAATAATATATTTGATCTTAGTCAGTAGGACCCAAAGGCAGTAATTGAGCGTGCTGAACGAAGCACAAGAAGTCCACACTGATCTTTATACGCTACTGATCAATATTGGTATTGTTTTATTTTTTAAGGCTGCTCTTTCGGTTTAAGAAATGGTGGCATCAAATGGTGACCTCCTAGTGAACTAGTGAAAGATCTTGTAAATGGAGGCCCAAGCCAAAGGTATAAGAAAAGGTCCAGTGAAACATTGGTACAAGAATCTTGTAATTGACATAACTTGGTAGCTTTTTCCCTCAGGTGTGTATGTGTATAGTTGTGAGGTTGTGGGTGGTGACTAACTGACCATCTTTTCATTTTTGGTGAAGTTTTTCTTTATCTGCTGTTAATCGGCTAGACTATTGATTTTAACTACAGGCTGTATATTTAGCCCATATCACTTTTCAAATTGAAATTTTACTGTTATAAGCCTTGTAATATTTAAAAGTTGGTTCTTGGTCCTTTTTGGCTTGTATTTAATATTTATGATGTCGTCTGGGGTGGTTGCTTGACTAGATGACCGAGGAGGTCCTTTTGCAGTTTCCCTGTCGCCAACAACTATCGGTACGCTATATTGTATGCTTTTTTTGTTACTTTCTTTGTTTTTTTTGTTGTTTTGTGGTGATGAAATAAAATGAATGAATGAATAAAAGTGATATTCCTATGATATGACCAAATTACTGCAAGGTTCTGCAGCTTTACTGAGAGCATTTTGCTAAGTGTTAGTTAAAGTCAAAGTGCATTTATTTTTGTTTGGATAGACGCAATAACAAAGAAAAATAAAAAATGTATCAACAGTTTAATTTTCATTTATATCTGCATGGTCCATCCTGTGAGAGGTTGCGAAATGACCTATTGTCCAATCCCAGCAGTAGTAATTGGCACGGTCGTCTAGTCTGCAACCTCTCACACTTTTCTTACAGCATCAGAAATTTGCCTAAGAAGTTAATTGCCTTTTATTGTGAGCATAATTTGCAAATTTCAATGATAGCAAGGTATATAATATCTGGCTAATTTAATGAGGTGTTATTTCGAATTGTTTAGATGTTGCATCAGCCAATACTTCAATGTTGCTTGTTGAATCCTGTAGTGTCAGAATGTAGCAGAAAATATGTAGGTAGTCATTAATTGAGTTTGAAGTTTAAGTGCTGTAAATTTGTAGAATACAGCAAGCTATTTTTACCAGCGGTCACTCTGTCTTTTGTCTTTTTATGTGATAACCAAGCTGTAGAGTTATAAGCAATCCCGTTTTAGTCATGTGTCATTGAATTGCTAAAGTGTTGTATGCCCACGTGTTTTAATATTGAACATGCAAATTGTTGCTTGAGACATAACTCCTGCAGGTTTATGAAACCATCTTAACTATTTTTTACTGTTCTTGTAGGAATATTAAGGCGAAATGTGTTTAGTTTGTAACAAAACTATAGCGTAAAAAATCTGATATTGAAGGTGTACAAAGTCTAATGTTATTTGCACTTTCCCCAGTGGCAACACTGGGCGGACGTAATGACTGCTGTTCGAAACAAACACCTCTCAGTTTCAATGTCTTCAGTAGAGGCCGGAAGTTCTTTGAACTTCGATGCAATGTTGTCTGCAAATGCAGTTCGTACCTTTTTGTCAGCCAATGATTCCCATTTGATTCGATAAGTTTCTCGTGGTCGAAAATTCTTTCGTTTTTTTTCAAGGGTTTCAAAGCTTTTAGAGTGCAGACAACTTGGTGGTGATCAGTTGACAACTCAGCCCCTCTTTTAACACGATCATCAGACACGGTAGAAAACAAGTCCGCCGAAATGATACAAAAATCAATCAGGGAGTGTTGTCCCAGAGAGTCTCTGTACCAGGTGTACTTGTGAATTCTTTTGTGCTGAAAAAATATGTTTATTATGCCCAGTCCATTGGTGGCACAGAACTGCAATAAACACCTTTCGTTGTTGTTAATCTTAGGGTCACCATGTTGCCCAATAGCACCTTTCCAGGTTGCATTGTTGATGCCCACATGTGCATTGAAATCGCCCAAAAGGACAAGGGACTCTGATGAAGTTGCTTTTCCCATTGCAACCTCAACTTCCTCAGGAAGGCTTCGTACTGTGATTCTATGTTAGATGCGTACACCAGCAAGATACACAGAGATCGCTCCTGCAGCCTTAGCTTTAGAAGACAAACCCTTCCTCTCAGTGGTACCCAGTCAACGACACATTCAGTTATGTTGGCGATCACAAGTAAGCCAACACCAGCTTGAGCAGACATTGCTGCATCAACACCTGAGTAGAAAATTTTCCACCCTTCGTTCAACTCGACAGTTCCAGAACCCCGGCGCTTTGTTGATGAAATTCCCACAACATCAAGGCGATGCTGTTGGGCTTTGCAAACAAGCTCCTGCTCTTTTCCTGTTAGTGATGAAACGTTCCAGTTCCAGTTAGCTAGATCCCGGCAGTTTGGTCCAGCTGTAGTACATTTTCTGTGCGCTGCCCCCATTTGCCTCCCCAAAAATGCTTTTAAGCAACTGCGTTGGTGGGTTTCCAGTGACGGTCAGCTTGTGATGGAGACTGTAGCTTATTTTTTGAACGAGTTTCTCTACCTAAAACTTGAACGCGGACATTTTTATCTTGTGTCCTGTCTGATGCAGCATGAATATTGTTATTACAACTTTCCATTTAGCTACAGCATTGGATTGCTACTCGGTCTGTTTCTCTCCTTCGACCTTACCACCATGGGTGACCCTGATGGAAGTGATTAAACACTACCGACGGCATTGCTCTAAGGATCATTGAAAACTCAAACCTCCCCACCTTGTTAAGGTGGCAGTTCATAGGAGAGGGGATTGCAATTATCGTATTTTACGGACCATAAGGCACATTCAAAATCCTTTTTTTTTTCTCCAGCATTGATCGTGCGTCTTATATACCGGTGCGCCTAATGTATGGATCAGGTAGTACTTTATGCTTTATTGCTTACACTCAAAACCGGTACCCTTACCATTACTAAATGAGCATTAAATGGCAACCCGATGCTCCTTAAAAAACGTAGCCTCTTACAGTCCAGTGCGCCTTATATATGGAAGAAAAACGAATCAAAGCAATTTACCGGTAGTGCGCCTTATGGTCCGTAAAATACGGTAAAGCTCGACCGATATATCGGTCAGCCAATATGTATCAGCCGATGACGAGGTTGGCCGATATATCGTATCGGCCGTTTTCTACCGATAAATTATCGGCAATCAACAAAAACGTCTTATTTACGATTTTGCTAATAAATGTAAAGTTTTTTAGCGCTTTTGCGAGCGCAGTTGCGCACACATTCAAGCACGAAAACGACGCCTTAGAAAGAGCGTGCACGCACACTCAAATGACAAGTAGGACCTTCAAATTTTCAGACCATATGCATATCAATGTATGAAACAAAAATATGCCCCATTATTGTCTTTGACCTTTGACCTGGAGTAATACTTTTTGACCTTTGTAATACTACCGACCTTTGACCTGGTATAGTTGTCTTCGACTTTTGACCTGGGGTCAAAGGTGACGTCACTTGGGGTAAAAGATCAAATAAGAAAATATGTTGTTTGAGTTATAACTATTGATTAAAAACAGATAGGAACTTGAAATTTACAGGATTGGTGTATCTTAACAGGTTCTTGCATTGTACCAACTATAAACGCTTTATGTCACGTGACTCGGGTTAAAGGTCAAAAAATTGATAAAATTTGCCAAAATTGTGCAGTCTAAGGCTTTTGAACTGCTGAAGCCAGAGGCTTGATATTTTCAGGGATGGTAGATTTCAATGTGAACTTGTGTCTAACAACTTTTGGAAGTGGCGGTCAACAAGTTAAAGGTCTAAAACAAATTTTATCGAAACAGAAAACGAAGTCTTCAGATATCGGTTATTGGTATCGGCCTTTAAATTTTAAATATACCAGTATTGGCTTAAAAAATTCATTTCGGTCGGGCTCTAATTGCAATATCATCAAGAAAAACATAAGTCAGAAAATAAAGTCATAAAATGCACTATTGTTCACTCTTCAGTACTGACATACGTTTTCAGAATATTTGATTTAAAAAAAAATCTTAAGGTTATAGAAACAGTGCCTGAATTCCTGCGGAATATCTTTCCATAATTTTAGGCAGATATAACAAAGTGCTCTCCTTCCTGTTACTGAACTTACGAAAGATTGAAAATATTCATTACGTTTTTTTTGCCTGGTATTATATTTATGTATTTTATCCAGCCTTAGGAAGTAGTTGTTGAAAGAATTTGGAAGCATTTTGTTGTTAAATTTGAACATAAACTTAGCGAGTTCCATTGTTATCATATCATTAAGTTTCAGTGCACAAAACTTAGTGTAGCAGATATAGCATAGTAAATTTGTTGGATGGTGCATTGGAAGAAAAAGGCTAGCTCTTAAAATTTTGTTTTGAAGAATGACAAGATTGTGGTAGTAACTTTTGTACGCTCTACCCTAATGGATTAATAAATGAGTACTGGAGGTGGGAGTGAAACATAGCATAGTACACTAATTTAAGAGTAGAAAAAGGAATATATAATAATGTCTTAATTTATATATTAATTATCCATACTCCACAAACTTTTGAAAGTTTACGCTTTAACATATCAATATGAATTTTCCAAGGAAGCTTATTGTCCAGATGAACGCCAAGATATTTTAACGTTGTCTGTCTCTTCAATAAAGTTTTTATTTTTGGAAAGCTTATAACTAGGTATATACAGCTGTATTTTTGTTCTCTACGATCATGAAATAGATCTTTTTGTAATATATAGTTAATTTGTTGATGTTTACCCAGTTATTGATTTTAATGGTCTCATGTTCTGCTTGAGTTTGAAGAGAATCAATATCATTATGTGAGAGATGTAGATTAGTATCGTCAGCAAATAGCGTAGTTTTAAATTTAGAGGCATAAGGTAGATCATTGACGTACAGCAAAAATAAGAACGCTCCTAAAACCGAACCTTGTGGCACTCCAAAGTTTACATTGTATAAATTAGAAATTTTTCCGTCTCATTTGGTGCAAATCCTTCGATTACAGAGGTAAGATTGCAATAAGGTAAAAACTGGTCCGCAAAATCTGTAATGGTAAAGCTTTTTCAGTAAAGATTGATGGTTAACCGAGTCGAATGCTTTTCTTAAATCAAGAAAGAGTGAAATGGTAACCTTGTTTTCATTTAAATTATTTAACAGTCTATCATAAAGCGTGGTTATTGCAAATTCGGTGGAACTACGGATTCTGAAGCCAAATTGAGAAGGCGTAATAATTGAAAAATCAAAAATTTTCTATTACAGTATAATATAGCCTCCGAACTATAATCGTACTAAGGAGCTTCTATGTTAAAAAGCTGCGTATGATGATTTTGCTGGTGATAGTGTTGAGCTGCTTAAATTGAACTAATGAGTTGCAGCATGGCTCTTTTACATGCTGGAAAATGTTTTTGTTATAACAAAACCTTATGATAGTACCTTACATTTGCAAGCCTAAACTAAAGCTTTTTTCACTGTCAGTCGTATAGGCCTATTTTTTCCCGTTTGGCAGACATATTTTTTCCAGCATCAATACCATTATGTTAATTTTAATTTTCAACAGTCAGAGTTGTTTGTCGTCTGTATGATTGTGCTTGTGCACCAGATTGCAATAATTTATGTTCTGTTCAAAGTTGTTCAATTATCGATAGTTTAAATTAGTTTTTCCCAATTGTTTTTCATCCCCACCCATTGATCGATGCAGTCAATTTTGTGTTTCCTGTTTTAGTGTTTTTTCATCCTTGCACCCTTTGTTTTTCTCGTTTTTGGCTATCAGAACTTTTGCTGTAGCATCTTTGGTAGATTTTTGCACCGCTTGCAGAAGTGATTTGCATGGACTGAGAAAATCTGGATTTTCACTTTTGTGATGGATTTATGTTGTACATACAAAAAAGTTTTGGTATATACATGCCTTTTTTCCATGTTTTAGCAAACTAATTAGCTGCATTCTTCATTGTGAAAAATTTATTTATGTCTATTGCATTGTAGTGACACAAGTAGGCACAGCTTCCCATGCTTAATGGTTCCGGTCGTCCGTTGTATTATCAATTGTTTCCTATGTAGATCTGTAGGTAGGCAATCGTCTGTAGCTTACACAATGGCATATATGGGAACCGAGGTGTGGGCTAATTAGTATATTTAGACTTTGTAAATGATTGTTCATCCTGTTATGTTATTTATATCTTCTGGATGCTGTGTATTGTGGAGGAACAAAGAAGAGATTATCACTGACTCAGTTTAAAAAGCTGAAGTGGGAGTTAAATATTAGTATTTGATTAGCTGATTTGCAATGCTTAGCATTAAACGGCAATTGCTGCTATTGCAGCAGGAACTAGTTTTTGGAATGTTTTAGATTGCTAAGTTTTTCGGGCTTTGTTTTTTTTTGTCTATGTGACAGCAGATAAAGGAGCAATTTTAGTATATGCGTGTAGTGGTACTGGTAGTTTTAGAAAACAAAATGACAGCAATGTTTTTTAACCTGTATGTAAAAATATTTTACGCTTATTTAGTTTTTCCTTTATTTTATACATGTATATAACTATATAAGATACACTGATGAAGGTTTTGGCAGTGATTAAACTTATTGCACCAATTCAATAATCATAATGTTGAACCTATGAGGTTTTAAAGTGAGATTTATTTTATTAAATTTTTAAATATTACGTCTGGTCTTTTTATCCTGTCTACTTATAGCGTTGAAAGGAATCTTAACATAAAAATCTTGGTGAGTTTTTGCTCAGTGCATACGCTTTACTCAGTACGCGACTTTTCGACGTGACCGACTCGACGTGAGACGACTCGGCGTGACCGACTCGTCGTTGGGACGATTCGAGGTTGGAACGTCTCGTCGTTGGGACGACTCGACATTGGGATGTCTCGACGTTAAGACGATTCGGCGTGGAAAGGTATGATTTGTGAGCGGACGAAATTATCGAGTTTCGCGCTAGAATGTGCGAAAAGACATAATCGTCACGTTTTGGAAGTGCTAAAAGTAAACAATAAGCGACTTTTAATCAACGGCTTTTTAAAAGTTTCACGGGATATTATTTTAAAGAAGTTCAAAATTGTTCGACGTCAGTTTAACCAAAAAGTGGTGAGAAAATTGTTTTACAACTTTTAGTATTTGATTTCGCTTTATAATCATCAAATGCAATTGCGCGGTTAACAAGCAATTAATGATCTTTTTTTTCATTTTGCTTGGTTATTATGCGAGCAGCCCAACACGGCATTTAATTTTAATCGCCAACACATGGTGCCTCAAAGAGATGGTTCATTTTTTTTTCACAAGATTTAGGTGAATTTTACTCTGGATCTCTTTTGATCATGGGTGCAGCTTTATCACTTTTATGCTTGGTAGGTGAGAAACCATGTGTTGGCGATTAAAATTAAATGCCGTGTAGGGCTGCTCGCATAATAACCAAGCATTTTGCTTCCGATTTGGTTTACTTTAGTAAGCCACAGCCGACCAAGCCGAGGCCTTGACCTTTATGCGGGTATATTTTTCGTCAACAAAAATCTCTTGTGTTCATTTAATCTTTTTACGTTCAGTTAATACACACTTTTTGCTGCACATTGATCAAAAAATGAAAAAAAAGATCATTAATTGCTTGTTAACCGCGCAATTGCATTTGATGATTATAAAGCGAAATCAAATACTAAAAGTTGTAAAACAATATTCTCTCCACTTTTTGGTTAAACTGACGTCGAACAATTTTGAACTTCTTTAAAATAATATCCAGCAAAACTTTTGAAAAGCCGTGTACTTTTAGCACTTCCAAAACGTGATGATTACGTCTTTCCGCACGTTCTAGCGCGAAACGCGATAATTACGTCCGCTCACAAATCACACCTTTCCGCGTCGAAACGTCTTAACGTCTAGTCGTCCCAACGACGAGTCGGTCACGCCGAGTCGTCTCACGTCGAATTGGTCACGCCAAAAAGTCCTTCCCCGCGCTTCACTTCACCAAGTCGATAAATTTTGATGTTAAATCACATTGGATCGACAGTCCTCCATTTTGAAAGTAAACAAACATTTTATCCAGGTTCGGGTAACAAGGCTTGGGCGTGGCTTAATCTGTAAAATCTTGAAGATAGTATATAAACTAAAGTAAAGTTTCTGCTTCTGGAAGGAAAATATATAATGTCGGTCCTTAGTTTATCAGAAACTAAATTCTACTTGGAAGTTAAGTGACTTTGTCTTAGATATGTTATTGACTTCTTCAATTAAAAAAGAATGCCATGCGATGCGTTCTAATGGTAACATGTTTTTGGATGAAGATCAGACTATTTGTGAATGGTTTTGTATCGTTTTCAATCATTCTTTTTGTGGTTTCTATTGAGCGTCAGTGACGGTACTTAAGATTGATAGTGAAACTATCGCATGGCAGTTTTGTATCCAACGTAATTTTACTCTCTGTGCGCTGATATAATTATTTTCGCAAGTTACTTCTTACAAAAATGCCCCTATCATTCATGTAACTCTGTTATAAATAATGCCTTTGTCATTTTCTTTTGCGATACGATACAGCAGCTATTAATTATTAAATACTGCAGAGGCTTGTGTGCATTGAACCATGGAATGACGTAGCGGAAGTGTGACGTCATAAAAGAATATATAATGCGCTTTCAGCGTTTATTACGAAAGTTGAACTGATTTTAAGGTATGGCCAACATTAAAAGCAATTAAAGGTGGATTTTACGTTCTCTTTTCATCAAAAAGTTTTAAGTGAAATTCTATGATTTTCTAAATTCAAACAATGGTGTACCATGCCTTTTTCTATTTCCTTCTTAAGTCAAATCATTCTTGGTAATTTTACTCCAGCAAGCCAACAAGGAAATGTGTATGTTGGAATTTCAGATTTTGGCAGGTTAAACAGTGAAGAATTCAACTTTCAAGCTACAAGCGCCTAGCGAAAGCTTTACCTTACCTTGATAAACAAGGCTTGCGTGTGTGTGTGCGTTGCGTGCTCGCTTTTTTGTTTTAAAATGACGTCAATCCATTCTGGCTGCGCGCTCAAGCGTTGCATTGGGCTGCTGTAGTGAATATTATTTTCGTCCAGTCAGAAGGACGTTTTTGACTAATATAGCAGCTTGAGTTATTTGTGTTGTTCTAATAATAAAACTAAGGGAACTATAGTGTTAGAATGCCTTGTCAGTAAGTGAAATAGTAGCATTTTGTTTATTGTTTTCTAAGAAGGATGTCAATTCACTAGTCATAATATGTTGGCAAACTTGTTAGATTAAACGCAATATTTAGTTTGATTTGTGATAGCTATTTTGATTTCGCTTCTAATGGGACCGGCATAACTGTTATTTAAAACCAGGGTTGAAGTTTAAAAGGATATTTGATAGTTCTTTTATAAATAGAGTAGAAGGGTCTAATTTATATAGTATGGTAGAAGTTAGTTTTAATAAATTTCCCAAAAGTCGCGATTTCGTTTTCAGCTTAACAAAACTTTTGTCCGGATTGAAGCAATTGTTTTCGAATGATATCGCTGGGTAAAGTTGAGCATAGACATGTCATTAAATGCTACTCAACGATAAAGCGTATAGCTTTATAATTATTTAAGGTTGAGCTATATTTTATAAATTCGAAACCTTTGCTCTTCATTGGTTGAGTCTTCATGCGAGATAAACTAGTCTAGCTGAGTTACGATTTGTTTTTAACCTGCGTTAAAACGAATAAATTAAGCTATGTGACTGCCCTTCATGTGGTAATGACATTGTTTACTGCACCTGCCTAATTAGCTAGAAAATCAATTTTTTTGCTCTGTGATGTTCGGCGCACCGCAGTCACCACCGTTGCTGCGTACAATTTTTGGAATTCAGCTAATGTAATCAAATTACTATCCCCAGTAAACGCTTATTTGTCATAGAACTGATGCAACTTATCTGTGGTGAAGCAATTGAGCATCACTTCAGGTCAGTTTGCAACTATTTCAATTCTATGCTTTTTTCAGATTTCATGTAAGGTCACAGACTAGATATTAAGGATTTCAATAGTCTGCTTGTCATATTTTTCTATTCGGTTTATGTTATGCTTTTTTACTGAGAAAAAAGCAAAGATAACTGATTTGTCATCCTTCTGCCTTATCAAACTGTAGAATTCACTGCCGACTACCATGGGACGTAAGAAAATTCAGATCACTAGGATTGGTGATGAAAGAAACCGTCAGGTAAGATTTCGTAGTTATTTTTGCTTTATGAAAGATCATACTATTGCTAAGTGTAGTAGTCAATGTTGCCAAAGGTGCCAGATTTGAAGGAAGTGAGAATTTCTAAGCAAAGTTTTTAAATTTTAAGTAAGACTGTCAAATGGTATGATGATTTTTGACCTAGTAAGTTTGAAAGCATGCAATATTTTGTGTAAAATGGTAGTGCCAAATATAGAAATTTGAATTTACGGCCTAAGAACAAAACACATTTGCTTTCAACTCGCAAAAAGTCTGGGCAAATTTAGACTTGAAAATGATCGTTGCGTAAATATGCACTGGTGCAGTCTTGGAGGGAAAAGGGTTGGCACTTAACTACATCTACGAGAAGAATAACCATCAATGCACTGTAACTCGCATAACGATAGCGGAATTAGCAATCAAGAGACCTAGTCAATTGTAGTTTTTGCATTGATAAGGTATCTGATGATGCAAGTGTCCTCAAACAAGTTGAAAAGAAATTTACTGTTAATGAGGAATCACGTGACCATAAAACCAATTTTTAGGTTTTGCTGAGTGCCTCAATGCAATCTTCTTTTAGTTACAAAATGCGTTTGTAAGATTTTCATTTGAGCCTTATTATAAAGACAATTTAAGGGTTCAAGTTTATAATTTTCTGTGGAAGTTTTAAGCAGTTATCGTAAATGGAAATAGCAGTCATGTTATCACAGGTGCTAATTGCTAAAATGCTGGCAGTGTGCACTTAGTTGGTTGTTGTGGGTAAAAGTTCAGCTTAGATGTTTCAAGGGCCGGTTCTTGTATCGAATGAACGAGAGAAAATATGGTTATGACAATATTTTTAGACTGTTCTACTTCATCAAACAGTTCAAATCCTGTCATAGGTTGTTATTTTTGTCACATGGTCTAACCACGTTTTAACTCTGAAGGTGTTTCAGCCACATACGTGATCTACCAAATATAGTCCTCTATATCCGTGTAAATTTTACGACGTTGATATACACCAATTAATTAGGGAGTTTCACGTTTTTGTTACGCCGGTAATTAGGGATTTCGTCCACTGGTCATTTGTTATTATAATCGGAAGTTTGAAATTTTCTACGCCTAGGACACTCCAGTGATTGGAACTTTCAGAAAGCTGACTATTAAACAAGTTTTGCTTCTGTCAGTAGTTGAATGTCAAAAAACAGCCGTTCAGACCTATTCCCAGCTGCAATGAGTTGGGTAGTGTCTGCGCTGAGCGAAAAGTTTCCCAGATTGAGACACGGAGTGGTGAATCTCCTGTTTGATTTGAGTTCAACTACGTGGCTTGGTGCGTCGTTGACGGCCATGATCGCTTTGGTTATGGGTTTAAATGATCCAAAGGGTTTCGAAACCAACGGCAACTCTGAAGCGAGTACGGATTCGTTTTGCGCATCACTTGGCAGAAGAATAGAAATGATGAAACGAATAAAAAAGTCCACCATGGCTAATAGGTTGCCGTTATTCGTACCATTGAGCGGGACAGCGCTGTTTCAGGCAATGGTACTCTATTGCTAGAGTTCCTTTGCTACTGTTGGTGATGAAAAAAGTTGTATCTTCCGACCCGGCTCGTGGAAGTCGTGATGACTTCCCATTTGGCAGGCCAGTAGGGACATCGTCGTTTTACTATTTATTATTCGTACATTATTTTTTTTAAGTGATTAAAATCTTCATTTTTTTATTATAATCCTGCAATCCTCCTTCAATCAAATTGAGTATCATACTCTCCACCAAAATTCAGAAAAGACCTCATGCATTAGAATTACGTTGAAAGAGATACTTGGCCGGCACAATAATGCATTTACTTCATGATTTTTTTAATTAAAACCATTTTGAACAATAAACGGTAAAGTTTTATTGTAATAGTTTAAATCGCTGAATGAAAGCACACGTTATAGCTACTTGACTTTTCTTGAAGTAACACTTCACATTGTTGAAAGACTAGTTTTCTTCATGGTTAAAGTTAAAGCTAAGACGTTTTTACACTCTTCAGGCACTGCTTTTGCAACAATACTAAGCGATTTGAACTCTGCTCTAATCAAAGTATTATAATTATGACCAAGGCGACTTTTACAAAGGGTAATAAATCAGGATTTTTGAAAGATGAGCTTCTTCTGTATTGTAGAACGTGGACTTTGCATTAACAATGCCTTTATGGCGGAAAATACTTGAAACAACAATCGATAAATGCAAATCGTCTCTTAAAGCTTAGCTATTGTTTTCGTCGATTGTGTTGTAGCTGTTCATTTTAGCCCCGCCACGTGCTTGGTAATGGCCTATAAATGGATGCCAAAGTCATTAAATGTTAAAAATCGCTATTTTTGATCCACGTCAGCCTTAAAATAACTTTCAATGACGTAAATTGGCCGTCGTTACGCTGCTTCCTCACTGCCTGTCATTGAATAAGGTTAAGGAAACAACTCAGGATGTTGACAAAAGCTCTTTTTGTTGGCAGCGTCACGATCGCCGAACAAACATATCATCTGTTGTTGTTTACTCTCGAGTCTGACTAGATAAACTCAGTAAGGAACTGTTTAGCTTGCTTTAAACACTCATGTCGGTAATCCACGATCTCACAGAATCTTTCCTTTTTCCAATTTGGTTTAACAAACTAGTTGTGCATATAACTGCAAGCAGTGATGTTTCGACCTTTCAGGTCTCATCAGTGCATATGGTGTGACCGACATTTATTCAAGACGAAAAGTCCTTCTCAGGCACATATATTGCCTTGAGTAAATGTCGGTCACTCACTGTTCGGTCACTGCACTGATGAGGCCTGAAAGATAGAAACAGTGTTCACTGTCTGCTCTTGTGTATGCATACTTGCGCTTTTGCATTTGTGTTACGAATTAATTGTGGTTTTTGGAATTACTTAGATTAATCTTAATTTTGCTGAGCCAGTGCTGAGCGTCCTTCGTTACTGGAATTTGCGTGGAGTTTTGGCTATGTTCTTGATCCAAATCCCACCATAGTAGGGTTGTGAATCGTTGATTAGTTCTTTTCACGTTGTAGTTTTGAATAAACTGATGTATTCCGCATATTTAAGATGTGGATATCGCTTTTTTTCTCAAAGAAGATTCATATCAGCTAATAATGTAGCAAGTGTATTTTTTCAGTCGTAATATTTAATAGATTCCCTCAAAATAAAATTTGTGACACTACTTATTTTTCTTGAAGGTTTATAAAGTAAACGAATGATGCTTTATTGCCCAACTATATGCATTTGTAATATTGCCGTATGAGATAATCAGAACTTAATTGAATTTGTATTCCACGCGTGCTTATTCCTTTGAGAATTAACATTGTAAGGGAGCAATTGGTAAATACCTGGCGTTATTGATACGCGTACAGCGACAAATTTAGTTCAAACTCACCTTTTATCTCATGCCTAAATTAAACTGTAGTTTAATTGCTAGTTTTTTGCTGCTACGCTTCTGGACTTCAAAATCTGGTCAGGGGTACTGAATTATTCATTAGCGTTAGAATTTTCCTTAATTACCAAATGGCATAGCTCTGTGGTTCGTGTTAGTGGAACAAGAAGTCTATGCCTTAATCCGAGGTTTTGAAACGTACCATGGTATTATAGTAACAAAGGAACTGAATCACCATTCTCAGTAACATAGAAAAAATAGTGTTGTTTAGTCGGTGTTAAGCCGCGTTTTTTGCACGCTTGCCTACTGTCAGTATTGGGGTTTGAAGATTACTAAGAGGTTACTACTTTAATGAAGCTGAATGTTAGTTTATTTTTATTACTTTAGCGGGTTCTAAGATTAATCGAGTCATTGGTGGATTCAAAGGTGGGTAAGGATGCTCAACCTCTCGCCTGAATTTTTGTAGAACATTAATTCATTAGTACTTCGACAATTGCTGACGCAAAAACGCAAGATAAGCAATTATTTCGATTTTTAGCCTTTCCCTAAAATTTTTCCGGGTACGTCGTGGCTTCGAGTATCATAAGGCTCTACTCAAATACTCTTACCCACTTGGCCATAAACTAACCAAGTTTTCGTTTTGCAGGTCACCTTTACGAAGCGTAAATTCGGGCTTATGAAGAAAGCGTACGAGCTGTCCGTTTTGTGTGATTGCGAGATAGCCTTGATAATTTTCAACGGCTCGAACAAGCTTTTCCAGTACGCCAGCACTGACATGGATAAAGTTCTGCTCAAATATACAGAATACAACGAGCCTCATGAAAGTCGAACTAACGCAGATATTATTGAGGTGAGTTTGCTTGTGTGTTGTAGATCTTCGTTTTCATTAATACTATAATAAATAGCAAAGACTCGGAATAAAAACCGACCGGTTAGCTCCGTTGATAAGCCTATCGCTATTGGTGTGGTAGGTCTGTGGTTCAATTCCCTGGCCGGTCAAATCGGACAGACTGTTGTCAACGGCTCGCCACCGCTGCGACGTTTTTTTGCGGAGCGCTGTGTTCCAGGCGCTAAGCCGCAGAGATGGCCCCGCCGTTTGTTACACGCTTTAGCATTTGATTTTTGTTAAATTCAAATGATACCAGAGCCAATCTATAAAATCAGCGACCGAAGATGCAGAGCGTTCGACTTCACGAAAATTTTGTTTAGATGACTTCGTCTATTCACATAATTTTTATGCAATTTTGCTAGCAATTAAAATCTGAAATGCATTGTAGTGGTATTGCAGCAGCAATATCGCATCTACAAAACTTGTTTTCACGATCAGCTACTTTTAAAAAATTCTCTTGCATTAATCAGAAATACTATTGCATATCTTAGTAGAATAACAATTGCATATCTTAAGTAGAATAGCAGAATGGTATTAATAGGTATTGCATATTTGCATGTGAAGGTAAAATCGTTAATATATCGTTGCTTTGAACACACTGGTTATGACTGCATCAACTTCATGTAAAGTGCAGTAATTACGCAAACAAAAGGCACTTCTGTTGGCTTGCTCTGCAGTTAAATGTTCATAGCCAGGTCAGGTAAGCTTGGAAATACCTGTATTTAAAGGCTTAAATTATCATACGATGCTAAATTTTTTCGTGTAGTTGCCGGTATTTTATCTATGAGAGGCAACAGCTTCAGCCGTATCAGTTCCACAAATCAGTTCACAGCGTTTGTTGGGTATACACTGTTTTGGTGAACGGCGTTTTACAGGCTAGATGTATTTAATACCACAAAAAAACGGATCTATTTCAAATATTGTGTCCGCTGTCATTACGATAAGCTTAAAATGACAACTTTAAAAATACATGCAATTGCGGAAGTTTACCAATTCTCGTCTCAAATATATGTTTAAGTGGAAAATTGTAAGTCACTGCACATGATACCGTACTCACTGCATTTTAATTTGTTTATTTTTGAAGTTTATTGCGTCAGAATGATTATATATTTCATTTTTACCAATACTGTGTTGATAAATTAAAGACAAAGTCATGTTATGACAAAAGTTTGCCTCTTCGACGTCAATATACAAGTACTTTTCTATTTTTTGATAAAAAATGATGCAGGAAAGAGATATTTATATTTTATTATCAAGCAATTATTATGCAACTTATTGCTGAGTTTTTCCAACTTGACAGAACAACCATTCACTCTTGATTATGTGACTATCGCATAGTATGCTGAGGACAGTGCAAGTGGTTTGATCTCATTCTTTTCTGTTATTATTGTTAATAAAACTATTGCAATTTCATTGACTACTGCTTAGCCGAAGGATTATTTTTCTTGCTGGGCTGGGAATCTTATTGATTTATTTCCCCCACGACTCTTTCCAACATCTTGATTTACCTATAATGTTTGACAACAACGTATTCGTTTAAAAAGTAACTGCACGCTTTGAAGTAAAGGCAGTGTCCCAACAGGGGTAGGGGTTTGGCTTACCTTTGCATCCAAATAAGTAATGAATAACTAAGATTACTTTCAAATTATATGAAACTGAAAATTCAAGAGTAATTGAGGAAGACTGCGAAGTGAGCTTGCGCTCTTTGAGACAGCAGCCACTCGATATATATGTCATATGCGATCGGCTCCAGCCGTAAATCGAACCCATCGCAAGGGATCTGTAACCTGCTCGCGGTACCGCTGTACCTTGTGGATGACAACTCGCATCCAGACATTGCTTCCAATCTCAAATACCTTTCCCAGTGTTGTTAGAGTTAGAGTGACGTGGATTGACTGCAATCATGCATAGCTCCTTGTCCGTCAAATCTCAACCGTACTCACTCCTAGGAACTCTTGCCGTCGATGCCTTAAAAAGTTAGATGCTTCAATCATTGTAAGATGGA
This sequence comes from Trididemnum miniatum, assembly GCA_964006365.1. Classification (NCBI taxonomy): domain Eukaryota; kingdom Metazoa; phylum Chordata; class Ascidiacea; order Aplousobranchia; family Didemnidae; genus Trididemnum; species Trididemnum miniatum. The sequence continues at coordinate 12,279,949 of OZ023242.1, read as the reverse complement.
AAAGTAATTACTTGTTTCGACCTGCGAAGCAGTGAACGTTACGTAGGTTTTGGAATAAGGTCAAGGTTACAGTTTCATGGTGGTTCTCAATGCAATGTTTCGTTATCATCGCTTTAGTCGTTTGTTAGTTGCGTCAAATAGCATCTGGAAAACAACTTGGTATCTATCACAGTGAAGCGCAGAAGGCAGCTTTTTTAGTGTGTATTTATGAACAATTACATAAGATGTTGCCTCATTTAGGATTCCTTAATAATTGACCAGAAACATTTTCATTGGAATACACCTAGCAAGGTACATTACCACAAGCTGAAATTTCTTATCTGCGTCCAAAGACCTAAGTATGCCCAATCTTGTTTTCTTTAAGTAGTCTCTTGAGGCATCACGCCTTCTTACCAGGGAGATAGGATGTTTTGGTGGAATATGTCGTAGTACTGGTATGGACTTGTATTGCATTTCGCGAAAGTCGCCTATGCTTTCATCAATAACCTCCAACCTTCCCAAAAAATGTATGTTTTTGGTTTGATGTATGTATCTGCTGTCCAGATCAATATGTAAGTCAAAAAATGCTATCGAAGATGAAGAATTAAAAATTGCTCAAACGAAAAATGCGTGAATGGTTTTGTATGTAACACTTCAAGTCTCCCTTTCGTTCTCGTCGTCTGAAATTAACTATAAGCGTTCAGGAGCGGCAAATAGACTTTAAATTTTTTTGTAAGAAAAACTAACGTGTTTTTATCACCATGCTCTTGCTTCATGTTGTACGCCTCATTGTGAATCCCCGACTTAGGCTTTTTTGTGGCGTAATTTTGGTGTTTTGTGCTTCGTAATTTCATGCCATAATTAGACCAGGTTTTGCTGTGTTTAGCAACTTTCTTTCACCTTGTTTGTATTTGGTTTTAGTGAAAATTCCGGTTTTAATTTAGCTTCTGGTTTGTGGTAATTCACCGCTTAGCAAAAAAATCGCATGTAATTTCGTTAATTCTACGTAGCTCGATGTGGCAATTTTGTTTCGAACTGATTCGAAATGTCAAATCAAAATCAAATCTCCTTTATGCTCGCGGCGTTACGCCGAAGCTTGTAACGAGTGGCGGGGCTCGCCTCCGCGGCTTATCGCCTGTGCTACTCAGCTCCGAAGAAACGTCACGGCGGTAGCGAGCCGTTGGCGACACTGTGACCGATATGACCAGCCTGAGAATCGAACCCATGACCTCCCGCACCGAAAGCGCAGTGCTAAACAACTAAGTCAACTAGCCGGTGTTAGGTGACAAAGCAGTGGATACTGGATATAAACAAAACCTTGGATAAATTCATCAATCTCATTGCAATTCACATTGATGTAAGATAAAAAGAAAGAAGGTGAACTTGCAGTGTGAAAATTAGGAATTAAACGGTGTTAAATAACGTTAGCCTAACGAACTTCGTGGCAAGCTTGCACACTCGAGCATTAGCAGAACTGCGTCTGGGATTCCCGATTTCACCCCTGATGCTAGCTTAGTAAGGGTCATGACGGGAAGTAAATTGAAAATATCTGTATGTTTTTAATTGGAATGAGAGTTAAGCCGACACCCGACACTTCATGACAAATGAATCTTTATTAATCGTCTTGCTATATATACTACGTATTTTTAACATGTCAATGATGACGTCATAATTGAAAGAGCTTTGCAGCCAGAGACCATACGTCAATACTTGGTTTTTCTTGGAAAAACATGTTTTGGTTGTTGAAAAAAAATTTCCTTACATGGATATTCAGCCGGTTTTCACTTGACAACATCATATTTTTGCGACGTCACTGTTCGAGAACTAGTAGCTAGCTTGCAAGATGTTCTGTCTTTTTCATTCAATTCCATGCTTATGTACAGCATTTTTGCGCGTTATGTGTCATGCTTTCAGCGCACGTCCCGATGTTATGCTGCGTCATTTTGTCAGAGCGTAAAAAATGTGTTTTTCCACCCTACCGCCTTCTAGTAAAGTGGTAAAAAAACAAATCCAGCAAACACTTGGCTAAGCCCCTATCATAATCATGTTTTGTGAGTGCCAGGCCGGCTGTAGAAGACGATGCTGTAATGTATTTGCATAGTGACGAATTACGAGCTCATTCATTCAGACGTATGCCTAAATTGACGCAGATGCGATGGGGCTGTCTGGCTGAAGACTTTATTCTCTATGCTCGTATTTACGGTATCAAGACGTAAAGATAAACACTCCAAACAATCGATAAGAAACTAAAAAGTGATGAAGTGAAAGTTTGCATTTATAGAATTATAAGCCTTGTATTAGTTGCATGGATATTGTTAGTGATTGCGTAAGCCAAAGTTGGCTTGGTATTCGTCAGCAGATCCGTGGAGTAAAGAGGTTCCCGAAATTTCACTGGTACCTCGGCACTTTTAATCATACAAAGCTGCAGGATGAACATTTTTTCTAACCTTCACCCTCCTGACTCCCCTGAAAAAGTTCTAGATTCGTCCCTGATATTAAGCATTGCAGTTGCGTTTCACATGAGCAAAATTCAGTCTCTTCTTTCGTTGAGCCTCTGTGCATCTATATTTAAAAATTTTCCAAAATTAAAATAGCTGTGACGTCTGACGTCATTTGCGGCGTCACTAACATCATACGAGCATATCATGTTGCTTCACTTGACGAAACACAAGCCATTTTTGTTTATTTGGCAGTTTCGCTCTTATCGTTCCGCGAATGAAGTGAAAGCGTTGCAAAACAACACTGATGTGTCACAAGCGTCATTTTTAAAAATTTCCGCTGAAACCTAAACTTAACCTTCGAATATGATTTTGCTTTTATAATATCTAGGGTTACACTCGCAATTCAAGGTGTGCGGGTTGTACGCTGTCGTATTATTGTCGCTTATTGCGGTTATCAATAAGATATGACTGACGTTTCAACAGTTTATTCCTCAAAGACCCGCTTATCTTTTTTTTTGGGGGGGGGGGGGTTGCTGAGGCAGCAGCTCGGTTGGAGTTTTCAACGAAAGGCAGATGGTTCAACTAAGAATGTAGCGTACAATGAAGGAACTCCGACGTGAGCTAACACTGTTCTCAAGTAAAAAACTTTTTGAAAGGTGTGGGAAATGTGATCTGATCTAGTCGAGTATCAAATCCGACTCGCTGCATCGTTAACTCGATGCCGCTTGGCCTGTAGCAACACTCCAAGAAGTCCATACATCTTCTGCAAATAACCACTTCTACTTGGCCTTGATACTACTACAGCAAGCTCATTTAGAATCAATAACCTTTTCAGTAAATATTTGATTATTAACGAACATGTTCTGAGTAAGTAAGAAATAAACAAGAGAGCGAAATGATCATGCTGCCTGTTTCACGCGATTGCACTCTTGAAGGGTTCCTTTTACGTACAGAATAGCGTGTTGGCGATTTAAATCATAAAGTGGTGGTTGTTGGACGATTTAACTCATAGCAGTGTGGATAAGCCAATAGTAGTGATAAAAGTTCAAGTCTCGTCAGTGCAGTTTCTGACTGATGAGACTTGAAAAGTCGAAATAGTGTACACTATCTGCAGTTATGTAAGGTACATGTGCTTAATAAGGCCCGCTAACACAATTTTTGCTCTAATTCAACCACTGCTTGAAATATTTGCTTAAAAGTTGGTATTTTATAAGTAAGGGGTTCATGGTCATCACACGATGAAAGCACATGGCAAAATGATCATTCACTTGATTTTTGTTACAAAACAAAAATTACAAAAGTGGACCTTATTAGGAACACGTGTTCCTAATAAGGCCCACGGTTCTTCTCTTAAGCACATGGCAAAATGATCATTCACTTGATTTTTGTTACAAAACAAAAATTACAAAAGTGGACCTTATTAGGAACACGTGTTCCTAATAAGGCCCACGGTTCTTCTCTTAAATTTCACCATTAAAACACTGCAAGTATGCAGTAATTACCAAGGTACGCTCATAAAGCCTGAAGAATTTAAAATGGCTAGCTGTATACAGAAAATACTGAACCAGAGGCTTGAGTTTTCAATTTCGTTTCGGGTCAAACCGAACACTTTAAAACTCACAAAATGCTACAGCAGAAAACAAAGCAAACTTGTTTGCTAAGTCGTTCCGAAAGACATTAAATGGCGTTTTCTCATCTTTGGTCAGTCAACCACTCAACAACTTCTAAGAGGACGAAAATTAGTCCACAATATATTGCAGAAACGGTACTAGTACTATAGTAGGCCTACCAAAGCATAAACTTGGCTTTGAGTACAGGGCAGGCGCCTAGGGGGCCAGGGAATACCTGCCCCCCAATCAACAAGCTTATTCTTTTAAAGAAAGCGGCAATTGTGCTTAATTTCGGACTTTAGCCCCCCCTGATAAACGCTTGGCCCCCCTAAGTCGACTGCTCTGCCGCCGGCTCTGTTTAAGTATGTTTAGCTAATCACAAATCAGCTTCAAATTTAACAATCTATAGCTATACCTAATTACAAGTCTTGACAATATTTAACTGAATGGCTGCAGTAACCTGACTGCACCTGCACCTTGATACTCTAGCAAACCACAGTGAATTTATGTTAGCTTTTAGTAAAAGCCAAAACGGGATGTTTATTTGCTCCTGGAAAGAAGATCTTAGCGGTGGGCCTTATTAGGCGCAGGGACCTTACATGTCATATATCTTTAGTGATGAAAGTGTTCTAGCAAAGTCATATGTTTGTTGCTCTTTCTGTGTTTGTGTATGTTTTTGCTTTGAACGTTATGAGTAACTTAATGTGACTTTAGTATTGTCGTTATTCTTTGACTATGCTTCCCAAAGGCCAAAATAACTTCACTGTCAATTTTATACCGCTTACTATTTTGACATTCGAAATGAAGTGAAGCGTGATGCGTTTTCTCCTGCTCACGTGCGTCACAAATATGTGATAAAAGAATATTTTATACGCGTTGTGTATGATCTGTGATGCGCTGTTTCGCATGCGTGAATGCGTGCCGTCACCGTTTGCTCAGTGACGAGTTCAGTCGGAGAAAAAGAGCGGGAAAGACTTGCAGGTTTGCTTCGGGCATTTTTACGAAGCAATGAACCAGCGCAATCTTTCTTTCTTTTATTGTTCTTGGAGATCTCTTTTTTCTTCAATTGTGCAATGGCTGTTCTTACCAAGCTTGTTAAGACTGAAAAGCAAATGTGAAACAATAGGCCGAGCCAGCTGCCATTTCTGATTCAAACGATGTTAAGTTAATGCAGTATTTGCAGTAGTTTCTTGCTGCCTGTGCTGTCAGAGTTTCGTTATATTTCCACTTTTTTCTATGAAAAATTACATCATGCGAAAAATTATCCATTCTCTGGAGAGATGGCTTTTGCGCTTTATGTGTGAAGGTAGGAGCACTATTGGCTTTTTGCTGATTCGAATGGATGTTGCCTTGTCGCACATAGAAATGTAAACGTGTTTCAAGATAGATATGTTTGTAAGGAATGCACTTGCAAATTTAAATGTGGTTATTTAATCTTTAATGCATTTGCAACTTGTCTGAATATCAAATTAATCAAGTCTTCATTATACATTCGCAATATTACGCCAATGCGTTTAACGCGTGGCGCGTGCCATTTCCATGACTTAGCGCCTGGGCACCGCAGCTCCCAAGAAACATCGCAGCGGTGGCGAGCCATCGGTGATTTGACCCGCCCGGAAATCAAAATCAGAACCTCCCTCGCCAAAAGCGTTGACTTACACCACTACTAAAACTAGGTCGAGATAAGAAACATCCAACTATTTTTAAAATGGTTATGCTTAGTTATAGAAGCGAAACAAATTAGTGAAATTGAAGACTGTATTCACTGAAAATGGAAAAGCCTATTGCTTGCCGCGGTTGTCCGCTTGTTACGTAAACTTGCTTGCTGCAACGTTGCATTTACATTCGTTGTTATCACTAATATCTGAACCGCGCCTATTGCCATGCGACCTCTCATACGTCAATGTTGCCATAGCTACAGATCGGCTGATTTGTTGCGCTGCTTCGTTTTCACTTGGGGATAATGCATGCACAAAAGAAATGTTTCGCAGTGAACAAATACGAACTGAAAACGTTTGTTTGCTACTGCTATTGTGTAAAACGCAATTCACTATTCGCTGTCGTATCTTGCTACGAGACTAAGGAGGAAAAGTATAGCCACAGCAAATCTTGAAACTGGACGTTTCGGCTGCATAATTTCAGCTGTCATCATCAGCAGTGTAAGCGAGGCAGTACTAAATTAAAAAGCATTCTTCCAGTTTTGTGCTGCCTTGCTTACTGCGCTGATGATGACAGCTGAATGTGTGCTGTCGAAGCGTCCAGTTTTACAAACTACTGTGGCTTTAATTTTCCTCTTTGTGCTATTTTCGTCCCATATTTATTGTATTTCCCAGACTAATAGTGTTTGGTTAAATTTCATTTTCATGACCTTGTTCTGTATGAAATTATACTTACTGCACAAATACGACCTTTAGCTCAAAAGACCAAAATCATCCGATGTAATGTGACGTCGATTTATGTCTTCTGGGGAAGTTTCCTTTTGTGAATGAATTTGTCTTCGTTTTTCTATCATGAAAAAGCCATTGTAGCGTTGTTCATACGATGAATGGCTTGGGAGTTGCCGTTGTTTCTGTGGGCTAGTGGGTAAAGACATCAATATCGGCGTGGGAGGTCTGGGGCTCGATTCCCGGGCCAGTCTACCGGACGCTGTGTCGCCAACGCCTGATTTATGTTGCGAAAATTTTCCGAAGTTTGAAGCCGTGTTGCCTAGGCGCTAAGCGGCGGAGATGGGCCCCACCATTCGTTACCCGTTTCGGCGTAATACCTAGATTAGACCGTTACAAAAATTCGATTTTTCGGATTTGGCATTGTTTTTTCTTCCGGTCTTACCGTTAAGCAATGTCGTTGATAAGTGTTTCCGTTTCTAGATGCTAAACAAGAAAGAAAACAAAAACTGCGACAGCCCAGACATTGATCATCAGCCACAGCTACCAACCCCAGGCACTGTAGAGCGATATAGAAACATAGATCTAGAATTTAGTGCAATGATGAGAAACTTTAGACAACCTCAGCAAGTAAGTGCTTAGTTGTTCATTTGTTTTTGATTAGCTCGATTGCAGTGATATGTCTTACAAGCGGATTCGTTGACTAGTTTAGCCTATCAGGAGTCATTTGAAGTCACATCTATTTTTCTGACGTTTGTGATAAAAATAGTTCGTCCGTTTGGGTTTTGTAGAGCTAAGATTAATGATTGTTTTAAAAGAATTTAGGATTTGAGGTAAAATTTTCAAGGTAAATTTGGAAAAAATCAAAAACAGACTTGGGTTGAAATATAATGCAAGTTTCGTGTAAATTTGAGCTTGTTTTTTTTTTAATTTTAGGAGAGGGGTAGATTTTTGGACATCATTTTTCAACTCTGATTTTTAGGCACATCTGAAATGTGATTTTGTTTTCTAGTCAACAGATTTTCCTTCTATGTCAGTCACGGTGCCAGTAAACGAAGGACCCCCGCAATCACAATATCAAGGAGTTCATCAATTAATGCCTGATCCAGACCCAAATCTTCTTTATCCCCCGAATCGACGAAGCCCTCTTCCAAGAAGCCCCCTAGCTGCTGGGGGCCGAAGCCCCAGTCGGTCGCCATCAGGTACGTTTGAGCTGCAGGTGTTGGGATTGCATCAATGCTAACCGTGGTGTTTGGCGATTTGAAGTACTGTTGTAAATCGGTGTTTTTTGAATCATCAATTATTGTGCCCGAAAAAACGGGTCACGATTAGTTTGAATTTGGGCCGTAAAGCTTTTTTGGTTCTATTTCCAGACAGAAAGCTACGGAAGGGCAACAAAATTATTTCTGCATACAGTAAGCAAATTTTGGACGGCGAAAAGTTGAGCATCACCGTCTTAACTTAAAACGAAAGTGTTGAATTGACTGATGTACCATTGACACTGCTGGCTTGCTACCATTGCCTTAATTTGTCGGTCATCGTCTATCAATAATGTCTCACGACTAATCCATGTTTTTTTGCCTTTTTCTTTATATTGCGTTCTTAATTGTAGGAAGTATTTTAACGCTTATGTCTTGCGCTTGCTGCTTCTAGTCGTTCGGATTAAATTGAGCTGATACTAATACATAAAAACAAATACCTAAACACAAAGTAGAGTTGTGTCTTATTGCTAGTTAGACCCAGTTTTTTACTGAAAATCGATATGCATCTACCTTAGGTTTTTAACCGCAGTAAAACAAGAAAAAAAAGTTAAATTTTTTTTTTTTGGATCAACTCATAGGACGATTTTTTTCGTCTTCGCATTTGAGCTCGTTTAAAGATGTAGAAGCGCTTGTTGTTGCATGTACTAACATTACTTCGCTATAGGCTCTGCATATAGCCCGGCTGATATGAGCATGATGCCAGAATCTTCTGCTTCGCCTGCTGCTGCTGCTGGTGAGTAGACTTAACAAATAAAAGTTTTTTTGAACGCATACGCAGTTACACATTGCAAGTTTCATTTGTCAACTTACATCATGGTTAGTGCGACGTTGAGACGCTTAACCGTGGCTCTAACCAGAACACTAACTCCTAACCCTAAACTAAACTCGATCTCCAACTCAAACCCTATCCTTGTCTTAGGTCCGGTCGGTCACACCGAAAATTCCTGGTACGTGCAAACGAGTGCGCGATTATCCGGTCTAACTTGAGTTTCTATTCTTTCTTTCACTACCATTGAAATCACCCTATTCCGTTCGCTGTGCTAATTACGATATCAGCGATTGGCTACCGTAGAGGGTAGTTCTAGCCCGGAGCAGGACTATTCGGCGTGACCGATTCGACGTGGTACGATTAGGTTAGGTAATGACGATATTAGGGTTAGGTTAGGGTTCCAACGTGGAGTCACGACAAGTTGGTCAGGTCAAATCATCTCACGTCGAATCGGTCACGCCGAATAGTCGCGTACTGTTCTAGCCTGCCTCTTTGACAATACTCTTGAAGTAGTTTTCCCAATAGTCCAACTAACCAGTCAGGAATTAGCTTAAGTCAAAAAAATGGAAATCAACTCTGATGAATCCCGTTAAGTGAAAAAGCTTGGTGTTGAACTAGAGGTGCAAGCCTGTTTGAGGTTGTATGTGACCTTACCTTTTTCGTTTCGTTTTGGGTTGGTTAAAATTTTCTGGCCAAACAGATAAATTACAACTATAAATGTATACTCTGTCGGAACAATTTAAGTGTCGACTATATTTTGCTTTGGGGGATGGAAAGGGGGGTAGTGCAAAGCTGTAGCTACTGTAGTTTCATTTAAGCAATGTTTATGGTTTTAGCTTTAGTGATGTTTGATTGTAGCTAATGGTTTTTGTTAGGAAATGGTTATAGTGGTGGTGGCGTACCAAGAGGGGCGTCTCCTTCTGTTCGAATGCAGCAAGATCGAAACTCTCCCATGCCTTCCAAACAAACAATCCCCCACGAACCTCCTTCGCCTATCCGAGGCAACCGCCCCGATCTTCATGTGGTTATTCCTCATTCTCAAGGCCACCCAGGAGTACAATCTTTAGTAAGTTGAGTTCTTTTGGGTATGTTACTGTACGTTTGACCTACCGTATCAGTATATTTCGAATACTAAGCACTGTGTTGTGTACGTAGCGCAAATTTCGAGAAGCTTGCAAGTTGTTTTCCAGTTGGTTTTTGCGATTTGAATTCCGTCTGGTCTAAAATTTGCCTAGAGGAGAATCATTGTAAGCGTTTTATATGCAGAAAAATCACCGCAAATTATGTATTTACAGAATACGTAATTTTTGTGCTTGCGAGAGCAAAATTCTGGAACATTACGTATAATATCTACTGCTATATTGTTAAATGAATTCGACATTTTATATTTTTTGATGTTGTGTTTAGTGTTACTTCGAAAATTTTGCATTATTGTAAATCATAATGGTTTGAGTATTAGATCAAAGCCTTTAGAAAGGTATGGGTTTGATACCTTTCCAGTTAAACTACGCAGAGTTGCCATTGCTGCAGCAGCGTTTAATTTTTGAATGTCATCTGCATGGCCTAGCAGTACCGCGCCTAGGTTACAGATCCTACGTGACGGGTTCGATTCGCGGCTGGAGTCTATCGTATTTGACATGTAGACCTGGTTTCTGCTGACTTGGAAGAGTGCAAGCTCACTTCACAGTCTTTCTCGATTACTGCCGAATTTTTCGTTTAATAAAAGCGAATGTTGATTGTTGAATGGAATGGAGCTTGTTGATTTGGAAATTAATGTGATTTGTAACGCAGGAAGGTGGAGGAGATACATTATCAACCCCTGTTGTTAGTATGGCCACCCCAAGTCTCATGTATCACCCAAATCAACCTCAATATACTGCTAGTAAGCTGCATACTGATATTTTGTGCATGCTATTAGCTTGTGTTATGCTACGTTGGAATATTTTTATGCTCTGCAAAATAAGAGCATTTGTACTTCCTGTAGCGTAAAACAAATTTTCGTGCTTTGTTAGCTCAGTTGTTAAGCACACGCTATGGGTGCGGGAGGTGTAAGGTTCGATTACCGGGTCGGTCAAGCTGGCCCAGTGTCGCCAACGACTCGCCACCACTGCGACGTTTCTTCGGAATTGTGTTGCCCATCAGTCGCCAAACCGCGGAGATGGGCCCACCACTCGTTGCACCTTCGGCGTAATAGAGCGAGTATAGTGAAGATTTGATTTATTTTTTTTTGATTTCGCGTTTGGTTATTCGCTTTGCATTGCCTTATTTAAAGTAAAAATTTAAGCGAATGCTTACATTGTAAGATGCGTTTCCTGTGTTTTTGTGCAGTCTCCATTGGTTTTCACAGGAGCAGAAAACTTAACCAAAAAGCTAAGCTTTTCTTGCGTCGTAATTTTTTTTTAGTATCGATTTTAATGCTAATTCAAATCTTAAAAAGCTTTATCACTGAGCGAGTGACACGTTTCTAGTCGGTGCGGGCTTTGGTCGAATCGCAATCGTAACCAGATTTTTCTGATTACGTAATAAATCTAAGATCTTGTGAGTTAGATTCAACCGTTGATTTCTATGTTATTCACTATAATCTTTCATAGGTGAATATCAAACTTCTGCTGCGGATTTAGTCGGATTTTCATCGCCCATGGTTCAACACTGGAATCCTCAACAAGCCCAACATCTTCTCGTCCAGTCGTTAAATGCTTCTCAACTTGCGCAGTCAAGGTTGGATATTACTTAAAAGTGTATAGAGTATTGTTTCCACTAGGTGTAGCAAGCTGTATGGCGACTCCAAGCTCAGAAAATGGCAATGGTAGTTGTAAAAAGTTAAGTTTCTTTTCAAATTGTTGAACTGTGTGATAAGATTACAAGTGAGCTAAGACGACAAAGTGAGCTTGCGCTCTTTGAATTAACTGCCACCCAAAGTGTACGTAAATGCGATCCATTTCAATATGATTCGAACCCGTCGCTCCTAATTGAAAACCAAGTGTAATTCGCTCCAAGTCCATGTTTCTGGACTATCGAAGTACGCCGCGACGAGTAAAGCTGATGTGTTATCCCGCTGAATGATTGTGCAGGCAATATGCATTGCTGTGTTATTGTAGTGAAGTTGTATGTATTAAGATTTGTTTCATAACCCCTTTGGTGGCCATGCTAGTAGCTAGGGCTGTGAAGTTTTTCAAGGTTATCGACTATCGAGCATAGTCTGATAATGGTGCAGCCAATGCAGAGCAGAGTAGCAATTATAACAAGTTTAGTTTTTTTATTTTTGTTTTTTTGACTTCAATTTGCATTTGCAGACTACAAGCTGAATCAGCCAATCAGAATAACGCTTTACCTCATCATGGAGCTGTTCCCATGGTTACGATTAAGAGAGAACCGTCTTCCCCCGATAAAATGTCTGACCAATCAGGAACCCAACGTTCTGCCACAGGAAGGCAAGTCGCAAAACCATAAGTCACTGCTCTTAATAAAATCCCATTTTTAACTTGAATTCAATCGAACTATTTTGATTAAAATGCATTAATGGTACGTGGAAAGCGGTACCGAGGCACGAGATTATGATCCTGAGTAGGCTCGGAATGGTTTCGCGTTCTTGATTAGGCCTTGGCTCCACCGGTCAATGCTTTGTCAATGATCATTTGGGAAATTCTCCTTGGTCAATGGCCAAAGTTTTGATGGAAATGCAAGCTCGGCTCCGCTAGTCATTGACAAAAGAAATGACAGCTGAATATTTCGCGTTCGTCTGGTCATTGACCGCTTTGTGAGAATTTTCTAGTGGAGCGTAGTTTTTTAACCAATTTGACGAGAGTTTTATATTTATTGATGCATTTTTTTTGGTTTGCTCTCTTGGTAGCTAGCCAACGATTTGTCGAATATGCATGGAATTTTTTGCACTTCAATACAGAGCTTTTCATATTCGAGCAGTGACATAATTGCTGCTGCTGCTGCCATCTAGCTCGCCGGAACACGAAAGAATTAGATTTTCCAACGATCGATTTTGATTTGGTTTTATGATGTCTCTCCGAAGTTTTTCAAACCGTAGAAAAATGCGCCAATGTCTTTGATGAAATGCCTTTGATTCTATTGCCTTTTGATGAAACGCGCCTGTCTACTAGTAGCGCAAGCGCATTTTGGACTTGGTCATTAATTGCCGGTCACAAATATCAAAACTTTTTGATATTCGTGACCAGGGAATATTCCTTGATTTTGCGGCATTAACATAGTTTGGTCAAAAACCGGCGCGGCTCCAGTCATTGACCGAGAGTTTTCCTTGTCATTGACCGCTCGATTCTGACATTTGGCTATTCTGTTTCACTCCTTAAATTTCTGCGATGTCAGAAAAGAATGTCATGAAAGTCGGCTGCACTAGTCAATGACTGGAATATTATGGGAAATTCTCTTGGTCATTGACCGGTGGAGCCAAGGCCTTATTGATCAATACAAAATGGAAACAAGCGTAGAAGTAGTAAATGTTGTTGGTTGAATCCTACAAAGGCTCACTTCTGGAAAACCATGATTTTTAGAGCTTTGGAGACACGGCAAATTATGATACTTGGTACCTGCCAAAATTTTTAGCGTGAAAATAAGTGATTTTACGATTAAAATCAATCTTCATTATACTCTCGGTATTACGCCGAAGCGTATAACGAGTGGCGGGCTCCATCTTCTCGGTATAGCGCCAGAATAACACAAACGTCGCAGCAGTGGCAAGCCGCCGGCGATACTGTGTCCGATTTGGCCAATCCGGAAAACCTAAGACTTTCAGCACTGATAGCAATGTATTTAACCTCTACTTTAATTGGCTGGTTAGTTAAACAAAATGCTTTCTGGATAGTGTAGAATATGTGATTGACTGCGGGAGTGCGGGTATAAACTTTAACTGTAGCAGGGCCGATATTATGAATATTTTAAGTGTTGAGTCGTTTTGGTTTGGTGTTGCACGATTTGTATTTAGTTGCATATTTACTCTCCTATCACGAGAAAGCGATCAAAACGCCATAACGAGCTCGCTTACGAGTTGCCAGCCACCTGTTTACCACACCAAGATGAGGGTATCCCGCTAAGTGCCTTTCCCAACGGCACAACTTGTAAACTTGCCGGTTTGTTCTCCCCACTGCCCCTTACAATGCTGAGCGTCAAGCAGGGAAGCTGTGAATACCAATTTAAAGTCATTGGTTTGACCCGACCTATAATCAAACTCAAGTCTGCAGCTCCAGAGGCCGGCGCTCTTACCACTCGGTCATCTGAGCTGCTAAGTATTTTGTACTTTTAGTTAGCTGTTGTAAGATTTTGAAAGTTTCTATTTTGATGAATTTTTTAGATCTCAAATGGAGGTTATGAGTTACGAAATCGATGATCGAGTTATGATTGAAAATGGTGACCGACAAGCAAAAAGACAACGTATCGAAACTGGTCCCAGCACGTCTTCTGGATGGGCCACTTGATGGCATTAATGGTGGCCCAGCGAGGCCCAAGTGTTTTTCGCTCCAACCCAGGCCTTTGAACTGTCTCTGATCGATTGGAGTTCCGCTTACCATTGTTGTGACGTGTCAGTGACGTCATGTTTGCTCAAGAAGCTCTGTTAAGGTATAGCAGCATAGTAGCTGTGCAGTGTGCATATTTGCGGATAAACCTAATCCGACGGATCAAGGAATGTGGAGTGGAGCCTAAAATAGAAAAAGCTATCCTTGTGCTTAAATGTTCCCATATTTTTTTAATTTCTGATTTTTGCAACGACTAAAATCGAGTTGAAGTAAAATGTATTTGGAGGTCACAATTATGTTTGTAAAAAGGGCTGAATGGCGTACAGTCAATGCAATAATGACTGCATTTTGGGGCCCTTTAGAGAAGGGATGTTACCCTGAAAATAGGCCCAATAGCAGAAAAGTAGCCCAAAAAAGGCGCCAAGCCAACGCTCACAATGAACAATGTCAAAGAATAATGAAAAATAATGTGCTTCAATTTCCTTATTTATCCAAGCATTTTTCGAATTATTGCAAGTAGTAACAAAGATTAGGGATATAAACGTTAAACCTAATATTTTGACAGTAGAATTTGCGACCAACGAGTGGCGGATCCAGGGTTGTACTAAAAGGCTCTTTTCCCTCTGAATTTTTATGTTTATTAATTCATTAGTACTTTATTCTTCTCGACTCCTAAAACTGCAAGATAAACATATTTTTTAATTCTTTGCCTTTTTAAAAACACTGGTCCGCCCCGGAAGCTGTCGCATTGATGTTTTTGTTCTCAGTGAAGTTGCAGCACTAGACCCGCGGTGGCCTCACTTTTGGATGAGAAACTTCTGCCATCCCTTGCTCTTTTACGATCATGCTTACTGATACAGCTACCATTATTACCAAATTCTTGCTTGGTTTTCTAGTCTTTTTAAGTATCGGTCACTCAACATGCAGTGATGAAATGCTTTGATCGGTTAAACAGTGTTTAAATTTTAGTAAGTTTTGTTTTTAACCAAGTTTAAAATGTAGATAGAAACGGAGTTTTTGGAGGAGTTTAGGCAAAAATTCTTTGCATAAACTGCTCTGTTTTGTACCTTTGCTTTATGTTTTGTGCTGCAGCAAAGGGTTTAATGATTTACGTCTTTTTTCTTGCTGTGATTTTAAAATGAAGCCAAACTGTCAACTGAGGCATGATTATTCACTCCTGACAATTCTTGGTGCCCCTTGTAATTTTATATTTTCAATGAAATAAATTTGAACCAATATTAAGTTGTGTTTATTTCTTTTGAGATGCTTTACCGTCCGACTGGAAACTTGCTTGCGTTTTTAATCTTGTTCGCCAAAAACTTGCTGGCAGAGTTCCAATATTTCCCAGTTCATGCTAGTTCAGGTGGTTTTTATCGGGTTGAAATAATTTTTGTCAATCCGGCAGTCAACCACGCGACGCTCGTAAATGTTGCTGGGTTTCGTCTCGCGTTGTTGATAAACAGGAAAACAAAACGAAATAATAGAAAGTTGTAGCATTTTCGAGGAATCACAACTGAGGAATTACTGTTTTTTTTCTCCGCAGTAGTCTTACAATCTGCTTCATTTCTTGTCTAGTGGTGTCCATTTAATTAATCGTTCAGTCCATCTATCGTCCGCATTTCTCATTTTGTGACCTGCCCATTTTCATTTTTTATTAATTGAATATCTTATATGTTGTCTTATCCACTTGGTCGTTTTTTGTCTTTCCATGTGAGGCCAAAGATCTTTTTATGAGATCTTTTGGCTAATTGGAGTTTGGTAATTTGTTTTTTCTTAAGATTCCATGTTCAGCACCGTACGTCATTGTTGGTAATATCAGGAGCGTAGTTAGGGGGGCATTGAGCCATGCCTCCCCCCCCCTTTCGACTATGCCTTTTAGTAAAAGAACAAAATCAATGGCGTCAAGTAACTGAAATATGCCAGACTCTTGATGGTTTTTGTAGCTTATGGCCCGGGACGGATTTAAGGGGGTATGATGAGGGGTATGCGTTTTCCCACAAGTCATTTTCAAAAAGTGTTTTTGATGTATACAATTTTTCCATAATTTCGAACTTCTTCGATAGTGACAAGCCTTACGTCAAAAGCACGCATATATTCTACCTAATCGAAAATTTGCAAACAAAATGCATCATATTTGGCGAAGCACTCAAAAATAGGGTCAAAAAATTTACACAAAATTTGCCTGAAAATTATTCAAAAAGCACAAAAATAACCAAGGCAGCATGTAAATTTTCGGGGGGAGCATGCCCGTGCACCCCCCTACACTTTTTTGTTTCTCAATCAGCTTGAAATTAGTTCTGCCAAAAAAATACGCTTGAAAAAAATGTGAAAATTATGCCCCCTTCTTATTTTTCGCTACGCCACTGGGTAAAAATGTAGACTGATTGTAGACTCATAACAGTCTCGTAAAAATACCGGTGTTAATTTTTACGTTGGGCTCGCGAATTACAATGGAATATAGAAGGATAGCATTTTTTTATGGATCAGTGTAAAAAGTTCATGCAAAAATAAAATGTTATATCGGAGTATGATTAAGTGACGGAAGATCCCATAGCAAATCCGACACATCAATTTCACTAACTTGACGTAGAGATAGCCTACGTAGTTTTTTAGCGAAGATATAGAGAAGCTGTAAAAAACAAGTCAATGAGGGCATTTTAAACAGCAGATAGAGAACACGGTATGTTAAGACCACTGGAGAATCCAGGCTAGACTGCGAAGACTCAACCCCCTTATTCGTTCTAAATTTGTAGTTATAAATTAAGTATTACAGTAATATTTCTAAAGAACAAATTAGGGAGCGCCCAGGTTCCCACGTTTGGTAGGCTTTCAGTCAAGATAGATTCTCTGATTTAACATCTCACTTAAATCCGCTTCGATGATTTAAGTGACGTATTCCATGATAATGATACGTTACTTAAATCCTAGAAGTGAGAATATCTTGCCTTTTCACGATGCACAATTAGAGTTACAGTCAGTGCATGAAGCAACGCAGCCTCAAAAGTAAAAAGATATAAAACATAAAGGGGAGAGGGTAAGTGATACGAATTTGTGAAGCAGGGATGTGGAAGCGATATACTTGCTAATAACTTCCGCTTCCACACCTATTGGTTCCAGCGCTTCCGCTCACAAAAAAATTCATTAAAATTTTGCTAGTAAAATACGACCAGTGCGTTGGTAGCCGATTGCGTAAACCATAGCTTTTCTTCCAACACGCTGAAAGCTCTTGGGCAAACTTTAGCAAGCGTTTTTTTAAAGGTAATAATTTGAAAAAAGCAGATGAAAGTGTAAAGGAATGACTGAGTCACAATATTGCGTCACAATCTTGAGAGTCTTTTACTGCAACTTTACTACGAAACTTACTCCCTTCATTAGGAAAATGTTGTTACACAGCACTCAGAGGCGTGGCAAGAATTTTTAACGATGGGGGGGGAATGATATCCACGTTGTTTTTAAATGTTTTTTTTTTTTTTTCAGCCGAAATAATTTGAAGCTGATTGAGAAACAAGAAAGGCTTTAGGGGGTCCGCAGACATGCTCCCCCAACAAATTTTTGAAATTTTACATGCTTCAATGGCTATTTTAGTGCTTTTTGATTAATTTTCAGTCAAATTTTGTGTAAATTTTTTGACCCTGATTCTGAGTGCTTCGCCAAAGATGATGCATTTTGTTGGCACATTTTCGACTTTGCGTGCTTATTGCTACCGAAGAGGCTCGAAATTAAGCAAAAATTGTACACATCAAAAACATTTTCCAAAATGGCTGGTGGGAGGAAATGCATACCCCTCATCCTACCCTACCTGGATTCGCCCCTGGCCATAAGCTACCAAAACCATCAAAGAGCATGGCACATTTCAGTCATTTGGCACCATTAATTTTGTTATTTTTTACAGAAAGACAGAGTCAAAAGGAGAGGACAGGAGGGAGTGGTACAACGCCCTCCCCCTAAAGACGCTTCTGACAACACTCCATCTATTTCCTGTTATGATTACTTATAATTGGAAAAAAGCCAACTATTGCTTTTGCGCTATTGATAAATTAGTTGCTCTATTTTAAACTTAGGGAAAGTTGAAAGAAAAAGCAATGCTACGTTGGTAGGCCTACTATCTGAAAGTCAAGCGAAGAGTAATGGCCTATGGTGAGATCTGGCATCCATGCGAATCTGGCATTGTAAAATAATGTCTAACAAATTGAATTAAATATAAAGTTATTTACAGTATCCTTTTTTGAATGATGTGGAAGCGGAAAGAGATGTTTTTCGCGCTTCCGCTTCCATTAAAATATGACCGCTTCCGCTTCCACATCCCTGATGTGAAGCATCGCAAAGAATAGAAAATAGCGACGCAAGACATAAAGCAGCAATTCACGACCGGTTTCATTCTTATTTTGAGCTCATCAGGTGAATATAGCTCAATAAAGTGCAAAAATGGCACCAAAGTAAAGGAAATTGCGAAAAAGTGAAAAATTAAGAATAACAAGTAATATTGCCTATACAGCGCACCGTTTCCAGCAAACCGCATTGGTTGTTACCTCAGAATGTTATAGTTTAAAGTAATATTTAGGAAAATGACATGTGTGACAGTGTGTGCATAGGTGCGCATCCAGGAGAAAGTTCGCAGAGGAGTCGAATTAGAACAGGGAGTCGAACGAAATCCGAACCGGACTTTCATAAAGCGGTTTTATGCTATTTTTGTCGAATTTTAACCGAACGCGAACCGCATTTTTAAAATCGCAATGAGCGAACCGGAACTGAACCGAATAATGTGAGTACTTGCGAACCCGAACCGATTGAAAAAGCGGCTCGCTCCATGAAGTCACTCGCGTCACTTTGAAGCTGGTTCAAATTCAAAATAATAGTCACTTATGCAAGTAACCTATGCATGGTGAAGAAGTCTTTTACGTTTGATATACCCGGTCCCGTAGTACACGCGTAACAGTCTAAACAAAGTGCTTTAACACTAATTTAACGCTACCTGTGGATTGAATAGGCCGCCGGTGTCAGAGCATAGCAACAAGTTAATTATCGGTATCTCGAAATTGGCTTTACTACAAGTATTTTATGCATTATATTTGCCTGTCAATGCGAAGAAAAATTGCTTTGTACGTTTTATTGTTTAGCTTAAATTGTGTTATAGTTCAAGCGCTTAGGGGCAAATATTGGAATCTTTAGGCTATTCGTGTTACGCGTTGTTTTTTTTCGTATTATTGGAACTAATGGTGCTAATTTTAACTTCAGTCGATGCCGTAACTTTTTTGGGCTACAGGAACCCCCCCAAATCGGCGATTTTCCCCTGAATCAGATTTTGCATCTATATTTTGTGTTTTGAGGCTTATGCATGCATTGATTTGTAAATTGCGACTGTTATTTAATGTGCCTAGAACTCAACAAGTCAAAAAGATTTTGCGAAAACACATTCAAGGGAACACCCCCAAAATTTACTTTTAAATTTTCTCAGGCGCCATCAGTGGCGAAAGCGCATTTTTTAGTTTATTGCTCCACTATTGCTTGTTATCCTTGCCATACCTGACGAACTGACTAATGCATCAATCATCATGTGTCAGCAACGCTTAGAGTCAGCGATGACGTCACAAGTACTACTTTTATTTTCAAACTTTTCCTTGTATTGTAGCTCATTTTCCTTGCATTATAGAACTTTTTTTCCTTGTCTTGTAGTAGCACATCAGTGCAAATGATTGACCATGATGCTGCTGTAAAGTTTAGCATTTCTATATGTGTTTCTCAAAAGTGTTTCTCAACGTGGGCCCGAGGATTTTTGAAACGGGCCTGAAGTATACAGCATAATTAGTTTTTTAACAGCATTATAATTGGTTTTTTCGCAATTGTGTTAATGTATTAACCAATTATACAGCATAATTAGTTTTTTCGCAAATGTGTTTTTATAAATAAAAATTTTACAATTTCTTACATTATTAGGTTAACGTTGAAGTGTCTTAATTCTTAATATCTCTATGACGCTCATATTACTTTTAAATGATCTATATCGGAAGCAGATTCATAGTAGTTAAAGAAGCAATTTAATTGCTTTTTTAAACAAACATGAGAAAAGAAGTAGAGAAGACATGCGCTAAGTATTCGACGAAGAGAAAGAAGAAGAAATAACCGCGAGCCAAGTTTACTAACTTGTAACGTTGTTAAAACACTTTAGGACGTTCGAAATTTGTGTTAAAGGTTTTGTGGACCGAGTATTCTTTTTGACACTGAAAATGGGCCTCAAAAAAAGAAAGATTGAGAACCACTGTGCTAAACGACGAATTACATTACTTCTGAGCTCTTTATCGGTTCCGGCTATCTTTGCTGAGCATGTAATGTTAATCGATAACAAAATTGATTAGCGTGATCATGTATGGGAAAACTATTACACTGACATGATGCTTAATTGGTCATCATTTTACGCTAAACAGGAGGAGCCAAATTCATTGCCCGGAAATGAAACTATTAAACTAATCTGTTATCTTTATTTTCTGAAAGTTCCACTGATTCAAGCTTGCTTTGTCATGCAATAAAGTTGATTAAAAAATCAACTGAATTTCTAAGCCCTGGCCAGACTGCAGTAATGGCATGCGATCAGCCAATTTATGCTGTTGCCAAGCAATTGCATTGGACAAGATTGTATCCAGATATTTGTGAGCACTAGCGTAGCCAGGATTTTGCAATGGGGGGGTGTGAGAATGACATCACATTTGACCATACGTTGTATACAGAAGCGGATGCAGAAAGTTTTGGTGGGGTGCACGTAATTTTGAATTAGGTTGAGTGTTAACCAAATGCAAAGATGTTAAAACTTGGAAACGGGCGTAAATAAGCCTTTTGAAAATGTTTCATGTCAGGGGCGTATTCAAAATTTTTTTGGGGGAGGGAGCATCAAATTTCGTCACTTTTTGCAAGCGTAGTTTTTTCTGGCAAAGTTAATTTAAAGCAACTTAAGTGCCAAAGACAGCTCTAGGGGAGTCCGCGGACATGCTTCCCGGAAAATTTGCATACTGCAATGGCCATTTTAGGGCATTTTGAACAATTTTTAAGGAAAGTCTGTCATATTTTCGGCCCGTAACTTTGAGTGCTTCACCAATGATGCATTTTGTTCGCGCAGTTTCAATTATGTATGACGTCATTTGAGGCTCAATGGGGGGGTTGTAACCCCAAAAACCTCCTCTTGGCCACGCCACTGTTTAAGAGCAATATTTTTTTCTCATGTTTTGTGGGCTTCATTTTAAAAAAGCATCCTTGAGACTGATGGGAGTAGCACTTCAAAACTCAGAATGGTCTCAAGTCCTTGTTCACGCTATTTTTACTTCGGGTGTGGCTGTCTTGCAGCTTCACATATCAAAAAACCACGGCGTGCTCATGAAATTACGTTCTTGACATTATGTTCAAGACAAGCATCCCATGAAGAAGGGCTCACCAGTTAAAAAACTTAAAATACAGCCATGGTTCAAAACGATTTTAGATCTTTGTGTGAGCAAGATTTCTGGGAAAAGAAGAATTTGGGAAAGCTATCAACTAATCAACGCTAAATCTGTACCGGTATGGTAAATCTCGAAAAAACAAAGAAGAAAACACAACCTTTGCTTAAGGACAACGCATCTTTTTTTCGAAAAGTGTTTGTGTCCAGCTATGTTCGTGGACATGACACATTGCAACAGTTCCTCAAGCATGAGACAACTGCATATCCTGCTGTACTGTGTTTAAATGGCTCTTTGAGATCTACGTCGAAATCGGCGCTTCTTCCAATATTAGAGGGCAATGGACTTTCCCAGTCAAACGTATCTTGTGACGTATATGTGATAAACGGACCTGTTCTTCCGCAAATGGTAGAGCCTAAAGGCAACATAAATACATTTGACGAATACCTGTCTGAAGTTGTGGTTCCTTGTATTTTCAACAAAGCATCCAGATGCAAGCGTATCGACATCGTCTTTAATGTTTATCGTAAACCAAGCATAAAAGCGGTTAGGAGGGAGAGACAAAGGTCAGGACACCATGTGGATGTAACCTCCACATTCGCCTTCCAATTATCTGGTCAGGATTTTGAGGAATGACGACAAAAAAACTGGGTAATAATATTTGGTTCTAACACATTTGACTTCGTCAAAAGATCCTGGTTTGGCCACAGGCTGTTGTTGTTACAACGTTGGATACAGCTCTGAGCAATCAAACGTTGGATATATCTGAAATTTCTTCCTGTAATCATGAAGAAGCTAATACACGCATGTTTCTTCATGTTAAGCATGCAAAATCTAACGCAGTAATTAAAACTGTTGACACCGATGTGGCAATTACTGCGATTTTTTGCTTTAAATTATTGAAAATTGACAAATGGTGGATCGAGTTTGGAGTTACAGGAAATACACGCTATATCCCAATTCATGTTATAGTCTCATCCCTGCCACAATCGCAAACGATATGCGCTTCACTGCCTTTTTTCCATGCGTTTACTGTATTCTCGTTCTTTGGCTTTGGAAAAAAAAGGTTGGGATCGTTAGATGTTTCAACTTTCTGAATTTTGTGACTTGTTTACCACTATGGATTATTCAAGCTCGCCTCATTAAATTAGTGCAGTACAAAAGTTTGCGATAGTTTTTTATGCCAAATCTTTTGCTGCGGAGGACATCGGTGAATGTCGCTGCACTATGTTTAAGAGTAGTTGTCCTATTCAGAAGTTGCCACCTACTTTGGCTGCTCTGCAGCAACACACACGAAGGACAATGTATCAAGCTGAAGTGCGGAAAGCAAGTCTAGAGAAGGCTCAAATCTGCCCTTCTCCTTTGAATTGCGATTCGACGCATGATGAGCTTGATCAACTGATTCCATTATGGACGAATCTGCTACCAGTATCAGCGTCATCAGCGACTCAAGACATCATTCATCACTGCAGCTGCAAATCCAAAATTTGCCGGCGACGATGTTCTTGCAGGAAAAAGTCTGAAAGGCATAAGTCTATGTTTCTGTGCGTATGAATCTTGCAATTTTCAAAATGATCCCCAAACCAGTACGTTTGATGATGCTGGAAATGTTTTAAATGAATAGAGCGTAAAATATGCACAAGAGCTGGCCAGCGTATGTCACCAAAACATTGTTGTCTTCTGGGCCACCAGTTTCAATGTCCTTAAAGGAAGTTGTCTGTACAGACTCATCAATCATCTCCTGTAACCAGAGATGGGCATTTATCGTGATAATTTATCGGCGATAGTAACACGATTAGCCGAAAGACTCCCCTAAGAACCTGAACTTTTTCTAGAATTACCGTATATCATTCTTTACTGTGAACCTGAACCGGAACTTTATACACCGGTTTTGAAATATTTTTTACTGGAGCGAACCCAAACCGAAGCGTTTCAATTAATTTGAACCTATACCGGAACTGAATCGAAATTTGAAACCGCTGTTGAACCCAAACCGAACCTAAAAAATGATACGGTTCGACTCCCTGAATTAGAATAAACGAAAATTTCAGAAATATATATGTCTGTTTGGGTTTCGACGTGAGATAGGCAGTAAGCACACTTTATCTTAAGCTTAGTACGAAAAAGAGGGCAGTGCCCTAGCTCTAGTCTCGCACACATCCAGGCTACGCAAATGTGGTCTGGTAATAACTCGGTGCAAACAGAAATAAACTAATTAAAGACACTTAAGATTACTGTAGCGGCTACAGTGTAGCCTACAACCAAAATAAATAAAAAAAATAAATTTACCAATAGGCTAAGCAGGCTGAAGCCAAAGGCCTCGGAGAAAATGAGGGTCTCATCACGAACAACGAAGACCTTTTTTTGCTCTCCACCGATATTTTCAGTGAAAACAGGACATCTGAGAACGTGTAGACCTCTTTTTGCTCTTCCAATCAGTGTGATCAAACAGCCAAGGGCCTCTCATTGTTTAAATCCGGCCCTGCCTACAACACTCACCAAATAGATCGCAGTCATGTGCGCTTTCCAAGGTTGTGCACTGCGCAGTGTGCACATTTGATGCGGTCAGCACAAACTCTTCAATGATTGGGTGTGGACTGGATGCAATCGCTCTCAATTCATGTGGGGTGATTGAGCAGAGCTTTAGGCTACCTGGGCTTTAGGCTACCTGGGCTTTGGGCTACCAATTGTTTTTTGTGCCTGTATCTTACGAGCAAAAAGTGTAAATAGTATTCCAAACACTAAATTAAATAGTCAACCTTAGAATTAAACCTTAAAAACACACGGCATAATTTTCCACGCTTTAGCTACTGATCAGCTGGCGATGAAGTTGCAACGTGGCACAGTCGTTTGGGCTTTGGAGCGTCATTTTTACGACGACCATAATCGGAAGGTTGATGGTTTAATTTCCACTTACAACTCGTTTTTGCGTTGTTGGATAAAATGCTTCACGGTAATTATCTCTGCTTGGTGGAATCTAACAAGCAGCAAATTTATAAAGTCAGAAGCAACACACAAATGGAAACCCTGAAGCAAAGGCAACTTGTAAGCAAGTCTGGATATATTTATGGATTAGTCCCATGCATAGCGCTTCCATCGCTTTCTCGATACAAGAGGATAAAAATGAAGAAATCAATCAATCAAGATAGTGTTAATAATTAGTTTTTATTTATAGTGTTTTTATTTTTAACTTAGATATTTTAATTTGCTAGTTTAATCTGTCTGCACTTAGTCAGCATTGGTTTACCTATTGCTGAAAGCAATTATCTAAAATCAATTTTGACGTAACTATATGTTGTAGTTAGTCAACTTAATAACGCCGATCCAAAATCCTGGAAGGGAAATCAATTTTGACGTAACTATATGTTGTAGTTAGTCAACTTAATAACGCCGATCTAAAATCCAGGAAGGGCAAGCGTCCCTCTTTGCCCCTCCCCCCCTGCGGACGCCTATGCTCCCTGCCAAAACATTTTTCATTTAAAATATTTTTTTGAATACTTTGTTGCATATTTGTTCTCCTATCACGAGAAAGCGATCAATGCGCTATACGAGCTCGCTTAGGAGTTGCCAGCCATTTGTCTACCACACCAAGATGGGGGAATCTCGCCAAGTACCTTTCCCAACGGCACAACAAGTAAACTTGCCGGCTTGTTCTCCACACTGCCCCTTTAATGCTGAGCGTCAAGTAGGGAAGCTGTCAATATTAGCTTTTAAAGTCAATGGTTTGACCCGACTCGGAATCAAACCCAAGTCTACAACTCCTGAGGCGGACGCTCTTACCACTCGGCCATCTGAGCTGTTGCAACGCTAGAGAGGAATCTCTGATCATGCGATTAAGGTCAAACACAGCATCAATAATACCTATGCATTTTTTCACCCAAATCACAGCGTCGATATCATCAGATACTTTCAAACACATAATCGGGGTGTCTGGGAAACGGCGCACTCCAGCTCCTGAGGCAGTTACGCCTACGGTGGGTAAAAACAATTTTGCTGTCTCGCCCGTTCCGCCCCAGGGCCTCTTTTTCGTTGGTTTGGTCTTCCTTGGCCATTTTTTTTTTTCTTTAACAATTAGGGCAGTGTCAATTTAGATTTTTATATTTTAACAATTTTTCAACAAACCGGCCGGTTGTAGCGCAGTGTTTAAGATGTCGCTATCGATGCGGAAGGTCTAAAGTTCAACTCCCAGGACGGTCAAATCGGATGCAGTGTAGCCAACGGCTCGCCACCGCTGCGACGTTTCTTCGGAGCTGCGTTGCCCAGGCGCTAAGCCGCGGGGTTGGGCTCCGCCACTCGCTACCACGCTGAGGTATTACAGCGAGTTTAATGAAACGAGTACAGTGAAGATTTGATTTGATTTTTTTTTAATTTTTGTGAGTAGCCGTTGGCGACACTGTGCCGATTTGACTGGCCCGGTAATTGAACTTGAGACCTTCCGCACTGATAGCCCGTGCGCTTAACAACTGAGCTATCGGCCGGTACCGGCCCAAAAATCGAACCCAAAACCTCCCGCGCCGATAGCGATGTCTTTAACCACTGAGCCAACTGGCCGGTTGGGTCAATTCTAAATTATGACACCGCAAGCGGAACATCTGCCTGCGTTGCAAGTTTGCAGCCATTCCCTTCCAAAAATGCCATCTGCGCTGAAACGTTGTCTTTTCCAGCAATAGCTGTTGAGAACAATCGCTTTATGACATCACAACACGACTCCAGCTTTAACAGTGGTCAGCCCATTGACTTCGTCCAGGCGTACATTTAAGCGCAACGCACCAGTAAAGTTTGACAACCGCTTTATTGCATCACAATGAAAGTTTGTCAATAAGGAAGTTGAATGATACAGAAAAACATAATAGCAATTTTGGCAATCTCTGTATGAAAAAAGGCGAATCGTTCCAAAAAGAGAGGATTTCATTTCTTTTCCAATCGTTAATGTTTTTTTTTGACCTCCGAACCTCTCCCCCCGTGCGTACGCCCCTGGAAGAGCAAAAAAAGGTCATCACGCCGCAGATGTCCAATTTTCCGCTCAAAGTCAAGTGAAGAGCAAAAAAAGTCATCACGCCCGCAGATTGTCCTTTATACGAATATCACCTTTACTTAGTGCATTTGTCTGCGGGGTGTAGCCGCGAACCCAGCGGTTCCCCTTGGGTACGCCCCTGGCTACAGAAAATAGCAGCGGTGGACACAAACCAACTGCACAATCGATCAACAACTATTGCCTTGATATGACGGGCACACAATTACACGATAGATATTTAGGCTAAAAAGTAGCGGCTGGTTTCCTCAGTTGCTCAGCACACCACTATCAATGCAGGAGGTCTGGGTTCCATTCCCTGGGTTCCCGATGAAAATCGGTTTCATATCAATGATGTTAGTAGGCTAAATCAATGAAGTCATCCAGAGTTTTGTCTTGTACTGACGGTGAATAGATCACCCTTCAGTTCTTCACCATGTTTTAGATTTGTCTAACCAGTAACCAAAGACATAAGCACGGAAAACCTGAGGTTTGATTAATTCCCAAGTCGGTCAAATCGGACACAGACACAGTGTCGTCTACGGCTCGACACGGCCGTGACGTTTCTTCGAAGTTGCGTTGCTCAGGCGTTGAGCCGAGAAGATGGGTCGCGCCAATCGTTTTACTCTTCGGCGTATTAGCGCATTATAATAAAGATTTGATGTGATTTTTTAACTGTCTCAATAATTCTAATTTCTACGTAAAAAGTTATGCATATTATAACAAAACGTTAAATGAGCACTTGTGTATTTTCTGCTACTCTTTGACATAAGTTATTTACGTTTCCCTTTTCAGCGGACCAGAGTCTTCAGGGGCAGACCATCGCCGATCTCGTTACAGCAAGGAACCTGGGATAGAGCGAATGCAAACAAACTTAATAAACAAACTAATTTTGCGGTACAACCGGCGAGACGCTGAACCTTAATTAAGATAAAAAAGATCAGATCGTTATTATAGCCTACTCACGGTATTAAGGCGAAGCGTGTAGCGAATGGCGAGGTCCATCTCTGAGGCTAAGCGCCTGGGCAACACAGCTCTGGAAAAACGTCGCACCGGTGGCAAACCGTTATAGCGACTCTACGTCCGATTTTACCGGCCCGGTATTATTTTCATGTAATGTACCTAACACCAGCAGGTTCATGGGCGCCCGTAGGGGGGGCACTAGCCCCCCCTTGATTTTGATCGAAAAATGTGCAACCGCACTGTAATTTTAATATCTTTCGTTTTAGTTATATTATGCACAACAAAGTTTGATGCAAAGCTAAAAGTGCCAAATTAATATACACACACAAGTAGGCGTCTATAGGGGGGCAATTCGAAACTTGCCCTTTTGATTTTGAATGAGAAGTGCATAACATATGGCTCCATAGCTTCAATGAATTTTATCTTGGTAGTAAAAATGCGCAACAAAATTTGACGTCGAAGCTGAAGGAGCAAAACTAGAATAAGCTACCAGTACGTAAATGAAAATAATTGCAAAAACTTTTGAGTGAAATTAAGTGATCTTTAAAATTTCAAAATAGCCGATACGCCTGTGGTGAAAGAGTTTGGGCGTGGGAAATTTTACTGTTAACGTTTTAAAAACTTTAAAAAATGTTAAGGGTGAATTTTTCAAGAACTAAACCCGAAGCCTCTTTCTCTTTGCTTCATTTAATTTACAGGCTTACTTTGAATTATTTTTCGCTGTTTGGGTTTTTTTTGACGCAATATAAGTTATCAACTGAGAGATTGATTACGAAAAGCTTTTTGGTGGTACAGAATTTCAAAACAGATTTAAAAAGCGCCGAAAACATCTTTTAAATTTAGGTAGTCTTGAAAAAGACTGTTTTTGAAGCAAACATTTTCGTCTCGCTCTCTTCAGGGTTCAACGCGAGTGTAAACTGAGAACGAAAAGGTGGTCTGCATCAGCTTCATCGAAACATCTGCAACAAAAAAGGAGAAAAAGGAAAAGGGCTGTGATTGGTTGTTAAAGGACGCTTTTGATTGGTCGAATATGAATGAACTTTAGAATCCAACTCAACTATCGGAGAATTTGCAGCGAGTAGACAAATTCCTTATGACGGCACAATCAGCACTTTGAATTAAGTGTAGACCAATAGCTGAATCACAGTCTTGATGATTCAGTAGAGTAGTAATTTTGCAGTTACGTTTGGCAAGAACTAAACGTAACTGCAAAATTACTACTCTACTGAATCAACAAAACTGTGATTCAGCTATTGGT
Organism: Trididemnum miniatum; assembly: GCA_964006365.1. NCBI lineage: Eukaryota > Metazoa > Chordata > Ascidiacea > Aplousobranchia > Didemnidae > Trididemnum > Trididemnum miniatum. The sequence goes on along the minus strand of OZ023242.1, from coordinate 12,251,371 downwards.
CTACACTTGATTCAAAATCCTGATTGTGCCTTTCATTATCATATTGACCAGTTCCGTAGAGCGAGACAGCGCTGTTTCTGGCTGTTAGCCTTCATCAGCCGCCCTCAGGTAAGAATCATTGATCTTCCAGGACGAATGATCTTGCCAGGATCACTCATCCCTTCGGATAAATATTTCTTAAAGAATTTAACCTTTGTGGTACGCATATCCACTCGTGTGGCTACGTCACCATTCCAGTCAAACTCTTTACGTGACCAGGGTGAAGAGCAAACAACTAAAAAGCAATGTCCTTCCTGGCCTACCGGACGGGATGTCATGACGACTTCCTCTTGTTGGGTCAGAGGCTATAACAGCACTCCATCACCAACAGTGCAAAGCACTGCAGTAAATCGTACCGTAGAGCGAGACAGCGCTGTTTCTGGCTATTAGCCTTCATCAGCCGCCCTCAGGTAAGAAACATTCATCTTCCATATTGACCAGTTTTCCATATTGACCAGTTTTCCATTTTAGCCAAAGCTAGAACAATTTTCCCCTTGGGGACGCTAGAGGTAACTTTCATCAAAACGCTGAAACCTATTCTGTGCGACGCAACATTAATTTATTTGTGTGCGTGTGTGTAGAAAGATGCTGACGGGGAGAGAAGGGGGGTTGAAGCATGTTAAACTCCAATTGCGCCGCTATTGTTTGAAAATAATGTAGGCTACAGTAGGCAAAATCGCTTGTGTGTAAACGATTTTTTTGATCTGTTGAATGAACGAAAGCATAATTTTCTTCTGTCAAAAATACACTTTTATCAAATATAACAAGTTATAGCAACAATATTAACTTCCTATTTCACGCGCCTTGCATCGAATGAGGTCGTACATGGTAGGTATTTAAAAGATTGTAGGTTTACCATGTTTTTTTTCACAAAAGCATTAGGGCCTTTAGGGGTGTGCGACTCCGCAAGCAAAGTGGATCAAAATTGGTTCGTCAAGCAGATCGCTAAAAGTTCAGATTTATGACATATTATAACTTTAAGTGAGGCCTACTTTAAACTTCAGTTAGTTCTAGTTCTAAAAAAATCTTTGTTGGGGGGCCCAGGGGGGGCCTCAAAATTGGCCTAGTCCTTGTGAACGTATTTCGTAAAAGGTTTGCAAGGGGGGCGTGAGTATAGCAGTGACTTAATGATTAAACTTGTATTTTGAAATCTTTTTTTCGTTTAACATCAAAACTTGTTTCCCCAAAACAGCTGCATTCTTCCCATGTCGATTAAGACATTGCAAATAAGTTGTTATAGGCCTACTTTCTGCATGTTTTTAGAAGCGTAGTGGGAAGTGCCGTATCAAAGCATCTCCGAAGTTCGGTTCCCTCGACATTTGTAGGGGCCCCACAATATAATTGTTGTAGCCTATAAGACTCACAATTAGAGGCAAAAAATTTTAACAAAAATTTCGTCAAAAAGTTGCTGAAAAAGCACTATAATTGCAATTACATGATGTAAACATGTGAACTGCATTTAAATTTTCAAAAAATTTTCGGGGAAGCATGCCCCCGGAGCCCCCTGGACTCATCATTGATATTTATTCTGCTTCAAATTTGCTCTGATTTTGCCACACATTTTTTTTTGAAGTCACGTAATAGCAGCTTAAGTTTTTGTATTAGTGAAGCACGTGCATCATGGAAGATAACTTTGTTGAGCATCGAACCCGCGAAACCAGTTTCGCAGCTCAAAGCACTAACTACTCGGCCAACTCCACACATTTTTTTTTTGATTTCAAGCCACTTAATTGCAGCTTCGGATTTTTGTGGTAGTGAAGTACATGCATCATGGAGATGACCTAGTTGAGCATCGAAACCGCGAAGCCAGCTTCGGAGCTCAATGCACCAACCACTCGGCCAACTCCATGTGCCCAACTCCACACATCGAAAGAAACTGCGTGTTCAAAAGTTTGGGGCGCCCTCCCAAGGAAATTTCTAGATACGTCCCGTCAAATAATGCAGCTATAAGGATAAGGAAAGTTAGCAACCGAGTCGAAAAAGCGCGAAACTGTCCAAATGCTTGTAGATATCAAAGGGTCCCATTTGAAGCTTTTTGGGGGGAGGGGCAACAGTCATCACCCGGCACTGGTGGTGGGGCGTGGACAAAAATAACTAACGCTAAACGGGGCGTGATTGAAAAAGTTCAAGAAGATCTGGTGTAAAGTAATAGATTTTTTGCATTATACTGGGCTCCCCTGGTTAGAATTTTTTCAAGGCACCCCTGGAATTTAGGTGAAACATTTTCCGGTAGTCCGGTAAACGCTTGCTCTGTGGAACCAGAGAGTGTTCTTAAGAATTAGAATTTAATAAAAATGAGTATTCTTCACGCATCAATGATACACCGGGATTCCATACTTACTTATTTCATAGATTCAATCTAATTTTGAGAGTCTACATCTCAGAAAATATTGTTGTCCTTACTTTTTAAAAATATCCTTATTTTTGGCTGGCGTCCTTATTTTGTCTTATTGGGACTTCACAAACCAAGCTTTGTGTTGATGTGTTATTGGTCTTGCCTTATTTTTTGTCTTACCGTCAAAGCTTCATTGTGACATCATAAAAGCAACACAATCTTACTTGGAACACAAAGAAGCAAGGCTTAGATACACATTCAGGCTGTCTAGGTTAGATGGGAAGGTGCTGTATCTTTAGCTCAATAATATCGAGGCAGTTCAATTATTTTTCTAGTCGTCCTGCCTTATTTTGGGTTCCAGATCGATGGAATCCTTTCGACCAGTAATTGCTTTAAGGAGGCTTTTCACAGAATAGGCTACAATGCAATTTACGCAAGTAAATCACGTACGAAAATGTATCAAAATACGTGCGTAGATTTCAAACTGGGGTACGCAGATGCAAAATCGTACTCAAGCGCATTTTGTTTGGAGACATATCTGTCAGGTTCGTTCATCAAAAATCGCGCGAACATGAAATGCAAAATCGGATTTTTAAATATTGTTTTGTTTTTTGTGCCTGTGCTGCCATTTTTTATTTTATCATACTTAGCAGTTTTGCATGTAATCGGTCTCTATATTACCATATTACACTTCGTAGTTATGCCTGTAATCGGTGTCTGGTGTCAGATTTGCAGATCGGTGTCTAGTCTAGTCTCAGATTTAGGTCACCTAGAGAACAATAACATTTTCTTAATAACGAATAACTTCTACTTTTCGTTTACTTTGCTTTATTTATAAGTAGTGGTCGGGAATAGGTTTATAGCCTAATGTTTCATTTTATGATTTGCATTATTTTTTTTTAATCCCAGCTATGGCCGTACTGTCTTGTAGTGTGTTCTTTTTTTTAACGTTTTATGTCATGCTAAGTTTACGCCAATATGTTTACTGTAAGTATTGCTGAAGTAGGTGCAGCAGACTTAGATGACCCCTGAGGTCTTGCGCTGTTTCCTGCCTGGGCGAATTTTCTAAACGTATACGGTGAAATAAACTTGATTGATTGAAAACTTGATTGATTGATTGATGAAAATCGCACTCTGTGTAAAACCACCTTTACTTTCCATTTTGCTTGCGATCAAAGGGGGCCCCTCGTGAAGTTTTCGGGGGGGCCTCTTTTGGCCTAGCGCCGGCACTGGCGCTATGCGTAGGACGAATCCAAACTCGCTTAGGAGCTCTATTTTGTTTCCGCTTTTCCGCTTGAACTTTGCTTCTGACTTCTTTGATTTGCTGCTTGTTAGATTTTACCAAGTAGAGATAATTATCGTGAAGCATCTTATCCAAGGACGCAACAACGAGACTTGGGTGGGAGTTGAACCATCAACCTTGCGATCACGGCTGTCGTAAAAACGACGCTCTGGACCACTCGGCCACACTGCAGGGCTGGCCATGGCTCCCCCTTTTAACTCTGCCTTTTGATAAAAAACAAAATTAATGGTGCTAAGTGACTGAAATATGCCAGACTCTTTTGATGGTTTATTGGTTTCTGTAGCTTATGGCCAGGGACGGATCCAGGGGGTAAGATGAGGGGTATGCATCTTCCCACCAGCCATTTTACAGCTCAGATGGCCGAGTGGTATGGAGCGTCTGTCTCTTGAGCTGTAGACTCGGGTTTGATTCCGAGTCGGGTCAAACCAATGACTTTAAAATTGGTATTCGCAGCTTCCCTGCTTGACGCTCAGCATTTAAGGGACAGTGGAGAACAAGCCGGCAAGTTTACTTGTTGTGCCGTTGGGAAAGACACTTAGCGGAATTCCCCCATCTTGGTGTGGTAGACAGATGGCTGGCAACTCCTAAGCGAGCTTGTATAGCGCATTGATCGCTTTCTCATGATAGGAGGATAAATATGCAACTAAATAAAATAAAAACAAAAATTTTGAAAAATATTTTTGTGTATATAATTTATCCACAATTTCGAACCTCTTCGATAGCGATAAGCCTTACGCCTTAAGCACGCATAATTGAACATGTACAAACAAAATGCATCATATTTGGGGAAACACTCAGAATTAGGGTCAAAAAATTTTAACAAAATTTGCCTGAAAATTATTGAAAAAGCTCTGAAATAACTATTACAGCATGTAAATTTTCAAAATTTTTCCGGCGTAGCATGCCCCCGGACCCCCCTAGAGCTTTTCTTAATCAGCTTCAAATTAGTTTTGCCGAAAAAAAAGATGTTTAAAATGAATGAAAGTTAGGGCCCCTCCTTTTTAAAATTTTTCGCTACGCCACTGGGCCTATGGTACTGCCCTTTCATCTCATGATGTTGATTAAAATTATATCAAGCAGATTGACTGACATCTTGAAACGTTAACTTGACCAGCCAAAAATTTGCCCCCCTACAAAAAATTCTGCGGGCGCCCATGAGCAGAACCTTGCTTTTTTTAACAAAGCGTAGGTTTATAAACGCCATTATTAGTAGTATTGCAACGACTTTCGTATAGCGCGGTGACTTAGAGCGCAACGTGTAACGGAAAGCGGTGCACTAGTTTTGGGTTTGACTCTCGTCGCGGCTTCGCTTGTGGCCTGTGGTCAGCAATTGGATTTGTCACGATAATAGAATAGGAATGTAAGGTTTTGCTCGTGTACGTAAAAGTGCGGCCCGGCAATCGAACTCCAGGCCTATAGTGATGCGTTTAATCACTACGCCACCACCTGACCGGTTTAAGATAAAAGCAAACCCTCACACTGCAAGATTGTGGAAATCCAAGAAATTCGGTGAGGTGCAGCCCCCAAGTTATTTACGATTATGCTAAGTTTATATAGCGCTAAAATTCTCTCAAAACCATAAAGATGTATTAATATTCATTAGTTAGTGATACCGATACAACTTTTGTCAGTTTTGTATATTCATTAGTTAGTGATACCGATACAACTTTTGTCAGTTTTGTTGAACTCGTAGCATTTTATTCGCATGTTGCTTTTCTCATTTATGATGTAGCCTGCCTAAACTTCGTTATTTCATTTTTTGCGGACTAGATAAGCATTTTTGATCGCGTGATAGCAAACAAACAAACGAGCTTAAAATTATTACAATTTACAATAAAAGCGTCGTTTTGGACAGCATTGTAGGCTATGCCAATTTCATTCTCCGAACTTGCCTAAATTCGTTTGTTTGAGTCTTTAGAATAAAACATTGTTCTGCAATCTATCTATTGCAACATTGTTTTAAGAAATCTTAAGAAGAAAAAACTTTACACTTCTCTAGTTTTTACTTCGTGAAAAGACTATTCTACCCCTCAGAGTAATTTTTATGAACTATCCCTACAGTTTTGGTCACGTGATTGTAGTGTTTACAATAATATTCATCCGTCAAGATTTCACTCCAATTGAATGTATATAACGAAAATTTACAAAGTTTTTGGACGAAAAAATTCTCAACAAACTGATCGAATTAGTTTTTTTTAGAGAACTAAAACAAAAATATTGTCTAATAAAAAATGCTGGAACGTAAAACTTGTACTATTTGTAAGCGCGCAAGAACGTCACGTGACAGTTTTGTCAAATGATTTTTGCCACGACGCCATTCTCTGTCAGTAAGCTTAAGGTGAAGAGACTTGTATGAAGACGTTTGATAGCGTTACAATCAGTAACGAAAGAGCAGAAGATTAAAAATACAGCTATTATTTAATGTCAATATCATAGGTAGCCGTTTAATAATCTTATAGATCAAAATTATGCAGTCAGTAATGGCTTGTAAGGGTAGGAAAAGCCATTTGCTGCATCGCAATTTACCACCAGCATGAGGGCGTTGACGGTTTGCAGGGCTGATGACGTTGCGTGTAAGGGCCGGTACGATTTCCAAGATGGAGGGCAGGTTTAAGGAAGAGCAGTATATTCTTTTGGATTTAGATATGACTAAATTCACCATTATTTTTAGACTTTGGCTGGTAGATTGATGCATTTTTTTTGAAATGTGTATCAAGTTTGGAGATAAGGAAAGAGGCAGTCAAAAACTTATTTCTGCTAAAATTAAGCGCGAATTTTGAATTCAAATCCCGACCTTAGGGCGCTCGCTGTTCGCGGTTTTGATTTTTACATGCTTACCGATGTACCGAAAAATTTTCTGGATGCCTATGAAAACTATTCTTAGCATAAAGTTTCTAAATTTATTTTTTACCCAAAATTGTTGAACTTAAACACCCGCATAGAATAAATCAAGTTATTGCGAATTTACTCTAGCAAAGTTATAATCACTGAGCCCAACCCCTACCACTTGCGCTGACGGCACTCGTTAAATATTCGTCGGGTGCTTATTATCCAATAAATGGTTTGATAGCTTTAATCTTAATAGCATAAATGCATGGAATGGACGGAGTTATTTGCGGCAACACTAACTAACCTAAATACTTATATTTTCTGACATCATGCAACCAGTAATTTTTTGACGTGCGTTAAGTTTAAAAGTGCTGCGTTTTAGCAGGGTTTTGTGAAATTTGTTTTTGAATTGTAAGATATTATCCACACTTTTGTTTATTCGGAAAAAAGATTATAGATTATTTGAATATATAATATCATTATGGTTATATCGCAAATGTCGAGCCACAATCACGGATCGGCGTTGAAACCTCATTCACGGTTTTCTTCTTCCACTAACATGAATGCCAGAGAACTCTGCGAAAATGACGATCTGGCGAGCTCTCTTGTTCTTGATCCGTTTTTGCGTTTCACAACCCACAAAATGAACATTAGGTGAGAGCTCTTTTTAGCGGTTATTGCTGTCGAAATATGTGCTTTGTGCTGTACCCAATGTGTTTGCAACTTTGTGTTATTATTACTTGCAAAATGCTCTTCGTGCATTGTTAGCTTTTCTTAATAGGAGTAATGAGTATCGCTGTAGGGCTATCAAAAGAGCCTTGACTTCCAGAAAACGACGTACTTCAACTTAATTGACGCGCTTTATGAATAAATTAGAGGTTTTGCTAGTTGCTGTCGTATGGAAATTTACTATCCCTACTGACGTTTTTGTATTCTCTTACGCGCAGGGGCGGTCCCCTCTCCTCTAAAACGTCTGTGCGTACGGCTGTCAAATACTCTATGTGTAACATTATGAATTGAGATGGCAATGCATTATTTTGCGGCATAAAATCTTGAAGGTAAATCTTTCCTAATGAAAAATTTTGGGTCGGGTCCTAGTTAGGCGAGGGTGTAAGCATTAAGAAAGCTGCAGTACGGAGTATGCTTTGTGTTGTAGATTTCGACCCGTAAAAGGTCGTCGTGACGAAATGGTGCAATTACTAGATGAATTTGTATGTACTTCAAATTATGAGAAATGGTACGAGAGACTTATGTCCAGCGACTGGTCACGAGCGTATTTTTTGAATAAAACCGTCAGACAAAAGCAGGTATGTTGAAACTGAAGGCTTGGTTATGTACTTTCGTTTATCTCTAGCAACGCCTGTTTGCTTAACGGATAGCATAATGCTGTTGCGAGAATACTTCTATATTTAGCAATGAAAGTTGACTTCATTTCTTGCGAATTGGGATGAAGAACAAAAAGACGTACGAAATGTTTTCGCCGGTTGGAATGGGGGTAACATCGCCATCGGTGCAAGAGGTCTGGGCTTCGATTTCCGGGCCGGCCGAATGGGATGCAATGTCGACGGCGCGCTACCGCTGCGACGTTGCTTCGGAGTTTAAAAACTATGTGTCCCAGGCACTATGATGCCGAAATGGACCCTGCTACACGCTTCGGCGTCAAGTTATTTAACCCACGTTTTAAGAATAAGACGAAGCAATTGGTATTTGCCTAGCTCTAATAGAAAACTAACTAGAAACTCAACTTAAGAATAAGTTTTAGCACGAGTGATGGATTTCCAGCAATTTTGTAATGTTTCTTTTAGCGTAAGCGGCTGCTTCTAACTTAAAAAAAATTCACCTTGGGTTTTTGCTTCTCGTTTTTTTTTTTTTTTAGGTTTGAAACTGGCATCTAATGCATTTGCTTATTTTAAGGCTTTCAAAGACCACGTTTTTCGTTATCTCGGCATGTTTCATCAAGACTGTGGTTTCGAAATACAGTCATGCAATCGCTATTCCCTTGAAGATGGAGGTGCTAAGATAGTTGCTACGAGACCGTGGTATGTGTACGTCAAAAGCCTTTGAAAAATGCACTAAATTCAGATTTCCTATCTTTGAAGGTACAAATATGAGAAAATGAGTTTATTGGTCGGCTGTATTGCGGAGCTAACTAAAGAAGACGAAGCCACTTTATTGGTTCCGGGTAAAAACGACTTCAGTGTTATGTTTTCAACCCGGAAAAATTGTGCTCAGCTCTGGCTTGGTCCTGCTTCCTTCATAAACCATGGTAATTTTGAAAAATAGCTTTCGTTTCATTGCGTTGTTGACGAAAAAGCGTGCAAGGATGCAGTAATCACTTTCAGTACTGTCACTTCAGCATATTGAAAAGAATCTGTGGGAAATTTTACAACCCTTTTAATTCCTTATATATAATCGAACTTACCAAGCAAATATGATCAATTTCAGTTCATTTTAAAACTGATCCTTTCGTACTTGATTGTTATTTCGAGTTATCGCTATTTGTAAAGGTACGAAAAATATAAAAACTTCAAACACGTAGTCTGTATATTAATTTATTTTTTATTTATTGGCATATTTATTCTCCTATCACGAGAAAGCGGCGGTGCGCTGTACGAGCTCGCTTAGAAGTTGCCAGCCATCTGTCTGCCACTCTGAGGTGGGGAATTCCGTAAGTGCCTTTTCCGAGGGCACAACAAGCAAACTTGCCGGTTGCTCCACACTGTCCCTTTGATGCTGAACGTCAAGCAAGGAAGCTGTGAATACCAATTTTTAAGACATTAGTTTGACCCGACTTGGAAGCCAACCCCAAGTCTACTGATTCAGAAGCAGACGCTCTATCCACTCGGCCATCTGATCGGCTTATCCACTCGGCCATCTGATCGGCTGTATATAAAATTAGTGTTATGGACAATTGAAGGGGACTTTACGAAAAATGAGTTATGACGTTCCACGTAATGTTATTGCTGCAGATTGTCGTCCTAATTGTTGTTTTGTGTCGACTGGTCGTGATACAGCGTGCGTTCGAGTTTTGCGAGACATACGACGTGGCGAGGAAATAACTTGTTTTTACGGAGAGTCGTTTTTCGGCGATAAAAACTGCTTTTGCGAATGCGAAACCTGCGAAAGGTATGTCTGATAAAGAACTTAGTGGCGCTACATGTACAGTACTAACTCATGGAATTCTGACCTGTGACAATGCAAAACAGCTCAAAACAGAATTGGTTGCATTTTGCCTTTTCATGCTTCAATAGATACTTTTTAGCAGCTTGGGCATCTCTCTTTTTTTTTTTTTTAACTCTGAGCACGTCCTATAATAAGTTTTCAAGAATTGGATCTCCATCAGTCTCAGTACCATACCTCTGAAACATGTTGGACAAAACGCCTTGGTGGGAAATGAATATTTAGCAATGAGTTAGAACCCATGCTGCTGCGTCCGCATTGTTCCAATAGGGCTAAGTTGTTGACTCAATCTAATCAACTAGAACTCCAAATGGCCTTTCAAAGTAAATTTATCGTATATGAGATAGATGGTTGATGCATTTAAGTTAGGTCTAAGGTTGATTTTACTGCAGGAGAAAAACTGGTGCTTTTCGACCCAAAGACGATTCAGGCAAGACTCCTGAAATTCCAATGACTTTTTCAAATAAATACGGGTTAAGAGAAACGGATAAGCGTTTGCATCGCTTGCAACGAAAGAACAGCGCTAAGAAGAATGAAAAGGTGAGAATTTAGACTTTATTTGTAGTTATCGTTTGATTTTTTGTGCTAATACTTGGGGCATTTAAGCGTAACAAAAATGGTATTCTGTTTAAGTATCTTAAACTAATGCGTGGTTACGTTTGCTTATTTCCCCATTTTTCTAGCGTGGAATGATTTCCGGAGACGGAGTATTCGGTACTCCTCAGCGTGAATCTTCACCTGCATCCAGCGATTTATCGGTGAGCTCTGTAACAAGCTCCGAGTATTTCTCCTGCTTCAGTGAATCTGGAAGTGGTCTTGATTCTGACGTCATCAGCGTTTCATCTGACGAAAGCATTCCAAAACGTCCACTTCGAAGCACTCGGCTCAAATCAAAAACACTGAAACGTAGCGGCGTGCGAGCGCGAAAAAAGAACACTGCCGATTACTTTTCGGAAGTTGAGCCAGCTAAAAGGGCGAAACGGAGTCGCATGAACTTATTTGATCCATACGAAGGAAAAAACTCCGCTTTTATTCCCGTGTCCTGCGCTCATCGACGAAAGAAAACTACTCCAGTCAAATTTTTATCCAACTCTGATAAACAGTCCACTTTAGTGACAAAGAAGAGCAAATACATGCGGGTACCACCGCAGAATCTCAATTCTTCAACTCGCCTTCACACGAGGTCACAGCAGCAGCCTAATAATCCAACTTTGCGATATTCTAGCCAAGTTTCATCGACTAAAACCTCAAGTCAGTATAACTTCAGTATTACAAAGCTAATATCTAGAAGCTTATCGCTCTGCTTAGATAGCGTAATGGTAAGAGTGTCTACCTCAGGAGTTGTAGACTTGGGTTTGATTCCGAGTCTGGTCAAACCAATGATTTTAAAATTGGTTTTCATAGCTTTCCTGCTTGACGCTCAGCATTAAAGGGACAGTGTGGAGAACAAGCGGGCAAGTTTACTTGTTGTGCCGTTGGGAAAGGCAGTTGAGCGGAATTCCCCTATCTTGGTGTGGTAGACAGATGACTGGCCTAAGCGAGCTCGCGTTAGCGCATTGATCGCTTTCTCGTGATAAAAGGATAGGATAATAATTAATCAATCAATGAGTTTATTTCAGGTTAAATTAGCCCATAGAAAGAACAAATACAGCACAACAGCCAGAGATAAAACAAACAAAAAAAAAACAAACTCAAAACTGCACACAAAAAAACAACAACAACACTTTAAGCAGCAAGCCGGAAAGAAAAGACGATGAAAAGCACAGCAACCAAAGCTACTGAGCACCAACAGGCAACAACAAGTCCTGGTAATGCACATAAAACCGAGACTCGAGGAAAGCACCTGAATTCATCAAAGCAGTTATCAAAATATTCTTAAAGAAACGACATCTCTCCACAAAGCTGTAAGCATTTTTACGCAATAAAGCGTCAAAGGTATAAATGTGATTAACAACCTGTGCTTCACGAGCACTGACCCAACGTGGAATGCCATGTAATATTCTATAAGCGTTATTATACGTAATACGTACTCGTTTAAGGCTGTATTGGTGAGGACCACAGCTGACAAGCATACATGCCGTAGCAAAAAGAACAAAATAAAACATTTTTTACAAATGTAGAATACTTACTAAATCTCGCTTTAAGTTTATTGGCAGTATAGTAAAAGCTGCGGACTTGCCTATTTATGTCAATATCCTTCAAATTATTTTCCAATAAAACACCCAAATATTTCACTTTTTTAACAAATATAATTTTCTTCGAGTTCAAATAAACATTTGGTTCAAAATTCAAATTAATAAAACTAGTACTGCAATTGAACATCACACCCACAGTTTTTGTGTGATTAAAGATTATGTCATGAAAGGCAGCATATTCTTCACAAGTTGAAAGTAAGTTTTGTAAACCATGTACACTGGGGCAAATGCAGCATAAGTCATCAGCAAATAAAATTTGATTAACTTTGGAATAATCAGCCAACAGCCTGATTATTCAGTGCTAAAGATAGGTCATCCATGTACCCAGCAAACAAAAACGGACTCAATCTACCTCCTTGTCTCACTCCATTAGATACAGAAAAAAGATGACGAATAAGAACCCCATTTAACGTGCATCTGTTGCTCCCAATACCAGTAATCAATAATTCGCACAAAACACATAGGTACACTACGTATAATCAGCTTATCAACTAGGAGAGAGTGATTTACTCGGTCAAAAGCCTTTGAGGCATCCAAAAAAATAACCAACACATAACCACCATGTTTGTTGTAATGTGCTATAGTCTGCTTTAGCAAAAAAAAATATGGCCATGTCAACAAAAATGGTGTTAATTTGTATGCTTTACTTTTTAGTTGTGCCTGCACCTGCTGGTCACTCCGTGTCAGACCAGGACACTTTTCAAATGAAGTTGCGTAGCGGAACATGGATCGATACCGTACCGGAAGATTTCCGCTCTTCTCCTGTATCGTCAGCGGAACGGAACTGTCGAAATTTGTGGGCTGATGTCGATCTTCCTTTTTCCAGCGAAAAGAACGTTAGTACCAGTGTTCTTCCTGGTCAAAACGGATTGCAACAAAGCGGTTTCACTTATCAAGAGCTCTTGTCGCGAATGATGGAAGATCGCCCTCTTTCCCCATTACCTGGACTTTATTCTCCTCCTCCGAGCGAAAGTGACTCTTCTTTCAAAAAAGAGTCCCAAGACCGTGTCCGAACTCGCAGTAGGAGTTCAAACGGAACAACTCCTCTTTTTTCCACTTTAAAATACGATATATCTAACGACAAACCGTTCCGAGGCATTCCAAAGCTCACTATTTGTAAGCGCCGAGTTAATGCCGATACCCCTTCATCTAAAACTGAAAATCCTGAAAGCGGACCACGTAAAACAAAGCGTTTGAAACTGATTGTAGGAAAAGAATCGTTTCACATTGATTTAGAAAAATAAAACCTTGTTTGCGTATATTGCCATCACTGTCATTCAGTATAATCGATTTCACTGTATTGTATTATGCAAGTTAACAAGGTCGAAATTTGACCTTTTAAAAATTTTTATTTTTTATTAATTTATGAACATTCGGGCTGGACTGTTTGCAAAAATTTCTTCGGTTAAAATAATTTTTGCAATAAAAATGCTCAATTTAATTAACGTGTTTTGTTAGCGGATTTGGTGCAGAATTTGGCTCTAAGCGTTTACCTAAAATCGTGAATGTGAAATTTGTGTATGTGTGAATGTTGTACTGTGATTTAATATAAGCCAGAATATTCATGCGTTGTCCCAACTCAAGGTTAAGTTCGTGAAGACGTGAGATGAGATCGGGGGGAACTGATTTTAATGTGGAGTAAAATAATTCGGTTGGAGGTGGAGGAGGCTGCAACTCGAATAAGATGGAGAGGAGTGAGGGCGATTGCCGATAGAATGAGGAGCGTCCAGTCACGTGGATCGCACCGGTTTAAAACTGAATAGGGGAAGGTGGGGTTATTTCGGACATGGGACTAGTTCGGACCAACCACTTCCGGTTTTATTTTTGCAGCATCATGTGACGTATAGTAGTCACCGCAATCTTCTCTTTCAATCGCCATATTGGTTAAGTAGCGAAATCAAGTAGTTTTTTTTTGAACTTCATATTCACGATTTTTAACAAAAAAGTAAAATCAGACGAGACGAAATCGTAAGGTTTTGTGCTAGCATGGCAGCAGTTTAAGCTGAAGTCAGTATTGATTCTGCAGTTGTCAGACATATACAACACGCAGACAAGATGAACTTACGAAAAAATTAAGTTATGTAGAATGAGTTTGCCATTTGCTAGTTGGGTGGAGCGTGGGGTTAATTTGGACATAGCCTACATAACAAACCATTTAAAATAGCATGTGAACATATTGTTTTCAAATTTGAAAATGAATTTATATCAAATATGAAAATAATTTTAGCATGAGAAGATGTTGCTTTCAAATTGCCACGGTCACAAACTACTGGGTCTTCTCGACGTCCATTTTTACGCTTTTTTACTTGAATTTTGAATAGTAGAACATTTAATTTTACCAAACTATTGAGATCATGCAAAGCCTCTTTCATTCGGTTAATTGCGTATGAATTCTTTGTTGTTAACTTTTGAAACTATGTATGTGAATTTAAGTGAAACGAGTTGTTTTTTCCATCAGCGGAAATTGATGCAGAGTGCTTTTTTATCACAATCAATTTGCCCCCTTTTTGATATCCGAGACTACCCCACTGCTTGTCCGGACCTACCCCACTATTGGGGCAAGTTCGGATGGACTACACCACCTTTCATTTTTGTAAGTAATGGCCTAATGCTTGGGGCTATTGCTCTCACGAACAATTTTATATTGAAGTCAAAGGGCTATCTACAATTTTGTACAAAGAGTTCGTAATTCCACGTTTTTAACCTTGCTCTAGAGACACAGCAGTAAATTTTGTCCGAAATAACCCCACCTTCCCCTATTAATAAGGTCATCACACTCACTAGTTCTGTTTTGTACCGCATTTTCAGCTGCAGAGTTAAATTAGCACGATTTCTTTCAAATATCTTCCTAAATTGGCAGTTCTTGATTTCATCACATTTAATGCTAACGAAAAGTGTCCGCGTTGTAGAAGTGAATCTAGCCCAGTCGAGGAACCGACAAGTAGCAGAGGTTTTGACATCGTTAGTTGGTAAGCCACGGCAAAAACTGAAGTTGAGAAAGGTGTTAACCACAAATTGTAGACGCCTTTGTTTCGCAAACCTATTAAAATGCGGGTCGTATATGCCACAAGTTTCATTATTTACGCGATCTTAACATCAGCCGGCTTGGCGCAGTTGGAAAGAGCGTATTCAAGTAGCCCCTGGACTGTCATGAAGATCTTCACGATTGGCAGGCACAACTAACGCCACATTTCGTGCAAACTCGCATTTTTTGCTTGTTTCGTGTTTTTTCGGGACCCCCCCCCGCGTCACAGTTCATCTCCCACCGCCTATAATCCCTGGGACCGATTTTTACTGTAGGCCAGGATCAGTGGTGGGACTCCCAATTTTCTGTCGGCCGGTTCTATTCCAAAAGTCATATTGCATTTTGACCCTGTTCTGTTTTAACTAATGGTAAAAGCATAAACAATTAAACAGCGACGCTGATGGAATAAAAACTCCCACAGACGGTTCTATAATCTACTAACCGGCTGAAATCCCTGGCCGGGATCATTTCCTTTAGTGCTGCTAGAGGAGTCAATAACCAATTCAAAGAATGTCAAATCACAACTGCGACTTTATTTCAGCTTAAAACCATTAAACGCATCCTGCCATCAACAGACAGCATACAAAAATAAACCAGTAGGCCACAATACTCCGGCTTATACACAATAGAAGGTCGCAGCTTCATGGGTAAAAAACACAGCAGTAGCAATAGCATGGGGTATCTCAATGCACTGATACGAACAAAATTGTCCATGCAAAAATTGCCGCCTGAACGCATTATACAAAAATTACGCGCAGATTTTTCGGCGCACGTAAAAACAGTTTCTGACTGACGGCAGTAAACTTCTGTACTTCCATTAAAGAACATTTCACTGCGGTGGTTTTGCTTGCGCAGCAGCCTGGTTATAAGCATTTTGGTACGCGTAGTAGTTTTGATATTGAGCTGCTGCAGCTGCAGCTTGTTGTTGTTGAGCTGCCGCCTGTTGTTGGTAATATTGCGCCCATTGCTGGCTGTAATCTGGCTGCTGGAAAAAAAATAGAAAACTTTTGTCAAAAGAAACAGAAGCAACTGCAGTAGTGATTTTCAACTTAGTCCTCAAAGCACCCTTTAAATATTCAACTACATAAATGAAGTCATTATAAATCATTCGAAACTGAAAATTTCAGATCGAGGAATACTGCAAAGTGAGCTTGCGACCAGCCACTTAGGGAGCCCGTCACGTAGGATTTGTAAACCACGCGCGGCACCACTAAGCCACTGACAATCAGGTCGCTGACTAATTTGATTTACCCCTACTACTTTTCGAATTGTTTCTGTGTGACGTTGATATAAAGCAATCACCGCTAATGATTTCGCATTACACATCGAACATAATTACATTCGATAGCAGCCCTAGCTGACAGTAGCTACCGCTACCCCTACTCAGATATTTACCGCATTCCTACCGGTTCCGGTTAAAGTTTTACGGGACTTTAACATCTTGCAATCGATCTACATATCTATTTTAGAGACACTGATGGTGTAGTAATTACTTGAGCTTGAGCATTGTAGGCTTGCTGATATTGAGCTGCTTGAGCTTGATTATTCTGAGCATTTTGAGCTGAAAACTGCGCAGCTTGCTGTTGATAAGCTTGATGGTAGTTAAAGGCTTGATTTTGCTGAAGTAAAAAAAATCATAACCAGCAGAAAAAAAATACTTACAAACTTTCTTTTTTCGACGCAAAGATTTAAAATATACCTTTTTTAAAGCAGAACGCAAATAAATCAGACTAGCGGCAAGAAATAAGCAAATTCAAATAATATGAATGAAAACAGATGGCAAAGGCGATGTAAATCCTAAGCATTAGTATTTTGCTGAAGTAAAAATAGATTACAATCAGAAAAAAAAAAACTTTTCCTTCTTACGACGTAAAGATTTAAAATATACCTTTTTTTAAAGTAGATCGTACATAAATTGGACTAGTGTCAAGAAAAAAGCAAATTCACGTAATATGAATGATAACAGATTCCAAAGGCAATGCAAACCCCAAGCATTAGCGCTAAGTGGTACTGCTCTTACTTAGCCTGAATAAAAATCAAAATTTAAGCTACAAATTTTTAAATCTTGAGAGACTGCAAAATGTTGATTTCATCCTGCCAAAGTATAAGAGGCTACTACCTGTTGTGCAGCGCCTCCTCGGCCACCATTTTGACCACCACCACCTTGACCACCACGGTTCATGTTGCGGTTCTGGTTAAAATTGCCCTGTTGGTTTCCATATTGTTGCTGCTGTTGTTGTTGTTGGTTCATGTTACGGTTTTGGTTTGGTCGATTGCTGCGAAGCCACAAAATTGAAATAAAGTTACCACAATTGTTAGGTAATTTCAATCTAATTCACAATTTAGCATCTGCTGCAGATGTGACACAAATTCCGCTACGTTCGCGATGAAGCCATTAAAACAGCATTCGTACGTTACAAGCAGTCGGTAAGGTCGACTAAGCACTAAGCAGTACACAATAGACGCTTTGGTCGTTTTCATGAACTTTCGATTAGTCCTAGCAAGTAGTAACAAGAACGTGCTCGCCGTTTATGCACTATGAGCTTGTAATGTACCCAATAACAAATTTTGCGTAATATTTGACTTTAATAATTAATTTATATCTTAAAATAACGCAAAATTTGATTTTTCAAAATAACTTTATTTTGGATAAAGTTTAGAGCTATGGAGTCTCTTAGAAGGGTATGGGAAATCAACAATTCTGCGCATTTTGACACCAATATCGACATCAATATCTAGCTACTTCGGTTCTCGAGTTAGGGAAATTCCCCGAAAAAAGCTTAAAGCGCGGCCTGCTCCCCCTAAATGATGTCATTTCAATTTTTTTTTTTAAATTTTGGATTCAGTGCCCAAACTCTATCACATGTGACCCCAAGCATTTTTAATTTCAAAAATGGTGAAGAAACGAAACACCCTATTATACAGAGCTTGAAAAATATTACTACCCTGACGCTTCTGCAACAGCTTAAAAGCAGGTGTAAGTAAAATTTACCTTTTTTACACAAGTGTGAAAATCAGTTACTTTAAGACGAAACTCGCTATTCGACCCACGATTAACATAAAAAGCCTAACCAGGTCAATATTGATCATAAAATATATGACGACATCAGACTTGTTAAAATCTTGGCTAAACAAAACATTGAACTTACCCTCCTCCATTCCTGTTGAATCCGCCACCGCCTCCGGATCGATTTCCACCATAACCCCCTCGGTTACCTCCTTGGAATCCACCACCGCCACGTCCTCCTCCCATGTTACGGTTCTGTTGCCATCCTGCGATAATTTAAATATGTCACAGTGAAATCTTTCAGCAGATGCAAAACAGACAGCAGGGGCTGCTGTAGTGCACCGATCGTAAAAAAGCAAATCTTCATTATCTTCGCGTTAATAGGCCGAAGAGCGCAACGAGCGGCGGGGCCGCATATATATGTAATGCACCCAACACAGCAAAACCTTCCATTCCTATTCGATTTGCTTGTCTTCACAAATCCGATTGTTAACCACACGTCAAAAGTGAAGAAGCGACGAAAATCGAATCCAAAACTAGTGCAGCGCTTCCCTACTTACGCTGCGTTTAAGTCATCGAGCTATGGAAAGGTCGCACTAATCTCACAAACAATGGCATTAAACCCACGCTTTGTCGGAAAAAAGCAAGGTTCTGCCGGTATTGGGTACATTACATAAAAATGCGGCATGACTCATCTACGCGGCTTAGCGCCTGGGCAACTCAGCTGCGAAGAAACGTAGCAGCGTTGGCGAATTATTGGCGACACTGTGTTCGCTTTGACAGACCTGGGAATCGAACCCCAGACCTCCCGCACCAGTAGTAATGTGCTTAGCAACTGAACTATCCGACGTATTTTGATTTTTCAGGTAAAACGACCCCCAACACCATTCCACGGCAGTTTTAACAGGTAATTTACCGAATTTTTTGCAGATTATACTCTAAAGAAGGTCACACACATTGTAACATAAAATAGTTAACTTACCACCCCCTTGTCCGCCTTTGTTCCATCCACCTCCACCTCTGCGGTTGTCTCCTGTGATAATAATCACTCATTTGACATTATTAGTAGCTCAAACCAACGCCGTGCGCATTGGCAGAAATATAACAAATCACTGAGGTTAATTTCAAGTTATATTGAACTGAAAACTTAACAGTAATGGAGGGAGGCTGCGTAGTGGAGCTTGGACTCCGCAGGCACCTGGTATGTGTTTCAAATGCGATCAGCTCTAGACAGGAATTGAACCATCACATAGGATATACGACCTACGCGTGGTGTACCTCTACGCCATGCTGCTGACGACACACTTAACTCTTTAACTGTAACAGACTCGTCGGCACAAGCATCAAACGATCAATCAACTGAGGTTATTTTCAAATTGTATAGAACTAAAATTTTAACAGTAATTAAGGAGGCCGCAAAGTGAACTAGCGCTCTTCGAGTCAGCAGCCACCCGTTACATATGTCAAATCGAATGGCTCCAGCCGCAAATCGAAGCCGTCACGTAGAATCTGAAAAAAGCGCGAGGACCACTAGGTCATGTCGCCAGGAAGAAATCCATTTGACGCGAGCTTTATGAAACTTCTTACTAAGTTTACAAGCGCATATGAAGAGACCAAACTGCACTGATGAGACCAAACAGGTTAAAACAGCTCCTGCTAATGGTCTGAAGATTTTAATGAGGGAAATTATTCACAATGGAAATACGCAGAGCTACACAGAACACGAACTAAACACACCTCTTCCTCCATCCCGAAATCCTCCTCCGCCACGTTGGTTTCCATATCGTCCATAACCACCACCTCCAAATCCGCCTCCTCCCATTCCACCTCTGAATGGTGGTCGACCTCCCATCATACGATCAAATCCACCACCGCCGCCGCCCCAGCCCCCACGGCCCATGGGTGGCCGTCCACCATCATATCCACCTGGCACAAAAGTGGTTAGGGCAGGTTTAAAACAAATCTAGAAACTCCACTTTTAATGTGAACATTAAACAATCACTACCAACTTTCTAATAAAGGAATGGTATTTTAAAGCATAGAGATAAAGGAAAGTTAGCAGCAGGTATTCTTCGAGTCAGTAGCTGCCAGAAATATCTTGTAAATACGATCGATTGCAGCACAAGAACGAAAACAAAAAACCTCTGCTCATAAGCAACACAGTTACGTATTTACAAAAACTAAGTATTTAAAAGATGGGCTGCGAACTCAAACTTGACCAATGACCAGCTGAACCCAGCCTTTTCGCCGAGCTTAAACTCGATCTCGAAAAAAAGGTGAAGTTTTGAACTTATCCTAAACTTACAAAAATTGCTTGAAGTTGGCCTAAACGCGATACAAGCAATTGAACTTGGCATAAAAATAGAATCAACACTGCATAGTAGGAAACGTTTTTAGGGGATTTTGTTTACCGGGCATAGCAGGCTAGGCTAACTGTTTCAGAAACCCATTTCCTATTTCCTGAAGAAATTTTCTGAAATAGTTAGCCTAGCCTAATAAAAACAGAACTCGAATTTTCAAAATTCAAAATGCTACAAAATGCTTGCGAGTCCGCAACACGATCAGGACATTAAGAAGTTGATCTTCAACAAAGTATTTTAAAGCAAAATGAATAACCAAGGTTATTCAAACAGGAAAGGTTGTCGGCATTTGACCTAGCATCTACATCGGATCAAAAGCGAACAACTCCAGAATCTATCCTTTTACCAGTCCATGTCGTTCCCAGAACCGGATGCACATTTATGTAATGTTACTAATGTACCGTACCTAACACCAGCAGAACCAACATTCTTATTTTATTCTATTATCTTGCCGAACCCCATTGTTGAAAATATGTCACAAGCGAAGTTGAGACGAGAATCGAACCCCAAACTGGTGCAGCGCTTCCCTCTCCTCGCTGCGTCCCAAACCACTGCGCCATAGAACAGTCGTTGAAATCTCACACAAAATAGCGTTTATAAACCCACGCTTTGTCAGAAAAAAGCAAGGTTTTGCTGGTGCTAGGTACATTACACAAAAATGCGAACCGGATCGGAAGCTAGCTCAGTGATGATAAGCGAGCTACTGGAATCAAATGAAAGACTTACAGACCGATTAGCTCAGTTGCCCACCGCATCTCTATCGGTGCGGGAGGTCAAGCTTCGATTCCCGGGCAGGTCATATCGACACAAGGCGCCAACAGCTCTCCAGCGCTGCGACGTTACTATGTCGTCCAGGTGCTGAGCCGCAGAGATGGAAGCGCCACTTGTAACACGCTTTGGCGAATTACCGCAAGCATAATCAAAATTCGTTTTCGTTTTTTTTTTTGAGATAACTGTAAGTCTGGCGAAAAAGGCGAACCTCAAATTCGATAGCAGTGTCATAGAATTTAGGCACCTCTGAATCTTTTTTCCGGAGGAGGTCCCTTCTTTCGGGCTTCTGTGCGATAATTTTCAATCACTTTTGAAGCCTCTTCTTCTCCGAGCTCGAGAAACTCCACATCTTCAAACAAATCTCCTTTTTCAGGAAAAGTGAAATTGGCTGAAACAAGACACATCCAGTAATTACAAAAATAAGAACCAGGATACATAACTTTCTCACTATTTCATATTTTTGTGCTTTCCGCGAAGTGAAACCGACGTTAAGAGCAACAGTTGGTGTTAGATAGTATTCTCAAGAGCGAATAATACAAGGCAATCTATGAACGCTGCGGTAGGTAATGAGCCACAGAGAAGAATAACAGCAGCAATTTTTTACGCATTTTAACTGGAAATAAAGCAAAGGCTGGATTTTTTGAATCTCAATTAATCGGATTTCGGAACTAAAATCGGAGCGCGTCTCGTCTTCAATCGTACTGAATATCAAAATCAATTTGTGGAACCGTTCAGTCGGCAACGTGGTTCGGAGCGTCGTTTTACCGACGACCATAATCGCAAGGTTAATGGTTCAACTCCCAACCTAGTCGCGTGGTTACGTCCTTGGATAAGATGCTTCACGATGATTATCTCTGCTTGGTGGAATCCGGCAAGCAGCAAATTGAAGAAGTCAGAAGAAAATTCAACCGGATAACTTGGAAACCAAGGCAACTCCTAAGCGAGTTTGGATTTGTCCTACGCATAGCGCCTCAGTCGCTTTCTCATGATAGGAGGATAAAGATGAAAGTCAAGTCAACTATTGATCTACTATACTTAAAAACCATCGCATTTTTAAACAGCCAAATTATAATACTCCCATAAAAAAGTTATAGCCCACAACATACGTGGCTGCTTTGCTACATCAAATGCAAAAGCAGCAGGGATGTGCTCTTGAACACAGGAAGTGTACAGTACCCCTACCCCTACATAAACACACACTGAAGACACCATATACGCTTAGTTAGGCTACCGGAAACGGTTCCACAAGAACTCCATTAAGGGTTTATAGTTGGGACAACGGCAAGTTTTGGGGTTTGAACTACAGTTCTTTGACTTTGGTTTCCAGATTCGCAGCGCCAGAGTTAACTTGCTTTCAAAACAAACATATCTTTTACCTTTCATTTCATACACGGCATGATCAGGCAGGTCTTTTCCTTGTTCCTTGTTACGTTTCTCCACACGAGTTTTAAATTCCTCATCGCTAGGCACAATGATCAACGCTTTGCGCTGAAAGCCTTCGAACGTACGCATGCGTCGACGCTGTGCTGCTGCGTAAACGTTTGTCTACACAGAATTTTTATATGATTAAACACACCCGTCTAGCGTATTGCTTTGATATTAGCGTGAGAAGTCGCGAGCTTTATTCCCAGGCCGGTTAAATCGGACAATGTCGCCACGGCTCACCACCGCTGCGATGGCTTTTCACAGCTGTGCTGACCAGGAGCTAAGCGGCGAAAACGGACCCCGCCATTCGTAACACGCAATGGCGTAATACCGCGAATGTAATGAAGATCTGATTTTTTTCAATTTAAATACTCCATAAGTCCTCATCAATAAGCTCAATGTTGAGACATTCGTTAACCTTTGTAAAAGCGTACGTGATTTTGAGTCGGTCGATTCTGCCAGAGCTGTGAACTCGGTCGAATTTTCATCGAGTTCAAGTTCAAGTTCGAGTTCAGTGAAAATTCGTCAAGTTCTTTTGAGTTTAGAAAAAAAGTGATCATCTTGGGAATGGCGCAAGACGTTTGGAGTAAAAACAAATGATTATTGAGTGAAATATTTTCGAGCCGAGTTTTAAGTTCGAGTTCTCAGCTTAGAGTGTTTTCGAGTTTGAGTTCGGTAAAATAATCGAGTTTTCTCAAGTTCGCAGCCTTTCATTCTGCAACGCTGCCCGAGTGATTTTTTCAAACATGCGCTTGCACTATTTGGTGAAATCTGGTAACACTGTTCTGCCAATTTGTGTTTTTGCGAGTATTACGCATGGACTCGTAATTTTGGCGCACGCGTTCGTACTGTGGGGTCAATTTCCATGCCAGTGCAATGAGTGTATTTCATGAAAATATGGGTATCCTATATCATAAAATGCTTCCCCCCCCCCCAAAAAAAAAAAAACAAGTCCACTACCTCAAGCCGGCTTGCAGACTTGTTTTTTTTTTTTGGAAAAGCATAGAGATAGACCAATGTTAAAAATTGTGATGAAAAAATAGCATTCAAGACTTAATGACGCTTGAAATTTCATTCTGACTCCTTAAAAATACAATTTTTCGGTCATTTAAAGCAAGGCAGAACCCTGTAATAATCATTGTCGTAATAAGGGATTACTTCCTTACTTGTTTTGAGTTTGTATTGACACGTTAGCAAAATTGTGAGCTGATTACTTGCCGGCGTTGCCACTTTAAATTCTGAGCGTACGCTGAGATGGTGATCAGTTCAGCTTTAATACAGCTGCCTTGTATGCTGTAGCAATTTGTTATCTTACTTTATTTTATATCACTTAAAATGCTTTAGTTTTGTCGATTAAACCTTAATTGAAGGCTGTTGTGATTGATATAAGCTTGAGAATCACGACAATTACGATTTCAACAGACTAAAGGCATACACTCTTAACAGCAACATCAACTAAACTAACTTGGTCAAGAATGAAATTCCTCTTCTTTCTGCAAGCAACTTGGAACAATCGGTTCAGACAACTTGTTGCGTGCTCCATCAAATTAGACCTTTGAAGTTTATTCTCCAAACCAGACATCTGCAAACATAGCATGGCTTTAAAATTGCAACAAGTAATAAGTTAAAGATAAACATGAAGAAATCGATTAGACTTTGAAATTACGAGAGCGAAAAGCCAATTACAATACCTCAAGCAACGTGTACAAAACTGTTCATACAAAACGAGAAAGTTTTGAAGTTTTTAACCGAGTGTATAAGTGCGTTTACGGATATGTCGCAGGCGGCGACGCGCGACAATTCGCACCATGCTTTATTTTACATTTCACCGACAAATCTTACTACATCTAGACTAGAGGATCGATGTCACGATGCCACGTACACGTAACCACACCTTACAATCAGCTCAGGTGGCCAAGTGGTAAGAGCGTCTGTCTCTGGAGCTGTAGACTCCGGTTTGATTTCAAGTCGGGGTCAAACTAACGACTTTAAAATTGATATTTACAGCTTCCCTGCTTGACGCTCACCATTTAAGGGACAGTGTGGAGAACAAGCCATCGAGTTTACTTTATTGCGCTTTAATCGGTTTCTCGTGATGGGAGGATAAATATGCAACAAATACAAAACACCATAGTGTGTACGACTTTAAATGCTATTGAAATTCTGATTACCAACTCTCACCTTCATCCTCTGCATTAAAGCACTTGCTCCCAGTACGCTGTAGTTTTTATCAGGGTTTTCTTCAACGTATTTTTCCACAAAATAAGTCTTGCCGGATCCAGGCAGTCCGCACATCATGATCACCTGGAAGAAATGAGATCAGATGGGCGAGTGGTCAGAGCGTATGCTTCTGGAGCTGTCGACTTGGGTATGATTCCAAGTCGGGTCAAACCAACGAGTTTAAAATTGGTTTTCACAGCTTCTTGGCTTGACACTCGGCATTTAATGGGACAGCGTAGAGAACATGGCTGGCAAGTATTAGAAAGCACGGTGAGGCTGCTCACAGTGATGCTGCATAGAAAACATTATTAATTGTCGACTCACTATTATCAATCATGCATCACTATGATCCTAATAAGGCCTTGCGGCATGAACATTAAGCCTGCTAATGGTCGTCCGTTGAAACCCCTAAGCCCATGAGGAGTTGTCCCGAGAGAAAAACCTGGCGTGGATCGAATTAGCAAGAGCTCACTTTCAATTTACAGTGGAAAATGTTAAAAAAACGCCGAGTCACGATGACTCATCAATGTTCACCTGGCATTCTTTCCTTGCAGTTGGCCCCACCAAACCACGGACCCTTTCTTCCAATGGAATGGATGCAATGAAGACAAATTCCTCTAATCCTTCAGGATGTGGAAAAAACGGAGTTTCCTAGTAAGAAATAGTTGCGAAAGATTCAAAAATAATTTTCTAACTGCCAAGAAAAAATCACTAAGGCATTTTAAAAGTAATAGATGAGGAAGGAGAGGGAATGAATTTGACAGGGTTCAACCCAGCTACTTTGCCCGAAAAAGTAGCTTTGTAAGCAAAGCCAATTGAAAGCGAGCAGAATTAGTAACACCTAAACGAAACCGAATAATAAACGAGGTTATTCTTAATATACATTTCTTGCATTTTTTGAAAGATTGGAATCCATGATCCTTGTCTTTATTACGATAATTCATGCAACGTCATTACATGTCATACGCAGCCACTACGTAGATCCAACAAAATGAGACGAAAAATTCCAACAAGATTGTTAAAGTATCAGTACCTTTAGCCCAAAATTCATTTCGACAGTAGTATTTTTACACAAAACATGAGGGAAAAGCGCTTCTTCTCCCAACTTCTCCTTTTCAATGGTAAATGCTACACCAAGAGAAACGCCATTTTTCGTGTAAGTGATGGTAACTGATTCTTCTCCAGTGAAGTCCTAATATACAAAATGTGTAAAAAACGACAACTACCCAAATACGGGACTGAAGATTAAGATAAGTCATCATTTTCAAGCCTTAATCGTAGCGCCCCCCAGCATCAAGGGTCGGGCCCAAAATTTTTTCAAGGGGAGGGGCGTTGTAAGTCGAAAAAAAAAAGCTTATCTAGCCGATTTCGGCGTAAAAATTTGAATTACAAACGCAATAGTATGCATAACTAAAGGAGGGATTGAGCTCCCCACATGGGTCTGTCAATGAGCACTTATTAGGTTAACAACATCAGCACCACAGGATAGTACGCAAAATTTGTTGAGGTTAGGAGAAATTGAGAAGGGATTTTCCGACATTACGATACGATTTTTGTCGTGGAATCTGAGTGATTACGTGTCAGGGAAGCCCTACGGGGTATGCGTGCACGAGAGTACCTTTGCATACGTCACTGCAATATATCTATCTCAACGCCATTCGACTTTCACCACAAGTAGGATTCATTGTTAAAACCAAACCCTACACATGTTTGGAAACTGCCGACTCTAAGAGTACACACTTACTAGGGGATTCGAACCAAATAACCTACGTTACAACGCAGTGCTAGCACTCAAGTGGTACAAATTTCAACACCTCAAAGCTGTAGCACTTACCAAATAAGAACCAATTACATCCCCTTGTTTAAAAGCTTCGCCATAATCTTCAGCCGTTTGATTGGTTATTTTCTTGCCTGTGCCGCAATACGCAAACGAGAGCTCACTTTCTCCCAACACCAAAGACGAAAGATTACGAGACCAACCCAAACGAACAAGATGACGGTTTGGTTCATTTGAAGACACATGTCTCACCGAATGTTCCTCTGTAAGCTAGAGCAGAAAATGTTTTGAAATTTTTGTTGTATATTTCAGTCATTTTGAGTATTTGTAAAGTATCATAATTGGCTCAATTTTTAGCCCCAGCAGTTTTTATTCAGCACAGGAAAAAATGAGATGCATTCGCCTTAAAAACTTTAAATATAATTCCCTAAATGAGAGGAAAGTGTCTTTTGCTTTCTGGTTTAGTACCGGCTGTTAAAAGGCTCACAATCTATCCTCATAACTTAAAATGAAATTTCACGTTTCATAGAACTATACAAACGCAGCAAGTTTTACTAACAAATTTGTTTAGAACGTTCTAACGCCGACGTCAAAATCGAGCCCAATTGCGATAATTTTTATCTTGCTTTAGCAGAACATCATAAACAAAAAATTGAATTCGGGATCGAGAAGACTCGACATGTATGGCTACGTTCAATATACAGATTCACTGGAGTGTTTTTGATAGTTACCGCAGTTACATCTAGCCTGCATCCTACATAGCAGTACTAATACAGCCGGATGCCATGGCATTTTCATCAGACTGGAAATACTCCAATTAAACCCAAACTAAAGCTTTAGTCAGCGTAATTACGGCGAAACGCGTAATGAGTGTCGGGGCTAATTTCCGCGGCTTGGCATCTGGGCAAGGCAGCTCCGAAAAATAAACGGCACAGCGGTGACTAGCCGTTGGCCATACTGTGTATGATATGACAGGCCCTGGAAATCGAACTCAAACCTTTCGTACTGATAGCGAGGTCGTTACCACAAAACCATTCGTCCGGTTCCAAACTCTGCGCAAAATACATACTTTGCATTCATAACAGACTCTTCCGCTCTTCGCACCATAAGTTGCCCGTGCACCAGCCCATAGATATGCAAATCCTTCCAGTGTTAAAGGTTGTCCAGTCAAACGATCACGGTGAAGCTGTTCAATAAAAACGAGTTACGAAAAGGCTTCAAAATGTCCGTCGAACCCTATAAATCTACCACAATTTTTCTACATCTATTTCAAAAGTTAAAACACAATATAATCCAAGTTTTTAAACACCATTTTTTTGATCTAATTAACTTCATATAATTAGAAGACGTAGAACATCAAATAAACCTTCATGTTCAAATCACTGTTATATTTGTCAAGGACAACAAGAGTCTCATCAAATTCTTCTTCTGGTTCTTCCGGAGGAGGTGCGTATCTTAAGACCATTAAACAAAAAACTAAGATTCAAAAATCGGCAGTTAAAATGTCATCGTAAACAACAGTGTCACAACAAATCATAAAATCCAGACTTCGGCTAAAAACAAAAGAAAAAAAGCTGTTAATACATCCTTATACACAATACAGAACTCACCGGTCCTCGTACCGCCGATGGTGCCTATCATGATCATCGTGATGGCGTTTTCGCGAACCATGTGAATCATGGCGACCTCCTGATAAAAAGATTTCAAGAAATAAGAGAAAAACGAAGATGAAAAAACAGTTAAAATCAAACAAAAAAAATACCAATTGCTTCACCATTTCTTCGATGCATATTCAATACATTACGTAAGAGAGGTTTCATACACCATTTGATCCAAATCTCAGTGCTTTGTCAATATAAATGAAGCACTTCATTCAATACAAAGCTCGGCGTCAGCTGGATTTATGAACGCTCAAAGCAAGACTGAAAAACGCTTCTTGATCGATTTCGGCAACGAATATTGACCCGATACAGATGATTTTGCTTCGATAATTGTCAATAGAACTTCTAAAAACCGGCATGTTTCAGTATAATACATCATTGAAGCAATACGAAGCTTACCCCATAACTCAACATTGTTTTTGATACAAAAAGTGCAAATTAAACAACATTCCAGACTTCATACCATCTCGATCTCGATCTCTTCTATCGCTCCTTCTTCGATCTTTTTCATCACTTCTAGACTCCTTTTTCTCTTCCTCCTCTCCCGCTTTCTTTTCATCCTGATTTTCTTCTTGTGATGCCGATTCCTGATTTTCTTCCTGCGATGCAGATTCCGTTTCTTGATCGGGTTCCGGAACAGCTTCAGCTCCTAAACAACCGAAACAATAAATTACGCAGTACCAGCAAAGCGTTAGTCAACTACTGGTCAGATTCAACGATTAGTTACTTGCATCCTTCAGTTATACCAAAATTCTTCACACATTTGGTTTTAACAATTTCAGTAAAATATTGGTAAAAAATGCTACATCACGCAGCTCATGTATACACAAGTTTTTTAGGCACTAAAATAAAAGTCACTGCTACTCTGGGTAAGTAGTTCGGCAGAGTTTATATTTATGGATGCTCTGCAAAACAGTCCATGCAGAATGCAGGTTGACCTTGACAATCTTTGGAATAGGTCGACGCTTTTTTTTAGCTTTTTTACCAGCTTCTTTCAGTATTGTACAAAATATTGTAAAAGACAGCATCAAGAAAAGTATTGTGCGAAAATAGCGCCTGCTTTTAATATTGAACAATTGAATAATGAATTATTACAAATAGTATTACCTGTGAAATCTTGAACTCCATCCAAACTCGTGATCCACCGGTGGGGTCACGCGTGGCACATGAACAATAATTTTTTACTTGTGTGCCACGTGACCCACCGGTGGTCACGCAACGTGAACAACCGAGCAATGTCGTTTCGAGATCATTATGCAGCAACAATAACAATATTTCGCAAAAAAATGCTCCAAACGCAATGGCACCGTAGTACAGGTCACAAAAAATTCAAAAACGCATCGTGGCACTCAACGTAACTTCGACTTTGCGGTCCCCAATAGGGTGTAACATTTTTTTACTGATCATCTTACAAACTTTTGTAATAGCAATTTTCTTATGCCAAATCGAATGACTAGATCAGAGATAAAAAATTTTTGGACAAATTTTTGCATTCTAGCTGCCCACACTTCCTGTTGCTATGGCGACGTAGTCCCAAATCAAGATATTGCTCTATCTTCAAGTAGGATTGTCGTATTGAGTTGCAATTAGTGTCAAAAGAATCGGAATACCCAAGTTTATATACCACTTCAAGAGGAACTATAGGCCCAAACTCCTTACTTTTTAAATTATAACCAAAATTGTCAATTTTTGGAGTTTTTATTCTTGCCGAACAGTCAACAACTGAAAACACACCATTTTTTGTAAAAATGGATATAATTGCCAGTATCTCTTAAATTGAATGGTTTAGACCTTTTGTTCCTTTTGAAGTGGTATATAAACTTGGGTATTCCGATTCTTTTGACACTAATTGCAGTTCAACGCGACAATCCTACTCAAGTATGGAGCAATATCTTGATTTGGAACTACGTCGCCATAGAAATGGGGAGTGTGGGCAGCTAAAATGCAAAATATCACTGATCTCGTTATTCGATTTGGCATAGGAAAATTGCTATTACAAGCTAACTTATATTTGAGTGTTACATCCTAGTCCCCAAAGATTTTTTTTCCCTATCACTTAAGGCCCTTTATTTTTAAGCATAAATTTCCACGCAAAATCAAGTAAAGAGCAAGAAAAAAAAAAAAAAACAATCACGCCCGAAGATGTCTAATTTTTCACGCAAAATCAAGTGAAGGGGAAAAAAAGGTCATCACGTCCGCAGATGTCTATTTATCCACGAAAAATCAAGTGAAGTGCAAAAAAAGGTCATCACGCCCGCAGATATCCAATGAAGCACAACTCAACGGATTGATTTATCAGAAATCCACAACCTCTTTGCGGTCCCTCTGAAACTGCTTCGCGGACCCCTAGGAGACCGCACTCCCCAGTTTGAGAACCACTAAATTAAATAAACACTATGCTGCAGGACTTAACGCACTAACACGTAAGTGAACCATTCTAGAATTCCAAGTGGGTAGTTTCTAGGATACATCAGATGCTTCTTATGAACGAAGCATCATATTCTAAATTCCGAACTGGGAAATCGTAGACCCAATAAATCTTGGGCCCTAGTAAATAGACGCAATAACGGCCAGGCTAGTTTTCCATTAGGTGCTGAACACCATGGACTTAATGCGTATTTATTTTTTTCAAGGAAGATTCGGTACCGAAAAGCGTTCTTACAGGTCATTTTCCGGTTGCCATACTCTACTGCTTTTATCTCTTATAATTAACGCATTAACTAACGTTTATATAGAAATGCTACATGACTGAAAACAAAATCAAACAGAATGTTAACTCCAGAATAGTAATGATTTGTACCCTCTGGTTGTTGTTCGTCCACATTTGCATCAGGTTCGTCTTTGGATTCAACAGGTTCGTCCAGAATTCCTTCGCCTTCCATTTCCTGACACCACATCAATGTGTATTAGCGATATGGCCTAGCAGCACTATCCACAGGTTACATGAAACGGAAATTTTCGGCGTGACCGCCTCAGCGTGAAGACAAGGTTTTAAGGTTTGGATTAGGTCTATAGTGAGGGGTAAGTGTTAAAGTCAGGGCCAGAATTAGTACACAGAGTTGTTTCAAGTCAAATAATGATGCGCTCTGGGGTACAGATCTTTCGTA
Source organism: Trididemnum miniatum (assembly GCA_964006365.1). Lineage (NCBI taxonomy): Eukaryota > Metazoa > Chordata > Ascidiacea > Aplousobranchia > Didemnidae > Trididemnum > Trididemnum miniatum. The sequence continues at coordinate 12,220,137 of OZ023242.1, read as the reverse complement.
GAAGCAGGTTCGTTTTACAGCAAGAATAGATCGCATTTGATGCATATTTTGGGTGGCTACTGCTCTTCGCTATATCTCTCAATGCGCTGCTGAGATTAGGTCCAATGATATGAAACTAACATTGATGCCTTGTCTCTTACTTGATTGAAATAAAACGTGTTGCAGCTGGTGTCAATTTTGGTTATCTAAACTTTAGTTTATCAACCGGTTAGCTCATTCGTTTAGCTCAACCGGTTAGCTCATTGCTATCGGAGCGAGAGGTCTGGGATTCGAATTACGGTTCGGCAAAATCGAACACAGTGTGGCCAACGGCTCGCCACCGCTGCAACACTTCTTCGAAGCTGTGTTGCCCAGGCGCTGAGCCGCGGATATGGGGATTATGGGCCCCGCCACTCGTTACCCGCCTCGGCGCAATGACGCGAGTACAACAAAGATTTGATTTTTCAAACTTTAGTTCAATATCCATATGCACTTAGATGAGAAACGCCAGCAGCTGAAACTTTTCCGACTTCTGTTTTCCGCATTATCTCAAGATGTTGCTATCAAAATTTCGAAAAAAATGAGAAACTTTCCTCAGCTTTGTTTGAGAGTGCCAACTGAAATATCGACTTTTGGTAAAGTTTAAAGCGAATTTTTCTACACTTTGGGTTAAAATTCAATTATTCTATTTTGGAAATTCAAATTCAGGCAAAAAACTTGAAATTTTAGGCTTGGGCAAAATTTGGACTTGCTTAAACAAATCTTAGAGACAACAGTGATACTAACGCACATAATGCTGCGATGCTGCAAACTAAGCTAAGAAAAGATTTTTTGACGGCGAATGCAATATAGCTACTAAAATCGCCATACACGTTTCACAAGTTCTCTCTTCTGCTCATCAAATCAAACAACTTTACTTTTGGCTGAGATACACCGCATCGCGTCTACTAAATTTACTGTCTTCATTCTTCAATAGAACTTATTTAAGATCGACTAAATCGCAACACAATAGCACTTACTTTAAAGACCATCACCTCACTAAAAAGCAAAAACTTGCATCTAAAATTGCTGAAAAGATTCTGTCTCATTTGCACAGTTGCAAGCTTTGCAGTGAAACGCATTAAAACTCATCGCTATGATCACGTGCTCGTTTAACAACGAATAGGAAACCTCTAGTGCTAATTCTTTCTACTTTTTTTTGATTTTTGCTGAAAAGCTTTAGCAATTAGACCAGTTACGCGATCAGGTTGTTGGCGCAACTTGCAAAGGTGACTTTATACGCAACTTAAAAGTCCTGGGGTCGATTCCAAGCTTGGGAGAAAGCTAATGAACTGGGGTCGATTCCAAGCTTGGGAGAAAGCTAATGAACAAATAAACTGAAGTTTTAAGCACAACTGCTCACGCTTGGTGTTGAAAATCGACTTTATGTGCATGAGAATGCAAGACAGTGATACCGGTTAGGCGTCCAAACGCCGTCACTTTTGCAAAGCAGGACATTTCGCCGCGGAACAACTCGGTGTTAACAAAGGGTTTTTGAGTTTAGGGTAGGACTCGGGTTTCAGTTCAAGACTAGGGTACGGCTTAGAGCTAGGGGTCAGCGTTCGGAGTAAAGGCCACAGTTAGGTGTTTCAACGCCGATTTGGTCCCTACGAGTTGTCTAAAACCGAGTTAGTCGAAGGATGGTCCCACACTCACTAAATTACACCAAAATTAAGCCATTTAAAAGAACGATATTAGCTTGGGTCAATAGTGAAAAATCTGGGGTTTCCCAAAAAAAATGCCACGCTGTACTAAATTAACACCTGCAGTGCTTGTTGCATTAACAAGAATTCCCAACTAAAATCCCCAAGTTAATCCCCACCTGGGGGGAGGGGGAATCGTTATTTAACCTACTTGATCGGCGCCATTTGTTACTGTTGCTTCCGGAGTTGTATCCTGCAGGGCATCCTCAACTTCCATTTGCTCTTCTTCTTGTGGAGGAGCTTCAGGTTCAAGGTCTGTATGAAATTAAGTAAAGTTGACATGAAGATCGTACTTTAAATCATTGAAAGTTAGCAACAAAAGAGATGGATGAAGCTGTACAAGTTTAATTTACAGGATGTCACACTGTCACAGCCACGCAAAATAATTGAAGCAAAAGAGAAAGAAAGGTCAGGTCACGAAAATTACTTTGGCTATTTCTTTTCTAAGCGATTTTTATCCAATATTTATTAAAATTTTAACAAGGAAAATAGGTGATTCTGTCGTACGGAGACAAAGTTACAAGGTACTTTGACACATCAACTAGTTAGCATCTTTAATCTCTAGGCAACAGAAAACACGCTCATCTCTAATACCCATTCAACGATCTACGACGAAACGTTGTAGCAAAAAAAAAAAAAAAAAAAACAGACATAACGGCATAGGGGCATTGGGGAGCAAAATGCATTCATCTGTACTCGCAGTAGATAAGCAATTTACGAAACCAAACCAAAAAGATCAAAATTTCGTCATAGCTCTAAGTATGAAATGTAAAAGGGAGAATTAATGATATTAATGATCAGGCATTGCTCACAAAAACTGAGCTAAAACAGATAATAATAACAACACATTTGCACAGCGCTCAAAAAATTCAGATCGAAAGCGCTTAAAGATCATAAAAATTGTTTCGTAATTTTGGGTTCGCGAATGTAAATTGACGAGAAATTGTATAGTCCGCACCAAATCTTAACACTGTAAGTAGACAACAATCCCAGCAAGAAGTCTAGTATAATATCAAATATATTTGTACAGCATGAAATGACTATGGCCACGCGACTGCAATGAAAAAAACATTGTACCTGCAGTTTCTTGAACTTGCTCTGGAATAGCTTCTTCTTGTAAATCCTGTAATAAAGAAGTTTTAAATCTCTTTTAAATTCCGAAAATTTCATGCAGCGCGAAATAACACCTTTCGGCAGAAACGACTGGGCGTGGGACAACGGGGGTGAAATGAGAGTATCAGGGTTCGGAATGGGGAGGTTTGAATTCGGGCTTATAATGGGCTTAGGGTTTAGGCAAGTCAAGAGGCAGAAGTCAAAGTTACATTTCTCAACATCGAGTCATCCCAGGCCGATTAAAACAATGCAGCAACGAACCTGTTCTTCGGACAGCTCATCTACTTTTTCTTCAGCATCAACCTGGAAAAAAGATACATATGATGCTATAAACACATTACATCAGTAGCCAAGCATTTCAAAAGTATAACGACTTGTACCAATACACATAAAAATCTGACTTAGGGTTTAGGCAAGTCTAGGGGCAGAAGTCAAGAGTTACATTTCTCAACACCGAGTATTCCCACGACGATTAAAACAATGCAGCAACGTACCTGCTCTTCGGACGGCTCATCTACTTTTTCTTCAACATCAGCCTAGAAAAAAGATACGTCTATGAAGACATCACACAAGTAACGACTTGTGCTCACACACATAAAAATCTGACTGAGATACACCACAAACTTATACATTACAATACAAAAACAACAAAATACTGCTTGGAAGTAAACAACGCAACTAAGCAGGGGTACAGAAACATCCAAAGCAGAGCGAAGTTTTTGTTTTTCTGGCCTCGCTTTGTTAAGCCAAATGGCATGATACTATAAAGAATGAACAACGCTCAGCTTCGCTTCGGTTGTTCATGTAAATCTGCTTTTAACTGCATACAATACCAGTACTGTCCGTTCTGTACTAGCAAGAGTATACCTTCACACAAGTCTCGCTAGCATAGGATGCAGCAAGAACTGGAGCTACACAACCAAGAGACTGGACTTTTCCGAAACCCGACATTTGGGCGCAGAGACATTTTGCGCGAGCGCGTCATTTTTAGCAAGCGCATTTTTTGGAAACTTTTTAATTACGTAAAAACACTTTTTACAGAATACATCTTACAATTGATGCAAATCATTTTCAATTTCAGCGATTGTTTCGCATGTTTTAATTTGCGTAAATTACTTCAAGCGAATAAAGTGCATAAGAGATGTATAGCTATTTGCGGAAACGTTACGAAAAAACCAAAACAAACTCAAGGTCAAATTAGCGATAAAAAAGACTTATTTTCATGATCAATTATTACCTAGTATTGTAGTTTGAGAAGGTAAGAGTTCTAGATTTAACAGTAACACGTTGATGCAATATAGGCAAGTAAAACGAAAAGAATTTGAAATGGAATTATGTTTGAGAAAAAAATCGTGTGACGGCTGTAATTTGCACACAAAAATTTTTATCTTCTACTTTTGAGAGTGACTAAGTATCTTTTCAAGATCAACTTCTTTTGTTAATTTTCATTACGAAAGTTTCATAACATTTCCGCAAATATACGTCTCTTACTTTACTCGCTTGAAGTAATTTACGCAAATTAAAACATGCGAAATGATCGCTAAAATTGAAAATGATTTGCATCAATTCAAAAACGCAATATGTAAAGAATGTTTTAGAATACCACCACAGTTAAAAAGTAAAATTTTACTTTTTACTTTTACTTTAGTAATATTAGTAAAATTTTACTTTTTAACTGTGGTGATATTGTATATTGGCTCTAACTGAATCTAGTTATCGAGCACTTTTTGAAATACTGATTTCTACGTTTATTAAAGAATGTTTTAACTTAATTAAGTTTCTAAACATGCACTCGCTACAAATGATGCGCTCGCGCCCTAGTGTCGTAGACCGGAACTTTTCGGTATAGAACAACTCCGCATTAAGACAGGTTTTAACGTTCGGTTCAAGGTCAGGGTTAAAGTTAATGTTGGGGCTCGGGTTAGGCTCAGTGCGGGGGTTCCTGTTTGGGTTGGATGTCACAACACCAACTTAGTCACGCCAGCTACATTCCAGAACCAAAGACAAAATTTCTCGCTAGTGGGTGAGCCAGTCGCTAAAATGAATGGATGACTTGCATTAAAACAGCATTGGTAGGACTTACATCACCACTTTCTACAGGAGCTTCTTCTTCCGTTGCTAAAATGCTCTCGTCTTCACCTTCAATGTTACTTTCATTCGCAGCATTCTGCAATAAAATTACGAAATTTTTTACAAAACTCCACGCATCTTTTAACTCAGTGTAGAAAAAGAAAGTTGTTTTACCTTCCTCTAAAACAGAGATTCTTAACCTTTTTTGTATTCTTTACTTCTTGCCAATTGGGAAAAGTATAATTTACCCCCAATGCAACACTTTTACCCTTTTAATACTTAAAATTGAAGTTTGTTTTAGTTTATGCTTCAAAAAAATACCCCCTCGGTAGGCAAGGGGTAAATTTACCCCCGGTTAAGAACCCCCGCTCTAAAACAAGTATTGACTTAAAGAGAGTACGTAAGCGGCTTTAATTCCGTTTAGAAACGTGTTATGCCGTTTAAATCGGAATAATTTTAGGCAAAATATTGATATTTACACAGGGCTGTATAGTCAGCATTATGAGTGCCGATAAATATTAATATATTTTAATAATAATTGCTAATAAATACATCCGCGGCATTGCATAATTATCACATTTACTAGAGTACAACGTGCAACATTTTCCATCAAGCTAAAAACCAGGCGCGCGTTAAGGCAAGGCTGAATTAGTTAAGGAAGCCAGCTATGCTTTATACCAAATCTTAATCCAAAAACAAACTGCCGAATTCGCGTGTTGTACTCATATAAATACGTTAAATTATCGAAGCATTTTTACCATACACACTGATTACAAACAAAGAGAAAATTGCAAACCAAAGTTTTTAAAACCAGGCAATTTTGCGTAAAGTTTTGGCATCGTATGTATTTTTGAAATACTGGAATTTAATTTTATCCTACTGTCACAAAAAAGAGACGGAGGATTTGATAAACAAACAACTCCAAATTTGCTATAAAAACACTACTTCCTCCTAATTGACTCCTTTTGAGAATTTCAGAGCATCCTCATCAAGGACGCAATAACATTCCTTGACAATTTGCTTGCATATCAAATTTTCATTAAGATGCTTCACAACCAATTTTTTTTTGTTCAATTTTTCCCCAATATTGGAAAAAATGAATTTTGGCTAATGTTAAAACCCAAGTATTCAACCATGCTGGTGAAAAATAAAAAACATCACGCTCTAGAAACTCAAATTTAAGGTAAAATAAACACTGGAATTACGCTTTCTTTAAATTCTTATCTTTGAGCACATTTGTACTTGCTAAACTCTCAAGAGAGAACAATGCCTATCTCCGAAAGGAGTCTGGAACACCAACAACAGCAATATATTATAAAATGCTTACGTCACCATCTTCTTCATTGAATAATGTTTCATTTTCACCATTTTCGCCTAAAAAAGTAAATACTGGCATAGCAATGAGCAAACAAGTAACATGAAAAGCACAATTATACATGGAACAAGATGGAAAATAGAACAGCTATAATACACCAGCATATTGTTAATTACGATCACAATAGCGATTTTGATATCATTGTTTTAACAGATCACCCAAGAGGGATGAGTTTGTCATAATTTGAAGCAGACCAAGAGCTTGGAATTGCATTTTCTTGCTTTCAATGAAGATAAATTGGTTAACTGCACAATACTCAAATGCGTAAAACGCTTTGTAGCATAGCCATTTGAAATCACAATGTTCAAGTGCAAATTTATTCGATACATTCGCTAAATCCATAAAACTTTTGGCAAATTGGCTATGCAATTGAACGATTTGATATGTCTTAGAAATTAATGAGGCAAGACTTTTGCCGGGACTAACTCAACACTGAACACATTGGCATTAAGATTGAGTTTACGAGTTAGATGGGTCATAACATCAAACAGTCGCCCACCCAAAAATACCATCTACCGAGGCATATTCACGCATACATCAACTATTACAGTAAAAATATACATTCCGCTCTGAATTGAGATGGAATGCAAAACAAAGAAGGCATAATTAACTAGACCAACATAAATCAACCGCGCACCAAATCAAAAAAACATAACTTTTACCTACCTTCAAGGGCTGATTCTAACATGGCAACCAGATCAGCTTTCTTCAAACCTTTGTTAACTTGGATATTTCTTGCCTCCAGTTCTGACCGCAATTCAGCAACTTTCATTTTCTTGGGATTTAATTCTGCCATGGTATATCCCGACAGTTTAACTTTTTTACAACCTAATAAAATGCCTGTAACAGAGAATTCCTATCAGAGCAGTCTAAACTAAACAACTTTTTTTTGTATTGATGGCAAATTACCAAGCTTGTACAAAAATTTCAATTGCAACCCAAACAAAAAGACATTTTGCAGGATGATGTAAGTCATTGATGGATGAACCACGCAAATGAAGATATGTACCAAGTATTCGAAATAATTTTCTTGCGTGCCTTTTTCCAAAAATTATTAGTACGGTATACGAACTTTAGTTAAATACATACAAATAACTTCAAACTTCTAATTTACTATACAACACAAAACAACACAGAAGTAGTTACTAACACATGTATTTTGATATTAACCTTCGAGTTATTGCATTTTATTATAATTACAAAAAGAATTTTCATTAAACTGTCTGCATGCCTTGTTAGAGCTTATGGTATGTACCCCGTTAAGGTGGTCCAAAAAAAAAAAAATTGTAAAGTTAATGGGCTTCTTCATGAAACGGTACCTTTAGGAGAAAAACCGACCCATGCAATTTTTTTTTAAAAAGCATTAACGTTTAAAGATGTCACATTAGCCCCAACCTTTGGGTCATGTTTGAAATTTTTAGGTTTTGATCAACTTTGATGTATTTTTACAATCTTGGAACTAATCTAGAGCGTGCAAACTGGGCAACAACCTTTACCTATCACCATGCAAAAAAATTATTGATTTCGTTAAGAGACTTTGAAAACACAGCACATTTAAGGCTTTACCACTAGATGGCGCTGCAACCCCAAAACGGCCAGTTCGTCGTAGGCGTCCATTGCATCATTTTTCGGGGTGCGGAACTCAGTATTCAGTAAACACACTGAAATTCTTGTAGGACTTTTTAAAAGCGTGATTATAACAATCCTCTTTTAATAGTTTATTGATCTTTTAACCATCATTATCCCATAAGTAAAAGAAGAATTAGGGTGAGCAGTGAGCACAATGATTATCTTACTTGGCTGATTTACACTTTAATTTTTTAGCTCCAGATTATCAAGCTGTAAAAAAGCTCTCTTCACTGTTACATGTCCTCTCATTTTTCACTTACTTTTTTCACTGTAAGTGGTTTTGAGCTTCTGTAACAATACCTTTTTATTGTATTGCAGATATTTAACTTATAGGCATTATGGTTATTATCACCAGACAAAAGGAAGTGATATGGTTAATTGAATTTGCATTAGATGAAATATCAGAAATGCAGCTTTTGTGGAGGGAAAGTTTAAAGCGATATTTCAAACTCCATCGGGATGGGAAAACGACTATGAGAGAAGCAGTGAGAATTACCGTCAGAGAAGTGTTTCATGAGAGGAATAAGGCTAGGATTCCAACCGTCGAAGAAAAAAATGCACGTAGTCTAAAAAGAGACAATAGAAAGGTCGATTAAAAAAATCGACAAAGGGAAAAAGATTTAAGGAGCAAACGGCTCAGATAGCTTTAAGCCGCGGCAGTGCATCTGATTCTACTGATAATGGGGGCAGTGATTATAAAAACACAGTGACTGAGCAACAGTACATGTTCCTAAAGCGGCTGCTATGATGTATCTGGGATGGTAGTTAGTTAGTAGATTTTCAATAAGGTGATCTAGACAAAAACACCGTCAGACAATTGCTCAGACCATCAAAGCATCATTTTCCATAACTTCAAAGCTTGTTGTGCATTGGGATGGTAAAATTTTGCCAGATAAAACTCAGGAAAAGGCAGATGGTCTTTCTGTTTTGGCTTTACAGCAAAGTTTCTGGTAATTACAAAACTTTCATCAGGGTCTTGTCTGGCTACAGCCACTGCTGTAAAAAATGCTGTGATGAGGGGAAATCTCAGACCAAATTGTTGGAATGAGCTTTGATACCACAAGCAGCAACACTGGTGTAAGACTTGGAGCTTGTACTCTTTTATAAGCTGAACTGAACCGTAACCTTTTGCAGTTTGCTAGTCGACACCACATTACTTTGAAATTGTAGCAGAAGTAGCTTTTTCCCTCTGCTTTGGACCATCTACTAGAGCAGATATAGTTATTTTCAAGGAATTTCAAAAGCAAGGGCCATCTATTGACCAATCAATATTTAGTCCTATGATAACCCATGACCTTCCAACAGAAGTTTCAAAGATATTTTGTGATCACAAGCAGTATCTTATCACCTTCTGCCAAGACCAACTATCGATTATGCAACCACGTGATAACTATCGCGAGTTGCTTGAACTGACAATTATAGCGTCAGGAGCTATTCCTCCAAGGGGTATAAAATTCTATCAACCTGGAGCACTTCATCGTGCTAGATGCATGACCCGTCTAATTTATAGAACAAAAATGTTTCTTTTTCGAAACCAGTTCTTCAAATCAAGTCCTCTAAAAAACCCAAGCAAACTCAAGATTTGCTTCTTTTGTTGTCTTAATATATGTAGAGCATTGGTATACTGCAAGAAGTGCTATCACTGCCCTAAATAATGATTTGCGATTTCTAAGATACTTGATATTTTTTTGACTCAGGAATTTCCAAAGCTACCAGCAAAAAATTCGCAAATCATCCTGATACTTGAGTGAAAGTCTGATTTCATTTAGCATTTTTTGATCCTTCTGTAAGCGTCGAAATTAAATGAAAAATGGTAGAAGCTCTTCAAAGTCATCAGTTCTAACTCCTTCTCCAAAAGCTGAAGTAAATCCTTATGCTACGGATATTACCAGAACCAAAACTATGGCAGATTTTGTCTCATCAGGATTAATGCAGCTTTTTCACGCTTTATCTCTTCCTATCAATTCTTCGTTGAAAGACCCAGCAGAATGACAAGAAATTGAAGAATATCAAGTCGCTACAACAATTGTGACGAAAATCACTGTAGTTAAAGATACTGCAGAGCGTGGAGTAGTGATGATTCAAGAATATGGCCAAGTTTTAATCCATGATGAGGAACAGCGCCAATATTTGCTTTAAGTGGTGGAACGACATTGACAAAATTTTTCTCAATGATTCTACCATGCAGTGTTTCGATTATTATGTGATCTTGTTAGTATATCAATAATATAGCATTAGCGCTTGGTCTAATAGTCATGAATTATTTTGGAGATACTGGTGATTGTCTTGTACTGTTACTACTTGCTAGCTGTGCTTCTACATACCAGTTTATTAACCAAATTATAAAATGTAAGCTTCATCGCCCATCATCGTTGTTTTGCATAGAGCAAGGCATTTCAAAAAAGTTGCTTAATCAGTAATTGCTAGCGAGTTACTCTCTATAATTTTAATGTGTTTATTGAGTTTCTCACTTCGAAAAATGGTACAATGGACAACAATTTTGTTTCTCTATGACAAACTGGCTGTTTAAAGGTATCAGCGCCATCTAGTGGTAAAGCCTTAAATGTGCTGTATTTTCATAGTCTCTCAACAAAATCAATTATTTTTTTTGGCATGGTGACAAGCAAAGACTGATGCAAGTTTGCACTGCTCTAGATTGGTTTCAAAATTGTAAAAAATATTGAAGTTAGCCAAAACCTAAAAATTTTAAAAATGGCCCAAACTTTCAGGCCAACGTTACACCTCTAAACATTAATGTTTTTCAAAAAAAAAAAAATTTGCATGGGTTTAGTTTTTTTTCACCCAAAAATACCATTTCATGAAGAAGCCCATTAACTTTTCATTTTTTTTTTTTTGGAACACCCTAGTACCCTGTGCACTTCCTCCATTTGGTTTTGTTGAGTACTTTACATTGGCATTCTTTGTTACACTGAGTTATAAGCTGCATCGTGTCATGCTGGAAAAACTAGTTTTTACATATCCATATATATATTGAAAATTTTCCACCACTTTAATTTTGTAGCAAAGCCGAAACTATTAATTACCTGGGCTAACCAACAGCTCAAATTGCATTATTTTCAGGAAAAGAAACACATTGTTGACTCTATAGCATATCCAGAATCTTTTAAAACTTTGAGGTTGTACTTTCAGCTATTTCCAGGGCAAAGCAATGTATGATTAAAGGAATTTTTAACTTTTTATAAAGCAAACAATAAATAAAAGCATATGATAAAATCCTTATTACTGACTCTTAAGTGTGCTCAAAAAATTGCCTTGCATGTGGATTCTTTGGGACAGAGATGAGGGATCAAAACACTGAATCATAAAGATTTCAAAAACAGAACATTTCAGTTTCGTGTCCTCCAAAAGGAAGAATCATGTTTTCCAAAAGGAGGACGTATGCTAAGCCTAGATAAGATGCTTCACGATAAATTATCTTTGCTTGGTGGAATCTAACATGCAGCAAATCAAAGAAGCAAAACTGAAACGGAAAACTCGCATTAAAGACGAGTCTGGATTCGTCCTATGTATGGTATATAGTGCCTCCTTCGCTTTACCGTGACAGGAGAATAAAAATATAGAAATCAATCACCTTAACGCCATTGGCCTTACTGCAGCACTACTGGTTATTCAAAACTACAAAAAACTTCCTTCATTCTAAATCCTTGTAAAAGTTCTTTGGCATCATCTAGCAAACTAACGCAACAGTGAAATTTTTTTTACTTTGGTAGATTTGGTTATTTTTCAACGAGAATTCCAATTATGGCAGCTAGAACGTGCACAAATGCATTTTTTTCTACGCAGTCAAAAATGGTAAGTTTAGTGGTACCTACATAGGAAATCGTTTCCCGAACAGGAAGCATTATGTTCCCAATCGGGGAACGTTTTTCTGATATGGAAAAATAACACCTAATGGGTTTGTGTCCCCAACTGGTACTTAGATGAATATAAATTGCACTAGCTGAATAGGCCATTTATTCAACAAAAAACAACAAATAAAAAGAAAATGCTATTCATGTGAACACAACTCATTCCGTGAATTGAAGGCTCACTCAAAGCTAACACAGTTCATAGAGACTGAAAGCAGAGGTGGGCACAATTCTTTTAATCGTTAATCTGTTAATAACAAAGCTAACTTTTTCATTAACTAGTTAATTCGTTAGCACAAATTTCTGTTTAGAATTAACGGACTAAATTACCGGTAACTTCTGTTAGTACAGGATAACTTCCATTAAATTTTTGTAAACGCTTTTTTCTCTTATTGTTGGTCAAGTTTTTGACATCTTTAAACCAGCAAAATACGACCCACAAGGTCAAAAAGCAAGATTAAAAACAACAAAACATACTGCTTGTAAGCAGAAAAATTGCTTAAATGCTAATGCAAACATTGATATGCTATTACAAAATTAGCTATAGGCTTTTTTAAATAAAAATGCCATTTTAAGCCAATAGAACTGTTTAACAATTATAAAGAATTCTTTCTAATGTTAACGGAGATACATAATTGTTTTAAGGAAGTACCAGTACTCAGGTACTATAGTAGTTAACTCAGCTAATGTTTTGCATTACCTTGCCCATTCTGACTGAAAGTTATGATAACACAATTGATAGAGTACCAGACCAACAGGTACCGTACTGATATCTGACTACTGGTACATGTTGATATATTATAAACATAATCAGTGAAACATTGACCATCATTCATTAGCAATTAAATAAACTTTTAAGCTCTGAGCTACAAGTGAATCGGAATTCTGCTGGTGTCTAAAATTTGTTACCACACTACCGATACATCTTACATCATCAGATCTCACAAATTCTTCGACTAAATCTTGACTAGATATAGTCGACGATAAACGCGCAAAATTTCCATCAGCAAGGTGGTCACCTCAAGATCTCCATTTGTACCCTGCAAAAATCTTTAATAAAACATAAGGTTCTAAAGGTAGGTTACCAGATTTTTGAACAAATCTGCAAGTCATTTAAGAAGTTTCCATCGAAAAAATCAAATTTCTAGCTGCACCAAATAAGTTTTGGCAAGAGTTTGAACGCAACATAACAAAAAGTAGTTTTATGATAAAAAGACAGTTTTTTTAAGACTAAGTTTGTCAAAGTCTCAATTCAAATTTTAACAAAAATAACTTATTTTTTGCGGACTAATAAGTAAGATCAAGGTACTTAGCTGTGCGAAACAAGAAGACAAAAAAACTAATATTTTAATCCTAAATTACAAAAAAATGGAAGTGGTTGTGGAGTGGTGACGGTCGCAGAGTGGTGAACCTACCGATACCCTATTTCCATCAGTATATCTCAATGCACCTTTAAAAATATGGTCTTTAACCACTACCTTCACTGTGTCACTGATATCAATACATATGAAGTGACTTGTTGGCCAAGCGTTGCTTTGGAAACTTTTTATGCCTAGCAGTCTAGGCTAGCAAGTTAGTGACGGTGTGACATGTTACACATGTGATTATGTACGATAATGTGCATCCAATAAATGCAATGTATTTTGGCAACATAAAATACTCCGTCCCCTTCAATTCAAAACGTGGGGAGACATCTCCTCCCCCTTCTTCAACTGAGTCCATGGGCACTGAGCTTACTGGTAATTCAACGAAGTTAATTGAATCAAAATATCAGAAAGGTACGGTAGACAACCGGCTGCCTAGTCTACCAGTACTGCAAAGTATTGCACCTAAACTTCCTCAGCCCATCTGCTGCTAAGCTATTTTTAGCCTACATAAAAAAAACATAAAAACACTGGTACAGTTGTACTGGCACAAATCCAGAATCAGTGATTTTCTGATTTTAGAGCCAGTAGCCTATATCAGAACTAGTTTCAGACAACAAACAAATTGCTCACACTATAAACTTCATTAACTACATGCTATTTCTGCTTAAAATGTAACATTCATTTGCATCAACCGTTTTACTTGAGGCAACTAGTCTATCACACAACGCCTCACTTCGGACCCTCAATATTGACTTTAGCATTGGTTTGTCCATCAGCCATGATGCTTCTCCAAAGTAGACTCAAAACAGACATTTTTTCAATATATTTCAAATTTCACAATTTAAAGGTCCGTTTACAAAAATACGATTATCATCCGATTTATTGTCGCGCGAGGAATACCGAGCATTCATCAAATTTTCGACGCAAGCAGTTGGCAGAATTACCTTCCACAGAGCAAGTTTTTTTTTTTTAGGACATTTATGAGTGTGTTTATGTCTTTGCTTGCGCATCATTTTCTAGTTTTATTACGCATTTTGACGTCAACAATATAAAACATCCTGATTCTGAATTTTTGTTTATTGTAGCATGTTTATTTTCCTATCACGAGAAAGCGACCAATGCGCTGTACCAACCTCACTCAAGAGTTGCCGTCCACCTGTTTACCATTACCACACCAATAAAAATTTGTTTATGAGAATTTGCCTGTTTACCACACCACAAGAATTTATTTAAGCATTTAATTTAACTAATAACTTAAATTTTTTAACCAATAATTTAACCAATAATTAAATTTTTTAATCAATAATTTTTAACCAAAAATTTAACCAATAATTTAAGCATTTAACCAATAACAAGAATTTATCTAAGCATTTAACTAATAAGAATAAGAATTTATTTAAAAGCCCTGCTGTTTACCTCACCAATAAAAATTTATTTATAAGAATTCGCGAAAATCTGACCCCCCTTCAGAAAAAATCTTTACAACCAAGTCAAAAAAGTGAAAGTAGAACTAAATTACAATTTCTCTTGACATCCAATGGAAGAATATTACTGGTACTACGCCAAAACTCAGCAAGTAAAGTTATTCATGTATCGTCTGTTGACGATTTAGCTAAGCTCGGTTATTGTTCGCCTATTGATCAGCGGCGTACGGTGACCTTTTTGGATGGGTGTTCACTCTTTAAAAATACCTATCATGCCCCCCAGACCCCCCGTTTGTCGCTGCATTGCTGGCTGCCCCAATGACTATCACTAATGAAGATTTATAATATGGAGATACAACTGCAAATTGTGGGGCAACAAGTCACCTCATGTGATTTTTATGCCATTAACATGGGTGAAAGCAAGCATATATTAAACAGTAAACACAAACCGTTTTGCACTAAGGCATCGTTTTTCAAAAAATAAATAAAAAGCTCGTCATTCAATGGTTGGAGCAGTAAGCCTATAATATCAAACAATGCATAACACATAGGTATATCAACTTGGGGATGTTTAAAATTCAATAGCTCTTGATTTATTTCAAAATTACCGATGAGATGTCCGAGTGGATATGTACAGCGTCGGTCGCTGGAACATTAAACCGGCTGGGTTTGACCATGACTCTTATGATCAGTGTAAGAAAAACAATTTGATTATCAGTCATTCAAAGGTTTACTTGTGCTTTCAGTTAAATAACATTCATCAACTACTGATAACTTTGATTGTAAAAAAGCCGCTGTGTAATCAGTAAAGTGAACAAAGACAGCAATTCGGTTTAACATCATGTCCAGATCTAGCACAAAAGAAAATTCTTTTAAGATAATTCGCGTGGCGCGGTCACCAGACCTCTCGGTATTACCGCAGGCTTGTAGTCTGCAGTGACTTTGTGACTTTATCGCGAGACTGACAACTGAGGAAAGCTGAGTTTTGTAGTAATATTTAGTGGCTCATCTTATGCCTTCTATGCATCTGCAATTGAGTCTCATCTTAAATGATAGCCATAAGTTCAGATTCTTGGATTTTTTTTGCAACTGCATCCAGCATTAGATCTGTAAAGCTTTCATTGAATTATTTAAGACGATAGAAGTTTCTATGAATGTTGTAGCTGCTTGAAGATGAGCATTTAAAACTGCATCATATTTTTTGTGTACCGGTATTCAAGAAGCTCAATATGATTAATTCCATTGAAGGATGATGGTGATATATCATATCTTTTCATGTCTTGTCTTTTTCACACAAATCACAAAAATATATCATGTCTTTTTCTCAAAAATCAATTTGGTTTTAGGAAAAATTTTTTTTCCAGCCATGCAACTACGCTATTAGTAGAAAATATCACGACAGCCTTTGAAAAAAAGCAGTCAATGATAGGAGTATTTTTAGACTTATCCAAAGCGTTTGATACTATAGATCATAAAATATTGTTACAGAAATTAATGCATTACGGGGTAAGGGGTTTACCTTTAGAATGGATTTTTAGCTATCTGAATGACCGCACTCAACAAGTAGTATGCAACAATCGATTGTCTGATATTTTGAAAATAAAGTGTGGTGTCCCACAAGGTTCTATTCTTGGACCTTTGCTGCTTTTAATATATGTAAACGATTTTTGCAGATGTATAAGAAAAGGTAAGACTATAATGTTTGCTGATGATACATACTTATTTTTTAGTGAAACTTCTTATGAGAAAGTATTCCAAGTGGCTAATGAAGAGTTAAAAAGTATTGATAATTGGCTCACAGCTAATAAACTTTCTCTTAACATAAATAAAACTAATTACATTGTGTTCCGCACTCCAAATAGTAAGCTTCCTTGTCAACATGCTCTCCATTTGAGGAACAGAGAAATTAAAAGAGTCATTTCTGTTAAATTTTTGGGCGTTATAGTGCACGAACATTTGTCTTAAAAACCTCATATGGAAGCGCTATTGAGTAAAATTAAGATTACGTGCAGTATTGTTCACAAAATTCGCAATCATTTTAGTCAGCGCATATTACTTTTGCTGTATAACTCTATGATAAAAAGCCATCTCCAATATTGCATTATGACTTGGTGCAATGGTAACAAGACCATGGTTAAAAAACTTCAAAGTTCGGTTAACAAGTTTATTAGATTAATATTTAATCTGAATTATGGAAATAGTGTAAAAACTCTGATGCAACAGTATAGTCTTTTGGCGATTCATCAATTAGAAGAATTAGAAACTGCTAGGTTTATGTACAAATATTTACACGATGACTTGCCAGTCACTTTTCGGAATCTTGACGACAACCAGTTAGCTAGTAGTACCTCTCGTCAGACTAGAAGTCAATCTAATCTATTCCCCCGGTTTTGTAGAATCAAATTAACTAAACAATCTTTGAAATATCGAGGTCCATTGACTAGGAATTCTATTCCAGTAACCATTCGGTAAAACAAATCGCACAATTCTTTCAAAAACGCGATTAAAAAAACATGCATGACTTGGCCTACCACTCCAGTAACTTGAAAATTTATTATGAAAAGCTCATACCGTAATTGCATTATGTAGCTACATTTAATTGATTTAAAAGGCAAAAACAGATATCTGCTGTTAGTTTTTCTTTTACAGATTTGAGTTTCTCCAACCATCTCCTATTCAATGAGCATTTCAAATTTTTCGATTTTCCAGTTTCCTATCCCAACAATCCTACGTTGTATGAAATATTTCTTTAATCTGTATCAGTTTTTTTGCGTATTCAACTGACTGGAACAATTTGAGCGAATTTACGGATGAAAGTTGATAATTATTATTTTTGAACCACTATCGGTATCGTAGTTGAACCTCAAATTATACAGTAATTGGCTAACTGCTTAGCTCTCGTTCAAGTAAATTTTGCTTTGCAAGTTGCAACCCATTTTTTATTTTTGATCATTACTCTTTACGTGGCGTATTGTTTTTTTTTTTAAGTAGGCCTATAGCAAACAAAAGTTAACCTAAGGTGCAACAATCGTGCATTTTTTTAAAAAGTTGTGTTTATTTTTTTAACTCCTGCACGTTTCAACATATATCGTTTTGTCGTTGTAACCTGTTTTTCGGCCATTGTTTTGTTCCTTGTTTTTGTTAGGTGTTTTTCTGGTCGTTAAATAAATTAAACTACTATTACTACTTTTAAAAGGCAACTCTTGTGCTGCTTCAAAAACAAGTTGCATGGATTATAGTTGTAAAAACTTCTATATTTGCTTATTACATTCTCATTTCAACTACAAATCTATTTCCAATCTTTGACTATCTAGAGCTGCATTCACTCTCACAGAACACATTCAAAATATAAAATGCGTCAATGTATATATGCTTCTTAGACTTTTTCTGCCATTGCATACCATCAGTCAAATGAGCATGATCCAAGAAACCTTTATTCCAAATCGCATAGAACAAAATCTGTGGGCCAAAGTTTCTCATCAAACTTAAGAGCAAGAAAAGTTGTGTGTAACTGCTTTTGTTCCACTATGCACAGACATGAGCAAGGTTTTTCATAGCACTTTCCTCTTTTGGCAGTTTCTAGTTTTTCATCAAATGAACGATTTAAAAAAGTATTTTCCAACAATAAGAAAATTGAAGTTTCCATTTTCTGAATTAAGAACACACACATGTAAAATACTTTATTAAACTAGTATTCTGCAATTAACAACAAATCAAGTTAGTAGTAGCAGTGCCTTATACAGTTATTCCACACCGTCAAAAGCGCCAATGCAACAAGAAATACAGTAAGATATTATATACAGGAAGACATTAAAAATGGTACGAGAGAAGCAAAATAGTGACAATCTTTGTAACAAGCAGATGCAAAAAATTTGAAATTGATAAAAAGCAAGACAAAGCATCGTTGCAACTCAAACTGACATACCATGGTGGGATTCAACTGGTTCTATAGAATCGTCTCACAAAATTTTACTGGATCAGCGAACCGGCCAGTATTACTGTTCATACTTGTGCCGTTAGTTGAAACAGAACCGGCTGAAAATATAACCTTGGTTATGGAACCGCCTGAGAAAAAAATTTAATCCCACCACAGCTTACATATGTGTTTGAATATTGCTATACATTTATTTCAATTTTACTATCAGGTTTTAAATCTTGGGTTGCATCAATATTGCTGTAAAAAAATTACCCGGCGCTGTGGCAAATAACATTAAACAAAACATTCAACGCATGCCAAAACCAACTGCTTTGACAATAGCAATTCTAAACTAAAACTATACAAAATTCAAAACGTCACTGTCATTGAAAGCCCTAAATTTGAGAACGAAGATGATTTTGCCGAAGATATAGCTAAGGCCATTGAGGAAGCTTACTTATTCAGTTGTTATTTTGGTATATAAGGTTCATTCTTTTTTTTTATTTTTTTGCAAGTAATTTTTTTGGCAAGGACTATTTTTATGGGCCCGTACAAATAAGCTTTTTGTTTCTTTTATTATCCCTCGCGCTCTTCCCAATTGTACAAGAGCATAACAAAGTAATAAAATAAACCAAAGAGACAAATGTTACGGCCGGTAAAAATAAAAATAGCAAAAAAAAAAGACAAATGTTACGGCTCGTAAAAATTTCAATTCTTTAGGCTATTAAAGTTTGAAATTGGGGTTTGCATTTGGGATTCAAGGTTTGGATTCAGAAAATTTTTACAATTTTGTTTCATCGTCTGATCATAGGCCAACGTGGCGTAACAGGGCAAAATGACATTTAGGTCTATCTTGCAACAGGCTAACGTCTAGTATCAGTCCCCAGGTTTGGTTAGGATTAGGTTTGGTTAGGATTAGATTCGGGTTAGGAGGTTAGGGTTACGGTTGTAACTGAATCAAACCCTAACTAAATTTAACCCTAACCAAACCTAACCGAACCTGAGGGCTGATACTAGACGTTACCCCCTGCCACATGTGGCAAAATAGCCAAAGCTTTATAAGAAAAAATAATAAGTATCAACTATGATTGCTTACATGAAAGTATTGTTTGCCACAAGTGAAGAATTTATAGCTCCAAGTCTCTTGAATCATACTAGCATACTATTGCCATTTGCCACACCAAATGACAAGGTTTCCAATTTGCTTATTTTCATGATCATGTCTAGGCTAATAGCCGTAGAACTGGAGGAAAAAAATGAGGAAACAATCAATTAACTGTACCAGTACTCTGGTTGCCTATAAAAATGTCATCAAAGCTGACTAGGTCTATAGGTTAGGTCCTATGCTAGGTAAACCATGTTTTGCTGACTACGGTGCCGGTAACTCTTACCAACTATATTTGGAGCTTGTTTGAATCAAGTCGCACCTTAATATAACAGGCAAATTAAGTTGTTACTCTGGCCCCTCCAAACTTTTTGGCAGCACGACGCCTCTGTTCGGGCTCAAAAATATTTTCAAGTTTATAGGGTCTTGGTCTCGAGTTTTTTTTTTTTTTCTTGAAGTCTCGGTCTCGACTCTCGACTATCAAAACTTGACTCCATCATTAGCTGATAACAAAATCGAAAACTTTTAACGTTGCAGCTTTAGATTGTGATTAAAATAATTAATTGTCTGCCCAAACTGAGCTGTTTAGCTCATTGGGTGCTAACTGTTTTAGCATCATCAGCCCTAGTCGAAAGATATTTTAGCAAAGGAGGATTTGTTATGTGACCCCATCGACATTGATTTTCTGTGTAATCAACACGTTGTGGGGTAGTTCTTTGAGTGTGAATGTGACACGCGAGTGCTTTTCACTTTTTGTTTTGCTTCGTTTTGTGATTTTGATTCTATTATGATTGCTTGCATTTTCGTTGATTTGTTGTTTTGGCAAATTGATTTTTAGTTATAATGGTTAATGTATAAGACAGTGGCGGCCTGGTGGGCAGAACCTCCTTAAACTAAATCTGGCTCACCAAAGGTTGTAGGTAAGAATGGTTGTGGCATCTTACGTACCACAAGCACAAAAATAATCACGATTAGTTGGGTTATGTATCAATCGGAAACTGCTACAATGAAGGCTCCCGAGCTCCACGAGTATATTCACAACAAACGTACACTGTAAAAAATTTTGGGTAATCGCATTGCCCAATTTTGGGCAAATGTATGCATTACCCAAAAAAAACGGTCAAAAACCCAATTTTTTTTGGGTATGATAAGCAAAAACCCAAAGTCGATTTTGGGTTCTGCATAACCCAAAGCACATCACCCAAGTAAATTGGGTTAAAAATTTTATACCCAAAAATAAATTTTGGGTAATCGTTTTTGCAAATATTAATTTGGGTAATGTGGTAGCAAACCCAAATTAAATTTTTGGGTGAGTGTTATGACTATTGTTTTGGGTCAATGGATTTTAAACCCATTAATTTTTTTTGGGAAATAATTCCTGAAATAATAACTTGTGTATATTGTTTTTAAAGCCAAAAAAATTTTTGGGAAAATGGTAAATAACTTATTTTGGGAAAGTGAATTTTAAAACTAAGATCTTTGGGGAAAATTTTTAGATAATAGATTGGTTTCAAACTCAAAAAACGGGTTGCACTTTAAGCAATTCTTAGTTTAGGAAACATTGAGTGCAAAACCCAGTTGTTTCATATAGCACTCGATGAGTTTTCATACGGCCCGCGCTTGTTGCTGCTAAACGTATTATTTTTGGTCTACAAGCACATGTAAAGTTAGATAGCCTGTCCAATCTAACTGGAGGTTGCTTTTTTACGCTGTAAATGCGACAAGACTATCTGATTGAGACGACAAAAACCGGCGAGAAAAGTTTAAACCATTATTACGTCATAATTGCAACAGAAACCATTTTTGTTACGAAGAGCAGCAAAACACATAGAACCACAAAAGACTATTAGCCTTCGGGTACTTTACATTATGAAATTTGTTCCTCTTGGAGAAAACTTTGGCGCCCCTGGTCTAAGGCCAACCACCAAAAACCTTACATGCTTTATCTAAGTTGATCACTAGGTCTGTAGGATAATCGAGCCGTCTAAAAATTTTCTGAGATTTATCTGCGTGTTTGGCAGATATTGGAGCTGGGCAAGCCATCTTAAATTTTTATAGCATTTATCTACGGGCATTGGTAAATGTTGCTACATTAGCAAAACGGAAAGCCGGAAGCCATAGTAGTCTGCGATTTATTGCTTTTCAAGGCCTTACCACGCGCATGCGCTTAAATTTTGCGTAGACGTAAATGCTAAGCATTATAAACTAGCATTTGTGTAGCTGTTTTGCTTGATGAGACAGAATGCGTCATCTACCCCAAATTGATATAGGCCTAGTTAAATTTTGCAGTATATTTTCACTTGAAATAAAACCGATGACAACCCCAATTTTACAAGTCATTTAATAAGCTATTGTTGTCTTTTTTCTCACTACTTATGCTATAGCAATTTTAAGTTACATACCTGTGTCTAGTCATTTTAATTTCAAGTTCAACATTATTATGATAGACAGTTGCGCAAGCGGCTAACCTTCACTCTACCGCATAAACCGAACAACCTAAGCTTTCAACTTGCAGTATACCATCGTTTGTCAGCGTAATTTATTAATTTTGCTGGCAGACTTTAATAATAATTAAATGTGCATGATGTAATTCATCATTCTAATAAAATAGCACTTTTCAGAAATTAATTAAATTTTACTTTACGCTTCAATAAACTTTACGGTTTAGTGATCAGCGCAATCAGTGAGCGCCAAAATAATCAAAATTCGAATTAAATGATGCGTCGGAACTGAAGCTGCTGCTTCTCGCTGGAGTAAAAAGCTAATTTAAAATCTAAAGGTTCCGGTAACGACTTAGGTAGGCTATGTAGACACAATGATTTTAAAGTTATCTGCAGATTCATGTGTTCAACTTGCTGAAGTGAGCTATCATAGTATGCAGTATCTACAGATTTGGAAATGCTGCGAAGACCACAAGTACTAGTAGTCCGCAGGTCTTTTTATTACTGGCTACTAGACTTAACACCTAGCTGCCTAGTCAGATGTCGGTAAGTTACTGGTTGCGCATGCTTCTTTTAGGTCTGCTAATGGCGGGATAGAAAATTAAAACAACTTGTTTTTTGACGAACTTTTAAATAATTTAAATTTGGAAAAGCTTATCAGAAGGCAAAAAAAATTTCAAGGTCTACTGGTACTGACCCTTTTTAGTGATTCTTAACTCCCAGAGTGCACTAGTACAGGTACGGAGGAATGGTAGAACTGGAGATTGGAGTGACTGCAGTTCAAATTTAGAGTTGTTAACCTGGGTTTACATAAGCTAAAAAAATAGTGCAAAACGGTGAGAAGCTGAGCTTTTATTTTATAGGCCTAATGTCATGCAACTTGGCTTTGCTAGTTGAGCAAAGTGGAGCCAAGCTTCATTGCAAGCTTCAAAGAACAAACAAAGCTCAGCTCTGCTCCATTGACGTTTTTTTGTTCGTGTAAACCCACTATTAGTAGTTGCAAGTTGGACCATTAGAGGTTGGAGTTGATCAGAGTTTTGGGGAAATCTGAAGCTGAGTTGATCTGAAAAAAATGAGTCAATCTAAATGAGCCTCCATGTGGAGAAAACCGATTTGGAAATGACACTGCTGCCACTTCCCAATTTTATGTTAAAGTACCACAATACCCATTACACTGATACTGGTATGGATCTTGCTTATCCAAAGTGTTGACTGGATATATAAGCAATCAAATAGCTTGCAATGTACATTTATTGATGTAAAAACATAGTAAATTTCAGAATTAGAGAATGGGCCTAGCAGTCATGTTATATAGCTGATGCTTCATGCTGTTAATGTGATGTATGTACAACTACTGTGTCGAATTGTCATTGAAGTTTCTGATCATCAATTCATCATAACATGTATTTACCTTTGTGTGTGAAACCAAAACAGACATGCAACGAATCAAGGTAAGTGACTGATAAACAGTAAACATTATGCATGTTGTGTTGTAAATGCTAAGGCATTATGTAATGCTTCACACTAATAACTGATTGTATATGATACCCAGTTTTGTTAGGCATCCATGTGGCAGTGATAAACATTTAAATTGTTTTGTGAAACAGTCAAAAATGTGCCATCATATATTTAAAATATTGACAGAAGAGCAGTTCAAACTTTTTCTCGATATGCCATGCACATCAATACGAATATGAGTATGTTACCAATCAAGTGCATTGTGATTATTCTACTTCATACTGCTATTTATAAATTTTTGCCTACCTAAGGCGCTTTAACCAATAGGCCCGGTATGCAACTCATAGAAAGTGACACGTGATTATGTAGTGAGTGGTTTCATGATTTTACGTATGCAATAAGCAGTAAAATCAAAGAACTTGGTGCAAAAAATATGGCTTGACATGCACTGCATTGCTCCCTGCAGCTGTGTGTTAGAAACTTGTTATGATAGTGTACTACTCTTTCAGTTTTATTATGTAAAGTTAAAGCAGTGGTTATGACACATGGGCAACATGCATATAAAATAATTCACAGTGGATTATTTTTGCATCAACCTCTTTGTTTCATGAAAATCAGCAAACTTATTTTGTGACAATTACAGGTCAGCATAATTTGATGCTAGTCAAGCTGTTGCATGTTGTTTTCTGTGTCTTTGAGAAAAAATTATTATTAAATCAAGTAATGTGGCGTTAATGAACTTTGTTGATTGGAAATTTGAAATAATGTTTAAAATTTGAAAAGGCTATAGACTGGCTAAATTTTTTGTAGCTGTTGTTCCTGTTACTAAAAATGATCAAACCTCAATTAGCAGTTTTTATCCAATGGTTTTTATTGGGTAAAGAAATTAAAAATGTAATTCCACATAAGCAAGCCTGCTCCAAGCAAGTGGTTTATTGCTAAACGTTTTTGTGAAGTTTCAGAAATTGATTGTTTGGTACAGTTAAACATAAATGATAATCATTTAGTTGGGATGCAAAGGTGTGAACAACCTAAAGACTGCCATGGTAGCCCATGCTAAGGTTTTTATGTGCTTAACGCTAAGAAAGCATAAATTATAAAGCGCTAGAGTCCTTGTTTGCTTGTCTGTTATTTAAGACAAACTCTATGGCATTGGTTTACTTGCCTGTCTATAACGCGCAAAGGTTTTCATCAACGCATAAAACTGTTCAGTTCCAAAAGACCTGTTCGCACTGTAGATAGGAGTAAATAATAATTTGGTTTGAAACGCTATATGTCTTGTTATTACCATATTGCTTCACGCTACAATAAAACCGAATTGTCTCTTTTGTTCTATATCTAAGACACCCCATCACTCGAACTGCTGAAGATTTGACCTTAAATGAAAGCCTACCAAAGCAGATACGCGGGCTCTCCAGTTTGCTTTTTCTTACCCAGTCATTCCAAACTGTTTTTCATAGTTGAAATTTAACAAAAGCACTGCTGGACATAAGCCCAAGTTTAAACGGTTTCTCTCAAATACTGCAATTTATATAATCTGATGGAAATTTTCATCATGCGCTTTTCTGGCTCATTATTTATATACAATATTTGGGCTTACAATTGCTCCATCTTTTTAGGGAATTCTGCGAAGAATGTGCATCGAAACACTAAATTCTGCAGACAGTTGATGCTATCTAATGCGTCCTGAATAGCACAAAAGGCTTGAATGAAAGCGAACGGAAAAAACAATTGAGACAAATGGTAAAATAAAAACTTCTCAGATGCATAATATGCGAAAACAGACGTTTTAGGGGGAAAACTTTGAACTGATAACTTGTCGAATTTATTCCAAAGAAGTGTGTTGCTGCTTACCGATTGTATAACATTTGCACTAAACATTGTTTGCCCGTCTTTGTTTCCTGTGTTCTATTCTAACGTATGGGTGTCATGTTTTTTTAGCCTATTTTGTTTGGTTAGTTTTTATGCCACATCATGACTGTGGCTGGTTGCTTATTGACATAATTTTGCTTCAGCGGAATATCTGACTGACATAACGTAAATATAATTAGGCATAGTCGAAACCTTCGTGACACAAGCTCTTGGTTATGGTTGAGAGCTACTGTAATTGCCTTTTAACATCTTGTTAAACTTGACTGCTGCTAACCTTGTTTTTGTGAGCGCACAATAGTTTGCACTTAAAGTGCACAGTAAATTGTTGATAATAACTGAAATTAATTAATTTTATGTATCATAATACTTCATTATTTTGTATCTTTGCAAAAGCATTATTTTGTATTGTCTCTGCGTATGCACTTCATTTTTTATTCTTTGAGTAGCATACTGTAACTGCTCCGTATCTATGATTGTTTATTTTTTTACATACATTTGTGAGTTAAAAATGCTTGGGTTTGCATATGGTTGTGGCAGATTTCTATTTGTGCTTGCAGGAATTGGTTACTTGCAATTCTCATTTAAATTGAGGTCATAATCGCATAATATTTACATCGTTTGGATCAGTTTTATTTATAATCGCTTCATATGTGAACCTAAACATGTTCAAATAATCAATGCTGTTATTTGTTGAACATTTAATTTGTACCTATTTCTTTTGACAATATAAAGCATTATTGCAATATTTTGTTGTGCATTTCTTGTGAACCCTCCATTATTAAGTGATTATGACGACTGTTGTGATTACGAGTTAAGCAAAAACGCATTCACAAATATTAATCGGAAAACCCAAATCTGAAAATTGGGCTTTTTTCCTTAGCTAAAAGCTTTTGGGACAAAGCGCCCAAATTTTCAGCTTGGGTATTAATTACCCAATTTTCTTGATCTACAAGATTTAAGGTTAAACACCCAAATTGAAAATTTGGGTCGTTATTACCAAAGTTGACAAATTGGGTTTCTCAGCCTTCGAGCCCAAAATTTTCAATTAGGTTTAAAGACCCAAGTTTGTAGTTTGGGTCAAGTTACCCACTGTACTTGGGTTATGGATATTGGGTTAACAAACCCAACTTTGTAAATTGGGTCGTTATTACCCAAGTTGGCAAATTGGGTTTCTCAGCCTTCGAGCCCAAAATGATAACCCAAGTTTTTTGGGTCTACGTTACCCAATTTGATTTACAGTGTAGTGCTTTTGACCATTTGGCTTCATAGTGACGTAACAAAACGCTACATGATAATGCACGATGTTGTACCGAAGAATGCGGCTACATCTACGTAAAAAGCGAACAGCGCATTGAGTACAGACGAGGAAAATGCAGCTACAGGTAACCAACTAGCTTATAAGCACAAAATCCATAAGTTGTTGAACAATTTGGTATGCAGTAAGCAGAACAGTGTCGACCAAAATAGTAAAGATTTCAACCATGATTAATATTTGTTTTCATGCAGACATTATTTGATTTAAAAAAAAAACAAAGTTTTTTTGCTTAGCTCTGATAAGTTTGCCTAAAACTGGATTAGTGCATGCGTTTTTACTTTTTTCTATATACATATTAAACATCTTACATAACTACAAGGAACTTTATGCTTGATTCATCGGGGTTAGTTTTAGTTTTGTGGCGAGTTTCATCTGGAGCATAGGCCATAGGTGGCGGAACCTGGGGGGCTCTGGCCTCCTCACTTTTTTTTCAGGGGGGGCCCTAATTTACGCGTTTATTTCTACAATGTTGCCGCTGCATGAATGTATTCGAAACTTAATAAGCTTACCATCCAAATTAAAACCCAGGAAAGAGCTTAAATCCAAAGATGTCTTCTTTAAAATTTTGTTTGTGCGGTGGGGCAACAGAAACTAAAGGCAAGAACCGTGGTTCTGAAGCCCACATAAATTGGACATGTCACGTGTGGACAGGCTAAATATGGGTTGTAGGCATAGGGACGGATTTACGTATAGGCTAAGCAGGCTGAAACCGAGGACCTCGAAGAAAATGGGGGGACTCATCACGAACAATGAAGACCTTTTTTTGTTCTCCTCACCGATATTTTCAGTGGAAAACAGAACAGCGGAGTACGAGCATACCTTTTTTTTGCTCTTCACTATACCAATATTTTCAGTGAAAACAGGACATCTGAGGACGTGAAGACCTTTTTTGCTCTTGTAATCAGTGTGATGAAATAGACTAGGGCCTCTCATTGTTTAAATCCGGTCCACAGGAGCGTATTTAGGGGCGGGGCCATTGTGCCATGCCCCCCCCCTTGTGAATCTGCCTTTTAGTAAAAAATAACATTAATGGAGCCAAGTGACCATGGGGGGCACTTGCCCCCCCCTGAAAAACCAAAAAAGTTGAAAAAATACGCATGAAAAAATGCAAGTTAAGTAACTACACAAAAAGTAGAAAAATACAGATGAGTTTACCACAAAACGAATAAAATAACAAAACATTTCGCAATAATCTGTTTAATTAAAGCAGGGGTGGGCAACTTTCTGGTGAAACTGGGCCACAAATTATAAATATAGGCTTCCAGGGGGCCGCAGTTTTTTGAAAAAAAAAACACTTCTTGGCAGGAGTAATACTAAAACAGGGTCTGTCGCGTGAAAAAGAGGTCTCTAAAATAAAAGATGACTAGAAAAACAAGATCTTCAGCCTGGAAAATAGCATTCAAAGCAGTTCGAGTGTTGATTGGGTTTGAACTTGATCGCAAAAAACAGGTTTCGGAACCAATTGGCTATTAGCACATGCTTTGGCGGGCCGCAGGTAGCCCACCTCTGAATTAAAGCATAAAAGAGTTTGTCTAGTTGTCTAAATGCTGCTGTCTAAATTAGTCTAATCGTTCAATGAGTGGAAACTCCACCCTTCACACATCATTGAAACTGGTTTTACGTTTAGGCATGCTGTTACCAAGGCCAGTGCTAAGCACGTTAGAAAATATTGGTACAGGTCCCGAGCATCATTTTACGTTGATCAGTACGAGTTATTGCTTGATACTTAATTCATTTTTTGTTCTCTGCATGATTCCATTCGTTTAGGTTACTTTCTTGTCTTTCAAGGCCGTATGCAATAGTACATACTATCGCATTCTATTCAGGTCAACAGACGTGGAGATTTATCGTTTGTCACGACGCAAAGACTAGAAAAGTGTCTTTGTGTCAAATGCTATTCTTCAGTCAAACCACAATCGGATAGACTGGTGGAAGATAAACAGGCGCACACTTCGCATAAGATGAAGAATTCGATTAAAAGTTTTTGTGCGTCTTTTTTATTGATGTTCAATCTCAAATCTTGGTTATATTCGTGGTATTACCCAGAAGCTGCGTGCAACGAGTGGCGAAGACCATCTCCGTAACTTAGCGCGTGAGCAACTTAGCTTCGAACTCCGAAGAAACGTGGCGAGCCATTGGCGGTGGCCGTGAACAGCACTGTATTCGATTTGACAGGTCGGATATCGAACCCCAGATCTCTGACTTTGAAAGCAATATCGTTACTGCTACACCAATCAGCCGATTACCAATCCGTCATGTGGGCGTACGTATACTAGCAAATTCACGCCGCAACGGCAGCATGTCCAAATTTTACTTTTTGCATCTTGTATTGAGAAATTCTGGTTTTTGCCTATATACCGAGTATCGTATCTTGTAAAACAAATTTGGACTTGTTGCTGATGTGCTACTGGTACGTCTTGATGGCAGAAACTGCGCTGCCGGTACATTGCAATAAAAAAATTGAGCAGCACTGATTTATAGGCCGTAGCTATAAGTTTGATTTTCAGAGCTCCAACTACTTTTTATTTTGACATTTTGGATCAGAACGTCGCTATCGGTGCGGGAAGTCTGGGATTCAATTCCCGGATTGGTCAAATCGGACACAGTAGCCTATCGCTAACGTCTCACCACCGTTGCGACGTTTCCTCGAAGGTTAAGCAGCGGAGACGGGCCCCGCCGCTCGTTAAACACTTTGGCGTAATAGCGCAAGTATAGTGAAGATTTGATTGTTTTAAAATGTAAGCATCAAACCAATCACATATAACAAGACCTAAGAAAACCATGCAAAAAAAAAACGTTGTTTTAACAGATTGTCAAGCCAAGTGGCACATAAATTGATTTATATCCGCATAATCCACAATAACATGAAAGAAGAGTTCTGCACGTACGGCATCGGCTGATGCCGGACGTATGGTCAGTTGGTCACCCTATCACTGACACTTACCTGACTATAGCTTTCACTAAGATGGCTATCTCGAGAATGTTTTTGCCCCCCCTGCATTTTTTTCTGCGGACGCCCATGCAAGTGACTAAAATATGCCAGATTCTTTTGGTGGTTTCTGTAGCTTATGGCCAGGAGCGAATCCAGAGGGGTAGGATGAGGGGTATGCATCCTCCCACCAGCCATTTTCAAAAATGTTTTTGATGCATACAGTTTTTCTATAATTTCGAATCCTTTCGATAGCTATAAGCCTTCGCCATAAGCACGCATAATTAAAAATGTGCGAACAAAATGCATCATATTTGGCGAAGCACCCAGAATTGCGGTCAAAAAATTTAAACACAATTTACCTGAAAATTATTCAAAATGCACTAAAATAGCCATTACAGCATGTAAATTTTCGAAAATTTCCCGGGGGAGCATGCCCCCCGCATAGGCTATTATATCAATTCATAGCTTTATACCCTGCGCCTAGAAGACCTGACCCAGGATTGTTATCAATTATAATATTTTTGTTAACCCTGTAATTTTCGAAAACGATTGTCGTTGTAGGTATGCAAGATTAAGCTATAAGTTGTTTGTGAACCATTATTTCATGACCAAATGACCCACATTTTGAGATTTCATACTGAAATCGGAAAAATGCCCGTTGTCCTTGATCCATGTCCTTAGCTTTGGCCTCGACTTATGTGTCTTTGGCCTTGGCCTCGAAACAATTTTAAAGTCCTTGGCCTCGACCTTAAGGTCCTTGGCCTTACTACAACACTGATAACTAGTAGGCCTACTACTAAGCCTGTTAGTACCTACTGGACAGACTGTTTGTTGAGTTATTCTGTTTTTGTAACGTGATCTAGCAGTTTGCATTGAAAAAGCGAACAGCGCGCAAAGACGTTCACGTTTTGCCTTTATCATAATAAAGAGAAAACCGAAGAAAGGAGTATTTTGTGTTCTATATGACGCATCACATCTCGTTCGTGCTTCCTGAATAGGGAGGGACTTCCCCATAGATTTTTTATGAGAAATTAGTACAGAAGCAGCCAGGGAAATTTTTGGAAAAAATTGCAAGTTGCTGAGTTGGGTGTGGTCGAAATTTTTGCGAGGATTGTCGCTGATTAGTGTTCACTGCTAGGGTTGTTTGTACGAACAGTCAGTGATGGGCACGATAAACCTTTCTGTACTACAGCGATAACGATAATCGATAACTTCAAAAAAGCCTTGGGCGATACCAATAATCGATGAATCTCAACTTCTTGAAGCGATATCGGTAATCGATAAATTGTCGCCGACAAATTTTTCCGATAAATGTTGCGGTAAATTTTCAATGTGTTTGACGACTTTTTTTTTTGTAAGTCAAATTGCAAAAATGTTTTTCTAGATTTTTCCAGAAAACAGAATAGTTTACGGACTCTGCCGTGGCATTAAACAAAACAAAGAAGTTTTTTAAAAATTGCAACAAGACTTAATGGGCACTGGGTCTTTTTTCCATAGTGTAGGCATAAAGAATCGTTTATCGGTGATAGTTATCGGCGATAATTTATTACCGATTATCGTTATCGCTCAAAGTAGTTTTGATTTATCGATTACCAATATCGCTTCTGTAATATATTTTGTTATCGCCGATAAATTACCGCGATAAACGATTCTTTATGCCTACGTCACTATGGAAAAAAGACACGGTGCCCATTAAGTCTTGTTGCAGGGGTCAAAGAAGTTGGAAACGTCATCAACCCCCCTATTCCCGACTCTTTCGACCCCAAGTTGCCCCCGACCCCAACTTCTCTAACCCCAATCCCCCGACCCCAACTCCCCCAACCCCTCCGACCTCCCTGATCCCAACCAGACCCCTCGACCCAAACTCCTCCGACCCAAACTCCAACCGCTTCTACCCCAACTCCTCTGACCACCTCGATTCCAACCCCTGATTTGAACCCCTCGATTCGAACCCAACTCCATCCTTTCTGACCCCAACCCCCTCGACCCAACTTGAACCCCTTCGACCCCACTCCAACTCTTTTGACCCCAACTCCCCCCCCCCGACCCCAACTCTCCTGATCCCAATTAACTCCCCTTAGTCGTTCCTAACCCCAATACCCCGACCTCAACCAACCCAACCCCTGACCCCACCCCCTCAACTCAACTACCCCGACCCCAACCTCCCGAACCCAACCCCAACTTCTCTAACTCCAAGTCCCCCGAACCCAACCCCTGACCCCAACCCCACCGACCTCCTTGATTTTGTTGAAGTTCGAGTTTGTTTTAAGTTGAGCGCGTCTCGATCTCAAAGGTAACACAGCGATGTGAGAGCCAGATGAGAACGAATGTATATTTTGAGTAAGCACGCGAATTTAAATCAATGCAAAAAAAAATACAAGCATTGCCACGTTGGATTGCTGGAAATCACACCTTTTATTTCGGAAAAACCTGCCCGTTCCAGGACGGAGGAGGAAATGATAAACAAAATAACAAAACGTGGGAAAAGATGGGAAAAAGATAAAAAATTGCACTATCGATGGAGCATGTTGAGAAACAGCCAGATTTCGTATGGGAAATAGATTGCACGACGTCCGGCAACGTCCAACGAGCACGTAATCGCCACAATTTCAACTCGACCCAAACTCTTCCGACCCCAATCCCCCCAACTCCTTTGACCTCCCCGACCCCAACTCTAACCCGTCCGACCCCACTCCGACCCCAACCTCCCCATGATTCCAACCTCCCCACCCCAACCCCCTGACCTCAATCACTAACCTAATTGATTTAAAAGTTCTTTGAGGTGTTTAGTAATTGCTGCTATTTAAAGTTCTTTGTCGTTCTTTGTTGTGTTCAAGATCATGATTCCAAGTCCTTTAATTGTCGTTCTTTGCGGTGTTTAGTAATTAATTCAAAGTTCTTAGTCGTTCCTAGTTACGTTCGAGACTATGATTCCAAGTCTTTTGTCGTTCTTTGCGGTGCTTAGTAATTAATTTAAAGTTCTTTGTCGTTCCTTGTTATGTTCGAGATCATGATTCCAAGTCCTTTGTCGTTCTTTGCGGTGCTTAGTAATTAATTCAAAGTCCTTCGTCGTTTCTTGTTATGTTTGAGACTATGATTCCAAGTCCTTTGTCGTTCTTTACGGTGTTTAGTAAATAATTTTAAGTCCTTTGTCGTTTCTTGTTATGTTCGATGATTCCAAGTCCTTTGTCGTTCTTTGCGGTGTTTAGTAATTAATTTAAAGTCCTTTGTCGCTCCTAGTTATGTTCGAGACTATGATTCCAAATCATTTGTTGTTTTTTGCGGTGCTTAGTAATTAATTTAAAGTCCTTTGTCGTTCCTTGTTCTGTTCACAAGTTCTTTGTCGTTCTTTGCGGTGTCTAGTAAATAATTTAAAGTTCTTTGTCGTTCCTTGTTATGTTCGAGATAATGATTCCAAGTCCTTTGTCGTTCTTTGCGGTGTTTAGTAATTAATTCAAAGTTCTTAGTCGTTCCTAGTTATGTTCGAGATAATGATTCCAAGTCCTTTGTCGTTCTTTGTGGTGTTTAGTAACTAATTTAATGTCCGTTGTCGTTCTTTGCAGTGTTTAGTAGGACACAAATTATCCGATAAATGCTCATCTCTGCGTACAATACAGGGTACAGGTAGATTACCACAACAGAGCAGTAACGTTGCGTTGAAATTGGGCAAATGCAGTCAGAGTTGCCGCTCCTGATGTTTTTACATCAGATCTGATGTTTTGGGCAAAATTTCTGATGTCCGATGTTTTGACCTACTAATCTGATGTTGAAACATTTTTCTAAACAGGTTAATTAAAAATAAAAAATTTTAAATTACTTATGACTATTTTTCTGCTTTCGAAAGTGTGTATTGTGCCACTGACTGTTTTTCCAACCTAATTCCTTAATCAAGCTCCCTTTCCTGAAATGGAAAAAAAAACACTTCATGCATAACTGAGTAAAAGCTAGAAAAACCAAAAATTGCCCAATGCCCATAACGATTCACAATCTGAGTTCTGGGTTGAAAAGAAAATTGCCCATCACAATAATAAATAACAATAACAAAACAACTTGTCTGTAGCACCATCTCAATGTTATATTTAGGCAGTTCGTAAACTAGAACAGCACTGCTGGTACCAGCATAATAGTGAAAGTCAACTTGAGCATTTACTTTTTCAGCCAAGTTAAGCGTTAAAATGGTTGATAGCCCCCCCAAAAGGCAAAAGATAGAGTATAGCCAGGCTTTTTATGAATTGTGGTTGGAAGATGATCAGTTGAAAGATTGGATTTCTAAGTCAGATGATCCCTATAAGACACTGTGTAAGTACTGCAAAGTTACATTTAACCAGCCTAAAAAAAGCGATCGTTTGCGCC
The DNA here is from genome assembly GCA_964006365.1 of Trididemnum miniatum. Lineage (NCBI taxonomy): Eukaryota > Metazoa > Chordata > Ascidiacea > Aplousobranchia > Didemnidae > Trididemnum > Trididemnum miniatum. The sequence goes on along the minus strand of OZ023242.1, from coordinate 12,186,177 downwards.
ACAGAAACACATGATAGAGCTGTTGCTGCATCTAAAGGTTCCTCAAATCTAATGTTTTTTTGTTTTTTTTCAACAGAGAGATGACTTAGAGCAGGGTCACAAGCAACAAGTAGCGACTGCTGAGTTAAAAAAATGTGGTTTTCTTGCAAAGCATCAGCTTCCACTGTTCCAGCTATCTTGACAGATGAATTGGTCCAATTAGGTAAGTCAGTTGGTGTACTTCCTAACTCAGTGATCAAAGCGATTCAGTTGCATCGTACCAAAGCAACATACACTGTTGTACATGGCATTGTGGGTACCATGTCATTGAATTGCTAAGGCAGTGGTTCTTAACCTTTTCACTTGCTGGCACCCCTTTTGCATCACCAACCAATTCTAGAGACCCTATTAAGAATTGGAAAATATTGATGAAGACCAAAAAAAAGTCATCTCGTCCGCAGAGGTATAATTTTCCATGCAAAATCAAGTGAAGACCGAAAAAAAGATCACATCCGCATAGGTCCAATTTGTCACGCGAAATCAAGCATAGAGCAAAAAAATTTTCAGATGTCCTACAAAAGGGTAATGGTCATATCAACCCTGCGCCTCGCACCCCTTTTGAACGTTTCTCGCACCCCCTGAGGGTGCGGGCACCCCTGGTTAAGAACCACTGTGCTAAGGTGTTGCATACCCACATGTTTTAATATTGAACATGCAAATTGTTGCTTGAGATTTAACTCCTGCAGGTCTATGGAACCATCTTAACTATTTTTTACTGTTCTTATAAGAATATTAAGGCGAAATGTGTTTAGTTTGTAACAAAACTGTAGCGTAAAAAATCTGATGTTGAAGATGTACAGAATCTGAAAATCTGATGTTATTTGCACTTTCCCCAGTGGCAACACTGAATGCAGTATATACAGTGTACAGGTCTAGATGTCTGGTTATAACTGTACGCAACACCTATGGTTAACGTACCTACGGCGTAATTAAATGGCGAAGAGGAGTCAAACTTTACTAATAAGACTATAGACTAAATATCCAGGAATGCACAAGGCAACCAGCCACCAGTCTCTCTGCAGGGCTGACCTAAAAACAGCAGCCACAAAGTAACCACAATGAAGGAGAGAGCGATGGGAAACTTATGGTAGGGCTATACAACGCTCTACAGCAGCTACCAAAACCAAACCGCTGACTACAGCTAGTCCAGATCACACACTGGCAAGGTTCTAGACTGGCAAGCAAATATATTAACATAAACAAACACTTGGCCTCATGGCAAACGGGACACATACTCATAGACTATAAACAATGAAACTAAAAAGGTTCAGTAGTACTATCACCACGGCAGTAAGCTCAAACCAAGGATATAACAACGCAATTACTCCGTAGAGGCAAGAACTCTAAACAATAAACTGATGAACTACAAACCCTTATTTTACCGTCTTAACAACTTACCGTAAATCTTATGACGTAATCAGAAATTGTCATTACACTACAGTAATCAATCTTAAAATCTTCAATAGTCATAAAGGTCTTAATTACCGTCAAAGTCTTATCAATAGTCTTGAAAGTCTTATTTATAAAAAAGGAATTAAACCTCCCACCTTTACGCAAATAACTCAGAAGAACTAATCAAAAAACTACTGTACATTTCAAACTAAAAGCTCAGCGACTAGTCTACTTTCAAATTACAGAACGTTGGTAAATGGTCACGCAACAATAATTTCGTGGTGGCGCTAGAAATATTTTACAAATTAATTATTGTTTTGTACAATAACAACACTTCAAACTGTCTAACCATCATTCATTCATGCAGAGTGGACTAGTCTAGTCTAATAAGCAGTGTTCCCTCTAGAATTTTGACTAGTGCGAATCGGTGTTGCTAAATAGTACATGTCCGCGATGTCAACGATGTCCGCGATGTCAACGATGTCCGCGATGTCCACGATGGCTGCGATGTCCGCGATGTCTGCGATGTCCGCGACGTCTGCGATATCAACGATGTTCGCGATGTCAACAATGTCCGCCATGTCAACGATGTCCGCAATGTCAACGATCTGCGAAATTGCGATGTCCGCGATGTTCACGATGTCCGCGATGTCCCAAATAGCGATGTCCGCGATGTCCAATCTGGTAGAGAACGCAGAGCACACTAATTTATAGGTAGGCTATTTATTTAGAGCACTGAAGCAATGCAGTGAATGTAAAGCAAAGCAATAAACACATCGCGGATATCGCAACATGGGACATCGTGGACATCGCGGACATCGTTGACATCGCGGACATCGTTGATATAGCGGTGATCGTGGACATAGCGGACATCGTGGACATCGCGGACATTGCAATTTGGGATATCGCGGACATCGCAATTTGGGACATCGTGGACATCGCGGATATCGCAGTTTGGGACATCGCGAACATCGTGGACATCGCGGACATCGTAGATATCGCGGACATCGTTGACATCGCAGACATCGTGGACATCGCGGACATCGTGGACATCGCGGACATGTACTATTTAGTAGCACCCGTGCGAATTTGCCCAAACGATAAATTCATTGAAATTTTTGCCCAAAGATTTCACTACTTTCAGGACCCCTTTTACAATTTTTTTGCATTAAATTTGCTTTTCCAAGATACTAGCTACAGTCTTGCATTAAAACATTCAAGTTTTTTGTTTTAGTTTTTCAGCTTTGCATTTTTGTAATATTAATTTCTGATTCAAAATCATTAAAATTTACCCAAAAATTTCGCATATTTCTCAAACTTTCTCATTCTAGAGGGAACACTGCTAATAAGGATTGATCTGTGATAGATGTAGACTGTCTGGTACTCATTCACGGCTCAGTGAGTTGGTGCTTGAAAAAATTGTTTGCATTTGCATAGGTTATGGTAGGCTAGGCTACCTACAGGCCTACCCTGTACGGCAGTTGCAGATTCAAAGAGACTGGTACATTCCATTCTTAGCAACATTTGATCTTTCTTATTAAAAGTTGAAGTCAAAAGGTGGGGCACAATCCCCCCTAAATACTCCCATGGCCTTGCAGATTAGACTATCAACACAATATTACAAATCATTTTAATGCTAAGGCCAAAGAATAGAGATAAAAGCAGCCAAAGCCAGAATGCAAAAATTTGATTAGACTACACAGACCCTCGTATTGGAATATTACGGAATTTTAAATTTTGCTGAAATAAATGTACCGGTACGCTGATACACTCACAGCTCACAACTACAGTGCCATTTCAATACAAAAATTGATAAATTAAGTTTAACAGAAGATTAAAATTCAATCATTTTGCATCACCTGGTCCATGTGCTGATTTTTGAGTAATAGTTAGTAGTATCGGTACTTTAATCAGTTGCATGATATAATGCAATGTTCTTCATTTTCTTGCAAATTAGTACCGGTAGGTATAATAATTATCGCTGGTTTTAGTAAGTTTTTTTTGTTGTAGTCTTTGATGTGTTTTTTACTTCTTATATGTCTTATTGCATTTTAGTGAAATAAATCGTGTTGGCATTGTTTTTAGGAAGTGGCTAAAGTTACGTGACCGTAACATTTGCCTCTTTAGTTTATTTTATTACTTTGTCACGCTCTCGTACAATCAGGGAAGCGTGAAGGGATAATAAAATAAACCAAAGAGACAAATGTTACGGTCACGTAACCTTAGCCTCTGCCTTGTTTTTAACATTTCATTTTAAAACAATGAGTGCCAGTTTTGATTTTGGTATTGCAAAAATTTTGGACTTGAGTTCTTCCAAAGCCCAGGAACTTTTGAAGCACATCAAAGCTCTTGGTGTGAAAACAGAGGAAGATTTGAAATATGTTGCAGTCGAGGATTTGACGAAAAATAATTTACTCAATCCTATTCAAGCTCGAAGGCTGAAAGAACATTGGCAACAAGGTTAGTATTGAACCATTATCCACTGTTAAATTGGATTTGATTTAAAAATTAAGTTAAATGTTGTATATACACAGTACAGTTTGGTTGCTGCAACTAAATGCTCTTTGTTTTATTTTTTAAGCTGTATTCACTTGCAAGTCGTTTGTTAAACTGGAAGTTAGACTGGATAGCCTCAGAAAAATTTATCCTTGAGAAGCAGAGAAGAGCTATGGATGTTGTGTAATGAGCTTGCGTAGGATTTTTTAGGTAGAGCTGTGGATGTTGTCTGTATAGTGATGTTCATTTCAGAATTCCAAATCGAATTCGAATAGCAAAAGATTCGAATATATTTTTTGATTCAGGCTATTCCACATAGAATTTTTATAGAATTTGTTAAAACATACTTTGATCACTGAAATTATTGAAAAATGGTTAATTCAGAATAAATTTACTTTAAATACAAGAAAATCTTGTTATGTCATGTTTGGAAAAAAGAAATGTGATGAATTAGACAACATGGTGCTGGTCAGTGATGTTCATTTAACAAAAAAAGAACGTACACTAAATATTTAGGAGTCCAAATTCACAGTTTATTAAATTGGAAACCTCATATTGAAAAGCTGACTTTATCTTTATCAAAATGCATTGGAATATTATTTAAGTTAGAAGACTACATTCCTAGAAGTAACCTTAAGATGGTTTACTTTGCGTTAATAAAGAGTAAACTGGAATACGGAATTACGCTTTGAGGAAACTCAAATAAATCAACCCTTGATAAACTCATCAAGATTCATAACAGGGCTATTAGGTGTATAACTGGTCTCCCTTTTAGAACTGCTTTAAATAAACTGTATGCAAATGCAGGAGTACTAAAAATAAACGAATTGACCTCATTAGAGACAGCCAAATATATGTATAAACTTCATGCAAACATGAAATCCGGCAGCTATTCTATTGATAACATTTCTTTAGTATATCAATACTGTTCATAAATATTGCACCAGACAAGCTGAACATAAAATTATTTTGTGTCAAATGCCTTAACATCAACGTGCCCAAATTGTCTGCTTGTAAATGGTACCAAAATTTGGAATAAACTTCCTCATACTTTTAAAAGTGAACTAAATTTTCGTCAGTTTAAGCACCTTGTTTTTGACTATCTACTAAAAACATACAGTTAGCATAAAATGATTTTTGAATTGAAATTTGTTGCAATTATGCTTACTTAAAGAAAAGTGATTTGTAAATACTGTACAGAAAATGTTTAAATAATAAGTATTGATTGTCTGGAGTGATTTGTTGTACTGCTGGATTGATTTAAATAACAACATTATGAATGGGCCTATGTTCTACACTTTTTGTTGCTGATTATTGATTTAATTAAATGTGTCACAAGATTGTAACGTAAAAAACTGCTGCCTTGATATCAATTTATAATTATATCACAGGGGTAGAGATTAAATGACGAAATGGTCCCTTCCTGCCCCTGCATCACACATAAATTGTTTACCGTATGTTATTTCATATTTGTAATGTCTGTGACACTCTGCACGTGTGTTGTAAAAATAAAGTTCTGTTCTGTTCTGACATTTTAATATGTGAGAAAGCTCAAATGCTGTTGTGCAGTTGATACATCAAAGGCTTTTGATTTTGTGACATTGCGTAAGCATTACCATGCACTGGACAAAATCTTCCAGCGTGGAAAAGCAGATGACCATGGGACTAACCATGAAGCTGCAGCCAGTGCTACAAATGATTCAAGTTGCAATGAGCATGAATGCACCAGTTATTTTAGGCACAATGAAAAATTCTGTGGTGATGTGGCCCAATGGTAGGCCAAGAACCAAGCTCATTATCCCAGATTAGTTCAGAAATATCTATGCATTCCTGCATCATCAGCTCCTGTAGAGCAAGTTTTTCCATTGCAGGTCACACAAAAATGATCTTAGAAGCAGACTCACTAAGGAACTTATGCAAGCGATTAACTTTTCAGTGCGGTATTGCTAATACCTGCAGGAACACAAGGACTGCCTCTCTCAAGAGCACAAGGACAAGTGAGCGCAAGTGAGTTGTTACTAGAGGTTAGGGTTGGCCCTAACCTCTAGTAGCAACGCACTTGCGCCCTTAGCGATCCTTGTGCTCTTGTGAGGAGCAGTCCTTGTGCTCCTGCAAGTTTTAGCAATACCCCTTAAAGTGATAATGCTGCAGTGTTCAGCTGTTGTGAAAGTTTTCTTATTCTGGTTTTTAATGAAAAATTTTTGCTACGTGATCTTGCGCTAGCGCTGGGGTGGGGAACCGGCAAAACACAGCGAGCCCCATTAGTTGCATGATATTTTCAGCGGGCCACATTTCCTCTTCATTTGTAAGTTTTGTCTTGAAAATACGCAATATTTTTGTGGCAAATTTTTAAAACATTCATGCTGAGTTGCTTTTTCTGCAAAAGTTAGACTTTTGCGCGTTTTTTGTTTCATGAAAACAGGATGTATATAGTTGAATGTGAAAAAGTTTTTAAGGAATTCATGTTTTCTATTCTACAATTTCTGTTGTACACTTAATAAAGTCCTGACAAGGGCCGCATTCAAACTTAAGCGGGCCGCAGGTTCCCCACCCATGAGCTAGCATATGATTGTAGTGTACAAAATGATTTGAAAAGGTGATTTGAAATTCTAGATTCGAAACTTATGATTTGGATTCGATTCGAAATCACTAGAGATTCGGCTATGAAAATTCTTGGTTGTCTACCACTCTTAAGATAGGGGTTAGTGTTAGTTCCATATCACGTGACTTGAAAAACTTTGACTGTGATTTTTGAAAAGATGTTTTTTATTTTTGTGTTTTTTGGGTGACTTTCAGCACAAAATGCCACACTAGTCAAGTAATTGTAGGAGAAATCAATTTTACATGAGGACGATGAGGTCTTCAAAAATTTCACAAGGTTTCCCAATTATTAACTGTTCAGATTGCAAAAAGAGGGAGTTGAGAGTAGATGAAGCACAATGTACAAAAAGGCAGAGAATTTCATTATCTGATATTGATGGGACAGAGTATCATGCTTCATCATCCTGCAGAATTGGTAAGTTCGCATATGAAGGAGTTTAAAAAGATAACTAATTCATATATTGCTGTGGAAATAAATTTAAAAGCCCTATACTAAAGCAATGTTATGGAATCAAAAATTGTAGATCAAGTTAATCAGGGTTGGAAAAAACCCAGGGTTTAAAAAAAAACGGCTCACATGGGTTTTTGGGGGTTTTTCATTTTTTTTTTGTTTTTTTTTTCGGGGAGAGATTGTAGCAACTAGGAATGTACTGTATATACTAGACTGTACTTTGTAATAACCGCAAAGTTATATCTATAAAGTTGCATTGTTTTTATTCAATCTATGAAGTTTTTTTTTTTTTTCAAATAGCTGATGCTATAACAATGATTGCTGTTGGAATATTGACAGTGTTAAACATTCACTGAAACATCACAAAAAATTGCATGCTATGTAGCAGTGTTCCCTTTAGAGTGACAAATTTGAGAAACATGCGAAATTTTTGTGCAAATTTTCCTGATTTTGAACCAGAAATTAATATTATAAAATGCAAAACTAAAAAACTTAAACAAAAAACTTGAATGTTTTAATGCAAGACTGTAGCTTGTATCTTGGAAAAGCAAATTTAATGCAAAAAAATTGTAAAAGGGGTCCTGAAAATAGTGAAATCTTTGGGCAAAAATTTCAATGAATTTATCGTTTGGGCAAATTCTCACTGGTCAAAATCCTAGAGGGAACACTGCTATGGAGTATTAGGAGCAGTGTGCGATTACCTAACACTAGGTGCACATTGGTTTATGGAAACAGTAGTTACAGTTGCAAAATAGAAAAATGTTTATTAATTCGGCTGAAAATCGTGAGAGGTTAAATAATATTGATATTGAACCTTTACACAATATAATTTGAGGAGATCATAATCCAGCAAAAACAGTTGCAAAATAATTAATGTCTTACGACATCTTAGACAACGAGCTATAAGCATGTGAAGAGTAGCATGATTTTTAAATTCTGTACATCTTAACGACATGTTTGGACATGTCACACTGTCAGAATTAAAATGCGGTTAAAACAATTCACATACTGTGACAGAAACTTCTGCTAGGTACCACTTGTGTCCGTATGTTGCAATCACTTTAGCTTGAAAGAACCAGACTGTTTTAGATTTGGGGTAAAATGTAAAGCCAATATCGAAAGCAGTGGTACCACGCCTTGTGATTTTGATTTCGATCTTGTGAATTTTGGGCATAATCTTGTGATTTTTCATTGCAACAATGTTTGGTCGGTATATCAAGAAAAAATGCTTAAATCGGCTGTTTCAGTAAAAAGTTTTCAACAGATCGACTTTAGAATGTGTGGTGCTAATGCTGGTACAGGTAACCTGTTACAGTGCGTGGTATTATCTGTGAAGGGAACTGAACAGTGAAGAAAACTGTTAGCTGTGGGCTTAGTGTTTAAGTGAAGTTAGCGTTAAATCTGAATTTAAAGGGGTCCTGCTAAAACCTGCAGGAGCACAAGGACCGCCCTTGCAAGTGAGTTAGGAGCACAAGGACCGCTAGGGGCGCAAGTGAGTTATTACTTTGCATGGCTTAGCACCTACAAACTACTTGATCGATTTGAACCAAATTTCAAAGCCCACTCGATAACTCAGAGATTCGTCAAAATTACTTCTGCAGATGGTGATCGCTGTTTCGCTAGAGCAGCAGCAGACTTGTGGAATATTTTACCCAAAAAACTGCAACAATCGGACAGTACAGCAGTTTTCAAAAATAATTTAAAAACACATCTTTTCTCTGTGGTATATTTAGATTAAAGCGCTGCGAGCCTTTGTGTAAAGTGGATGCAGCGCGATAGAAGTGTGCTATTATTATTATTATATTATTATTACTAAGGGCCCTAACCCCTAACTCTAACTCTTAGTAATAACTCACTAGTCAGCTAGTGGTCCTCGTGCTCCTATAACTCACTTTTGAGGGCGGTTTTTGCACTTCTGCAGGTTTTAGTAATACCGTTTAGAGGTGGATTTTTGGTAAAAAGTTACTCTTGTTTTGAGCATATTCTGATAATTACGGTTTTACCTACATCTAACACCACTATTTTGTTAATATGTCACATTCAGTCACAAGCTGGTGTTGTGTAGAAGTCGGCAGCGTGGCGCAGTCGTTCGAAGCGTTGTTTTTACAACAACCTTAATCGCAAGGGCAGTGGTTCAACTCCCAACCTAGTCTCGTTGTTGCGTCGTTGGATAAGATGCATCACAATGATTATCTCTGCTTGGTGGAATCTGGCAAGCAGCAAATTAAAGAAGTCACAGGAAGTTCAACCGAAAAACTTGGAAACAAAGGCAACTCCTTAGCGAGTCTGGATTTGTCCTACGCATACCGCCACCGCCGCTTTCTCGTGATAGGAGGGTAAAGATGAAGAAATCATGATCATCATCAGTTGTGTATGCGGTATTTTTTTATCCAAGTGGCATTTCTTTTTGCTATGCCATTAAAGTTGCGTTCAATCTGAATTTTGATTTGTGCCTTTTACAAGTTCGTGTTCGTTTTCACTGTTGTTAAGCATGATTGCAATTTTATCTGAAATTATCGTGTAGTGTGCTTGTTTTTTCTTTGATATTGTGCATTGCGGTTAGTGTTTTGTTAAGCTTTTGAAATTGTTTTATCTGTTAATTTTAATGTCTCACGTTATTATCAACCTAAAGTTACTAGGCTTACATAAAATTAGTTGTTTTAAGTTTTTGGTTACATTTGCTTTTTAAGCTAATCACCTCTAATAAATAAAAATTTTGTGACTGAGTAATCATTTAATTTTTTTGGAGTTCAGCATTAGAAACAAACACATTATAGCTTTCTTTTACAAAGTGTATGTACCGTATTTATTCAATTATAACGCGCACTCGTGTATAACGCGCACCCTTAAATTTTGAATGAAAATTGGTATAAAATTCTTTTTTTATTTTTTCTCTACTAACTACTGGTAAGCACATAAGGTAACAACTCACAGCATGAACAAAAATTTATTAAAAGCATACAGTAATTCAAAACCCTTCACAATCGGATTCAGTCTCTGATTCATCAAACAACTGTTCGATTTCTGTTTGGGTTATGTCTAAATCAGTGTCCCAATCGGCGGGAACATCACTTTCAACCTCTTCTTCTGACCCCGATTTTGAATCCCACAACAGGTCGTCTTCTGTACCATCCATTCTATTGCTAATGCCCGTCTTTAAAAAACTTTGCGAGCGCACGCACGTTTCAAATGTTAAAAACCACATTTTCAATACCGCATTTCTCAGACCTCGTGTATAACGCGCAGCATTGATTTTTGCCTAAAAATCAGTTCAAAATTTTGCGCGTTATAATCGAATAAATATGGTAGTTCAAAAGTGTTGATTCAGATGTGATAACAGACCTCAATTTGGCAGTAAAAGTCAGTAAAAGTTTGGTTTTATAAACTTGTGATTTTGAGTCCAAATCTTGTGATTTTTTTTCAAAAATCTTGTGATTTTTAAAAATTTTCTGTAGCAGCATTGATCGAAAGGAAATAGCTGAGGAAGTAGGGAAGAAGTACAAATCTATGATCAGGAATTCTTCTGCAGTACCGTAGTAAAAGAAATGTTGCCGTGTTCCACATTTTACTGATATTTAAGAAGCTATGGATATTTAAGAAGATATTTAACCCTTGTTCGGCGGCATAATTTTACACCGCTAACATGCGGCATAGGTACGATTGTACCTAGACATTTTGTGGGTAATTTGTTGCGGTAGGTATATTTTCTGAAACATCTAAAGTTAACTCGAACAGTAAATTTTTCAACACCACACGATGCTAAGATAGTTCTCTACGAGATGGTTGTACAACTGTGTCACGTGACCCGCTCGTCACGCATGAATTACCAGGTACGCTACGAATTGCTCCCCAGGAGCAGATTAGATTAGCAGTTGAAACGACATGAGGGCAAGTCAGCTAGAGCGGAGAAGTGTGGGAAAAGGTGCTGGGGGTCAGGGGGAGGTGGTAGAGAGTGTGGGAGAGTGTATGGGGTGAGTGTGGAGAAGTGTGTTGGGTGTGGTGAGGTCTGGGGAAAGAGATAGGAGAGTGTGTGGGGAGAGGTTAGGAGAGATGTGGGGAAGTGTGTTGGGGTGTGGGGAGAGATAAGGGGAGATGTGAGGAGAGGTGTGGGGGGAGGTGTTGAGAAAGGTTTTGAGGATGAGGTAGAGTGTGGAGGGCAGGGCCGCGAACTCGATCGATTTTTAATCGAGTTCGAGAGATATTTGCAAGCCCGAGTTGGAGTTCTAAGAATTTTGTTTTTTGAGTTCGGCAAAAATGAACGAATTCAGCGAGTTTAAGTTCGAGTTCGCAGCCCTGGACTTTATAGGGCGCAATGGCATGAACAAATAAACGACATCCAGCTTTTCTTATGGTAAAATCATAACTTCAATTTACACGGATTGTGACTATTTGAACAACAAACTACATTTCGTAGTGATCTTTTATTTCTTTTCAACAATTTAAATATTTTTCTAATGAACTCTAATCAGTTTTGTACGAGTTGAAGTTCGAGTTCAGAAAAAAATATCAAGTTCGAGTTCAGCAAAATGATCGAGTTCTTGCGAGTTTAAGTTCGAAGCTCTGGTGGAGGGTGTGGCAAAGTGTGTTGAGGTGTGGGTAAGTGTGGTGAGAAGCGTGTGGAGGAGTGTCAGGTGAGTGTGGGGTAGACCGACCCAAATGTAGGAAAATTTTTAGTTTCCTTCTGTGTTGTGACTTTTCTGCTTGGATTTTTTGCGCTGAGTTTAAAAATGTGCGTAAAATTTTTTTGGGGTGAAGAACTTATTAGTTATTTGCAGTTCGCCTAGCAACAACTTTTGATAAAAACAACAAAAATCGTTTTTACCAGATCTTATGAAATGGGCATTTTTTTATTTAAATTGTGTAAAGCACTCTTTCAGCTGAACAATTTAAAAAAAAAAATTTTTCAAATCCATCGATCAGTTTCAGAGTTATGGCTATTTAAAATAAATATTTTGCGTCACGCTCGAATGATTTTTTATGATAACTTAACACATAGCCTTAGGAAAACAGTGAAAGTTGCTCTTGTGGGGTTTTTGGAGGTAAGGAATTGAAAAAAGTCGATGACAAACATGTCAGAGAAACAGAAAAAGATGTTCAAAAAACGTCATGCATGAATGATTTTGTTTGTTTGTGGCAACTAGGTTTTGCTTTGAGGTTTAGTTGAGATAAACAACGTTTACTTACAAAATCTTGTTTTATGTATCTGTCTACATGTAGTAGTAGTAGTGTCTTTTATTTCTGCACCGTCAAAATAAATTAACACAGCAATATAGGATTTCAAATACAAACGGACACAGAAAAGGGAAGAAGCGACAAAACGATTAACGTTGTAACATGCTAGTGAGAGTGAAACTTGAAGATGAGGGGATTAGTAGGCATGGTCGCAACACCCGATTAATTTAAAATAGGGTAAAAAAGCAAACATATGACGGCGAGATAAAAAAAGACACTGGAGAGAAATATCAGTAGTATTTACGGGCTTATAGACATGTGTATATAAGCCCGTAAATACTACTGATAGTCTCCTCTAACTCCGTCATCGAGCACTTTTTGAAAAACTGATTCCAACCACGACACGTGTGTGTAATATTAATTGCGCAATAGCAACTTGTCAAGTTAGTTCGTAAGTCAATTGTAGTTTGAATAGTAATTTGAACATGCTTATATTTGAATCAGCCACCTTTTGATTATTCTTTATGTTTGTGAATTACTGTGTAGTAGCTATAGTGTACCGGTACCACGTATTTGAAATTAACGAATCAAGGTGTGTGTGTATTCACTATTCGTGTTGATTTGTTTTTCTGTTTTTTGTTTTTTCAGCGTCCACTACTTACGTGAGCAAAGATGGTAAGTTGAAACAAGTTCTCTTGTGGTAACGCTGCCATTCCATTCTTTATGTGCTTTTTGTTTGTGTGATTTTGAAAAATTTCGTCTTGGTTTTAATCAAAGTCGGAGTAAATTAAAATCGATTCCATGATGCTGGAGAATTTGCTTGATACAAACAACTGTATCTAAATGAACAGGAAAATGTTACCAAACAAAACAGTGAGTTTAAGAATGTATTGGTTGAAAATTGTGCACCGTTTCATGAGTCAGCTATTTTGTTCTTAGCGACTATTTAATGAATTTTTATGATTAGCTGATAATCAGTTCAAAAAATGTATTAATTTTGTATGTGCAAAAACGTACTTGTTGTGGTTGAAATTGCACTGTCATGCAGTGAAGGTCTGAGAAAGCGGTTAAATTTTTTCGAATACTTTTAGTATTGATGTAGTGTTTTGGCGTATTGATAATTTTTTATTTTTGTTTAGGGGAAGATATTACCCAAGAAGTGATAGACAAGTATAGTGAGTGAAGTTGTTATTTTTCCCTGTGTGATATTTGTTGAGTGCGCGACTATTTGGCAACATGATCGACTCGGTGTTAAGAACCAAACCTACACTGACTCTGAATGTAGCCCGAACCCTGAACCAAACCCGATCCCTAAAACCCTGTCTCAACCTCGGTCGGTCACACTACTTAATTGGTGCCTAATAGTTTTCTCCTTTTAATCCCATGAAATTCTTATCTTACACTCACTTGCATCTTCAAATAAAAGTGCTTGTTGATTTCAGAATTGTTCCATAATATTTTTGGGTAATAGAACCAGAAATATTTTGGGGGCAGTTTTGAAAGGTTCATGTGTATTTACGAAATTGATTCAAGAATTATTTCAATGCTTTAGGCCAGTGTTTCTCAAACTATGGGCCGCGAAGCCTTCAATAGAAACCGAGAAGAAACATTGCACTTCCATTTTTTTTTTAAATAATGTTGTGTTTAAGTCTGCGAGGGAGCACCATGCAGACACAACGCAATAATGGTATTTCCGTATCAATTGTCTATGTTTTTTGGTTTTATCTATGACATCACAAACCTCTGCAACTCGGGTTTTACCGACTACTAAATGCTAGCGTACTAGGTTCTATTTCTCGAAAGCTAAACCAAAGGATGTCAAAAAGAAAGTACAAGTCAGACTTCTTGCGCTTCGGATTTACACCAGTTCGTGATAAGAGCGGTAGGGAATGTCCACAATGTGTTCTATGCCTCGAAATTCTATCCAATGAGGCTCTGAAAGAGAGCAAGCTAACTAGGCACCTACACTCGAAGCATCCTGAGGCTTCCAAGGAGGGCGTTGAGTTCTTTCAAAGGAAGGAGGCGAATGTAAAGAAACAGAGGCTCAGTTCTCCGCAAAACCCGTTTTTCCAGAAGTCAAAAAATGCGGTGATGGCCTCATATCAGGTTTCGCTTCAAATTGCCCGGAAGAAGGCAGCCTTTAGTGTGGGTGAAGAGCTGATCAAGCCGGCGGCAATCGATATGGTTCGGCAGATGTGTGGCAAAGAGCAAGCTGCAAAACTGGCATCGGTGCCACTTTCAAATGACACGGTTCAGAGGCGGATTATGGACATGTCATTGGACGTGAAGGAGCAAGTTATCAAAAAAATTAAGGGCTCTGGCGACTTTAGCTTGCAACTCGACGAGACTACAGATGTTGCAAAGTGTGCTTAACTACTGACGTACGTTCGAATCAGTGGTCCAGATGATCTAGAGGAGCATTTCCTGTTCTGCAAACCCCTGGAGACGACAACGAAGGGAATTGACATTTTCAACCTTGTTGATTCCTTTTTTATGGACCATGGTATCGAATGGGCCAACTGTTTCTCCATCTGTTGTGATGGGGCACCATCTATGCTGGGAAGTCGGAAGGGCTTTGTTACCGAAGTAAAGAAGAAGAATCCTGCCATTATAATTATGCACTATTTGTTTCACCGAGAGAACTTAGCGAGCCAGAAGTTAAGTGGTGAACTGAGTGAGGCTTTGAAGGATGTTGTGACTATTGTCAACTTCATCAAGGCTCGTGCATTTAACACGCGACTTTTTAATGAATTGTGTGAGGAGATGGGTTCCGAGTTCAAGAACCTGCTGTTTCACTCAGAAGTGCGCTGGCTGTCAAAGGGAAAAGTCATCGAAAGAGTTCAGAAGCTTCAGGTTCAAGTCGAAACTTTTCTACATGAGAGAAATCTGACCTTGTCTCTCAACTTTCGAAGTATTCAGTGGAGAGCGTGTTTAGGCTATCTGGGTGACATCATGGCCGAATTGAATCAACTGAACCTGTCCATGCAGGGAAAGCAGAAGATCCTCATCGGCACCGTTGATAATATCTCGGCTTTCAAAGACAAGCTTTGCCTCTGGAGTGCAAGGGTGGAGAAAAACAAGTTTGCATCATTTCCAAATCTCAACTTAATTCTCGAGGACGCAAATAATGATGCAGTTCAGGAGAAAATGAAACAGATAGTCCTCACCCATCTCAAGAACTTGTGCGTCCAATTTGACAAGTACATTCCAGAGAAAATGAAAGAATTCGAGTGGGTGAAGAATCCGTTTACATTTGCCATTGACCCAGATGATGACAGGCTTCAGTTCAGCGAAAACATGATTGAACTTCAAAATGACACCGGGTTTAAACAGATGTTTCAGACCACGTTCCTAACTGAATTCTGGACAAATGTTAAGAAGGAGAAGCCACTTCTGTGGCATGAGGCGAAGTACGTACTTCTGCCTTTTCCAACCTCATATGTGTGAAGCCGGCTTCTCTCAGCTGTCGGTGCTGAAAATTTCCATTAGAAATCGCCTCAATATTCAGCATCCGCTCCGCTTAGCTGTGTCCAACATTGAGCCATGCCTTGAGAAGCTAACTCGGGTGTCGAAGTGAAATACGGTAAACATGTGTTATGTATACTGCTACTGATTGTTTCTGTAAGTGCTGTTTCGTTTATGAATAAATATGTGCATTACAACAGCAATATTATGCCAAATTGCGTGTGGGCCGCAAAAGCCATTTTAGCAAAAAATAGGTGAATTTTGGACCGCGGGGAGAAAAGGCTGGAGAAACACTGCTTTAGGTACTTTTAATTCGAAGCCTTTTAATATGTTCCAAGTTTGTTTTTGCAGTTCATACTTCAAAATTTTTGTAAGTTTTTTGAGGATCAGTTTTGAAATAATGTATTTGTTGCAGTGGCGTTGGAAGTATGATACTTCTAAGTAGGGGGGCTGAAATTTGTGTTACCATATCAACGTCTGTTATCGGAACCCCCTTCTTGTTATCGGAACACACTGACACATCGTACATAGTAATATAATCTTAGATGTCAAATTTCTTCTCTGGTATAAATATCCTTACTATAGTAGTTGATTTTCTTCTCTAGCAGTTTTGTAGTTTGCGAGATACAGTTTCGCTACGTGGAAGCCAAAAGCTGAACTAAAGAACATCATAAATTTTGACTAAGCCTGCATACTAACTACTAAAACAATACATTAGCTTTTCAGTAAGTTAAAATATCATATTTTTTACTTTCTTTCAGTGGTTTCACGACGGCTTCTGTGCTCGCGTTCAATTTCCATCAAAATTACTTACTCTTAATAAAATGTACTGGTATGCAAAAGACGCATGACTTATAAACTTTTATGGTTGTCTAATTGTCTTAGTCTCAGGCTCCTAGGAAATTGAACTTTATTGCAGATGTCAGTACATTACAAAAAATAAGACAAAGACATGAAAAAAAAACAGGAACGTTACAATCCATCCACTGACACCTACAGGGAACTGCGAAGTGACCGCGCAGGAGGGTCTTCGAGTCAGCAGACCCTGATTATATTACAGAAGTTACATTGCTCATTATTATTAATAATTTTCTTTTTTTTTTCATTTAGCAATTACCCGAACAAAACCTAAAACGAAAGCAAAACAGAAATAACGTATGTACAATAATTAAAAGGAAGAAATACCCAAATTTCGGTAATAATTCAACAAAGTGTGATATAATTGGTTTAATACCCAAATCACGTTGCAATAAATCATTATCGATACATATCAAAAATAACAACGAACCATGTCTAAGGAAATTAATACAATACGAATACATCGTACATGCAATGACAGATACAATAAAGATAAGTAAATGGGGATATAAGGAGGGGGGATTAATACTAGGGTGTATATTTATTCAAGAAAAATTGCTTTAACTTTATTTTAAACGATTTTATAGATTTACTAAGCTGAAGTTCAATAAGAAGCGAATTCCAAAACTTGGTCCCGT
The DNA here is from genome assembly GCA_964006365.1 of Trididemnum miniatum. Classification (NCBI taxonomy): domain Eukaryota; kingdom Metazoa; phylum Chordata; class Ascidiacea; order Aplousobranchia; family Didemnidae; genus Trididemnum; species Trididemnum miniatum. The sequence goes on along the minus strand of OZ023242.1, from coordinate 12,169,065 downwards.
GATACTTAATTGAATTCTGAAATTTATTCGTTTTGTAAAAAAGTTGTCACTCTTTGCTCCGTTGGTTAATTGATGGCGTTTGGTATTTGAATTGGAGAAAAAGCGACTAAATAGAGAAGGGAGCAATTGCTTATTAAACTTCAATCTAATAACAGCAGACTCAAACTTGAACATATCAGGCAGTTTTAAAATTTTAAATTTCAACTATTAAGGTGATGCTCTTTCATTCCATTTGGCACCTCCAATGATTTTAAGAGCCTTATTTTGTAAGACTATTATTTTCTTAAGATAAGATCTAAAGGTTGAATTCCAAACTAATACACTATATTTTAAGTGAGATTGGAATATCGCATGATATAAAGTTAGCATGGCTGCAGTCGACAAAAATGGCTTTACTTTGGCCAAGATTCTGACAGACCTAGAAAGTTTATTTATCAAAATTTTTATATGCAAATCAAATGACTGACAGTAATCAATGGTGACACCTAAGTATTTTGTTGAGCTGACTAATCCTAAGTCGGAATTCGGATACGCTGAAGAAGTTTTGAGCTTATTGTTCAAATTATGTTTCGGGTCAAGACTCATGCTATTTGACTTAGATAAATTAGGCGATAACTTGATTGCTTTCAACCACTTATTTACATTAGTGACTTCCGTTTCAATTTTGTGATTAAAATTTTCAAATTTACATCTTCTAAGATCAGGCAAGTGTCATCTGCAAATAATCTTGGAAAAGTTGATGTAATACTGGAAATATCCTTAACATATATGGTAAGCAAAAGAGGACCAAGAACTGATCCTTGCGGCACTCCATAAGTGATAAGGAGGGCGATTTTTTCGTGACCTAAAAAACTTAAAAACGTGACTATATTTTTGCAAAAAAGTAACCAAAAAGTGACTTTATTTTCAAAACAGCACAAAATGAAAAATAACAGCAGTGTGTGCTAAAAAGCAATAAAACAGTTTCAATTAGTGCTCAAGTTATAGTGCACGCACTTATTGTGCATAACATTCTTTGGCGAAATTTTTCTGTCTTTGGCAAGTCGCTTGTTCTCCATGAAAAACTGCGTTCTGCTGCAGTCTTTGTTGGTTGGCATCTTTGACGCAAGTCATGTACAGCAGGAGCAACTTCTTTGCGACTCCATTTGGTAAAATCTATCATATCATTTTTTTAAAAAACTCAAGCAATGCAATTACAGTCGCTCCATACCAGTGGCGCACCCAAGATTTAGCAAGAATTGGCCAAAACCGGTGGGCCGCCGATGTCTAAGGAGCTTCATTGGTGCTCCGCTCCTACCAAACAACGTTACTTAAGGTTTTTACGTAAAAACACTTATTTTAGCACACTTTTTGCTGATATGAATTACCGCTGATATGTTTTCTAGCTCAAAAAAATTTTAGAATTATCTCAAGTTAATTCTGATAATTTTGGTCAGGCCTGCCTGCAATAACTTTTTTTTTCTTCAATCGTTGTTGTAAACCAGCATTTCAATTATACTCATCTACGATGTTCATTCTAACCCTTCGGTTTTGAAATAGACAAAAATTGGTATAGGGGACTCTATCTGTTAAATTACCGCTGCTTTTTTTGTTGAATGTTAACATAAATCCCTCATTTAAACCAAAGAAAATTTTAAAATTAAATGTTTACTATCGTACGCCCTGAAAGCTATTTTGGTTTTGGTAGACATATTATTATGTGTTACAAGCCACTATCACGTCATAGAGATTGGAATGTTATGAGCGCCCGTCCATTCGCTTTTCGCTTAGTCTAATCTTTAAAAAAATATGTTGCTGTTCTGAGCGAAAACTAGTCAATGGAATAGTTTAATCAAGCGTTTGAAAATTCAAAGCGTTGACATCGCAAAGATACCATTGCATTACTGCAAGATAAAGGGCTTCATGTTAGGTATATAATTACCTTAATGCATAATGCAAATTGTAAATCCATTCCAATTGTAGCTGGAAAAGATAAAAAAAGGAAAATTGGGCAAAAAATAGCACGAAAAACTTTGTAACCTGAAAAATTAATTGTAACCTAAAAACACAAAAAGTAACTTTTCGTAACTTTATAACTTCTTAAATACTGGCCCCACACCCGTGAAATTTTGGTATCACGCTTCTTGTGTTAATTGTTGTCAGCAAAAAGAAGTAACTTTGTGACCATAAATCGCCTTAGTGATAAGTTGATTACCGGATTGGATTGGATTACCGGATTGGATTTCTTACCGGATTGGGAGTTGTGTAACGACACATATTGAAATCTGTTAGTTAAAAAGAAGAAAAGATCAAGAGCGACGCCACGAATGCCGTAATGTTCTAACTTGTGGATAAGAATTTCATGTTTCACAGTGTAAAACGCTTTTTTTAGATCGAGAAAAGGTAAAGCTGTATAATTAGTATGATTTATATTATCGTAACATGATGTTACTACATGTAACAAAGCATGGGTTGTAGAATGATTGCGTCTGAAACCAAATTGAGTAGGTAATAATAAAATAACGAATGTTTTTCAAGAAAAGCTGTAGTTCTTGAATAAATAAGTTTTTCAAAAATGTTTGAAAATGGCGAAAGAATTGCGATTGGTCGGTAATTACTGTAGTAGTGTCAGTTTTAGAGCCCGATTTAAAAAACAGGAATAACTTTAGCGATTTGTCGGTTTCTCTATTTGTGGAATAGTAAGTAAGGCACTGTGGTATAGTATGGCAGAACTGGGCTATAGGACGTTTGGGGCACTAGAGTAAAGGGGCCCATATAAAGATATAAATTTCGGGTGAATGGCCCTCAGGGTAAATGTGCCTCAGGCTTAATTTAGGGCAAAAGGACCTCAGGACAGGACGGTTGAAACAATAAATAGGCCCTAGGAATAGGATGTTAATTTGGGGCACTGGGGCATATCCTATGCATAAATGGGGCTCTAGGACCAATGGGCCTCAGGGCATTTGGGGCAGTACCGAAGTTTTCCACTTAATGTACCCCCCCAGTTAATGTACCATGGGTATATTAACTGGAAACAGGCGCCTATTAATGTACCATAGGCGCCAAAGTTTTGTTCAGTTTGAATGTCAATTAATAGGTTTTTGTTACAAAAGCCATTGTGACAAAACAATTTTGGTCCCTGCATGATTAGCGCATGTAAAGTTTGTGATAAAAACATGCGTATGAGGTGTAAAAGGGGCCATTATTCCAACATTGTGACGTGATAAAATTTAGAGCAAACTTTTATTCCGCAAAGTTTTTATCTTAATTTCTTTTGAAAATGTTGTCCAACCGATCAAAACGCAGAGATATTCCAGTAGAAACAAAGTTGGAAATAGTGAAGCGCCACAAAAGCGTTAAATATTTGTACCAACTAGAAAACTTTATGAGCATTGATTGTTTTCATCAACAAACATCGTCTTATTATAAAAAAGCTTTTTGAATTATGTTGTCAATGAAAGTGTTTAAAAAAATTGTCGGAATAAGCACATATTGTGTGTTTCCACTTAATGTGCCATGGTACATTAACCTGAACTAAACTTATTTTGAAATTTTGTTATTTTCCAGTTAATGTACCCGATACATTAAGTGGAAAACTCCGGTAGGGGATCTGGGTCTCAGCATGTTTTGGTCCATGGGACAAACGGGTCTTAGAACGGTTGGGACGAAAGGGCCGTTTGAAGCTCTGGGGCATATGGGATTTAGCACATTTGGAGTATTATGCACATTTACTATGCCATACTATTCCATAAATAGAAACATCCGCAATTTGTAAGCAGTCTGGGAAAATGCCCAGAGTAAAGCAGGTGTTGAAAAAATAAGAAAGAGGAGCAGCAAGGATATTAGCAGCGACTTTTAAAAAATTAGAGGATACTTCATCATGTCCACATGATTTGCTATTTTTGAGAGAGTTTATCTGATGAAAGATTTCAGTGGGGGTTGCGGGAGAAAGAAATAAACAAGAAGAAACTCGCTTATGTAAGTAGCTATTGAATATATTAACACTGCTGCAATCAAGAATTTTTCCAGCCAGAGTCTTGCTCACATCACAAAAATAACCATTGAAAATATTTGCCATTGATGTTGGGTCTGTTATATTTGAATCATTGTGCTGCAACATTTCAGGAGCAGAAGACTTTTTGCAGGAAGAAATTAGTGACTTTATTAGGCGCCAGTAACGATAGCAATTGCTTTTTGATTGCTCAAAGTCAAATTTAGAATGTTGTTGTTTCGCCAGAAATTTTATTTTGGTTAACTTGTTCGAGTATTTGTAGAATTGTTTATGAGAATCATTGCCGTTAATAAAATGGGTTTTGTATAAGCGTTGTTTTGTTTTAATTGATTTAAAAATGCCAGAAGTAATCCAAGGTTTAATCTTCAGTTTTCGTTGACTTCGTGTCAGTTTTAGTAATGGAGCATGTTTGTTGATAGCGTGAGTAATAGTCACGATAAATTTATTGAAGACATGGTTAAAGTTGTCTATACACAAGTTATCATGTAATTTTAAAGATGAAGAGAATTGATCGTATAAATCGGTGCAAAATTCATCAGGTTTAAAATTAACAAAATTATGTTGATATACTGCTTGGGAAGTTTTCTTTGAAGCTATAATAGAAACTATGCAAAAGATAGGATAGTGATCAGACAGATCTGCTCTAATAACACCTGGCTTCGAAGTACGAAGGTTGTCATTTGTAATTATGTGATCAATTATGGTAGCGGAACTATTAGTGACTCTAGTTGGAAGAGTGATAAGAGGAAAATATCCGTGGCTAGCTAACACATTAAGATAGTCGAATGCATGTTAAGGTCACCAATTAAGAACACTTTATTGTTTTTTAAAAGGTCCAGGTATTGATCTAAAGTGTCCAAAAAAGTATTTGCATCATTTTGGGGGTGTCGATAAATGGTTCCTATGACAATGTTTGACTGACAAAGTTCTATCCAGATATTTTCACAGCCTTTTATGTCAATTTTAAGATCAGGAAGATATTCAAATGCTATACTGACAGCAATATAGATGGCAACACCTCCTGCAGTAGTTGGTGAATCATTATGTAGCAGATGGAATCCAGGCAAATTAACGTTGATGAGAGGCCCTTGTTTCAATCTGGTTTCCGAGATGCAGATAATATCAGGAGTTTTGTCGAAAGAATTTAAAAACTTATTAAGGGATTCATAATGTTTTTGAAGATGCCTAATGTTAATTTGAGCCATAAATAAATCATTCGCCATAGCCTTGTTTAAAGGAGGATAATCATCATAATAATTACACTTATTTGTATTGCTAGTTAAGGAATCAACTATAGCATTCACTAGGTCAAAATCATCCAAATTATCAGATACAGAATTAATTTTATCTTGTGAATTGAAATCTTAGTTCGAGCATCGTTAAACAAGATAGGCCTACGACATTCAATCACAAAATAGGCAGCGCTTGCCACTACTTTATGAGCGAGAGATCTTCAGAACTTTTAGCAAACAAAGTTTCAGAATCATCAAATTTCTTCATGTAAATGTTGCCATTCATAGACCAATAGAACTTATAGTTCATCTTTTTAGCCTTCACCTTAGTTTGCCAAAACAGTTTCTTGCGCAACTGCGTCAGGTTTTCATTCACATAAATTTTTTCCGTTCCAGTAACAGAAAATTTGGACGAGTCTATAGATCTCAATAGATTGCGATTAGCAAACAGCTTATTGCAGACGTCGCGGTTGACAAATCGCGCTATAATTGGTGGATTGGCGTTTTTGTTTTTGGGGTTAACCGGCAATCTGTGAGAGGTTGATATGTGACAGCGCAAAACTTCGACGTTTAGCAAATTTCCTGTTTTTCTGACAATAGCATTTGTGTCCTCTCCATCATGCATTGGCTCCCCAACGTTTTTGATATTTTGTCGGCGCCCGTATTGCTTTATTTCATCCAATTTTACAGATTCTTTCACACTTTGTTCTTTTACTTTAGTTGCCTGGGATTTTAGTGTTGCAATCTCTTTTTCTTGAACTTGATTGATAAGACAGAGTTTATCGTAGTCTACCTTAAGGGAATCATATTTCTTGCAAATAAATTCTTGACTGTTTTTGATTTCATTGACTTCAGACTTTATAAATTTATTTCCTAGTCATATTCCATTTTTAATGTTGCAACCGCTTGATCTATCAGATCTTGGACAGGTTTAGACGATTTTTTTTCTGGTGATCTGCTGGTTCGAGTACTGTTTTTCTTAGGATTACCCATGTTAGTTCGTGACGTTTTCTTGTTATCAAGGTAGGCTGAGCTACTGGACCAAGCTAATAAATCTTCACTTTTTCTTGTACAATTACTGAAATTCGCTGTTTCTCCACGTGCTATCCAAAGTCGCCAGTTATTTAACTTGACTCCTGTTACCAACCTAGCGTCAAAAACGACTTTATTACTGGATTTTAGCTCTTCAAACACAGAGCAAAAACCTGCACTGCTACTGGTATCTTTCCAAAACTGAAAAACTTATTCAAATAGAAAGAACTTAGGAAGAACCGGCGAGCTAATTCTAATTTGATATTTTGTTGTTTCGCTGTTATTTCCCCAAAAGTTTCTTTTATAATTGGAAAAAATTCAACTGTGACATCGTAAGCTCTAAGAGCTTTGTACACGAAGTTACCAGAAAATCCAACAGTTTCTGCGATTTTTTCTTCTTTGTCACAAAGTTGCAAAAGTTAGTACTGTGCGTAGGTTTAATTGATGGTATCAATGAAGAAAAGAAACGAATAACAAGTGACGCCTCGAGCCATCGTTGAAGTGCAATAGGGTGTAGCCTACTGTAGTTATAAATTTTTAAAAGAGGGGGGGCTCAAAATTTCCATGGAGGGGCTGAAAAAATATAGGGGGGGCTTCAACCTCCCTCAGCCCCCACTTTCCTACGCCCTTGATTTGTTGTTTTACATAAGATCGTAAGAGCCGATCATTAGCGATTAGTATCAAGTTGCAATCTAGATTAACAGTAAGTATAATTATTAACTTGTGTAACTTGCTGTTAATATCAAACAATGATGTTTAGGTGGACAATTGAAGTCGCTGTTGTTGGAGGAAGCAAAATCCAACCGCGAAGTAGAGCATTTTTTTGACACCGGACGTGATATCAAAATCGCTCCTCTTCAGATTTCCAAATCCTCTCCTTCCAGCGACACAATTGGTCGCTATATCACCAGAAAGGAAGTTTCCCAGTTGTATAGTGATACTCCAAACCAAGTACCTGCAGAGAAGTTGTTCGTTGAAGCAGAAAAGCTTGTTTCAGAAAACCCATCTTGGCCAAAAAAATATGGAAACATTGTCGGTATTGTTGGTGAAGCCGGTGTTGGAAAAACCACATTAACCAAGTTGCTACTTAAACACGAGACCTCTGATGAACAACCCTGGTTTGGAGCTGAATTTATCATTTCTGTTTCCATGCGAGATCTTACCTACTCGAAAGAAACAAGTTTTTTGAAATTTTGCTTGCCGAAATCCACTGCTTCATGGATTAACCAAAAAAATATTCGTTATCATGTCCTTGATTCACTCGCACAAAGCAATAAGGTGTTGTTAATAATGGATGGTTTTGATGAAGCCAATCTTGATTTTGCTACCAAAGCTAATACTATAAGCCTGCTTGATGACGCAACAGCTGAGGATTTCATTCGCGGAATTTTATCTGGCGATATTCTTCCCAATGCCAGAAAGGTGATACGTCAGATGTCAAGGCCACGTCAGATGTACGCGTTGCGTGAAGATCTTCGTCCTCGATTCGTTGTCACCGTGGTTGGCTTGGATGAGGAAGCCCAGGAGAGTATCTGTGATGATATCTGTGGATGTAATACAGAATTCGTTTTAAATTTTATTCGACAGCATCCAAATATTTCCTCCTACTGTTTTGTGCCAGTGAACTGCGTCCTGGCGATGTTTTGTATCAACAAATTTGGTCCACCTCATAAATTTCACAGTGCCTTACCTCCTAAATCTGTAACTGGTATGATGATTGTAGTGCTGAGTTTGTTCGCTGACAGAATGAAAGAATGGAAACACTTGGATTGGAAATCAATTTTTTTAGAAAGCGTAGTCAGATTAGCGAAAAAAGGATTTTCCGAAAACAAGTACTATTTTGCGGAAGAAGATTTGGAAGCAGTTGGGTTGAAAATACCTGAAGAAATCACCACGTTCTTGATCACAGTTCCTAAAGAAGACGATTTTAGTTTATTTAATTTTAGCCCACTTAAACACAGTTACTTTTTGCACTTGCTTTGGCAAGAGCTGTTTGTGGCCATTTATTTGATATTATACCATGATTTATCCACTTTGACTTACGAAGATCTTTCCAGCAGCCGGTATGAAAATGTGTCTCGATTCATGTTCGGTTTGTGCAATGTCACTTCTTATGAATTCTTGAAAAGATCATTTCCTCAACTTCCATCTAATCTCGACAGTCAAGCGAAACTGCTGCAGGATCTAACGTTGAAGAATCTGTCAAATCTTGGAGTTTTGCATGAGAAATCTTTCCAAGAGTTTTTAATGATATGTAGCTGGGCAAACGAGTTGTGCGACGAGAAGTTCTCGAAAGCAATTGCAGAGCAAATCAATGAAGAGTTTGTTGTAGAAGGTGGTCAGATTCTTCCGAGTGATATATCGGCATTACATCATGTGCTTAGAAATCGAAGCAGTCCCCTTTTAATAACCTTTTGCCGGGAACTTGTTTATTTCGCTGGCGACTGTTTAACCCAATTCCTCAAAGAATTGCAAACAACACTTGATTCTACTTCGATTATGGTAATACATAATGTTATGATATTGTATGCTAGCAATTTACAATAGCTGTGACCGGTTGTGTGTAAATTTTTTGAACAGATATAAACCATGATAAAATCGACGATATTGCATTATACGTGTAAACTTTTTCTGCTTTTACCTGGCTCTCCCTGAGAAAACGTCAACAATATATTGGAAGAGGTCTGAAAAGATAAATTATGGCAAAGTTGTTCAAAGTTCAAAGTTTTTTGTTGTATGCTTAATGTAGACATCAGTGTCTGTCTTGTATTTAATTTTATTTGAAATTGCTAGATGTTTTGCTCAGTGGCGGGAAAGGTTTCCGTATTTCGTATGCCAATCCACTTACCATCGTTATGCTTTTCTGTTGCAGTGATTACGAAATAACAGCTCAGATGGCCGAGTGGTAAGAGCGTCCTCCTTAAGTTGTATACTCGGGTTTTGATTCCAAGTCGGGTCAAACCAGTGACTTTAAAATTGCTATTCACAGCTTCCCTGCTTGACGCTCAGCATTGAAGGGACAGTGTGGAGAACAAGCCTTCAAGTTTGCTTGTTGTGCCGTTGTGAATATTACGATGTTGCACTCGTACTATTCACTATTTTTTACGTAAGTGCTTAACACCACAATGTGAGCAATGCAAGCAGAAACTTTTAGTCATGGTGCAAACTTGCAGTTGCTGAATAGTGCTTTATACTGTACATGCAGACGTCTTCAAGTTGCTAAGAAAAACAATTTTAAATAAATCAGGTACTTGCACATTTTCGGTCGTGGAATTCTGAACAAAGTGCTTTCACCGCATTTTGCAAAACGTTACATATTGGTTATTAAGGGTGAAGCGTTTCATTGATAAATAATCTACTTTTTCTAACGTTCGGTGATTTGTTTTATAGGTGAAACGCCTTAATGTTTCGGATAATCAAATCAATGACGAGGGAGCACGTCATTTATCAACTTGCATGACCAGAATGGAAAAACTTTGTCTTCGGAACTGTGATATCACAGAAGAAAACCTCAAAATGTTGTCATCAGCGATCAAAAATTTGAGGGAACCGGTGATGTTGTTTATTTTAGTTTTATTGCACGCTCTATATGGTTGCGCATTTGTACAGTATATTTTCCATATCAATGCTTATTATTTGAAATAATTAATTCATCTTAACATTCAACTCTTTCTGACGTTCGTTGATTTGTTTCATAGATGAAACGACTCGATGTTTCCCAAAATCGAATCAATGACGAGGGAGCACGTCACTTATCAACTTGCATTAGCAAAACAGAAAAACTTTTTATTTGGAGCTGTAATATTACAGATAAAGGAGTCAGAATGTTGGCAACAGCGATCAAAGATTTGCGCAAACCAGTAATGTTCATTTCAGAGTTTGTTCACTTAAATAGGTTTAGTCTGTCACAGCGTTTTGTTCTATAATTTCTGTCTTGGGAAATTGTTTTTCGAGTTTAATTACAAAAGTAAATCTAGAACAAATTGAAACATCTTTTTAAGCATGTAATTATTGAAAATTAAAATGTAATCAGTAAAATTCCCTACATAAAGTAAGCAATAAATACCTTCAGTGATATGGCAATGTTCAGCTTCAGTAAGGCAGGTCATAAAGCAATACTACACCTAAATCTACACTATATCTAATTCAAGTCTTAACTTCATAGAAATGAAACTAACGCTGAGTTACACAAAACTGCTGCACTATTTTTGTTTTTTCGCAAAGTTAGACTTTGATTTGATATAGGTTGGTAAAGTGTAGTTTAACACTTGTTTGCTGAAGCTAAGAATTGCCGTGTTAATAAGGTAAGCTTATTGCTTATTTTATGCCGGGAATTTTATTAATAATTTTATTTAATGATTTTCAGGGCTCAAAATTCTGAGGTTCAATAATTTTACAAAGTAAACCTGTGCTCTGCTAAATTTGCAGTTAATTTGTGGTCATGCATATCCTCTATCTTACTCTTTAGCATTATATTTTTTGGGTTGATAAGTAATAGTTTTGTAATTAAAACGAAGCGTCTCGTGTTAAAATGTTTCAATTTGTTCTGGCTCTATTATTTGTGATTAAATTATAGAAAGTTTCCATTAGCTTTGCTCCAATTTTTCAAGCACTGAGCTGAAAACTGAACAGAGTGGCAAAGGAGACTGCTATTTGTGCTTGCGATCATGAGCTAGCAGCCTCCCGAAATGTGCGTCAAATGCGATCGGCTCCAGCCGTGATACGAATCCATAACACATGGTTTCACTTGCATTGCAGTTTTGTTAGCGTGTTCTTGTCGTCTAAAATTCATATTTTAAAATGCGCCTAGTGAACGCCATTGTTTAAAGTTTGCTATTTTTGGTCTACTGTAGCCTACTTTGCATTGCTTTCTTTCGTTCAGGCCTATTAGGCCTATGTGATTAGTAGGGCAAGTTTTTGCAACTTTTGCTACTTTTTTTTCAGCTTTCGACAGCTTCCAAAACACTCAGACTCTACGTAGTTTAGTGTTTTAGGCTGCTTCCATAAACTTTATTTTGCAACTTTTCGCTATTTTTTTTCGATTTTACGTGCAACTTTTTATTGCAACTTTATTCAATTTTTGCGCGATGACCTTTTTAGTGCAACTTTTCTTAAAAGTGAATGCGACTTTCTCAGAATTTAAGGGCTACAAAAACTTGCCCTGGTGATTAGTAATTACTTGATCCATCTACTTTCTTGAGGAAAGTTTTTCAAAATAAAATGCGATTTTTGGAAATGTGCCAAGTTATTTGATGTAATTTTTCTAGTTAACTGAAAATGTTTCAACAGTTTGCAGTGTTGTGATTTTTGATTTTGTTGAAACGACTGCAATCATATTTAGATGAAGAGCCTCGATGTAAGTGACAATTTCATCGGAGATGAAGGTTTTGTTGCTTTGTCATCTTGTGTCAGCAAAATAGAAGAGCTTACGGTTGGAAGTTTTGAGGATGACAAAGTGACAATGAAAGGAATTAAGGCATTGTGCGAAGGTATACAGAAGAGGACAGAGCCTGTAAGTATACTTGAGTTAGATGAAGTTCAACCACCCAATACAGTTTATAAACATGTTTTTCATGTTAAATAGTTGGATAAAAAAGCTTGAACAAAAGTTGAATGCTATACAATTATAATTACAAAGCCTAAGTTTTGCGATTTTCCTGATTATGGCGGAAGTTTTAATTATGATGCTTTTCTGAATGTTTTTGCATGAAAACTTCATGTTCAAAAAGAAAACTGTATGGAAAAAAAATTTGTTTAATTAAGAATAACATGCAACAAATGTTAGTGGATCTGTGGCCAAACGTAAAGGTATGGGACGGCGAGTGCAAGCACACATTGTTTAGGCCATTTTCGAATGTCGGCCCATTACAATTTTCAAACACAAATGATTGAACGTAGTTAAGGGACATACATGACGAACAACACATATCCAAAACCCTTATCACTTCCGCTTGTGCCGAGCGCCTGTCTTTAGTATGACCCGACTGGGAAGAAAACTCCAGTTTTCCGGCTACCAAGTGGACGCTCTTAACCGATACACCAAGCGCCGGTTCGGCCAAACGTTGACACGGAAGTCATTTGTTGTTAATAATGCTTGGATACAACTGTAAACACGTTGTTACTGAGGATGTCAATTTCTTTATAAACATAACATTTTTGAGTATTTTTGTGTTTGTGGTTCGTAAGATGAGTTGCAGCAGATTTACGTTATGGTCAAATTTAATAATTATTATTTTCAGCTTTTTTCAGAATGAAATCTACTTGAGTAATAATATTACTTGTTTCGTATTTGTAAGTTACTCAACATTATTTAGCGATATATTACGTACTAACATGTACTATATTGTTGTGATCAATAAAATAGCCTACTTGATGAAAATGACGACTAGTAATTGTTTTATTGAATTCAAGATGAAAGCGTTGTGGTTGAATTGCAATCCTGAATATAGCGAGGAAATCGAAAACTTGTTTGCTGATGTAGAAGACAAGCTGGAAGAGTTTAATCTTTGATGATGGTGAGAAGCATTGGGATAAAAATGATTCTGTTCAGAAGTTGATGGAGACGCTAGGTGGCGACAAAGCCAAGATTGAAGCATGTCACGTGACCAGTAATCTCTGCTTAGTGTAATTCGTCGCAACAGACGTAATAATGACGTCACGATGGTTTTGCAGCATATAATTGACATTATTGGTCTTGTTGACCTAACTGAGTTTTTACGCGCTTGAATTGTTACTATTATCGCGAAAACTCAGTTTAATAAAATTATTTAACAAAATGTAGTTCGATGAAGGTAACAGTAAAGTGGCAAATATTCTCAAGCGAAGCTGTTTATTAACAAGTTCTTGCTATTTTTTATTTTGCTTGCGTGGTGAACACTTGTTACGCAGCCTGCTGCCGACTAGTTATTTAAACGAAATGAATCACCTGTCAAGAAGTAAAAATCGGCGATAAAGACGGTGAAAACCTGGCACTTTTCAAGTCGAGCATTGATGATATGGTAAAAAAGTTCTTATTCATTTTTGATGTACTTTATTCGTGTAACACGTTGTAAGTGACGGATTAGCTGTGTCCGTCTCCGCAATTTGACACCTATGCAAGTAGGCAGAAGCCTACATTGTGCACTAAAGTAGAGTGAAAAAAATTTTTTTTGAAATCGAAAAATGTGTAGTTCTTAAATCCTGGCAAATGGTCTAAAACTTGCTGAAAATTTGTTTTTTGGGGGTTGCTCCCATTTTCCAGCTGGCTACCCCTCAAAATGTTATCGCAACTGTGGACGCAGGGGGTAATTTTTGAATCTTTGTAACCACTGGTCGTAGAGTAATGGTATATGGCTCAAAATCTGCGGAAACACCATATTCCCTTCTGTGCTAAGAAGAAATTTTTTTCTATTTTCAACACAGAAAAGTTAAATTTTTCGGAAAATTTACCTGCGAGTAATTGTGTAAGAAGCTCTGTAGTTTAATTTTGATCAGTGAAACTAATTTCTCTCATACAACTGACACTGTTTGTGATTTGATGCATCAATGAAAGGACGGATGGTGACTTCCACTCTAGCTGAAATAGGATAAGTAACAACAATTGCCTCAAATCAGCTAGGACATAATTACCCTGTCCAGTATCCACATGTCCAACTTATGTAGGCTTTAAGCCACATTCATGTAAGTTTTCTGCATCAAAATTAACTTTTTGGTGTCATAATTTTAAAAAGTGTTAATGACATCAAGCCCACATCAATGTGGTTTAAAACCCTTATAAATTGGACATGTGTACTCTGGACTGGGTAATTATTCCACAAGAGAAAGTCACTGAAGAACCGGCCGGTTAGTATTCATTCATTCATTCATTTGTTTGTCGCTTGTGCATTTGAACGTTACATTACAAATTTTCACAAAACAAGAAGCAATAATTAATGCAATAAACTAATATTAGCACTTGTAACCAGTGACTGTAAAGTGACCTAGACGGTCTTCGAGTCAAACAGCCACTGAGGGTATAAAAATATAACAATAAAGAGAAAAAATAAAATAAATATATAAAAAAAAGAAGAGCGTTTTAGTGTAGTGAAGTATCATTTTATGTGTAAATTTTACAACGTGACCAAGGCCAAATAACTTTGCAAATTCCCATTACCGTTGAAATCAGTAATTCTCAAAAGTGTTGTGGGTGTATGGGGTCTATTGGACCATCCAAGGGGTCGAATTGGGGTCAATGAATAACTGCTGGGATCAAGGGCGTAACCAGCGAAGTATTTAGGGGGGGGGGGGCAAATAACAATAGGCCAAGAAGTTCAAAAAAGTGATATGTTCAGGCCAAGGCGTTAAGCTCACACTGTCTTGCCGTATTTCAATTTTTGCCTCAAGTTGTTGGTATTTATTTTGTTTACGCATGAGTAGTACTCGTTGCTGCTGCTACAACACTTTCCTGCACTTGCTGCCTTGATTTTCAATGGAACATTCCTACCTTTTGCTCGCGATATTCGACTGCCTTTTTCAGAGGTGCCTTGGTTAAATTCGAACTAGGGGGGGCCTGGATTATGCAAAAAATCTATCAATTTATATCAGATGCTTATACACTTTCTTAGTCACGCCCCTTTTAGGGTTAGCTGTTTGCGCCCACGCCCCACCACCAGTGCCGTGTGAAGACTGTTGCCTCTCCCCCCCAAAAGCTCCAGATGGGGCCCTTTAATATTTACAAGCATTTTGGCAGTGTCGCGTTTTTTCGACTCGTTAGGCCTACTAATTTTCTTCCCATTCAAGAATTCTACGTCCTCTATTGACACATTAAGCCCGGAATAATTTCCCATGATATCTCTGATCACTTGCCAATATTTGCTCATGTAAAGTTGTCTTTCAGTAAAAAAACTTATACCAGACCAATGCGACGTCATATGACATTTGAAAAAACTGCTTTGTATATGGAAGAACTGGAATTACTGCTAAACTCTCGAGTAGCCATGAAGTCATATGATATTGAGTATCTCCTGAAAACATTTCCCCAAAAAAAGACTTTCCAGAAAACAATCTAAATTCTTCACCAACCCGTGGCTAACCAAAGGTATATTGATATCTATTAAACATCAACAGAAGTTATTTCGAGAATACATTACCAAGAATTCGGCTGTCATGGCACAAACGTACAGAAAATATAGAAATATTTTAACTCTAGTAAAAGAGAGAGCAAAGTCAATTATTATAATTCATTATTTACCAACAATCGTGATCCGTCCAGAACTTGGAAAAACATTAACAAACCTACCAAATCTAACACATTACCATCACAAATAGACGCAAATGGCGTTGCTTATACGTCTCCTACTGACATATGCAATGAATTTGGAACGCATTATTTTACTAACGTTGGGAAAAATTTTGCATCAACATTTAGTTCGATCTCTAAGATTATGTAGGCCCATTCAATTTTTCTCCATCCCACTGATGAATACAAAGTCCTTGAAGCAATTATTAAGCTGAACAATCATAAATCTTCAGGTGTTACTGTTACGGCCGCTTTTGTACCTCACTAGATTGTATAAAATAGTAAAAAAATTGATTTCGTTGGAAAAGTGTGTCATCAAATTAATGTGTTTTTTCCTTGCTGTTGCTTGTAGCTTTTCTCAAATCGAAATTGTGCTTTTATCTTCCATTAACTAAGATTTTTACTCCTTTCGCGCTGATATGAATCAGATTTAAATTTTTACTGTTTTAATTTTCAACCGATGATTTCATCAACGGAAACGCATGTTTTTCAGTGTTTTCTTCTAACCGTAGCTTCGCTTTTTGCTTCTTTGTTTAGATCCACTTAATGCCATAAACATAAATCCAGCGATAACGTGTAAACAAAATATTATAGTTCGCCGGTTCAGTCGGTTATGCAGTGTGTTGCAGTAGAGTTTAAACTTTGTAGTTGCAGTTATGAAGCTATTGTTAATTATGAATTTTAATTGGTGTATCATATTTTTTCATGTCGATTCTATTTGAACAAGAACGAATTATGAGAGCTAAAATAATTGAACTTTTGTAAAAAAGAAATTGTCAATTCGCGCTGGTTGTTACGTACAATAGCCTGCTGTCACAAATAGTCAGTTAGTATTTTCTGCTTGATTTTGGTCATTTGCTAGCTGAATTTTGTTGCTTATTTATTTTTCTTCATTCGTAGAAAACGTCGTTTATGCTGCACGGATTACGATTGTGGATCACGTCCGTGTCAAAGTTGTCATCCAAAATACAAGACAAAAAGTGTAAACGTTGTCTGCTGATTGAGTGGCAGCTTGTCAATTATTCCCAAGTAGCACCAGCGATATAGTCGCCTGACGAATACGCGATTATAGTACAGATATACCCGTGAAGATAATCAAACAAGCTAAATTCATTATTGCAAACTTTTTGGTTAAAGCTTTCAACTATTGTATTGAAAATGGAGTCTATCCTGATATTTTAAAACTAACAAAAGTTATTCCTTTACACAAAGGGAGTTCTAAGCAAAACCTTTGTAATTATAGACCGATTTCAATTTTGTCGCCTTTTAACAAAATATTTGAATTATTACTGCACGAAAGATTACTGAATTTCTAGAACAAGCATGATTTGTTTTCAAAATATCAATTTGGATTTCGCAAACATTTCTCTGCTGGTCTTGCAATTACACAAGTATTTGAAAGTTTACGAAACAATAAAGGTATTAACGAGTCCTCATGTACTATATTTCTTGATCTTGCCAAGGCATTTGATTCAATTAACCACCAGATCTTATTGGATAAACTCGAACATTATGGTGTTAGAGGCGTTGTTCATAGTCTCTTCAAGTCTTATCTCGAAAACAGAAAACAATGTGTTTTATATAAAGATGTATCTTCAACTTTTCTCCCTATTACAACAGGAGTACCTCAAGGAAGCGCACTGGGTCCCTTTTTATTCTTGGTTTGTATAAACGATTTGCCACTCTGCTCAAAATTTAACACCACATTATATGCTGATGATACTGTCCTATCTATTCTGACAAAAACATCAACTCCATAAATTTAAAAACAAGTGAACTAGAAAAAATAAATTTGTGGTTTCTTAGTAGTAAACTCTCACTCAATTTAAGCAAGACAAAGTATATGCTAATTTCAAATAAACCAATGCTAAATACCGGCAGCTTTTCTGTAAAAATAGGCAACACTGCAATAGCTGCAGCTAATTCCATCAAATATATAGGTGTTTTATTTGATGACAAATTAAACTTTGATAAACATATTCAACATGTCATAATTTTAAGTTGAGTTCGGCTATTGCCATACTTAACAAACTAAAATGTTGTGCACCTCCAAGCTTACTCGAAAAAGTTTATTATGGTATTGTGTATCCACATTTAAGTTATGCTATCACCATTAAATGCACACGATTAAATGCACACGCTGCACCATTAAATGCACACGCTGCAAGCACACGATTAAATAAAATTCAAGTGATGCAAAATCGCTTCGTTAGAATTATTACTAAAAAAAGTGATCGAAAAACTCTCATGTCCCCTCTGTACAAACAGTTTTCGATATTGCAAATGAGTAATATATTCAAGCTTGAAGTAACTAAATTTATGTCAAAGATAAAAAATAATAACCTGCCAGAATTATTTCAAAACTATTTTTATTCCACTACAGATATTCACAAATTTGCCACCAGACAAGCCGGACGTCACGATTTTTTTCTGCCTAGATCAAGTTGTAAATTTGCCCAAAATTCAATTAAAGTGTGTGGCGTCAAAGTGTGGAACAGTTTACCTTTGCTTCTCAGAGAGAAAGTCAAGCTTGGTGAAAGAACGTTTATCAAATCCCTAAAAAAGTTTTTGATAAATTCGACATAAGTCTCTTAATAAATAACCAAATAATTATTTGAGTATTTAAACAAATAAAACAGCTAAAACAACTACGGAACAAGAATTAAATCCACTCTAAAAATTTTATTTTTTTATCTGCATTAAGTGTTTCTTTTTTTTAATGTGTTTGTAAAATTGAACAAAATTACGCCAATTTGCTTTTCTTATTTTGTGTTTTTTTTGTTTTCTTTCCTGTGTTGAAGTAGCCTAGTTGCTGAGGTGAGAGGGTGCAGACTTGATGACCTCGTCAAGTTTTTGTGGAAGCTAGACATATGGTCTTTCGCACTCTCTCACTGGAAAAAAACGTAGCCTATGCTTGAGAAAATGTTTCGTGTTCTGCGCCGGTAATTTTTTTAGCCTACTTAATTTATAGGAATAGTCTTGTGCATGCCTTTTTTCCGAACAAAAATAAAAATAAATAAATAAGGGGTAATTAAGGGGGGTCCGGGGGCATGCTCTCTCGGAAAATTTTTGAAAATTTAATTGTAATTTACGTCATGTAATTGCAATTATAGTGCTTTTTCAACAACTTTTTGACGAAACTTTCTTTATAAGTTATTGCCATTTAACTTAGAGTTTAATCCTACGATAATATTGCGGGACCCCTACCAATGCCCTTCCCCGACTGGGGGACCGAACTTCGGAGATGCCTCGATACGGCACTTGCCCACCACGCTACAAAAAACATGCAGGAAATATAACAATTTATTTGCAATGTCTTAATCGACTTAATGGGAAGGATGCAGCTGTTTTGGGGAAACAAGTTTTGGTATTTGACGAAAAAAATATTTGAAAAATATGCATTCAATCATTAAGCCACTGCTATGCTCATGCCCCCCTTGCAAACTTTTTACGCCTCCCAGTTTAAGAACCTCTGCTTGAAAGTCTAAACGTTCACAAAGGACTCGGCCGATTTTTAGAGCCCCCTGGGCCCCCCTTACAAAAAGTTTTTAAGAACTAGGGGACCGAGCCCTACCCCGCCCCCTTACCACCACCAAAGCAACCCTGGTCTTTTTGCGATACAATCTTGCTTTTTCGCTGCTCTTACACTTAAATATGTGATCCCATTGCGCTGTTATGAGGCAATAATGCTTAACAAGCGCTTTTTGTGGAGAAGTTATGTCGAAATTCAAATGGCGCGAAAATTAGTCGTTAATAAAAAACAGGTTAAAATGGGAAGCTTTTGAACCGAAGTCTACTGTATTTTATATGAATGTTTTAATTACACTTCAGATTAAGCTTCGTCAAAAAAGGGGGGGAGGCAGTGCCCCGGTGGCCCCCCCGGCTACGCCACTGGCTGGGATCTACTGCGAGCAATAAAGCCTCCAATTCAAAATTATCATTAATACGCCAAGGAATGTAGAAGACATCAAAATCAAATCTTCATTATACTCGCAATATTACGCCGAAGCTTGTAACGAGTGGCTGGGCCCATCTCCGCTGCTGAGCGCCTTGGTGACACAGCCCCAAAGAAACATCACTAGGGTGGCGAGCCGTTGGCGATACAGTGTCAATTTGGAAATCGGACCCCAGACCTTCCGTACCGATAGCGTGCGCTTAGCGACCGAGCTAACCGGCGGGTATGTGAATGGCATTCATTTATTAGTGGTATAATTAGTAGTAGAGTCTTTTATTTCTGCACCGTCAAAATAAAAATAGAACACAGCAATGCAGGAGTTCAACAACTATGAAACGGACAAAGAAAAGGGAAGAAGCAACAAAACGATTACCGTTGTAGCGTGCTAACGAGAATGAAACTTAAGATGAGGGAATCAGCAGGCATGGTCGCAGCACCCGAATTAGTAGATAGAGTTTATAACTATTTTTTGCCAGTACACGTTACACAGAAAAACGATTACACATAATAATAACACAGTTGCACATACAATAATTTGTGGACAATGGCAGGAAGCATCGAAAAACCGTTAGGTTATCGCGTCTAGATGCTCCCTGTCACGAGTGCAGTAAACAGTGTAATAATAAAAATGAAAACAAGAAGAAATACAAGTTTATGGTAATACAATACAATATTAGTAATACAATACAAGTTTAGGGATAATACAATATAGCCTACAAACGAAAGCAATAGCAGTCACTTTGGAAAGAGTAAATAAGAAAAGGGTTACTTAAATTGATTACTTAAGTTGATTATAATGTTGATGTACTGCAAAGACACAGTTCCTCAGCTATTAATGCATATGTAGATAGTGTTTATGCAGAAGGTTGCCTCTGTTTAATGGACAAGTCCACCCGTTTCACGCCTAGCAGTGCCACTTTGCGCGACCACGTTTATACAAATATGTAACCAAACTGTAGCAGCTGACATCTTACTATGCAATACATCAGACCATTTGCGAATTATATTTTCATTAATGCTAAAACGGAAAAAATCTCGCGTTCAACGAAAAATGTACAGATCCATGGCCAATTATAGAAAAGATGATTTCATGAACGAAATCACTAGTTTGTCCAACCGTTTGTGAACTGACGTATCTTGACATCCTACTGCTTCTCATCTAGACAACATCTGTACAAAATTTATTAACGAGTTCTCCTTTATTGTAAACACACATGCACCACTAAAGCAAATGTTCAAAACAAAAAGCAACCAAAAATTTAAGCCGTGGCTGACAAAAGGCATTCTTAAGTCAATAAAAACAAAAAACAAACTTTACGCTAACTGCTACCAACAAAACGATTCAAACTTAATCTCGAAATATAAACAGTATTCGAATAAACTCACGAACAATATTATACTTTTCAATTGCTGGAACACAAAAGCAAAAATCAAATCAAATCTTCATTATACTCGCCGTATTACGCCGAAGCGTGTAACGAGTTACGGGGCCCATTTCCGCGGCTTAGCGCCTGGGCTACACAGCTCCGAAGAAACGCCGCAACGGTGGCGAGTCGTTGGCGACACTGTGCCGATTTGACCGGCCCGGGAATCGAACCCAAGACCTCCCGCACCGAAAGCGTGCGCTTAGCAACTGAGCCAACGGCCGGTTTTTTTGCTGGAACACAAAAGCAACATATCAAAACAATGGACAATGATTAATGCTTTACTAGGAAAAACAACTAATCAAAATAATGCTATCCATAAGATGCTTAAACATGATAAAAAAATGACTATAAATAAAGATGAGATCAGGAATATATTAAACGATTACTTTGTGAATATAGGACCCAATTTGAGTGCCAAAATAATCAATCTATATCAGGGGTGGGCAACTGTTTTAGTCAGCGGGCCACATGCGGGAAGACGAAGTCCTTCCCGGGCCGGATTATTAAATGGATCAAGTTAATATGTTCAACAACTATTATTATCAGGGTCGCTCTGATTGGAAAGCAAAAAAAAAAAAAAAAAAAGGTCTACACACTCCTCAGATGTCCTGCTTTCCACCGAAAATATCGGTGAAGCAGTGGCGTAGTGAAAAACTTCAAAAAGAGGGCCATAATTTCCACATTTTTTGATCGTCTTTTTATTAAGCAGAACTACTTGGAAGCTGATTGACATACAAAAAAGGCTGTAGGGGGTCCGGGGGCATGCTCCCACGGAATCATTTTGAAAATTTACATGCTGGAATGGCTAATTTAGTGCTTTTTTAAATAATTTTCACGCAAACTTTTAGACCCTAATTCTGAGTGCTTCGTCAAATATGATGAATTTCGTTCGCACATTTTCGATTATGCCTGCCTAAGACGTAGCCTAATCGCTATCAAGAATATTGGAAATTACAGAAAAATTGTATACATCAAAAACGTTTTTGAAAATGGCTAGTGGGAAGATGCCTACCCCTTTTCCTAGCCCCCCTGGATCCGCCCCTGGCTATAAGCTACAGAAACCATCAAAAGTACCTGGCATATTTCAGTCACTTAGCATCATTAATTTTGTTCTTTTTGCTAATAGACAGAGTCAAAAGAGGGTCTTTTGAGTCAAAAGAGGTGCATGGCACAATGCCCTTCCCTTTAAATACGCTCCTGCAGTGAAGAGCAAAAAGTCTACTTTTCCTCAGATATCCTATAAAAGAGTAAAAGAGGTTCGGCTTGATTCGCGATATAAGGTCACATTTTTGTAAGTGCCAGCGGGCCGCGTAAAATGGTCTCGCGGGCCGGATCCGGCCCGCGGGCCGTATGTTGCCCAGGTCTGATCTATATCCTCGACCAGTAATAAATCATGTAGCGTGAACTCCTTCTTCTTCCTACCTATAGTGCCCATGGAAGTTTATCGAGAAATCCATGAAATAAATTCAAAAAAAGCAGAAGGTCCTTGAGGTATCCCTGTTCAATTTTACAAAAACGCTAACGAATGCATCTCAATCTTTCTTTGTGAAATGTTTAATGCCTGTGTACAAATTGGATTTTTTCCTAGCGCCCTCAAATTGGCAAAAGTTACCCCAATTTTTGAAGGTGAAGATCATTGCTCTCCCAATAATTGTAGACCGATATCCTTGCTATCACCAATCAGCAAAATATTTTAAATTTTAATATCTAAACGTTTAAACAAGTTTTTGGAAGAGCAAAAGATTTTAGTTGACGAACAATTGGGCTTTCGCAAATTACATTCTACTGTACAACTCACGCTATAACTGATATTTTCTCTCAACTCAGTAATAATATAGACAGCAGCAGATATACGTGGGTATTATTGCTAGATCTAAAAAAGGCATTCGATACCATAGATCATAAGCTACTGCTACATAAACTAGATAGGTATGGTATCGGCGGTAATGTCTTATATCTATTTCAAAGTTATTTAACCCTAACATTTCAATACGTATATGTGAATGACTCTACTTCTAACAAACTAGAAGTGAAGTGTGGTGTCCCTCAAGGTTCTATTTTAGGACCTACTCTGTTTTCGCTGTATGTCAGCGATCTACCTAAAATATCTGAATTCAATGTTCGATTGTTTGCCGACGATACTGTCTTGATAATGAGTGACAGGGATATACAAAACCTGAACAAAACTGCTAATGCAGAAGTTAAAAAAATTGAAAATTGGCTGTCCTCAAATAAACTAACACTAAACCATGACAAAACCAACTTCATGCTGTTTACTCCTCGAAAAAAAAATTTACACAACTTTGCTCGAAATATGCACTACAAGAGTGTTAATACAACAAGTGTAGCTAAATACTTGGGTATTCATGCCAATGATAATTTAAAATGGAATGACCACATAAAGCATCTTTGCAAGAAGGTATCTCAAATCTGTGGACTGTTTTGCTATCTTCGTCATTATGTCCGCCAGAATACCCTATTCATGTTATACAATAGTTTTGTACGCTCCCATTTACTGTATGGTATATGAACGTGGGGTTCCACAAACAACACTGTTCTTCACCCCTTACAAGTTCTACAAAATAAAATCGTAAGAATTATTTCCAACGTTAAAACAAATGAGTGCATTACTAATAATTCCCTATACAAGCAATTAAAAATACTAAAAATTAAAGATATGTATCAGCTAGAAGTTTCCAAATTTATGCACCAACATCAACACAACAAGTTACCAAATTTGTGTAATTTTTATTTTACCCCAACAGCGTCAATTCACAATTACAACACTAGAAGCACAAGCCACAATAACCTCTATTTGAGTTCAATTAACAGTAACCCTGCAAAGAACGCAATACAATTTAATGGCGTTCAAATTTGGAACAGTTTGTCACCAGAATGGAAGAATTTCCCTTTTGACAAATTCAAGCGATTTATGAAAGATGACTTAATTTCGCTATGCAAGTGCCTGTCACGGTCCACAAGGATCTGAGGAATTTTTAGAGAAAGCATAGTGTAAGTGCCCTCTGACTTTGGCTGGCTTTGCAAGTGCCTGTCATGGTCCACATGCCTATCTGAATTCAGCAATTCGTTTAATGAAGATTGACTGTACTGCGACATCAGCATGACGTCACAATCCTTGATTGTTTACAGGGAATCTGTGACATCATAATCCAGCCTGTATTATTTTCTTGAAGGTTTTATTTCAAATTTTCTACCTTGAGCAGAGCGAGTAGAGGCTTAGATTTGGAGCGTGTAGTTCTTTTGAAGGTTAGAATTTTTTTTTTTTTCAGGAAGGTGGGAGGTTGCTATGCTGCACTGATGAGACCATAATAAGGTCGAAACGCGTCTGCAGCTGCAAATGAGTGGGTTGCCATAGGGGCTTCTAGTGATGTGGGCTAGTTAGGCTACCGGGAACTTAGCTGTGGGTTAGCGGTTATAGGTTTTTTCATTGGGTATCGTTGTTTGGGGCCAAAAACTTAAGTTTGATATAGAAGTAACCTTTAAAGGTGCTAGGTAGAATGCATTGTATGTTGATGGATTTACTTCATGGATTTGAAGTTTTAAGCACCACTGAAGAGACTTTATTGCATAATTATTGTTTGCTCAATAATTGAAAATACAGGTACTGTACTGCAGTTTGTTTGCACTTATTTAGTAACAATTACCTACAATCGCAATGAAAATTGGATTTATGAAGCGGAGGATGGATTTATTAGCCGGATTTTTTTCAATGGGAAAGGGTTAATCTAAAAACAGTCCAAAAGCATTAGTTTGGTTGTATTCGATTAGTCGTTAGCAAATTACATTCGTGGTCAACACTATACAAATGTAAAGTAACAATATTTTATGTGGTACCGAATAGTAGGTGTATAAACGATTTACAGTACTTCCTCGATTATTCGGTCTGGTTGGGACAGCATTTCTTACAAACCTGAACGGATAAGCGGAAAGAACGAATAATTAAATTCCTTTATTTAATCCAAAACAACGCAGCAAGAAACAGATTGTAATGCATCAAAACTTCACACGAGGGTCAACATTGGAGGGTTGCAGTTTGTTTTATTTTTATTGAAAACAATGTAAGTATCCGTGACAGTTAACATTACAGTAGACTTATCTATTACCCTCACAATAACTGGAAATTGCTAAGTTGGTGCATTAATTTAACTCCAAAATATCATCATTAGTATCACTTGCAACAACAGGCCTAAAAAATGAATCAACTTTGGGTTGTCTTCGCGAAGTTTCACGTTTTTCGACATCTATCTCGCTAGGTCGTACCAACGTTGGAGTGTAGGCCTACTATAACATGATGTCAGTTTTAGAAATTTTGTTTCAAAACATCTCACACACTTTCAGCTTTCCTTCAATCGACAAAACAACTTTTTTGCGTTTAGCCATCTCAAAATCTAGGATCAAGATTTTTTTTGACAACCGACACTGTCGACTACAGTAATAACCAGTGCTCGAGTTGTAAAAACACTTATGGGGAATGATGCAACTTGTCACGCTGACGTAAGAAAGGATGGTCATGATTCTTATAAGGGAATAGTTTATGCTAAAATATTTTATGAGGGGATACCGCATCTCCCCTCAACTCGAGTACTGGTAATAACTTGTCATTCCAGCTGTCTCATTCCAATGGTTCCGTATGCCGGACGAAGGAGCTGTGCTAGGTTACTATGGCAATTGACAAGGCTTGAGTAAAATCTTATCAAAAAAACACTATTATTACGTCATTGAGTATTATCTAACCCAATGGACGGATAATCGAATACCGCATAAACGAGGTACGGATAATCGAGGAAGTACTGTACTACAACAAGCTAGAGTTTGCCAACTCATGAGTCACAGTTTTTATATGTGTATTGCAAAGAAAGCTCAAACAATTAAGTACAAGAGAAAAATGCAAGCAATGTTTCGGTTTTTGAATTGTAAAACTTATTGAAAAGCCTATGCATTGTTCTCTCTACATAAAAAAGACAATAATTTAAAATTTCTATTTAGGTGGAATTTTATGATTTGGATTACTATAAGCACCAGCTGAACAAATCGATATTAATTGCACTTTCTATTATTTCGGTAAAAAACT